>OY282492.1:3600000-4200000 GCA_958295575.1 Leucania comma | reverse complement strand
AGAAGTAAATAAAAACAAAAAAATGCTAAAAGCGAAGAAACTATTGGATTATAAACACGACTCGGCGAGTAAAAAGGAAAATCTAACAACGCTCTTTTAATCGAGCACTAATTTAGACCCGTTTCAGAAGTAACGGGCGAAAGACTTCAAGCATTTATGAAAAGTCATTAAGCATTTCTGTGACCCTTATTCTTATAGGGTAAAACCCCGATAGTCGCCCCGGGGGTACAGTTGCCTTAGGCTTAGCACGCACTGTGATTAAACGCAAGCGGCTTAGGAATAGCTGAAAACGCAAAACCGCGTGTCAACATGTACTGCGGCTTAAAATCAGTCACTGAAAAAAAAAAAAATCGCTAATGCGTGCGCTTGTATACACCACTATTTTTTAATTATGGCAAATACAAGGGCTTATTAGAAAAGGTCTTGTTATTATTTAAGTAAAATCTCAATGCATAATATTCATAAATAGCAAAGTTATGAGCGTTTGTTTATATCCCAAAATCTCACTCAATTTATGGAAACATTGTACAGGTTATTGTATAGGAATGAAAGAATGTCAATAAAAATGGAAAAACACTGCGCTTAGTATTTTTTAGTAGTAATTGTTATGAATGATGATTCAATTATGAATTTACCAATAATGACAAATTTTCGTGGACAATTTTGGGATCTTTTTTTGTACTTTTAACTACACAAATATGATCAGTAACGGGTACTGATTGAGCCCCATTTTTTTGTGCACTAATTAAAAAATAGGCGTGTAGAAAGCCATGTATTAAATTTTTTGCGGTTTCAGACCTGCGGTAAAACGCGGGCATTTTATCGCAATGTGTACTAAGCCTTAATTGCAATTACTCTAGTTTCGCAAATGAAACGCATGTTATTTTATTTGTCTATCGAGAGACTGCAACTACAACAAAATTGACCGTGTTGCATGTCTCTGTGCGATTTCATGGGACGGATCAAAGTTTTTGCGGGTTAAATGTCCCCTTCCTTGACGGGGCATCTATCCTAAATGTAATTTACATGGATTAGGCAACTATTCCCCGTATGGGATAGTTGTTCAAAATTTAGAGGTCCGCAAAAATCGCCAATACTCTGGAAATATCAAAGATAATGTTTATTCCTTACATATATATGAAGATAATAAACCAAAGTACCTACACATTTTGAAAACAATGAATCTTGCTTTTTGTATAAAGTAATTTCAAAAAGTGGGGCAACTATCCTGGTTTTACCCTAGTTCTAACGTTGTCTGGTAGATATCCCTGTCAGCGATAAGACCGCCATTGTTTTTTTTATTGTTGATAGGTTCGCGCTTGACCGCTACCTCACCTGATGGAAAGAGACGATGCGGTCTACGATGGAGCGCGTTTACGTAGAAGTAAACTATTCACTCTTGACTTAAAGGCCCCTATTCCACTCCTTAGCTGTACGGACAATGAATGTGTTACATAGATTTACGTTTCTATTAATTTCCAACTATTTTGGTGTACAATAAAGTTTATTCTATTCGGTTCTTTCTCACAATAAAACCGTGTACACAACCACCTCAAAAAATCAACCCAGACATACCAATAAACTAATTGAATATACTCGAAGCCGTTCTAGGCGTGGCAAGGGCGGTCTAAATGGGGCAGTAGGGCCACGCGCATGCGTACAACGAGCTGCGCTATCGATCCACTGCAAGGCACGCCACGGTAGTAACGTGACTATCCGAACGGTGCGTCGGGCTTAGGGGGCGGTATTTGTATGTATGTTGAGTTTAGGGGGGCGGAATTTGCACTGCCGACCGTCTGGACTCGGCTGTATTTTTGCTCTATTTTCAGCCTTTTCCGAGGGTGCGTACGTTTTCGAGATGCGTGAATTTTCGTCGCGTCTGTTATGGCGCCGTTTGAAAGTTTTTAATTGATAATAAATTACTTTTAGTGGGCATCTGAAGGGAGGTTTAAAATAGACAATTTGTCTGCGGAAAAACGAGATTTTAGGTGCGATTTTCTTTGTAACGGCTCTGCTTGGCAACTTTTAAAAATAGAAGTTAAAAATACGAGTGATATTAGGTGCCATTAATGTCTTTCGTTTTGTAACGACTTTTCTTGTAGTATGAAGTTTCCTGGTTTTCAAAAACAAGGTTTTAGTTAAATATTTATAGTTTTTTTCCGTACTTAAGCTGGCGTTACTAAACAATTTAAATATTATTGGAATCTGTTCTAGTGTTTTATGATGACACGTACAAAACGTGACTGATACTGCGTAGTTTGTTACTACAAGTCAGTAATAATTGGCTATCTAGGCTTTTGTACAGATAACAAAGGCGTTCCTTATTGACAAAATTATAATCATCAATTAGAATTATAATTTACTGAAGTACAACCCTATCCGTTAATAATGTGGCTATTGTATGAAAAAATACTTTTTTTTTATTAATTAACCTGTTGAATACCGTAATTAGAGACACAATAGAAAGACAATAGGTGTGCGGACGCCGGCGTCCTCTTGAAATAATGAATTAATATAAACTAGTGCTTGACTGCAGTCCCATCTAATGGTAAGTGATGCAATCTTTGATGGTGAGGCGCACTAGTTTATAATACACGGCTAAATTTTGCTCGTTTTAATCCCGAGGAGGGTCGTTCCGGTACATGAAACAGTATCGATTTGTAAAGAAAAAAATTAGTATGCAACGACCGACAACTGCCTACAGGTCACTGCACTCGATCAGCTGATATTTACTTACAGAAATTAATTTCGTACATGCTTATGTTAATTCACGTTTAAAAAAAAAGTACGTACTTTATTTATTTTTTTAAATCGGTAGTGTTTCATATACCGGATCGACCCTCCACGGGATTAAAAACGATCAAAACTTAGACGTGTATATGGAGGATTAGGTAGCCTCTCTTATATGACTACAAAAATCTTAACCCTTTTTACTTTTGACAGGCTCACGCTTGACCCCTATTTCACCTAATAGAAAGCGAAGATGTGATTTATGATGGAGCACGCTTGTTTAGAAGTAACCTATTAACTCTTGACTTAAAGAGGTTTTTTTTTATGGTAGGTAAAATCATCCAATGACAAATCCCGCCCTTGGGCGGAGCGGCAAGTAGTGTCAGACTCTGACTAAAAACCTACCCCGTTCCTTCGTAGCCTATCGTGCCGGGGCCGAGCATTCCTTTCGGAAGTTAACCCATGACCCCAGTAGGCTTCGACCCTGCCTGCCTGCAGTTAGCAGGCTGGGCCTCTTCGGTGTACTTAAAGAGGTTTTAGCTTTCAGGAGAGTTAGAGTGCCCAAAAGCCGATGCTGCAGTTAAGGTAGCCACCTATTGGGCCCAAGCAGTTTGTTGTATTAGAATCCAAGAGTTTACCATCGATACGAAGCAGCAGCCATCAGGAAACACAGACTTCGGCATCCCGTACCTCTTTCTTTTGGCTTTGCCGTATTTGAGTAAAAAAGAAGGTGAGGTACAACTCCATGATGTGTTTAATGTCAGGCAATCAGGAAAGAAAGATGAATTTAGCTATACAACCTATACAAAATCATCCAATGACAAATCCCGCCCTTGGGCGGAGCGGGAAGTAGTGTCAGACTCTTACTGACTAAAAACCTACCCCGTTCCTTCGTAGCCTATCGTGCCGGGGCCGAGCATTCCTTTCGGAAGTTAACCCATACCTATACACCGTTAAGTTTTGGTCGTTTTAATCCCGAGGAGGTCGATTCGGTACATGAAATACTATCGATTTGCATAGATAAAAATGAAAAACTCGACTTAATATACGCACGTACGAAATTCATTTCTTTAAGTAAACGAGTCAATGACCTTGTAGGTAGTTGTAGGTCGTTGCTTACTAACTACCTACAGTTCATGGGCCCCGCAGCTGACGTTTAATTAAAGAAATTAATTTCGTACATGCGTAAATTAATTCGTTTTTGAAAGAAAAAGTACTTTATTTTTCATTTTTATCTTTACAAATCGATAGTGTTTCATGTACCGAATCGATCCTCCACAGGATTAAAACGACCAAAAGTTAATGGTGTATAGCTCTATCCCTTTAACAGTTCAATTTAGGTCGTCAAGTGGGTCGCGATAAGAGCGGTCAACCCGAGGTACATTTGCATTCAACCGCTCTTACGTAATTATGATGTTATTACACATTTTTCTTCAGATATTTTGGATATACAGATATCTTGTGGATATTATCTAGTCTTCTAAAAAAATAAGAATATAAATTTGTGTAAAAATAATCTATTAAAGTCCTCTGAAATTTGCTATTTTACTTGAACTTTGGCCCTCCATAATGTTAGGTACATTATGGAGGGCCAAAGTAAAGCCTCATAAAAAGTATTTCTATGGAAGCCTTACACATTTAATCGAGATTCAAATTTTTTCAAGGGTTTAAAAAAAAAACACGCATTTCCTGGAACAAGTTTTATGAAATGTGGAAATCACGGAATTACTGAATACCAACAGTTTTCAGGCGTTATCTCTTTTTTCGCATTGCCTCTTCATCAAATAACGCGTTGGATTGCGCTAGATGAAGCAACAAGCCTTTTAACAAGCTCAACATTGACGATAGGCCAGTGGCAGTGAACTGTACCTCTACCATGAGTTTTAAGCAATAGTATTCGTCGCTACTCGATATCGACGCCGTAAATATTTTGTATGGCAAATTTTGCAGCGCCTCTAGCGGTCACTTGCAGAACCAAAATTTGCCATACAAAATATTTACGGCGTCGATATCGAGTAGCGACGAATACTATTGCTTAAAACTCATGGTAGAGGTTCTGAACATCCGTTACTACAATAATACGAGTATAACGTACCAACAAATTAATAAAAGTATAATATTTCAAACACGTAGGAGAACGGGAACGTGTGGCAACAAAACGCAGCGACAGCAGTGTTAAGTTTCGTTTAACCTCGAGTTTCGCTCGATATGCAATGTGCGACTGCATGAATGTATGAACTGTACCTCTAGCACGAATATTTGTAGGTTTCGTATCGTAAACGTATCGAGTTGCCGATACGATAACGGAATACAACCAAAGTCGGAAGCACAAAGCTCTTTCGTAATAGTATCGAGACCTCGATACGATTACGTTAGTGACGTCATACTAATGTAAGTAAGGATGTACAAAATTGAATGAATGATCTCAAAATTGATTGAACGTTTCGTTCAAAAACTCCTACATATTTTAATTCTTAGTGATTTCAGGGCCTTTAAAACTTTAAAACTGTTCAAATTTTGATGTAATACGAAGAAACTGCAGTAAAAGTTAATATTTAGTTAAGATAAATGGTTTAATTATTAAATTTATTATTAAAACTTTTGTGTTTAGTGAGATTGTGTTCCTAAACGAACGACGCGTAACACTTGACATTTTTTGACGCGAAGCTCATTCAAGGCCAACTTTGTTTTGAAGTAAGTTTGTTGATACGTAAACAATTGAAATAAACTTGATGAGGTGCTTAATTTTTGATAATTATTTAGGTCTATAATTAGAAGGCAACATATTATTAGAATATATATAATTGGAATACATAGTCCTTTAAATACCTTACTTTACGTTCAATGCATCCTTTTACTTAAAACATAAATACGAAAATGCTTCCTTACTTAGACGAAATCTATTTCTAAATTCTGTAATACTTTTTTTTATTTTTTGTAGGTTAATATTTTTTTTATTTTTTATTTTTGGTAGGTAAAATCATCCAATGACTAAATAAACTAACTTGTTTTTATTAATAAAAATATAGTGTTCTAAAATAAATCACCCGCCTTGTTTCTCTTCGTACATTTCTACTTTCAAAAATCAATCGCGCCGCAAGATAAATAGTACAATGCACTATGTCGAGGGGTGCTTCTTGTTAATCTAAGCATTTTCTAACAAAATTTGTTAACACAATCACTTAAATTATTATTTTATGCTTCCAATAAACTCCGACGAAAGTTTTCTCACTGCCAAATTTATAGTGAATAAACTTTCGAGAAACTCGCAAACCAGCCTTCGACAATGACGATACTATACGTCATTTTAAACCTTCGTGCTAGCTATCTTCATACAAACGGCTCAAGGTTACGTACGTTACGAATTCGATACGAATACGAAACCTATAGGACTAAGTTCGTGCTCACAAAATTAGTTCAAATTACGCACACCAGAGGCGCTGTTCATGTTTCCATACAAAATGCTCACGTTAACGATACGAATACTTTTTCGCAAGTTGTTCGTGCTAGGGGCACTGTCCGTGGTGTATTTAGTTTCTACGCAGATTAAGGGCCGGGTGTAGTCACTCGAGTATTTTGTATGAACTCCGCCCGGGCCTATGTCGATTTTACGGCCCCGAAACAGAGGTGCAAAACCGCTATTATAAAAAAAAAAACCAATAACTATTCAAGATTTTGATTATTGCGAGGCGCTTTTAAAAAACTAGCTTAATTTTTTTTTCAAATATTTCCAGTGACGTAATCTCGTAGATATACACGTTTGAAATCGTAAATTAGGGTCAGATTCGGTACCGAAGGACCAAATGATTTAGAACGTTTTACTAAATTGAGACTGAATAAAAATAAGAGGGTAATTCAGTTAATTGGCCGTCCGACTGTTCGGTAACCGTCCGTACCGAGCCCAAGACGGCGACGGCGCTCTTCAAGGAGTTGTCAGCCCAACCGAGTCGAAGCTTATTGGGACCAGGATCGGATTCTGAAAGGAAGTTTCGGCCCCGGTATGAAAGACAACGAAGCAACAGGAGTGGGTTTTTACTACACTACACTATCTCCCGCTCCGCCCAAGGGCGGGAGATGTCATTGGATGATTTTCCCACCGAAAAAAAAAACGCATAATACAGTACAGTCAAATTATAATAATTTATAATTTAAAATCACTTGGAGACTTTTTTATATACTTGACCAGCATTTCGCGGTCTTGTTATTATAATTAGTTTCTTTTGAATGGCGTTTCACCCCTATGGATACTATTCACCTTGGATACTCTTATTCACATCTGGTCAAACTAGACGGTGTTCGTTGAGCCAGAACAGACCGAACACCTCTAGCTCTGGGTGCAGCGAGAAAGAGTTAAGGGGATTACATCGCCCAAATCCAAAAAAACACCTAGGTTGATTGAAGTTTATAGATTATTCCTTATGTACGATTACCATATAAAAAATGAAGGGGATACTTAAGGACATTACTAACAAATTGTATTGATTACGTTTCTCAAAAAAATACCCTAACTCTAGAAAAAAAATCTGGTGAATAGGCCTTTTTTGAACATTAATTCCATATTTTCTCGAAAACGGCTCTATAGTTATACATTGAATTTATACCAAAATATATGTTACGATAAATTGAATAACTTGTATTGATTTTTTTTCGAATTTCATTGAATATCGATAAGTAATCAAGAAAAAACTCGAATCAGTACTAACACCCCGCGCGCAGCACCCCCTGCAATGCCTGTTTAGAGGTCAATTCTTCTCTACTAGTGTAGAGGTAAATTCTTGAAGGTTATTGAGCGATGTAATACCCTTAAGGTCAGTTCATTAGAGCTATACGAGTCATATAAAGAATACTAGTCGCAGGAGGCGAAGCGGTGCGGAGTGGGTGCCGGGTGGCTCTAATGAGCTGCGACCTTTAGTCTTCTACTGACGAAGCTGCCAGTGTTCCATCAGTTCCTCTTTACGCTTCAGGGTCGTGATACGGTTTACGTAGTCCACGGACGCGTAGCTTCATAGACGCGTATTCGTCATTATACGCTTGGTGTACGCCTGCGTGATGCATGAAAGCTTCACGTAGACGTATAGTGACGAATACGCTTCATAGAAACGCTACGAAATGAAGCAAATACGCGTTTGTAAAGTTACGCGCCCGTTGTAATTAGGCCATAGTTTTTTAAGTAAACTTCACGCAGGCGTACACAAAGCGTATAATGACAAATACGCGTCCGTTGACAGTAGACCCTCTCGAAGAACCTTACCAAGACAGACTAAAAGTCAGTTCAACGAAATTTATTGCAAATTCAACGTGACAAATTGCTATCCGCGTTAAGCGCAGTGATTGACTAAATAAAAGTTTTAGCAACCATTATTTATAAAAGAAAAAAAAACGTAGCACGGAACATAAGTTTGATTCGTTATTTAGGAAACTTATTTTGAAAGCAACTTAGTACGCGAATAAATAATTTAACGGTTGGTCTTTTGTCCATGTCATCCATGAACAAAAGCTCGAAAAAATAAAACACGGTTTTGCCACAAACAAAATGGCGGACCTACCAAAAAGAAAGAGTAAAGTCAGAATGTTTGCGTAAAACCGGGGTAGGTTTGATTAATACGCGCCATATATCATCAATGTGAAGAAAAAATTAACATGAGGAAAGGACGATCGCCGTGCAACCTGCCACCAGTCAAGAAAATTAAAAAATATCCTATCTACTATTTTATTACGAATAAAAAAAATTATCAAGTATCAAAATCAGCTTCTCCCGCATTCACTGCAATCTACGAAAGAAAAGATCATTCCTTTGTTTCTGTTGAGCATCCGAGAAGCATACAAAGGCATAACACACAGGAACATAGCTAAAAATGGAACAACATACAAAGGAAATGTGACCTCAATACAGTAATTTAAAAAAAAGCTGTGTTTACTATACAATGGCAAGTCGTTAATTACTATAAAAAATATGCACAGCATACAGCTGTATATCAACTTAGACAGTTTACACAATAAAATTGAAAGGAAAATTTCAAACACGTAATTCTTCAGGTCTTCACCCCACCGATGACATCAACTTCAAGATGCACTACATTATATTTCTTAACGTCTTCTAATACAGCTCGCGCGATATAAACAGACAAAGTCTACGCGCGACGTACTACAAGATGCATTAAGAATCTTACGTCACAGACACAGCTCTGATATATTCCAGAACTGTAAGAAACGTTGCAACATATTTCGGGTTACATTTTCAATCTATTTCTGACGCTGTTGTTGACAGAGTAAAATGAAAATTGGCGCCAAGGAAAAACGTAATAGCGTTGAAAATGTAACTCGAATTTTATTAATTCTTTGTTTGTTTGCGAGTCTTCTTATCTTCTTTGTTTCGAAGTATAAAAACCTAACATAATAAATAAATAGTCATTCGTAAAAGCACTTCAAAAGTCGTCACTTGGTGATACAACATTAGAAATCAATGATTGGTATGTAGGTCAATTCATAAAAAAAAACTAGGCCACGCGGCACGGTGCGCCATATTGCACAAGAGGGGCCACGACTATAAAAGATTCTTGTAAGAATTACCTAAATACGAACACTTTTAAATAAACTTTCGTTATACAAAACAGAAATACATTCAAACAAGAATATTTCACGGTTTATCATTTTAAAATTCGAATAAACGAGATATATTCTTGCAAAAAAAAAACACAAAAATATAAAACAAAGAATTCTTCGAAATCTTCTGTCCGCCGCTTTTTTCTGTGATGGTGATTTAAACACAGATCTAACCCACCATTCGACAAGACTGAAGCGATAAACAGCGCCAGTCGAGACGAACGATGGACTAGACCCACGTAATTGTCCAAAATCTTCATTCTTGCTGTTACAATAATAAATACACTGTAGAAAACACAGCCGTAGTATATACACGAGGTTATTTATACGGTATTATTTTGTAATTTTTTTAAATACGTCGTTGTTAGAACTCGGTAGCGCTCCCGACGAGATCGCGGTCCGACTAGGGTTAAGCGCGCAATAGGACTGGTGGTGGTAACTGGTAACAGGTTGCAAGTTGATCGGCAGCAGTCGGATTTTTATATGGCGCTCGGTTCGGGTCGGGTCGTGGCCTAGTTTCGCACCCGCCCCGTTCACCACCCCGTTGCACGAGATATTTTATTCACGTTATAGTATAACTGCTTTTGTTGTGTGAATAAAAGATGTTTGCAATAGGAAAAAAATATTTGTTGAGTAACCAATTTAAAAATAAACACAAAAATAAAAAAACAATATCAAAATTGGTAGTAAAGCTAACGAAATTGGTAATTATTAGGGTACAATGAAATCTGATGTAGTCAACGCTGAATAATCAAGGTTGACTAAAAGGTCTTGATCATTGTTTATTGATAGAACCTTATAGAACGTATCGTATATAAGTTTTTTTTTTTAATGGTTTAGTATTATTAGGGAACTTTTTGACAATAAAAAAATGCAGTAGATTTTCATTTAGAATATATTTCAATCTCTTTAATGATATTCTTTATTACAAAAGTACGATAAATAACATAAAAGTATCAAACTGTATCGTACCATAGCCATTTGAGTGACAACTAAAATTCGTGTTGCCAGCAACTGATTTTTTATTTCGTTCTAAAATTCCTAAGTCGTTTGACTTTTTAGACAGACTCTACTCTTTCTCTCCCCCCATTTTTGATATTGTTTTCTATGGCGGCCGTACGAGTGTCATGACTTTTGACGACCATGTCGGACATCTCTTTCTATTAGCAGCTTTGAAGCTTTTTTTGTTGTCAAACTCTAACTCAAAAACATTCCAAATAGACCATTTACAGGCACTTTTGAATAGTCAAGTGTCCGTCAGCAAAAAAATCAAATGGAGCTAAATTGCACGTTCTAAAGCGTAGATCACTATGGAGAGAAATTCCAAATCCATCTTAAAAAGCATTGGGCATCGAAAGAGAAACATTACGAGCACAATTTAATATTTTCCGTGTGCGTAAGAAAAGCCATTAGTCGAAAAACATTTTACGAACAATTGTAGTACTAAAGCAAATTACTAATTGTAGCGTAGCCTTGAGAATTAATTATTACGCAAATGACATTGTTGGCTTGTTCTTGCACTGTAGTGA
Source organism: Leucania comma (assembly GCA_958295575.1). Lineage (NCBI taxonomy): Eukaryota > Metazoa > Arthropoda > Insecta > Lepidoptera > Noctuidae > Leucania > Leucania comma. The sequence goes on along the minus strand of OY282492.1, from coordinate 4,189,138 downwards.
ATTTCCGTCGAACAGTCAGTATAACAATGTTGTATTTCTGAATTTGTTTGATTCTTTACACTAAATTAGTTCCTAAATTAAATCTGTGAGCGGCTCAGTTCCATTTTAATATGGCGGCTGAGTTACCTACGATTAGGTTCGTGTTTTTTTATTATTTGTTATAAACTAGTGCTTGACTGCAATCCCACCTGATGGTAAGCAGTGATGCAATCGTTGAATGGTGAGGCACACTAGTTTATTAAGAGCCTATTCACTCTAGCATTGAAGAACACCCAAATTATAATCGGATGGGAAGACCGCAGCAGGCAAACTGCTCCTGTCCTTCGATGTACGCGGTATAAACGACGAGGCGAAACGCCTAGTCCGGACCGTAGATGTTTCAACAACGTAAGGGTGGATACTCGCTGTACGTCAGGTTCTCCGATAGTGGAATCAAATCATGCAATTCCCGTGCACACTCCAAAATGCAACCTATAAAACCTGTGCTAAAGGCTTTCAAGATTGGACTCACTATACTCGTTTTGAAACGAAGTATATTGCTCCTTATGCGAATAACTTTTGACCCCGAGAATACTTCGTTGCATTGCTCGCTGGCAGACCCCGAGTGCGGACTTTTGACGTTTTGTTTGCGCTCCGTAGGTGAGGGTGGGAAGAACGCACATGTCCATGAGTTTCCTTTTAAGGGAAAGTGGAAGTGATCGTTTTATCAAGTGTTTCATCGACCGATAGCTCTTATTTATCTTGTCTCGCCTGGAAAGAGACTATTTGGCCAAGAAATATGTACTCATGTGCAACAAAATTGGGAGAAGGCCACTACCGATTGGATTCCGAACAGCAGGAACCGGCGACGCGGCAGGCCCAAAAGGAGATGGCATGACGATTTGGACCTTAAGGATTGGCCAGAAGTGGCTAAGGACAGAAAAGATTGGAATAACGAAAGGAGGCCTTTACCCTGCAGTGGGACACAACGGGCTCATAATGAATAGAGTCTGTCTAACGAAAGCGCGACCTGAGAAAATGAGGTCAAATCAAAAAATATTGAATATGGTATTACTGTCATACTAGGAGAAAAAAATTTTGATACTTGAGTATTTTTTTGTATTTGCGACAATCGTATAATTCTTTTTGACGAACTATATTCCTAATATGAGGAACACAAAATGTTTAGAAATAAATATACTCAACCAATACGCTTTTAACAGCATCACACACTCAGAAATATTCAATTCCCTTACAAAACAAAAAATAGAATCCACACATACTTCTTCCAGCAAGTTAGAGAGATTAGATCCTATGTTTCAAACAGAATGAGTCAAACAGGGCGTCCCGTTGTCCCCAAAGATATTCTCCACTTCTTTCAGACATTCGCAGTCGAATGGGAAGAGAAGGGCATTGTCATCAGCGAAGCTAAGTTAAGTAATTTGCGTTTCTCTGATGATATTGTCCTGTTCTCTCCTACAGCCACAGGACTAGAGCAAATGCTGGTTGCTTTACATATAAAAATGTTGAAGACCAAAATCATAACCAGCAGCTCCAAAGGAACGTACACGTAGGCGGACAGAATATACAATACGTCTTAAAATATATTATTGTCTACTTGGGCCAAGTATTGTGACAAGTAGTGTGTCTTTCTGGGCCAGATAAGACAAAGAAATAACGTGTCGAACAGAAAATACCTGAAAAAGTTACTGGTCCATCAAGGAACTATTTAAGGGCACTTTGCCCATATGGGCACGCTTTAGTGATATCACTAAAGCGTAAGCTTATGGACATGTGTAATCTCCTCATTTGACCTATGGTGTATACAGACTTGGTCTTTGACTAACATCCAAAAGTCTAAATTCAAGGTTTGCCAACCGACCTGGATGTCTTGTGAGTAAGGACTGAGACCATTAGAAAGAGTGGATGGCTTTTGCACAGCAGTAGAACAATACTGGATAGCTATAATAACCAATACAATACAAAAACGAGTAAAGATTTATTTATTGGTATATTACTATTATATCAAGAAAGTCACGGGAAAGGTGAATAACACAAAATGTTGAATTTTGTCATCCTCAAAGTATGCTATTTCATCACATTAATTCGACCGCTTTTGAACGTATAAAGTGCGGTAGTGAAGATATTTCTTCTTAAAGCTTAGTTTTAAGTGTAAAGGTTTTTTCTCCCAAATTCCTTAACGATTCAATGTTCTTTTTTAATTATTTCGCGCAGTCCTTGAATATCTTCAAGATTATCTATAAACATAAGGAAAATTATTATCATATCGTAAAATATATCTAATAGTCAGTCAACAATGATCAAGATAATAATGTCATACTAACTTAAAAACCCGAGATCAAAAACAACTACTTTCTCTTCTTGTTTTTCTTTAAACATACTGATCATAGTATTTCACAGCTTTCCTACATAACTTTTTATTGTTTTATCCATGATAAGTAATTATATTTTTAAAATCAATCTTTGTTACAAAATACTGACAATCTTTGACGTGCTTTTGACGGAAACAATATGTTGCCAATTTAATTTAAAAAAAAAACTCCAAGTCGCGCTTTCGTTAGACAGACTCTAATAATAAAATAAATGTGTAGTCTGTGCGGAAAGAGAGCAGCTGCCGCGGCCGTGGCGTAAAATGGAACTAACATCGTCTTTTTTATATTTTTACGAGTGGTTTAGTAAATTTTATAAAGAGACATTGTTTTGTTATCATTTACTGTGCGTACAGCTAAGGAATGGAATTTTCTGCTGGAGTCTGTGTTTGCTGATGGCTAAAACCTGAGAATCTTCAAGTCAAGAGTGAATAGGTTACTTCTAGGTAAGCGCGCTCCATCGTCGACCGCATTTATATAGGGTGACTGGTAATTAGTGAACGATACGTAAACACGTGATTGTAGTCATGATAACAAACCCATTATAAAAGTTTTTTGTTATCATGACTACAATCACGTGTTTAAGTATCGTTCACTAATTACCAGTCACCCTATATAACTAACAAATAAGCAAATAATAAGGTTTTTAAATAACAATTAATTATTTTATTGTATCTTTCAGTTTCGTTCCAAGTTACATTCTCTTTCTACATTGTACTTCTCAAATGTCAAAAGGAGCTTTTTATTTTTTAACGAGTATAGTCAGTCAATACAAAATGTACTCAATTTCCTACGAAATGATATAAAGACGATGTAATAAGAGCTCCAATTTTCCCTGAACGGTAAATTAAAACGAGAGGAAAATTTTCCTACACTGAGAAAATTATGGAAGGTTCCAGATTTCCTTCCACGGTTAGCAACGAAGGAAAGTACTTTCTACTACTTAGTTACTCATCGACAGGAATAGGAATGACGTCAATATTATATTGGATCATCGACTTACATTCTAAGTGATAGACCAACTCGTTCATGGAAATTATTTGTCAAAATACTGAAACGTTAAAAAAAAAGTTCGCTGCAGCGCTAAATTGGCATTATGACGTTTTATGCTACGTTTACAAGTGGGCCCAGCTTCGGCCAATCGCCATTGTGTTAACGGGGTTTCCCTGTTAATACAATGGCTACACAATAGCGATTGGCTGAGGCTGGGCCCACATGTAAACGTAACATAACAAAACTTTTAAAACTTACAGCGCTTAAATACTGCACTAATGTCATCAATGTAAAGAGATGTATGGCCGGCAGGACAGTTAAGTCAAGCAAAGTGATTTTACGGCACGCTTATATATCTAGTACGTAGTACATAATCATCTAGCAATGTATTGTATCAATATAGAGGCGTAGAGTAGTCAGCCTTTCGGTATCTTACAGGATGCATTTTGGAGTGTACGCGGGAATTGTATGACTTGATGACACCATCGCCTTTCTACCATCGGACAATCTTACGTAGGGCGAATATCCACCCTTACGTTGTTGAAAGTTCTACGGTCCGGACTAAGCGTTCAGCCTCGTCGTTTATACAGCGTACATCGAAGGACTGGACAGTTTGTCTGCTGTGATCTTCCCATCCGAATATAATTTAGGTGCCTGGCTAGAGTGAATCACTCGTCACTATCAACGGTTGCATCACTGCTTACCATCAGGTGTGATCGCAGTCAAACACTAATTAATATCAATTTAAAAAAAAAAAAAACTATTTTTTAATTTTATCTTTACAAATCGATAGTGTTTCATGTACCGGATCAACCCTCCACGGGATTAAAACGATCAAAATTTAGCCGTGTAAAAAAAGATTAGTTAAATTTTTTCCCTTGTATAAATACACCCTTTACTTAACACTGATGACATCACTATTTTCTTAACGCGAATAGACTTTCTTATACTTGAAGGCAATAAGACTTCCCTACCTGCGGTTTCAACTTCAAACGAAAGCAGTGGTTATTGTACGCGGCGTCCGCGAGGGGAGAAACACAACAAATCCATCAAACTACTCGTCAAATATTTACCCTGCAGAAATCGCGGGGAATATAGTAATCCACTGTTATTTTATAATCCTTTGACATTATATTAATCAGTGGCAGTTTTTTTGCAGTCTTACAAATGAACCTAAGTGTATTGATCGGTCCTAAGGGACGGAATGTCTGTCTGGGTGTAATTTATCTATTTTTTTTTTTAATGTTGATTGGTTCGCGTTTGACCACAATCTCAAACTCAACTGAGGGCCAACTCGCTGCGTAAGCGGGAGCACGTGCGGGCACCTGTCTCGTGATTATGTGCGTGTGTCGTGTGCATGTAGTCGTGTCGATGGAGAACATTAACACTTCGATCCACAACTACCCAACTTGTTCATACAAAAGTAGACTCTAAACATCGGAATTAAGGCCTATAGTGGCGTGGATGTGAGAGGACACCGGTGTCCTCTGAGCTAGGACAGATTAATGTATTATTACGTTGCAAAGAGAGCGAGGGGCACGGCTGTTCGGGCTTTTGTATCGGACTGCGTGTGCGCCCGCTCATGGTAAGCGATTGGGCCGCGATCCGAAGTTTGGAAACCTCTGCTGTATAAGATAAAACTGCTGCCTGCATCAAGTTTAAAAATGTAATCTCCTGAAAAAAATAAATAAACATACCTGACTAGTGTTGCTATCGAACACAGCATCGTAGGCGTACACACGCGGCGGTTCAGCCGCAGTCACGTTGTTCTTGGTGACAGCAACCGTGTTGTTCTTGCCGTCGACAGAGACGCAGCTATACGACCCGTCGAGTTTCTCCCTCTGGTCCATCGGCCGGACACGGACGACGACGCGAACATTTTCGACAGTCGGAGCCGTTAACTCCGCGTCCTGGGGGCAAAGGAAATTTGTGTTAAGAAAAGATTCAGGCTCACGCACTACGAGGTCCGTACAAACTAACTTATGTCATCATAATATCAGCCAAAAGACATCCACTGTTGGAAATAGGCCTCCCCAAGTGACGCCACAATGAACGGCCCTGTGCATCTCGCATCCATCGGATTCCCGCAACTCTAGCCAAGTCATCGGTCAACCTTGTTGGGGGCCTTTCAACACTGTGTCTTCCGGTATGCGGTCGCCACTCCAGAACCTTTCGGCCCCAACGGCCATCTGTTGTAACTTGTGTAAATAGATCAATTCACGAATCAAAAAGTTTTTTTTTTGTGACGTAACTACCAATTTTCAATTTTCGTATTTATTCCTATACTTGTGCTATACGACCTTGCTTCATGTCAAATTTCAGTGTTGTAGGTCAACGGGAAGTACCCTATAAATTTTTTGATTCCTTTTGAGTGTCGAAATATACGTTTTTTGCGACATAAACAGCTGTATTTTTTTTTCACAGCTTCAAGGGACCGCAGACCTGAGTATATGGTTTTCATTTCAACTCGATACCTCCACGAAGCTCCCGAGATGACAGACAGACAGACAGATAACAAAGTGGTCCTTTACGGGTTCCGTTTTTTCCTTTTGAGGTACAGAACCCACGATAGACAAGACTCAAAGGACCAAAAACAAAACAATGGAAAAAAAATACCCAAGGATTGTTACTTAATACTTATTTGAATGCAATTTCAAAATCGCACACAATGCATTTATTCTTGTCCTGTGAATAAACTGCGCATTTGACGAATTTGCTGTATAAAATTATGCACACAAATTACATATATTCAGGTATTTTCCAAGGCTACATGTTTTTTTTGCTTTTGAATTATTCAAGTACTAGATGTTTTTCTGTTATTGTTAAATAAGAACCCGTATAGTCCGCTGCAAATAAATTGAAACATTTGCGATGTTTACGTGCAACGGGCACGTCGATTGAGTTTAAGCTAGAACTGTACCTCTACCATGAGTTTTAAGCAATAGTATTCGTCGCTACTCGATATCGACGCCGTAAATATTTTGTATGGCAAATTTAGCAGCGCCTCTAGCGGTCACTTGCAGAACCAAAATTTGCCATACAAAATATTTACGGCGTCGATATCGAGTAGCGACGAATACTATTGCTTAAAACTCATGGTAGAGGTACTGGTGAAGCCAACTACATTCTAATTTTAAATTAGTTGGACCAAAGTGACAGCTCCAACTGACCTTAGAAAGAAAGAAAGAAAGAAAAACAGTTTATTTACACGGAATGACGTAACTAAAAACTAGACAAACGTAACATTTTAAAGGAAAGAATATGCGCCACATCCGTGCAAAACGGCCGAACGCTCAGCATAAAGCTGTGCCCTCATGCACATTGCGATGAGCATACAGCGCTGGTTTTCAGCGTTAGCCAGTGCTGACAGAAAGACGAACGGTGCAATGTGCAAAAAGAAAAAAAAAAAACAAATTTTTTATAAATAAAAATAAGGAGACTGTGTATTTATGAAGTGACAACACCACAGCGCGCCCATAACATTATGTGCATCTCATAGATTTTTTTACAAAATCTATGGTGCAGCTCGATTACATAGTCTGTGGCAATTTACACTGACATTAATAGAAAAAGTACTATTATTATACCTTATTTTTTTAATGCTCTTTTTTAATGTTTTCGGTTTGGATACCAAGTCATTTAAGCCATGTGTCATAACATGAAGTAATTACGAGTGCCATTAGAATATGGTTGGAACACATTGTAATGTTTTTGCAGCGTTTCACAGCAAATGTATCGAGTTGGCATTCTCCTCAAGCGCTCTGACCTTCATTCCAGTGACTTGGACAAACCTCCACCTTAATGAACTCCCTTAAAATATATCTCCTTGTCCCAACTTAGAAAGCAAGAGGACAGGGAGAGAGAGGAGGAATACAATAATATGATTCCACATATTGCTAAGCTGTGCCCTGCAGACACTTGAGATAACCACACTACTAAACCAATTTTACATGTCCTCTGTATAACATAACAAAGGTTGACTGGTAGTGAATGCTTTGTTGCATTAAGTCCGTTTATGTACAACCGCTGATACATCAAATTTAAATAAATAAAATACAATTGCATCCATAATTGTTGTCATCAAATGAAAGTGACTTTTTCCAGTCATAATATAACAAAGAACCAAAATATGTAATACTGTGTATGATTCATATTACACGGTACCAGTACATTCACTGAATCAGCAGTAACGTAAATATCAAACAAACTATTATTAATACTAAGAACAGTACGCGGCAGATAAGTTGAACTAAAATGGCCGTCGTTGCTATGGTTACGTGCAGCCCCCCACTTAGACTGAGACCCGAAAATCGATTACGTATTCAAGGTCGACCGCCATGACGGTTCAACTTGTGTGCCAAGGATCATACTGTGCATTGAAGGTCGATCGCCATTTTGACTCAACTTATATGCCGTGTATTGTAAAATAAATACATGTGGATGGATGGAGACGGAGAGGAAAGTCAAAGAAAGGATGGATGCATTTTGTGAGGAGTGATATGAAAGAAAAAGATTTAGTGATAACATGACGGTTGATAGGACAGAATGGAAGAAAAAACCGGCCAAGTGCGAGTCGAACTCGCGCACGAAGGGTTCCATACCATTGACTAGGTAAACAACAGAACAACAACAAAATAGGTAAAAAAAATTTGCATTTTTTGTATGGGAGAGCCCCCCTAAATATATATTTCATTTTTACATAATTTATGAAAATTTCAATTGTCTAGCAGCTATCGCGGTTCTCGAGATACAGCCTGGAAACTGACCAACGGACTAACAGGGAAGCCTTAGTAATAGGGTACGGAACCTTAAAAGCCATGTTGCGCAAACCCGACATAACATGGGACAAAGGGCAGAAAAACTTGTTGACAATATAAGAACTGACATTTACATCCATGGTAATTTTTTCGACAAGTCCCAAGAATCGTACATAAAAAACAAGATGCAATGTATTTTTTGACTTATTCTCAGAACTATAAAATCTCATATTGTAAATTGTTACTTTTCATATACGGTTTTTTTCTTGGGACCTGCATTTTGACTATGCTCCTGCCTCTAAGACTCAGTACTACCTTCGCGTGTGTGTGTTATCACTGTGGACTCCTCCCTCTATGCATGGTGGTCACGGCATTATGCTGAGCGTTCAGTTGCTTTGAGCGGACATGGGGCACATTTTTCCTAACAATGTTAAGATAGTCTTAAGGTATGAATAGATTACTTACATCAAGTGACTTTATATGCACACTTACAGACACACAATGTATACACTGAGTGTACCGTGTATAATGTTGCAAGATTGCAAAATTCCCTACAAATAAATGGTTTTTCTATTCTTTCTAATAAAGTGTACTGAATACCACAGCTCAAGTGGCAAAAGCTTGTCAAATCAAACTCGATTGAATGTTTCAGTTCAATACTGAATTATTGTAGTTGTCATTATGCTGAAGCTATTTTATACAAGGATCTTGAGCCTATGTCTAGTTTGGTCATTTTTCTTATGAAAGGTCTTTCAACTACTACATGAAAAGTTGAATTCCCTGCGGGAATCTGTTTCCTGACAGGTTACTTCTAAGCAAGCATGCTCCACTGTCAACCACATCATCTTTAAAGGTACGTTTAGACTATGACACTTTATTCGTGTCCTATTGAAGAATCCTTTGGCAACACAAGACTTACTAACATAGAAAAAACATGATGGAAGTATAAATTGTATCAATTTTGTCATTTCAAATATCAATGACGTTCATAATTATTAGAAAACTACTAAGTAGGTAGGTACAATAAAGTTGACGCGGGCGTCTAAAAATATCAAATCGACCAAACGCAAATGGTAACCACGCGTCAAAATATAACTTGGAATGAGTTTCAATAGTTTTCACTAACATTCTTTGGACATTTCAAACAATCTTATAAGAAATATTTCCAAGCAGATGGCAGAATACATTACGAAACAGCTAATGCGTAATTTCGTTCCTAAGTACCTAGACAATTCACTCGAGCGGTTGAAACGACCCTGACACGAATTAAAATATGACTCACCATCCTAACTAGCGCGATTGATGTTAAATACGATTAAATGAAACCAAATTAGGACAAGGAACAAAGAAAGTTGAGTAAATACGTAAAATATATTCAAAATCGATAAGATTGGAGTTCCAACAGGAATCCATATCGAATTCCGGAAATCACATGATAACGTGGTACTCACGGGCATTTTTCTTGAATTGAGGCGCCGTTATCAGGAATGCATGGAGTTTGCTGCGATGAACAAGGAAGAGCTATGTCTTTTGTTTGAGGAATAAAGTAAAAATCAATAATGACGACCTACTTTTTACGTTTCGATTTCTTTGACGAACGAAATGGAAATGACATGACGTTTTCATAGAATGTTGCCAGTATTTTTAGATTGGTAATCTACCATTTAAAAATACAGCACTTCCGGTTTCCCTTTTCTGAATTTCCTACTTCAAAATGTACAATATTGAAATGTATACAACTAGGACTGCTACACGTACTTTAAAACAAACTATTTTACTTTATTTTAGTCTATTCTAAACAAGGGAAGAAACTAAGTGATTAACATATCGATGCACAGCCGAAACTACAGGGCCTAGAGGAAACGTATATAGATACTGTACCTCTACCATGAGTTTTAAGCAATAGTATTCGTCGCTACTCGATATCGACGCCGTAAATATTTTGTATAGCAAATTTTGGTTCCGCAAGTGACCGCTAGAGGCGCTGCGAAATTTGCCATACAAAATATTTACGGCGTCGATATCGGCTAGCGACGAATACTATTGCTTAAAACTCATGGTAGAGGTACTGAACATCAGTTACTACAATAAAATAAAGTATCAACAAATTAACAAAAGTATAATATTTCAAACACGTAGGAGAACGGGAACGTGTGGCAACTAAACGCAGCGACAGCAGTGTTAAGTTTCGTTTAACCTCGAGTTTCGTTATTATTAATTCTTTAATATTTTTATTATTTGGAATAGGTCTGTGTCTGGACGCGCAAAGACATAATCCGTGCGCACCATATAAAGCGTCTGACACGTAAATACATACTTGATAGACTATCTAATCGAAGAACATGATTACGTCTAAACACGGTAAGTTAATCTTGTAAATATAAATGAACCTAGATGATTAGAAATTTATTTTTTAAATAAAATGAATTGAAAAGTTCTAAATAAGCCAACTTTTTTTTTATACAAGTTTCAATGTTTTATTATTAAAAAAGGTAAAAGTCCTAAGGCTTTATTTATTTATTTATACTTAGCCCATACTTTCCCACTGCTGGGCAAAGGCCTCCCCCAATTCCTTCCTTCCTTCCTAAGGCTTTAAAACCGAAAATACTGCATTACTTGATCGTCTCGACATTACTCGCACTTATACGTACGAAGACTCGCTAGATAAAGAAACGTCAAAAACTCGAAACGCTTGTGTATTTAATATTCGTGGACCTAGTTTTCGTGGTATTTGGCCACATGCTTCTAACAGCCCATTCACGACTTCGGTCTTAGCAGTGGGCGGCGCAGCGTACGGGTTAGTATCGGTAGGTGATTGGTCGACGCCGCTCGCTCCGTCACTGTATGACAATGTTTACCCTCCGTCAGAAGTAAAACCCGACCCTTTGGGTCACGCGTAGTGTCAACTAGTGCCTCTAGATCGAGTATTATGTACAGAATCGGACTAGGACAAAACCAAGTCGATATCTTCTAGTCCTGTATATGACTATTTCACGTAAAAGACATTAATAGGGTAAGACGAACCTAGACAGTTGCATTGGTGATTTTAGTGATCATCAATCCGTATATTACGCACCCAATTGTATTTTAATGAACACATAATTTAACTGCAAAAATATTGAATACTTGATTTTAATTTTGGAGTTTACCTTAATTCCTTTTTACTTACTGTGTAAGTGCTAAGTGTGTGTAGGTAAAAACAGTGCAGGTTTTGGCGTTGTGAAATCAATTGATATGAACATGCATTATGCGATTACAAAAGCAATAATCTGTTTAAGTTCTTAATGCAGTTCTACTGGATATGCTGTTCCATCACTGATGTCGAACTACCTCTTTTCTTAGTTTTAGTAGTATTTTTTTTTCTACCAAAAATCTTATAATAGTGGCAATTTCTAAAAATAAAAAAAATAGAATAAAATAAGACTCGTGATTTAAATTGATTTTCTTAATTTACTTTGCTGATTTTTATTCATGAACCAGAATAAAAAAAAATTAAAACGATTTCTTTTTTTTGTTTCGAACATAGTTGTTAAAATTATTTATCATGAGCAACATTGACTGACACTAAAATAATAAAATGTAATAAACTGGCCACCCATAATCAACAAGGAACGTCAAACACTGCTGATGTTTATTTTTATTATAAAAATAACAATAATTTAGTTTCTTCATGGCTTGTTTGTTCATGAATATAAAATTAAATAAATCAGATGATAATTAACAAGTGCTCTAACCAAAAATGTCGTCGGAATTGGAAGAAAACGGGATCCATATTGAGCCAGTTGACGTCAGTGAAAAAGTGAAAGAGGCTAAAGAAAATGGATCAATTGTTGAAACTATTTGTGATTCTGGGCTGGACACGTTAGATTCGTGTTCAGCTGCATTCCCAGCTTCTGATTCCGAAGTATCTCCGATTAAAAATATAGTAAATGACGAATTCCGTAATGGATCGTCGACGGGCAGTCTTTCGAATGAAAGTAGTCTTTCAAGTCCAGCGTCTGAGGACGGCGTTACAGATAATATAAGTTTCGAATTCCCGCAAAAAACTGATATCGATTTAGCCAAAGAATTGATCATAAATTGTATAGAAAGTATGAATGTAAGTGATCCACAAGAAAAAAGTCAACAAAATGTTGAAATTACTGATTTTAAACAAGCTGATTATAACAGTATGAATAGGCCTCTCACAACTTCGACCGTAAGCTTGAATGATCATAAGTCAACTGAAAACAATATCATGTGTAAATCACCATTCAGTAAAAGTGCTGAAAATATTTCAAACATATCCTACACTAAACCAAATGAAAATGCTAGTTTAAATTCTAGCGATAAAGAATTGAATGCTGACAAGATTCTTTCACAATTCTCCAGCCAAAAATCTAAAGCTAGCGCTGTACAGAAGATTCCGGAAAATGTAGCGCATATAGATCCGAAGTACACGAGAATACCAAAAGAATTGCTATCCCAAGAAAATATTGGTAGTTTAGTCAAAAATGTTCACGGAATATTCTCTTCTGTCAGCGGTAGCTTAAAAAGTGCTTACACGCACAGAACTGCATATGCTCAGAAACCGGTTAAAAACACCAAAAACCTGCCTAATGGTAAACTTATGAATGACATTTTTGAGGACGAGAATACGGACTCAAAAACCGAAGTAACTGAAAAACCAGAAACAATTGACCATCAAGAAGTGATTCCGAATTCAAATGTAGAAGTAGCGTTTACAAAATTACCAGAGTCAGAGATTTTAGTGGCTCCTGATGCTAAAAAGGATGTAATGAGGTTTCAAATAGAGACATTAGAGCGGGTACTGGCTGAACAGAGAAAGGAGAATACTACATTGAGGGATAGAGTCAAACAACAGTGTGATGAGCTGCAGCAAAAGGACCTGACTTTTAAAGAGTTGGAAGTGAAATTGGACATGGTGGGTATCTATTTTTCCATATATTTTCTTTATTCCACTTAAAAACAACATATCAATTACATTTTTAAATATTTCATAAAAAAAAAACAACATTTAAAAATATAAAAGATCAGGGTTCAAGCTACTGGCAGTCAGGACTCCAGAGAAAGGAACCTCCTAACTATATGAACTATGTCCAGAAGTACTGCTTTCTGAATCAAGCCCTTTGTCCAGCCGCCTAACAAGAGCCTCCTAAGGTTATGGTCCAGGCTTTTGGCGATTGGCTGAAACTATCGGTACAATGATCACTGAATCTACTTCCCACAAGTCAACAACCTCGCGAGCCTAGTCAATGTACTTAATTTGTTTGTCTTTCTCGGCTTTCCATATATTTTATTATTATATCTATATTGTCCCACTGCTGGGCAAAGGCCTCAGTCCATTCCGTCCAGTGTTCTCGGCTTTGAGCCACTTCTTGCCAATTCCCAAGGAAGGCATCCAAGTAGTCCTGCCATCTCCTTCTCGGTCAGCCGTGGAACCGTTGTGCGATTTCAGGGAACCAACTTTGTGTATTACGGGCCCACCGCTCGATCAGCATGCAGCAGACATGTCCAGCCCAGTCCCACTTAAGCTGGGCAGCCTTCTGAGCCATGTTAGTGATCTGCGTTTTGGAATGCAATACAGTGTTTCGAACGCGATCTGTTAATTTAACACCTAGTATATTGCACTCAGTAGCACATTGGCAATCCTTAAGTTTATCTTTTTGCTTTTCCATCTATTTATCCTGGTCCAGAGCGAGGTGGAATGGCAAGCGGTTGCCTCCTTCTGCGAAGCAATAATGCTAGCAAAGGAGGAGGCTGACCACATCAGGCAACGGCGCTCACACCGCAACCGCCGCCGTAATTCCGATCCCAATTTCCGGCCACCGTTGGCGCGTGTTTGCGGACGGCGGGCAATGGGCAGCTCGCTGTCCGTTTGTCCGGTAACAGACCGGACCGAGCCCAAGTCGTTTACGGCGTGCACTGTTCCCGCGCGCCTCAAGGAGTTGTCAGCAGACTAGGCCTCGACCCTACTGGAGCTGTAAGGCTCCAGTAGGGTCGAGGCCTAGTCTGGGGCTCTGGGGAGGTATGAAAATGCATGCTAGGGCCCTGGAACCAAGGCAGGGAAGGAACAGGGTAGGTTTTTAGTCAGTAAAAGTCTGACACAATTTCCCACTCCGCCCAAGGGCGGGATTTGTCATTGGATGATTACCTACCATAAAAAAATATCTATTTATCCTGTATAGTTATTTTATTTCATTTCCTGTATTTTTTTGCAAGAAATAAAGTTTTTACATTTAAAATTAATCACATTTATGGCAGCAATAATCATGTCATTTATTAATAGCAATAATACTAATATCTCAAATGAGTCAACAATATCTTTGATTGTAATCTAACAGCATATGTACAGTTTATCTTAAAGATAGAATGTTTATCTCTTGGAAGATTTCTTTGTTACTAGGCAATTGGTTTACTTCATTTTCTCCTATGGTATAGTCAAGGACACGTCGGTGGTTGCAATTTTGGGCTTACGGACGTCGAGCTATGGGTAGCTCGCCGTCCGGACCGAGCCATGGAGTTTCTTGCACGTTCTTCTCCATAGAGATCTACGCTTTGGAACGTGCAATTTAGCTTCACTTTTTTTAGACTGACCGACATTTTGACAGTTCAAAAGTGCCTGTAATTGGTCTATTTGAAATAAACTATTCTGATTCTGTGCCCGAGCCCCGAACCGCTGATTTGGGGACATAGTGCCGACATGTCGACTTTGCGGCTCCGTAAAAGTGGTATTTTTTTTATTTATTAAAAAAATAAAACACGTTTTTGCGAGGCCTTTTAAGAAACAAGCTTTATAATTTTTTGTAACTTTCAAATATTTCCGTGACTTAATCTCGTAGACATACACGTTTGAGCCCAATAATTTATATCATGTTTTGATTTTTGCCCGGCAGGTTTGGTCATAAGTCAATTTTAATAAAATAATTTTTCATGGTATTCTCTTTTATATTTGTTGATTACCAGAGGTTTAAAAAAGTTCAAAATGGGTAAAACTTGGCCTTAACATAACATACCTTTTTTATGGTGGGTGAAGATCATCCAATGACATCTCCCGCCCTTGGGCGGAGCGGGAGATAGTGTCAGACTCTTACCGTCTAAAAAACCCACCCGTTCCT
The DNA here is from genome assembly GCA_958295575.1 of Leucania comma. NCBI lineage: Eukaryota > Metazoa > Arthropoda > Insecta > Lepidoptera > Noctuidae > Leucania > Leucania comma. Next base: position 4,173,901 of record OY282492.1, on the reverse strand, counting down.
TCTTTGCCTATCATACCGAGACCGAGCCTTCTTTTCAGAAGCCGACCCTTGGCCCCAGTAGGCTTCGACTGTTCTGCAGGGTCCTACAACATAACATACCTTTCGCTTTCCTTCTACAGATGGGCAAACGAGTGGAGCACGCAGAACGTGAAAAGGACGCAGCCGTGATGCGGTATGCTAGCGTGGAATGTGCAGCCATAGAGGCCAAGCGCGCTGCTGAGAATGCGGCCAAGGCGGAGAAGGCGGCCCAGGTGGAAGTGGAACTGTTGAACGGCAAGCTGAAGTCGGCTCATGGCGAGAAGCAGAGGATTTGTCAGTTATATGATGTTAAGGTGGGTCTGTCCACGGTTTATGGAGGCGTAGCTTCATAGAGCAGTGGTGGCCGAGTAGAGCCGAGTGGTAGCGGTCCCGACTTACGAGTTGTAGGTCGCGGGTTCAAACCCGACCAGGCACATTACTTTGTGTAATTTATTTCATCACCACTGCTCTCTAATTGGTGAAGGAAAACATCGTGAGGAAACCGGCATGTCCTAGAACCAAAAATTCGAAGACAGGTGACATACACCAACCCGCACTGGGCCCGCGTGGTGGATTACGGCTCAGGCCTGTGTCCCAGCAGTGGGAACATTAAAAGGCTGATGATGATGATGATGATGAGCTTCATAGACGCGTATTCAAATATGCGTTTATGAAGCTATGCGTCCGTGGATATCTAAATGGTTTCATTAGGTGGTTGTTAAAGAAAGATAAATTATGAAGAATAAAAGTACGAAAGGAATAATTGTGAGAAGTAGTACGAATGGGTATAGAAAGTCTCCAATGACTTTGGAGTTAGATTTTTTTTTTCATTTTTTTGGTGTGTGCGATAAATAAACCGAGTACATTTTGATACAAGTGGAGAAAATTATGTGTTTCTTTGAACTGAATTACTGATCCGAGAGTATCATACGCTTTTTTAGGGTTCCGTACCCAAAGGGTAAAAATGGGACCCTGTTACTAAGACTTCGCTGTCTGTCCGTCTGTCTGTCACCAGGCTGTATCTCAAGAACCGCGATAACTAGACAGTTGAAGTTTTCACAAATGTGTGTGTTGCCGCTATAACAACAAATACTAAAAATAAAATAAATATTTAAGAGTGCTCCCATACAACAAACGCGATTTTTTATGTCTATTTTGTTGTTGTTCTGTGGTTTACCTTATCTATGGGTATGGAACCCTTCGTGCGTGAGTCCGAATCGCACTTGGCAGGTTTTTAATTACATTCTTTTAACGCGGCTTTGAAAAATACAAATTATATTTGCTTCTTCTAAACCTTGAAATAAAAATGTACAACTAAATTGTTTCTATAATATTTCTGTTAACAACAGTGCCACGAGCTGATGAACAGTGAGCGTGAACTAGCGAAAATCCGTGAAGATATGCGCGAACTTGACGGACGATTGAAGTGGACGCAGAGCAAACTGCGCGTTGAAATGGATGCTTATAAGGTAAGGGAATAAAAAGTTGCTGCAGGTTCTGCTGAGAGCAGTGGTGGCCGAGTGGTAACGGCCCTGACTTAGGAGTAGTAAGTAGCAAGGGGGTCGCCAGTCGATAATCATGTTACTTCTTTTTCACCAAAATATGCTGTTCTGGGTGGTTTAAAAAAATGACAACAATGGGGATGGCGGGGACTATTTTCCCTAGCTTCACTCGCTTACTAGACCCCGTCGACCCCTTCTAACCTAACCTGTCCGAGTCGTGGTGCCCCAAGTATCTTAATAATTTTAAAAATTCCATTAATATTAGTATTTTTAGTGAATATTAAGACTTGATGCACAGTTAGAATTGTTAGAAATATATCTATTACTTTGAAATCTGTTTAACACAATATAGTTCTACGCACAATTAACAAAGGAAATAATAAAAATATACGCAGACAAGTAATTTTGTGCGTGACGGTATTATCAAGTCCCTGGCGTTACTGGCACGTGGCACGCAACTACAACGAGAAGTCGATCTGTGTTACAATAAATTTATTCATCACTTTTTTTTTTACTTGCCTATTTACACCGTTAAATTTTGGCCTTTTTAATCCCGCGGAGGGTCGATTCGGTACATGAAACCCTGTCGATTTGTAAAGATAAAAATGAAAAATAAAGTACTTTTTTTTTAAAACTCGGAATTAATTTACGCATTGTACGAAATTAATTTTATTAAGTAAACGTCAGCTGGTCGAGGTCAATAAACTGTAGGTAGTTAGTACGCAACGGCCGACAACCGACCGACTGATCCGTCGTTGCGTACTAACTACCTACAGGTCATTGAACTCGTCCAGCTGACGTTTACTTAAATTAATTTCGTACATGCGTAAATTGAGTCGAGTTAAAAAAAAATAGTTTGTTTTTTTAATTTTATCTTTACAAATTGATAGTGTTTCATGTATCGAATTGACCCTCCACGAGATTAAAACGACCAAAATTTAACGCTGTATATAGGTGCCATGGCCAGATCCTAGAAATTGATCACTTCATGATATGGCCAAGTAAAACTGTTTTAAACGTTAAAGTTTGATGATATTTCAATCCTCTTTTGGCCTACTTTTTTTAGACCTTTTATTACCATAGACATCCTACATCAATGATATGGCCAAACGAGAATTGACATAACATCAAATGTTAACGTTTAAACGATCTGGCCAATTTTAGTAGTTGGCCATATCATGAAATTACCAAGTTCTTAAAAAAAAAAATGTAGATTACATTTGAATAAATCGAAGTTGTAGCACAAACTGAACTTTATCTACTAGGCATTTAAGTTCCAAATCCATTTCTTTATCAACTCGATGGAGAACCGACTGATTACGATTGTGAATGGTTTATATTTGCGTTGTGCGGCGCGTCTCCGTACGACGAAACGCCCAACGCGCCGCGTCTCCGTAAACACGGCCTAATAGTAAATTAATACTTTTTTTTTCTTACCTTTTAAATCTCCCCTGGACTATTACGAATATTTCAAGACCAAAATGAACCAAATCAGTCCAGCCGTTCTCGAGTTTTAGCGAGACTAACGAACAGCTATTCATTTTTATATAAACCGTTAAATTTTGGTCGTTTTAATCCCGTGGAGGGTCGATTCGGTACATGAAAAATTATCGATTTGTAAAGATACCTAATATTAAAAAATAAAGTTCTTTTTTCCTAAAACTCGAATTGATATACGCATGTACAAAATAATTTCTTTAAGTGAACCGGTCAATGACCTTGTAGGTAGCTGTCGGTAGTTGCGTACTAACTACCTACAGTTCACTGGCCTCGCTCAGCTGACGTTTACTTAAAGCAATTAATTTCGTACATGCGTGAATTAATTCGAGTTTGAAAAAAAAAGTACTTTATTTTTCATTTTTATCTTTACAAATCAATAGTGTTTCATGTACGGAATCGACCCCCCGCGGGATTAAAACGAACAAAATTTAACGGTGTATAAGATGATAAAATTTTGCCAGGATGCTTCCGAACGCGCCGAGAAGTTATCGCAGCAGGTCACGGAACTAGAAGCGGCTAAGGAAGCCGCTGTCGCCAACGCCACTGACTCCGCAAAGGCCAAGCAACTGGGTAAGTTGCTTATTTACTTATCATATCTTTTTTATTTTTTAACTGACACATAATCCAATTCCATACCACAAGTTAAATCTTACTTTGGGTACCAGTGGTCAACAAAATGATTGTACATGGAAGATTGTTGTAACTCATGTGTTTTCCTTGTATGTATCTTTTTGAGACAATAAATTATTATTATTAATTCACCACCTCCACTCTTAGCGAGTGTCGAGATATCGATTCTCGCGCGGAACAAATAAATATTTTTCAATACACTTACACGAAAACCCGCTCATATCCCACTGTTTACAGGCAGGCAATGGGCTGTTTTGCGCACCAGTGCGGAAAAGTGCGCGTTGACGCGCACTCCTCAATTTTATTGTGATAAAGTAGTTTATCGTATAAAGCGCGCGTCGACCCTCACAAGGCGCGGGTCAACTCCCACGAGTCGCGCGTATATTGAAAAAAGTCGTTCGATACGCGTGCGTCACTACAGCTCTCGGCTCCATTACACACTCGCCTACGGCTCGTGCGAAATCCCCCTCGGTCGCATTGAAAAACTCTGCTTTGTACCAAAATGACCTACAGATAGGTTTGGGATCTGGGTATCTTGTGTATGAATGTTTACATGTTAGTGAACGCACTCACGATACAGGCGTTATTCCTTGTGAGGTGCAAGGAAAAAAATCATCCAATGGTTTCTCTCGCTCCATTCAGAGCGGGAGAAATGATTGGATGATTTCCCACCTTACAAAAAAAAAACTATATCTGACGATCTTAGTTACTAATCTCCTATGTTGACTGTACTCACATATGTACTAACTGATGACACAGATATCGAGCACGAGTGAAGGGCGTTGTCGGTGCGTGCTAATATGTTGGTTCATAGATTTGCAAGGTGTACAGTAGACGTAAAATTGACACTGTTCAGGGCCTACTGCCAAAGCTTTTACACCAGTGCTCTATGGACCAACTTCACGCAACGGGACTACAACGCTCTTCGCATTCAATATAACAACGCCTTTAGGGTTCTGGTGGGGCTCTCGCGTTTCTGCAGTGCTTCGGGGATGTTTGCTCACGCAAGAGTCGTAAAAGTAGCATCCCTGGTGCATAGGATTCGGGGGAGCGCCAACGGAATCCTAAAGATGATATCAGAAAGGCCTGAGTCTGCAGTGATGGGGAGGCTTGTCCAACTACATGTAAGACGACGCATTTTTATTTCTGTTTGTGTTTTGTCTTATTTTATTTTATTTATGATATTGCTTATTGACATTGTTGTTATTTTATTGAAGTTATTTGAATGGTACCATGAAATGCGACAATACTAATATATATTTTAAGACAATTGTTACTAACATTACTAACATAGATTTTAAGACCATTGTTACTAACATTATATGGACATCATTTTAGTCTGAAATAAATGTATTTTATTTATTTATTTTCTATATTGACAGACATTTCTAATTACAGAATCGGAACTAAAAGAGAGCCGAGCCACATTGATCCTGTGCCGTCACGAACGAGACGAGTTGGAGCGACGTCTGACGGCCAGCACGCAGCAGTTGGACACTTGCACGCGAGAAAGGGACACAGCTACCGCCGCTCTCGCTCGCTCTACTACTGAGGTAAGAGAGAAAAAGACGCCGCCGGGATACCGATCCCGATTTCCGGCCACCGTAGGCGCGGGCTTGTAGACGGCGTGCAATGGGTAGCACGCTGTCCGATCGTCCGGTAACCGACCGGACCGAGCCCAAGTCGTCGACGGCGCGTACTGTTCCCGCGCGCCTCAAGGAGCTGTCAGCAAACCGTAGAGGCCCAGCCTGCTAGCTGCAGGCAGGCAGGGTCGAAGCCTGCTAAGGTCATGGGTCAGCTTCCGAAAGGAATACCCGTCCCCGACACGGTAGGCAACGAAGGAACGGGGTAGGTTTTTAGTCAGTAACAGTCTGACACTACTTCCCGCTCCACCCAAGGGCGGGATTTGTCATTGGATGATTTTACCTACCATAAAAAATAAAATAAAAAAAAAAATGGTTCAGGCTCAGAATGTCCCTTTCCGAAAATGTCCCTTGGTTTCAAATAGTCCCTTTCCCGAAATGTTCACTCCCCGTAATGTCCATTCCCCAGAATGTCCCTTCCCAAAATGTCCCTTTGGGGCCATTCAAGTATTACTTATGCTCTATAGACGGGTGGGGGCTTTTGCTTTGCTTATTTTTGATAACATAGGGTATGGGGGGTCTGGATGGTGATTACGTCAGCAGTATATTTTTAGTGTTTTTAGAGAACGATGTCGATTTTTCAAAATCACACGAAAGTGAGCATACACATACCACTGAGCAGCAAACATGTACCTGGGACTCGTCCTCGACAGCCGGTGGAACTTCAAGGAGCACTTCCGACGTCTGGCTCCCAGGTTGAATGCGACTGGGGCTGCGCTCAAGCGGCTCCTGCCGAACCTAGGGGGTCCAGACGCCTCCTGCCGGAGGCTCTACGCAGGCATCGTTCGGTCCATGGCCCTTTACGGTGCGTCGGTGTGGGCGCCATCGCTACGGAAGCGGTCGCCTCCTTTTGCGAAGCAGTAATGCTAGTAAAGGAGGAGGCCGACCGCATTAGGCAAAGGCGCACACGCCGCCGCCGCCGCCGGGTTTCCGATCCCAATTTCCGGCCACCGTAGGCGCGGGCTCGCGGACGGTGGGCAATGGGTAGCTCGCTGTCCGTCCGTCCGGTAACAGACCGGTCCGAGCTCAGGTCGTCTACGGCGCGCACCGTTCCCGCGCGCCTCAAGGAGTTGTCAGCAAACTGTAGGGGTCCAGCAGGGCCGAAGCCTACTGGGGCCCAAAGGTTATGTGAGACTGTCACCACGGGCCCCAGGATAAAGGCAAGGAATGGAAAGGTAGGTTTTTATTCAGTAAAAGTCTGACACTATTTCCCGCCCCACCCAAGGGCGGGATTTGTCATTGGATGATTTTACCTACGTTAAAAAAAAAAAAAAAAACTGAGCAGCAAACATCCAATATCATTCAAAATTTAAAGTCATTGATACGTGTGTCATGAACTGATGAGTTATAAATTGAATTAATATGCCAAAATTAAAGTTGTGTTTTTAACCGACTTCAAAAAAAGGAGTTTTTCAATTCGACCGTATATATGCTTGTTTTATGTTTGTTGGCGGATAACTCCGTCGTTTATGGACCGATTTTCAGTCTCTCTATTTCAAGCCAATTCCTTATTTTTAGACTTGTAACTTTTGCTCCTTAATATTTGCCAAAAATCTGCTTACGTAATACTTGAACGGCCCCTTTCTCAAAAAGTCCCATCATGACTACAATCACGTGTTTAAGTATCGTTCACTACTTACCAGTCACCCTGTATATTTAAAAAAAAAAATCTCAACCTGTCAATCTATTTATATTCTTTTTGTCACCTTCAAAGTTATACTAAAGTGCCAGTTTGCACTTTACAATATGTTTTAGGTGGAACAACTGAAGGAGAGTAATCTACGTTTGGAAGAGGAGGCGGCGGAGCTGGCAGCGTTGCGGGCGAAGGCAGCGCTAGCGGACACACTCAGTGCTCAGCTGCAGAGGTACAGTAACTAAATTTGATGAATTTTGAAGGTATAGTACCGTTGGCGGTGTATGCCTGCTTCCTTGATCTCTCAAGGGCTTTTGACCTGGTGTCTTATAAAGTCCTTTGGGGTAAACTTGGGGAGGCGGGTTTACCTCGGGAGTTGCTATGCCTGTTTCAGTACTGGTACTCAAATCAGGTGAACAATGTTCGTTGGGGTGATGGTCTCAGATGCGTACAGGCTGGAGTGCGGTGAGACAGGGGGAACTGAGCTCACCCAAGCCCTTATTGGTTACAAATACACCCCTATTTTTACCCGACTGCGCCAGAAGGAGGGTTATGTTTTTCAATTAGTGCACAAAAAAATGGGGCTCAATCAGTACCAGTAACTGATCAAATTTGTGTAGTCAAAAGTATAAAAAACGAAATCCCAAAATTGTCCACGAAAATTTGTCATTATTGGTAAATTCATAATTGAATCATTATTCATAACAATTACTACTATAAAATACTAAGCGCAGTGTTTTTCCATTTTTATTGACATTCTTTCATTCATAAACAATAACCTGTACAGTTTTTTCATAAATTGAGTGAGATTTTGGGATATAAACAAACGCTCATAACTTTGCTGTTTATGAATATTAATTATTGAGACTTTACTTAAATAATAACAAGACCTTTTCTAATAAGCCCTTTAAGTATTTGTACTAATTAAAAAATAGTGGTGTATATTTGAATTTACGAGCATGGCAGTTGAGAGTTTGTCATGCTCACTCAAATGTCTCGCTGACGGTGGCACGTGTAATTGGGTCATTCAGTTCCCTTCATTATGGTTGAGCTGAGTGGGGTTGGTGTACGCGTCATGCTCGTGAACGGGCGCCGTCAGTTGAGACTGGTCATCTCTTAGCTGCCAGTGGCTTATTTCAATTTCTGTTAAAATTTTTGCAATTAGTATTTTCTTTTATTATTTATCTACATTGTGCTCACTTATTATATTATTATATTATAATGTAACCAAGAATTATGTAACTAATAATAAGATTTTAAAGAGTGTCCATGGAGTTTCATGCACGTTCTTCTCTATAGAGATCTACGCTTTGGAACGTGCAATTTAGCTTCACTTTTTTTTTTGGACTGAGCGACATTTTGGCTATTCAAAAGTGCCTGTAATTGTTCTATTTGAAATAAACGCTTCTGATTTCTGATTTCCCTTCAACCTGTACGTGAATGAGCTAATTGCTGAGCTCAGCAGCACACCTGTTGGATACAAAATTGGGAAAGTGCGTGATGACTTGCTGATGACATGGTGTTGCTGGGTCCATCGGCTGCTTAATAAAGTATCCGTCTTCTGTATGTTGTTAAGGTTAAGTTACTAACTCATAGATTAACTTTATTAAATACTAACAATTGGGCCTGTGTTGTCAAAATTTTTAAATAAATTATTATTATTATTGAAGGTTGAGCGATTGACTGGTCCATTTCCTTGTCGCAGTTTCGACTCAGGCAAATAATATTTAGTTAAGAGCGGCCAACTCGAGGTTTATTTTCATACAACCGCTCTTACGTGATTATGATGTTATTACACATCTTTCGTCAAAATTTTTTTTTGAAGAAAGATAAGTTAAAGAGAGATATGCTCCTACAGCCCAGGCGCTCAATCTACTGAACGCCTTGATTGCTCAGGAACCTGAATTCGACATTTTTTTCTATCGCATTAATGATATGATAAATGTTTGTATAAATTTTTTTAGTTCGTAGATTGTTGGCTTGCTATACGCTGTAATGGCTCGAGCGGTGGCGTTGTCGATAGGTGTGTGGGAGACACTGATTGAGACACGTTTTGATTTACTGAACTTTACTTTTGTCGAACGAGAGTTACAAGTAATGTTTACTTATACACTTTTAAGAGCTTACTATAAGCTAGTGACTGAATGCTGAAGACTGACTGATTGGAAAAGAGTTGTGGTGACTATTTATATGTAAAATCATTACTGGAAGGGGTAGATAAGTACCACGACTCTTGTTCCTTCATTAATTATCTGAATACCAACATTAGCTAATTTGTGATACTTAATGCTATTTCTAATTGTATACAAACATCATCAGTTTACGAGAACAGTAAACAATTAATAACTAAGTGGTGATATTCTAATGACATACAAACAGAAAGGAATAATTTCCTTGAGAAAGGTAAACAAATCATAAAGTCCTTTACATGTCCATTACAACGCTTTGGTGAATACTGTAAGTATAGCAAGCAATTGATAAAATAAATAAATAAATAAAAAGCACTCTGTGGTCTAGCACTAGTTTAGCACGGCTTAGTCACGTACAATATATCGTTTATGTAAACGCTGTCTATGTGTGCGTTGCTCGAGCGCGAGACTATGTAGACTGTCTTCTGTACTATACACGGCATATATGTCAAGAAGGGACACACAATGGACAGAAGAAACACACAATAGTCACAGCACAATACAGCAGTACCTCTACCATGACTTTTAAGCAATTTTGGTTCTGCAAGTGACCGCTAGAGGCGCTGCAAAATTTGCCATACAAAATATTTACGGCGTCGATATCGAGTAGCGACGAATACTATTGCTTAAAACTCATGGTAGAGGTACAGTTCACAAAAACAATGATAGTTCGCGTAACAAGTAATGTTAGCGGGTTGCCAGAACGATATGCGGGCGCATTCGGTTAGCGGCGAGGTCTGTGACCGACTGACCTTTCAAAGATTTAAGGGCGGCTTCAAATTAGCCGCAAGGTGTAGCCCGACGGCAGCGTGACTGCATCGCTGCCGTCGCGCTACTTTGTTAGCATAGCGTAGCATAGCATCAGTCTTATAATGTTCCCACTACTAGGACTCGACCTCCTCTCTAGGAGAGGAAATGTGTGTGAATTTTGTACATTGATCAACTATCTATCTATTATTTAAATTTTTATCATTTATTAACACATGTGTATATAAATAAATAAATTACACCTTAAACTACCGACTAAATAAATAAAGTATTTCTTTTCACCGGACACTCTAAATAAGGTTCAGTTGAAAACCAGCGTCAGGCAACTACCACGTAGCCGTCTGGCATTTTTGCTGAACTGGACCTATTTGGCGCAACCGTGAGACACACAATGTTAGTTTTATCCTTTTTTTATCTTAAGTGTCTACATGTTGTTTCTGCATTGTGTGTGTCTATGTGTCAAATAAAATATTTTTCTTTCATTCTTTCTTTCTTACATGTCTTCGAATTTTTGGTTCTAAAACATGTCGGTTTCCCCACGATGTTTTGATTCACCGTTTTCAGAGCAGTGGTGATGAAATAATGGATAAAGTAATGCGCCTGACTGGGTTTGCTACTGACCTTCACTAATAGTAGAGGTCAGTGGTTTGAATCCAAGATCTATAACTCGGAAAAACGTTGGATCCTTTAACTGCCTATGTAAGATATATCCGACAGACACTCGCTTTGATTCGACCAAAGTCGCACATCCACGCCCAAGTACTCCATCTCGTCAGTTCTTCTGTCTGGGGTTTGAAGAGTTAAACGAGATGGAGAACCCAGGCGCAAACAAGACCCTGGTGAATAGGACACGAAAACACTCGTCGCACCAATCCGACACTCATTGCCATTCATTGTTACAGAGAAACAGAACGGGCATCGCAAGCAGAAGAAGCGTTATCCGTGGAACGGGCCGTCGCGGAGACGTGCGGACGGCGGGAGGCCGCCGCTCTGGAACACGCCGCCAAGCTCACGGCCAACCATGTGGCAGTTAGCGCCGCCGCCAGCCGCTACGAGGCCGAGGTATGTTGAACATAATGTTAGGATACGTTTATTTTTTTTTATAATAGGTAAAATTATCCAATGACAAGTCCCGCCCTTGGGTGGAGTGGGAAGTAGTGTCAGACTCTTACTGACTAAAAACCTACCCCGTTCCATCGTTGCCTATCATGCCGGGGCTGAGCCTTCCTCTCAGAAAACGTCCCTTGACCCCAGCAGGCTTCGACCCTGCCTGCCTGCGGCTAGCAGGCTGGGCCTCTACGGTTTGCTGACAGCTCCTTGAGGCGCGCGGGAACAGAACGCGCCGTCGACGACTTGGGCTCGGTCCGGTATGTTACCGGATGATCGGACAGCGTGCTACCCACTGCACGCCGTCCGCAAGCCCGCGCCTACGGTGCGGACGTTGAGACCGATGGAGCTAGTGTGTTAAGGGGTTTGTACCCAACGGAACGCTACTACTAAGCCTCAACGCTCCATGCCCGTCTGTCAGCGGGCTAAATCTCATAAACCGTAAGAGGAGAGAGAAAAATATATATCTAAAAAAGAAGCTTGCAAGTTTAATCATAATTCTGAAAGAAAAAAAAAATTTTTGAGGATCTTGAGGTTTTTATAAATATAAATTGTAAATTACGGAATTACTGAATGACAATAGAGCGTTCAGGCGTTACTCTTTTTTTTTCGCGTTGCCTCTTTAACAAAAATATGTATATTTTTTAAACTTATTGACCTAGCGTTGTTATTATTATTACTTTTTTTGCAAACGTATTATTCTTACGAAAAAAACATATATTATGTTGATAAGGTTGTACATGAATCTGTAATAAAAAAAATATTTTATTAAAATTGACTATATGACCAGGCGCTTGGCAAAAATGAAAACATGATATAAATTAATTGACTCGATAAAAAAAAATCTATATAATCTGACTCTAATTTACGAGATTACGTTAGTTGTACGCGCCTCAAAAACAAAAATCTCGAATAGTTATATTTTTTTTTAATAAAAATAAACCGCTGTTTTGGGGCCGCGAAGTCGACATAGTCTCTGGCGGAGATCATACAAAATACGCAGTAATTACAACTGGCCCTTAACTTGTACGTCCACATTACAGGCGCGAGCTCTGGGTGTCGACAACGCGTCGCTGCGGGAACGGATCGCCACGCTGGAGGGGGAGTGTACGCGACTACACGCCGCCCTCGCTGAGGAAACCGAACGGAGGAATAAGGAGAACAGGGTGCTAGCTAGAAAGGTAGGAATCTTCTACACGATTATTGGAAAGAGTGGTGTATTTGTTCGTTCAAGATGCCCATTACAGTGAAAATGTCAATAAGAGGATACAATATTGTGTGTGTCGGCGCTCCACACACGCTTGGACCATCTTGGAAAGGCGCTGTGGTCGGGATACCGAAACCGGTAGTGGCGGGCCACGCGGCGGCCACGGCGCGCCCAGCCTGCCCACTGAGCTCACAGACTTCAGCCACTCCAGGCATTTCTTTTGTACGCTCTTCTAAAATATATGACGTTGATTGTAGTACACACATACCCCTATACACCGTTAAATTTTGGCCGTTTTAATCCCGCGGAGGGTCGATTCGGTACATGAAATAATATCGATTTGTAAAAAGAAAATTAAAATATAAAGTACTTTTTTTTAATTCGAATCAATTTATGCATGTATCGACTTGAAAAAAAAGTACTTTATCTTTTAATTTTATCTTTCCAAATCGATAGTGTTTCATGTACCGAATCGACCCTCCACGGGATTAAAATGACCAAAATTTAGCGGTGTATGTAGTACAGAACCCTTTATATGCGAGTCCGAATCACACTTGGCCGGTTTATATATATTCTATTAGCATCTGCCAGCAGCTTCGCCCATGTGAAAATCGGTTTTTCCATACAAACTTCCAACCTCCGCTTTACCCCCTTAGGGGTGGAGTTTCGTAAAATCCGTTCTTAGCGGATGTCTACACCCTATAAAGAACCTACCTGAAGTTTGTAGGTGTTATAGTTTCTGAGATTTCGTGATTAATCAGTTTTTTTTTTTATGGTAGGTAAAATCATCCAATGACAAATCCCGCCCTTTGGCGGAGCGGGAAGTAGTGTCAGACTCTTACTGACTAAAAACCTACCCCGTTCCTTCGGTAGTAAGTGGTATTTCGCTTTTATATACACCACTATTTTTTAATTATGGAAAATACTTAAAGGGCTTATTAGAAAAGGTCTTGTTATTATTTAAGTAATATCTCATTGCATAATATTCATAAACAGCAAAGTTATGAGCGTTTGTTTATATCCCAAAATCTCACTCAATTTCTGGAAACATTGTACAGGTTATTGTTTATGAATGAAAGAATGTCAATAAAAATGGAAAAACACTGCGCTTAGTATTTTCTAGTAGTAATTGTTATGAATAATGATTCAATTATGAATTTACCAATAATGACAAATTTTCGTGGACAATTTTGGAATTTAGTTTTTTGTACTTTTGACTACACAAATATGATCAGTAACGGGTACTGATTGAGCCCCATTTTTTTGTGCACTAATTAAAAAATAGGGGTGTATAAATATTTTATTTTTGCAGGTGGCTGAACTGACGGAAGAATTATCAGAAGCGAACAAGAAGTTGGAGTGGGAGAAGGGAGAGATCGGCGTGCTGAAGAAGAAACATTCTAGTGCCATAAAAGTAAGTAATCTTCATTCAATAAACAATTTTTATTCTGTGTTCAGAAAATGATTTGGCGCATTCGGAAAGATGCCGCGGTAATCATTTTCTTCTTTCGCGTCTTTGAATGCCATGCGATGATGTCCCTTTCGTTTGTACGGGATCATTTTAAAACATAGAAATTTATGTCGTATTTCTGTTTCGATATATTTGAATGTCCATTGGTAAGAATTTAAATCTTTTACCATGCTGTCCCAGTGTACCGCTCCAATGTCAATTGTACATAACTTGAATGACCTTGAAAAACACTAATTGTCATACTGTACACACGGGTGTACGAAATACATCGGGCGTAAATTTTGGTTTGTGTCGTATTTTTCTTGGAAAAAATCTGAAAAAGGTTATTTTTTTTAAATGTGATTTTCTGAATGAGAAAAATTTTCAAAAAAAATGAAATTTTGTACGAATAATTTCGCGCTATAGCGTACGTAGTACTTTCGGGCGATCGCGCTCCGTTTATTCTAGAATATCGCGCCGTCCACACGCCTCCCGCGCCGCTATCGCCCGCAGTTCGGCTTGCACCGCTGTCGCATAAGGACATGTTATGTAAAATTCCCGTTTTGCTCTACAAAGAGTTTTGTATTCCTGTACTCTAGTCAGATAAACAGATAAACATATTTATTCATATCGTCGTCGTTTTTTTTTTATTTATACTTATTATTATTATTTCCTTTATTTTTTTTCTAAACATATTTTTCTATTTTTAAATATTTATGAATACAAATATATATAAAAAAAAACATTTAAAAATATAAAAATAGTAGTCCGCCGGTGTCGGGAGCAGGGTCCAAGCTACCGGTGGTTAGGGCTCCAGAGAAAGGAACCTCCTCACAATGCGAGCCGTATCGAGGAGTACTGCCTTCTGTATCAGGCCCTTGATCCAACCGCGCAACGACAGCTTCGACAGATGGTCGTCGAAGCTTTTGGCTATAAGGCCGTTGGCAGTTACAACAATCGGCACAATGACAGCCGAGTCCACATTCCACATGTCGACAACCTCGTGTGTTATTATTATTATTATTGTCACTTTTGTGCCTAATAAACTCAGTTTTAAAGTGCAGCATATTGTTTTCCTTTGTAGACAGTAGTGACAGTGCATAATTTGTCCCCCACTCAACTACAATTTCTTATTTTTATGTGTACAGTAAGACAATGAACTATTTTCAAGGTCATTCAAGTTGTACAAACGTATGTACAATCAGCCTTCGAGGGGATTCAGTTATCACTATCACTGCATAGTGTAAAACAAAGTCGCTTCCCGCTGTCTGTCCTCATGTATACTTAGATCTTTAAAACTACACAACGGATTTTGATGCGGTTTTTTTTTTTAATAAATAGATTGATTCAAGAGGAGATGTATAATACATGCATACTATGCATTGCAACCGTGCGGAGCAGGGGCGGGTCGCTGTTACTTAATAATATGAAACCGATTCCTAAAATCAATCAAATAGCCTATTCATCATATTTCTTTGTTTACAGGAATTAAACCGCGAGCTGCAGCGCGCTGTGAAGCGATGCGAGCAGCTCGAAGCCAAGCTGCCGCAGCAGCTGGCGCCCGCCGCGAGGACCGGTGAGTGCTACTAGCTATACAAACATATGTTACAACTTATATAATATATATAACTAGCTTTTGCCCGCGGCTTCGGTCCCGCTCTACCCTACTCTACCCTTCTCTACCCTTGTCTGTCCTACTTTACCCTACTCTACCGAACTGCACTCAACTCTACCCTTGTCTACCCTACTCTACCCTTCTCTACTCTACTCTTCTCGGCCCTACTCTACCCTACTCTACCGAACTGTACCCTACTCTACCCTACTTTATCCTACTCTACCCTATACCAATAAATCTTTATTTATTGGTATAGGGTAGATTTGTTTTTTATTTATTTAATAGGATAAAAATCTTATGTCCTTCTCCTGGTTCTAAGCTACCTTCCCGTAAATTTTCAGCCAAATCGGTTTAGCCGTTCTTGAGTTATAAATAGTGTAACTAACACGACATTCTTTTATATATATGGACTAAAGATCAGAAAATGTAGTTAGAGTTTGCAACGTGTGCCTGACATCGTCAGTCATCAACATGTGCGTGATGAGCACGATCATTGGTTCCGTGACTGGGTGTAATTTATCTATAATATGTATGTATTTAGAAATATATAAGTATGTTTATCAGTTGTCTAGTACTCATAACACAAGCTCTACTTAGCTTGGGACTAGACGGCGTTGTGTGACAGTTGTAGAATATTATCACACTAGCTTTTTCCCGCGGCTTCGCTCCCGCTCTACTCTACTCTACCCTACTCTACCCTACTGTACCCTACTCTACTCTGCCCTACTTTACCCTACCTAAAAACCTTCTGAAGATAAAAAACACAACTAAAAAAGAATTAGCGAAATCGGTTCAGCCGTTCTCGAAATTTGCGCTTAGCAACACATTCAGCGATTCGTTTTTATATTAAAGATTTGAACTAAATTTGGCATGAATAAATTTATCATTACGTATTATTCGAACAGGTTCAGTATCGTCAATAAGTAGCGGTGAGAGCGCACCGCAGGAAGATCGCCTTCAGAATGGACACAGCGACGCTTTGCCTGACATTCAGGTATGTATACATATTGTCTTCTCGAATCCATGATTTCCGTTTCCCTCAAATTTTTTGTTATCACTTTTATAGAGGCGTCTGTGGTGTATCTTTGGTTCCATACCTCAAAGGAAAAAAAACATAACCCTCCTTCTGGCGCAGTCGGGTAAAAAATGGAACACTTATAAGAATACTTTGTTGTCCGTCTGTCTGTCAAGATCCTTTATATTAGGAATGTGTGGAAAATGGAAATTAAAAAAACAACATTCTTGTATTTTTTTTTTAATTTAAATTCATTTACTTAGATCTGCGGTCCCTTGAAGCTCTAAAAAAATTAACGAAAAAAAAGATTCGGCCGTTTATGGTATCAAATGAATCACAATTTCAATGTTCAAGAAATAATTTAAAAAAAAACTTCGAACCTGTTGCAGGAAACATGGAAAATTAATGAATACTTATACTTATAATTTAATATTATTTATGCCAATTTTAACTGAGGTAATATTATTTTAACAACTAATTCTAGTAATCATTACGATTTATTTTAGTACAAATAACAATCTTTGGCCATACCTTGGCCACACCTTGGCCACTTCCTTTGTACATACATCACAAAAATGTGTGATTGGTTGTTAAGTTGCGTGTTGCGTTCTAAGAGCTGCACTAGGGCCAACGCTGCGTTAAGCGGGCGCAAGCGCAGTCCCATACAGAAGTGCTACGTAATAATACATTAAAGTTGTCCATCGACACGACTACATGCACACTGTTAAAGTTGAACTAGCGATACTGATTAATTTTAGGTTCTTTAGCACAGATGTTGAAATCAGTCTGACAATAGTAAATTTATTATAGCGTTACAAAAAGAAAAAAATCTTTTTGCGGTTCGGAAATACATTTACTAGTAGAATTGAACTACATATTTACATAGATAAGTTTGTACGGAACCTTCGCTGCGCTAATCCGACTCGCACTTGACCGGATTTTTGCTATAATGACTAATTTTCTCTACTAATTTTCACGCATATCTCAGGAACAAACTACAACGGTAAGAATAAAGTAGTAATAATAGTAATTACTTTTTTAATTTTGATTTTGCAGATCAAGTACCCAACTCTTTTTGATAGAATGTTTCCTAAGGTTAGAAATGTGGTGTTTTCTTTGTTTTTTTTTTTATTAGTTTGAAGTATGTTTTTGTCCATATATTTAATGTTTTTGAGTTCATAATTGACAGACAGACTTACGTAGCAAACCATTTTCATTTGAATTTAATAGTATTTTTAACTGTGTATTAAATATCTTATTCTTCACACTGAAAATAATAATAGTAATTAATGGATTTTTTTTACAATAATTAACTCTCGAACTCGGATAGGTTAGGTTAGAAGGGGATGGCAAGGTCTAGTAAGCGAGTGAAGCGAGCTAATATACACCCCTATTTTTTAATTAGTGCACAAAAAAGTGGTGCTCAATCAGTACCCGTTACTGATCATATTTGTGTAGTCAAAAGTACAAAAATCGAAATTCCAAAATTGTCCACGAAAATTTTCAATTTTTGGTAAATTCATAATTGAATCATTATTCATAACAATTACTACTATAAAATACTAAGCGCAGTGTTTTTCCATTTTTATTGACATTCTTTCATTCCTATACAATAACCTGTACAATGTTTCCATAAATTGAGTGAGATTTTGGGATATAAACAAACGCTCATAACTTTGCTGTTTATGAATATTATGCATTGAGATTTTACTTAAATAATAACAAGACCTTTTCTAATAAGCCCTTTAAGTATTTGCCATAATTAAAAAATAGTGGTGTATACGCCGCCATCCCCTTCGAGACCAGTTACTTTCCTTGAGAGCAGTGGTAACGGCCCCGACTTACGAGTTGTAGTTCGCGTGTTCAAACCCAGCCAGAAGCCAACCGCATTATTTTTTTTAAATTATTTCATCACCACTGCTCTTAAAACGGTGAAGGAAAACATCGTGAGGAAACCGGCATGTCCTAGGACCAAAAATTCGAAGACATGTGACATCCACCAACCCGCACTGGGCCCGCGTGGTGGATTACGGCCCATTCCCTCTCCTAGAAAGGAGGCCTGAGTCCCAGCAGTGGGAACATTATAAGGCTGATGCTATGCTATATATGCCGTTCGTGGTTTTTTTTTTTAACCATACAGAAGAACATATATTTTAAAGCACAATTAGTGTTTTTGGGGGAATAAAAGCATATTTTGCTGTAAAAATCAGCAATAAATTGATTACCAGTTAATTACTACCCTTTAATAAATGGCCTGTTGGTCTAGTGGTTAATGGCCCTGACTGCTATGCCGGAGGTCGTGGATCCGATTCCCACCCAGGACAAATGTTTGTGTGATGAGCACGATCATTTGTTCTGTGTCTACCCAGTCATACAGTAATTTATCTATAATATGTATGTATTTAGAAATATATAAGTATATTTATCAGTTGTCTAGTACTCATAATACAGACTCTGCTTAGCTTGGAACTAGACGGCGTTGTGTGATAGTTGTGTAATATTATATTATATAGTAATGGGTATATTAATTGTTTGTATTTTGGTTTTAATTCGTATTATTTTATTATGTCATTTGGGAATAATTTGTAGTGTGAGGCATCGTATTAAAAAAATAGATATCTGTGTTTCTAAAATATCTTGAGAGAGATGTGTAATAAGGTCATAATCAAGTAAGAGCGGATGTATGGAAAAACTAGCTGACCATATATAGCTATACACCGTTAAATTTTGGTAGTTTTAATCCCGCGGAGGTTCGATTAGGTACATGAAACACTATCGGATTGTAAAGAGAAAATTAATAAAAAGTACTTTTTTTTTAAATCTCGAAGTGTACGAAATTGAACGAGACCAATAAACTGTAGGTAGTTATTACGCAAAGACCGACATCTACCTACAAGATCATTGACTCGTTTACTTAAAAAAAAAATTCGTACATGCGTATATTACCTCGACTTTAAAAAAAGAGGACTTTATTTTTTAACTTTAGCTTTATAAATCGATAGTGTTTCATGTACCGAATCGACCCTCCACGGGATTAAAACGACCAAAATTTAACGGTGTATATATAGATTCGGGTTGGTTACTCTTAATTATAATAAATACTTTAAGTTTATATGTGTGAAAGTTTATTCTACCATTTCCAGGTCCGCGAACCCGACCGTCAAACGTTAATTGAGCGTATAGTATCCCTCCAGCGAGCGGCCGCTCGTCGGTCCGAACGATGCGAGTTCTTAGAGGAGCACTCGAGGCAGCTCACTGCGGAGCTGAGGGCGAAGTCCCGTCTGCTGAGGCATCTGCTGTGTGAGATGCCTGCGGGCGCCGTCGGCTCCAGCCACAGAGATGACAACAAGGTAAGTGAATAGGCGGGTCCGTGCGGTGCGAGCAGCCTCGAGAGGCTTAGTGTGGACGTGCCTCGCCTGAGGCATCGTGGCTTTTTTTGTTAGGCCGAGGCCGAGGCACGTCCCAATGTTCTAAATGTTTAGAAGTATGCGGAACAGAGAGTAAAGTCCCACAACCCTCCGTTGCAAAAAGGGAGAATCGTCCGACCAGGGCCTCAAGTCTGCTATTACAATAGTGTCAGAATCGTCTATCATTGATTTCATCATGGTTGTTTTTGACAAGTTTGGTAATCTACTAATATAACGGCGTCACTATGACTTTCCAACAGTCAATCATTAACACGCCATTGAAAGAAATGGTAATCTCGTACATAATGACAAATGAATTTCTGACATATGGGGTAATCTGCTAAAATTTTGTCAGTTCCTTTGATTAATGACTTACCATTAGATTTGTCTGAATACGACAAAGTCATTCTACCACCATTCGTTTACGAGACCAATAACCGACCAATGATCGACCATTATGATTTAGCAGATTAAGAACTTTAACCAAAATGCCAATGGGATTGTGTTGGAATGTCGAATTTACAAAAATAGCAGACTTGGGCCCCTGACGGGTGTTATGTCTGGTGGACAACTGCCCGATAGATGATTTCGGGTTGTCGTATATGTAATATGTTCAAATCGCGCGGAGAACTTTTATTGTAGTTCTTATGTGGCGCCATAGATGTCGCTATAATAAATAAGATCATAAGCCTAACCAATTATAATGTAATGTATCTGATGATGTTCCATTGTCCATGCTGCTATGTAGAAACGGAAGCTAACCAAGGTAAATGCTATATCATGTATAGTACGCGGCAAATAAGTTGAACTAAAATGGCCGTCTTTGACCCGAAAATCTGTTACTGTACATTGAAGGTCGATCGCCATTTATGTTCAACTTATATGCCGCATGTTGTAAATGCACTGTTTTAGTTGTTATTAATTTGAGTTACCCACAAAAAACATAAAATTACTCATAAATCTGGGGAATTTATCGGCGACTTTATGAATTTATCTTGGTACGACTATTAGGTACTCGGTTTAACTATTGATATTAGAAAAATCTTCTACAACTGTGCTATCATCTGCATACCCATAGATACCGGGCATCAGCAGATAGTTGATATGCAGGAGGAAGAGAGTTGCAGACAGAACAGACCCCTGAGGTACTCCGGCATTAGTCGTCATGGGCTCTGATGAGCATCCATCGACAACAACTCGGAGAGACCGTTCACTCAAGAAGTCTTTTACCCAACCAATCAGACCAGGGGAAATGCCGTACGCTGGAAGCTTACTTAAAAGGCTAACGTGCCATACCCTATCAAAGGCCATCGAGACGTCTAGAGAAACAGCAATCGCTTCCCCATTCTTCTCGAGGGCCTCGCCCCACAAGTGGGTGGCATAAACTAGTAGGTCCCCAGTAGACCGATTGCGGCGAAACCCGTACTGTCGGTCACTGAGGAGATCGTTACCTTCCAGGTATGCCATGAGGCGCGAGTTCAATACACGCTCCATAATCTTGCAGAGTAGGGAGGTTATCGAAATCGGCCGATAGTTGGCAGGATCGGCACGACTGCCCTTTTTGGGCATGGGTTGCACATTGGCAAGCTTCCAGGACTTGGGCACCATGCCAGTCCTAAATGAGAGGCGATACAAGCGAGTCAATACAGGAGATATTCTATGAACGAAAAGCCCGCCAAATGTCAGATAATGGCACTTTAGGACGGCAGAGTGGGCAATCTGGAAATCTCTTAACGTATAAAAAAATACAAACGCACGGGATACTTGGCTCGGACCTCTTTAGTCGCAAGTTTCCATTCGCATTAAAACACTTGACACTGGTCCGAGCCCAAGTCGTTTACGGCGCGCACTGTTCCCGCGCTACACAAGGAGTTGTCAGCAAACTGTCGGGGCCCAGCAGGGTCGAAGTCTATTGGGGACAAGGGTTATGAGAAAATGAACCCCGGGGCCCTGGGACAAAGGCAATGAAAGGAGCAGGGTAGGTTTTTAGTCAGTTAGAGTCTGACACTATCTCCCGCCCCACCCAAGGGCGGGATTTGCCAGTTGATAATTTTACCTACCATAAAAGCCGTTTTTAAAGCCAGATTTATTACAGAAAATCCTATATCATCGTATTCGCAATGAATCAGCGCTTATTTTGATATACAAAATCAAAATCAAATCGAACTCATTTATTTCAAATAGACCATTCACAGTCAAAATGTCGGTCAGTCAAAAAAAGTGAAGCTAAATTGTACGTTCCAAAGCATAGATCTCTATGGAGAAGAACGTGCAAGAAACTCAACGGAGACTCTTTTAAAATCATTTTAAGTTTACAATAATCTTGGTTACATATTTCTTGTCGCTTCATTTATGTGAGCACAATGTAGAAAAGTAGTGAGAAAAAAAAACCATTTTTTTTATACCTGCCAACCCAGTTGCTATGCCAGGAATCAAATAGACAACCCAAAATTTTTATATCCTGTAAGCTTCATACTTTCACTTAGTATTCAATTTATTCGTTAAACAAATGTTGTTTTTTTTTAAAAAAGTTTTTTTATTAATAGTTTGACCAGAATTTTCAGCCAACCCATGTATTATTTTTTCATGTTTATTTATATGCTTATAAATATGATAAAAAATACTTTTCAACCAATAAACAGAAAAAGTCTGTTGGTCAGTACATTCAACTGGTCAAAATGTATTGAATTTGCTGATTTTTTTCACGATTTCAGCTTTAGTCCAATAGTAAAATTTGTTTGTTATCATGACTACTATCACGTGTTTAAGTATCGGTCACTTATTACCAGTCACCCTATATACTGCGTATTGTACACTTTCTAAATGGGCGATAATTACCATCAGGTTCATAATGATGATCTAAAAATGTGCCATTACAGAAAGAAATTGCCCGCCTGGGTGGTGGTGCGATGGCCGCGGTATGGGGCGGCGACCCGGGCGGTATGACGGCCGAGCTGTCTCTAGAGATGAACCGTCGGCTACAGGCAGTGTTGGAAGACACGCTGCTGAAGAATATCACCCTCAAGGTTGGTATAGGAAGCAGATCTTTAAACATTATTACAGAGAAACACAGCGCATGGCCGCGCCCTGTTGCAGAGAATGCTCCAGGGCAACCTGCTGGCGGTAAGTTTTTTGTGGAGTGGCTGGAAAGACGTCACGGCGTCCTCACCTTCCGCATGACGCAGGTCCTCACCGGACACGGTAAGTTCAGGAGGATCCTGCACTGGTTACGTGCGGAAGATACGCTCGAGTATCACCATTGTTGCTGACCCCCCGAAGGAAACGGTGGAGCATACAGTGAAGGTGTACCCTGCTTGAGCGGTCGCCTCCTTCTGCAAAGCAATAATGCTAGCAAAGGGGGCGGCCGCACGCAGAGGGAACTGACATCCTTAGACCCCAGTCACTGGGATCTCAACCCCGATTTCCAACCATTCAGTCATAATAAGTAAGAATTGTTTAATTAATAAATCCTCAAATGCGTAACGCGGTCGCCCCCGCGGTGCCGTACTGCAAGCCGCTACGTAATAATACAATAAATTCTCCATCGACACGACTACATGCACACCGTTAAAGTTAAACTAGCGACACTGCGCATGTAATGATCCGGTCTCCGCTGTGGACCGCTGCACACGACACACGCGCATTATCACGCGACGGATGTCAGTCGCGGGCGTCGCCTAACGCATATTCGGCCCTAAGACGTCTTTGGTAAATTTATATTCTAATTTCCAGGAAAACATGGACACCCTGGGCGCCGAAATCTCACGACTAAAAGAGCAGTTGAAAACTAACGACTCTAAATGAACGAAATTATTATATATAATAAAATTTAAGTAAAGTCACATGATTCCAATGTTATAATTATATGTTATGTGGATAAACATTCCAGAATATGCCAATGATAAAAAATAAGGCTTAAATATTGTAACTTTTTGGTCGCCATTTGTTGAAAGAGTTTTTTTTTCTTACACATTTCATTTTTTTTTCTTGGATACAACATTTTGACGCTAGAAGCGTAGAATACCAACGAAAATTTTTACCATTTTATTTTTGCTATAGTAATATGGAGAGATGGTATATACACGAAACTGAAGATACAATATTTTTATTATGATATACACATTATTTTCGTTTACTTTGCATTCCTAAAATCGCGACAAAGAACTGTTGGTCAGTACATACATTTATGTTCGCCTAACTGGTCAAAATGTACTGAACTTGCTGACTTTTTTCGCGATTTCAGATTTGATCCCATAGTAAAAGTTGTTTGTTATCATGACTACAATCACGTGTTTAAGTATCGTTCACTAATTACCAGCCACCCTATATAGCATTGCTAGCTCGTGGTTACATTACTGATTTAAAAATGGTACGATATCTTTTTTTAGATCTGTATATAGTCGTAATAGATACCGACTATGGTGCTCTCTTGATACCATGTTTTTTTTTTTGTAATAAATTTACTTGCAATAAAAATGGCGACCATTAAATTAATTTCGAAGCTTGAACTATCTTATTAAATTATGATTAACCTTTTGACCGCCTACGTCGGATAAGTCCGACAAACTGTCGGGTTTATTTTGCCAGGGTCGCACATCCACGACCAAATACTCCATCTCATCAGCTCTTCTGTCACCTATGGGGATTGAAGAGCTGAACGAGATGGAGTACCCAGTCGCAAACACACGACCCTGGAGAATAATACGAGTGTTTTCTTGTCGGAAAAATCTGACGGAAGCAGTTAAAGGATTAAATGAATTAAAATCAATTATATTATGAATGTTTAATATGAATTTATGCTAGAATTATTTATTGACTAACATTTTAAAATACTATTAAATTACAGTACACGTTTATATACGGCTAAATTTTGATCGTTTAAATCCCGTGGAGGGTCGATTCGGTACATGAAACACTATCGATTTGTAAAGATAAAATTAAAAAATACTTTTTTTCTAAAACTCGAATTAATATACGCATGCACGAAATTAATTTCTTTAAGTAAACATCAGCTGATCGAGTGCGAGGACCTGTAGGTAGTTAGTAAGGAACGGCCGACAACTACCTACTACGATAGTGTTTCATGTACCGGATCGGCCCTCCACGGGATTAAAACGGCAAAAAATTAGCTGTGTATAAATTAAATTACCTGACTTTAGCAAATAAAGCAATATTTTCTTATGTGTTAAGATTCAAAACACTAAAGATCTTCCTGAAACTAGAAAGTTATAAAGGAGGAGGTTTGATAACGGGCTTTTCGCCTAAAAGTTTTTAAAAGCATTTATTTAAAAAATAAAAGAACTATTTTGACATTTAAAGAATTATATTGTAACTGAAAGAAATGAAAGAAACAATACTTCTAAATTCATATTTGGAACGAAACTGAAAGAAACAATAAAATAATATTTAATTACATAAGGGTGTGGACACATGTCTATGGCCGTGCAACGTCATGACGCCGCCACCGTGAGACGAGGATCGCGAAAAAAAAAAGAAAATTTTACGACAAAGACGTATTATTCTGCTCCAAACAAAAACTGAACGATGGTTGTCTTGTGTCCGCGGTGCAGCATGCCGCGGAACGACGCCGCGCCGTCTCACGGTGGCGGTACCGTGCCGTAGACATGTGTCCACGCTCTAATGAACCTGTTTCATCATCTATGATTAAGTTCATCCATGTTCATGGTCCATGTTTTCTGTTCTGAGTGCCTGAGAGCAACAAGATAGCTCCATCGTGTTTCAACTCCTGCCAAGGCCATGAGTGCGGTTATAAAAAGCATATCGACTGTCCCGAGGTAAACTATCGAAAGTGAAAAAACTTACTTTACAGTAGATCTATTTCAAGTTTATTTTATGAATAACTTTGTCTTTATTGACTATTATCTGTGTTTATTACCGAAATAGTAATGTTGAACTCTTTTGCGAACACTAATAGGGTTGAAAATAAAACCACAATTGTCTCTTGACCTAAATGGAAAGCTTTATTCGAATAGTATCTGATGCTCATATACTAACACATGTAACGAAACCATATCGAATTATAACTTGACCTTAACGCCACCTATCGAGCAAACCGGTACTAAATTATGCAAATTAATATTATCATCGTCAACAATCTATATATGATTTGGTTATATTTTTGTCTTATGATTCTTAAACCCAACAAGAATCATTAAACAAAAATGTTTTTTTACTAAACTGTGAAGTCCCAAGTGGATGCCGGTGTCCGCACACCTTGTCTTTCTATTGTATCACTAATTTCGGTATTCAAAAGGTTAAGCTAGCTAGTTTTTACCAAGCTTAAAACAGAAACAAAAATAAAAATGCAAATTTTTCAGATTCGAGAGTTTACGTAGGGACAGTCGATATACTCATGGTCCTTGGGCCTTACTATGACATGTTAAAATTTCAAGCGTGCGAGCGAAGCAGAGGGGTGGAGCTATGCGCCCTGGTGCTGGAGCATAGCTACATCCTTTTGACAATTCAGTTTAGGTCGTCAAATGTATCTCGTTAAGAGGTCATGGTAAGGAGGAACACAAAAGGCAACTGGAGATATGGTTTAATCATTATTCCCCGAGAGGACGCCGGCGTCCGCACACCTATTGTCTTTCTATTGTGTCTCTAATTACGGTATTCAACAGGTTAAGTCAGTAAGAGACTGACATGCTCTCGCTCCACCATAGAGCGGGAGAACTCATCAGATGATTTTCCGCCTCAAAAAAATCGTTGAGTTCTAAAAAATTCCAATCAATTGTAAAACAAATTTCTTCAAAATACCTATACCATTAATTTTTAATTATAATAAAACCTATGACATTTCGAATGAATTTGTAAATATAATTCGTTTATTTTATTTTATTTTTTTAACTTTAGTTTAAAATATACTGTATTATATTAATCGATAAATTATTTCCATGTAATTATTATTCATGGTTAATAATCGTTATTATTAGTTTTCGGTCGACCGAAATGTTATGTGTGTAAAATGTATGTCTTTTGACAGCCATGATAAAGCAAAATGTGTCCCACACTCCAGGGACACGAGTAAATGACAAACTTATACGCTAATAATAAATCTTTAAAAAAAAAGTATTATTTTTCTTATTTGTGTTTTCAAAGAATGAAATTGCTGTCCCCTCGTTCCGAATTGCGCCAAAAGTGATTGATTATAGCGCGAATCCAACCAAAGCGCAACGTCACAATAATTACTTGATAGCCCTTATATTTTGTGACTATTAAATTTGGTCGGATTCGCGCTATAATCGCTTTTGGCGCAATTCGGAACGGGGGGTGTGTTGCCCTTCGCCATTATGCTTCTGGTTTTTTTTTTTTGACGTGGTGTTCAGAAATTCAAATACTTTCATACTTCCCTAATGTTTCCACTGCTGGGAACCAGGCCTCTTGTCTAGAAGAGTGAATGGTACGTAATCCAGCACGCGGGCCCAGTGCGGGTTGGTCGATTTTTTTTAATTTGCGTGACAGAGTGAACGCAATACGCATCCGCAACACTGTTTGTACTGATCTATTATAGGTAAAAAAAGAATGTCTTTTAAATTATATTGTTTGTCTTATATGTATTTTATTATTTACTAGCGACCCGCCCCAGCTACGCACGGGTGCAATGGTAATAAATGTATTATACATATAAACCTTTCTCTTGAATCACTCTATCTATTAAAAAAAAACCGCATCAAAATCCGTTGCGTAGTTTTAAAGATCTAAGCATACATAGGAACTGACAGCGGGAAGCGACTTTGTTTTATACTATGTAGTGATGTATTGTACACATTTATACAAGTTCCAGTTTGGTAGAAGTCATTTAACATTCCCAAGAATATTAAATAATCAAACCTCATACATTTCGGTCGATTCTTATTTTCTGTAACCGCCTATTGTACTGGTCTTTTTTCGTTTTATTATATTTTCTCTTCTTAGGCCACTCGCCCACGGCGACACGTTTTTGTAGCGCGAATTAATCGCATTTGCAACTGCTATAGCTACACAAAGTCGAGGGCGAGGGGCCTACCGTCTGTGTATAAGTACTTATAGTTCAAAATCTGTGTCATAGTGTTAATGCAATGTTTGGATTATTTGAAGTGTTTTTGTAAATGTTCGACGCGGCTCTGCGAGATATCGGCCGAAACTTTTCGCCTGAATATGTGACTGTTTGTAGTCTATTTATTTATAAAAACTTCATGCAACATAAAGGTACACAGGCGGACTTAATGCCTTAAGCATTCTCTACCAGTCGACCTAGGGTGGTGAAGAGAATACATGGCAGGTGCATAAAAAAATAAAGATTATTAAAAAATCAAAGGTTCACATATACATAAAATAAACATACATATATATTTATATATATAATATAACTACATATACATAAATTTATACACCCCTATTTTTTAATTAGTGCACAAAAAAATGGTGCTCAATCAGTACCCGTTACTGATCATATTTGTGTAGTCAAAAGTACAAAAAACTAAATTCCAAAATTGTCCACGATAATTTGTCATTATTGGTAAATTCATAATTGAATCATTATTCATAACAATTACTACTAGAAAATACTAAGCGCAGTGTTTTTCCATTTTTATTGACATTCTTTCATTCATAAACAATAACCTGTACAATGTTTCCAGAAATTGAGTGAGATTTTGGGATATAAATAAACGCTCATAACTTTGCTGTTTATGAATATTATGCATTGAAACTTTACTTAAATAATAACAAGACCTTTTCTAATAAGCCGTTTAAGTATTTGCCATAATTAAAAAATAGTGGTGTACATAATAAAAGAAAGGGGTTTTTGAGAGGACTCCGCTATTTGTGGAGAAAATAATTCCGCAACTTCCGCTTAAATTCATACTAGGTGGTGGTGTAGTCGACCCTAGGCTGATAAAATTTTCAATTTTCCCAAATTTTAATGTGTGAAGGTCGGATCCCCCTAGTGGGGAAAGGGCAGACCTCAACTCCACCTGCTGCTGTGTTTCTCATCCTAGTGACTTGGACAAACCCCCACCGGTAGTAATGAATTCCCTAGAAATCTCCTTGTCCCTTCGAAATGAAGTGCTTTGACCCTTTCTCTAATATTTTATCGGTTGGTACGTCATTTCAACAAAAAGACGTTTACTGTTGGACATAGGCCTCCCCCAAGTGTCGGCACAACGACTGCTTCTATGCTTCTCGCATCCATTGGATTCTTGCGACCCTCACAGGCGCACGCTTTGCCGTATGGCAGGTCGCACCAACGCTGTCTTCCGGTACGAGGTCGCCACTCCAGAACATTTCGTTTGACCAGTTAGGCGAACATAAATGTTTTAAGATGAAGAACTATTCAATTACTAAAATATATGTTGTTTCTTTTTTAATAATAAGAACTTTATTACCAGCAGATTCTATTTCGCGATTTCAGGTTTGGTCCCATAGTAGAAATTGTTTGTTATCATCAGAGGTCGGAGTAGGTAGATTGATTTTATATACTTACGTCAAGATATTATAATATGGACATGCCATTTTATCCATAATGTGCGGGAAGTACCGGAAAAAGTTCCGGGATTGGAATTATGGACTAAAATAAAATAAAGCGTCATACTGTCAAGCGTCATTCCTAATTCAACAGTAAGGGACAAAATACGGTGTAACTATTCCAAGGTATTTTTGTATAAAATAAAATACTGATTTCTTTCACCATTAGCTAACACTGGCAGCGTAAATTGATATTATTAATACGTTTTTCACCTTAAACACAAATTCGTGCTAATTTCAAAATTCCGAAACAAATATCACAATAAATATGATGTTCAGGTATTTTGGAGGCATATCCATATTATCCTCTACGTTTGACGTCAACGACCTTAAATCAATCTACCTACTCCGACCTCTGGTTATCATGACTACAATCACGTGTTTAAGTATCGGTCACTAATTACCAGTCACCCTATTTATTCTTTTTTTTTTATTGGAAAAACAATATTCGCAAAGTCGCTTAGAAAGTATGTAAATTGATAAAATTGTTGAAATAAATTGTAATATCTGTATGAAATGTAATTATTTTTGTTTTATAAGTATTGTTTGTGCTATCTCATAGTTAAGATTGTTTTCTTTACATTACACTGTGATTTAAAAAAAAAATTGAATTCGAAAAATGCTTCTTCGCTCGAATAAACACAAACTAAATATAGGTTTAGAGAAATGAGTATTTTGTATAGTATAAATACTTAGTAAATATTTAAGTTTCTTTTGTTTCTGCAATAAAATTTGAGTATTTTGTTAGCTTTACCCTAACTACAAAAATGTATGGCATGAGGTGAGTTCACATGCGAGCGAGCAGCTTCGGGAGGCATTTGCTGCGTGAAGCAGCTCGGTTTGTGAGTGTGAGGCCTAATAAATAAAAACTACGCTTGCCTCGGTCGAGGCACGTCCACACTAAATGAGTTGCTTCGCGCGGCAAATGCCTCGCGATGCTGCCCTCTCTGTGTGGACCCGTCTAATGGTATTCACCACTGTCATGTGACTTCTTTTTTTTTAGTTTATATAAACTAATGCTTGACTGCGATCCCAACTGATGGTAAGCAGTCTCTGCAGGCAATGTCTTTCTCAAACATTAAGTACTTAGCGTTTGGCGTAAACGCTAACAGAAACATCATGTCTTTGGGGTTTAGTGACGAAAAAAGAAAATTAACAACTTACAATTTCGCGTCCAAAACCCGCCTTTATTATTAAATTTCTTTTCTTTAAAAAAACAAGACTTGTATGTCGCGCCCGTAACACGCCATATTAATTTCTTCTCTTTAAAAAATAAATTAACGTCTTTCAATTTCACGCTCAAAACCCGCCATTTTATTGTTTTTCTTTTTTATTTATGGACACGGGTTTTTGACACGAATAAATACTAACCTTAACTGTCAATATCCATCCAGCCTTTCGGTAGAAACGAGGTGCAGTACGCGGCAAATAAGTTAAACCATTTTCTATGGTTACGCGGAGGGTTCCACTTCGATTGCGACCCGAAAATCGGTTACTGCGTATTCAAGGTCAGACGTCATGATGGTTCAACTTGTGTGACAATGATTAGAACCGATTTTCAGTTCTCAATCGAAGTGGGGGTTGCGCAAAAGGTCCAACTTATTTGCCGCGTACTATATAGAAAAGAAACACACATACAAGATACGATGCTAAATGTGTGTGTGGCATAAAAGTGTGATATTATCACAGTGTAATGTATTCGATGATGTCTGTATATGATTCGATACCTCATTCTGGTGTCTATGATAACGACTAGCTCTCGAACAAATATCATGTATTTATTGTATAGTATTATTGTACGCGCGTTATATGTACCGACTATTTTATTTTTCCTCTAACTAATAAACTCGTTAAAAAATAAAAAGCACATTTTGACATTTGAGAAAGACCCTAGAATGCAACTTGGAATGAAACTGAAAGAAACAATTATTATAATTAATTACATAAAGTGTTGTAATGTAATTACATAATGGTTGCATAATGACATTAAATGTCAAAACAAGCCTTTTATTTTTTGACAACTATAATAGGCTTTATGGCCCTGAAACGCAAAAGCAACTAAAGGACGGCACGACGCGGTTGGCGCAGTGTTTGAGCTATTGGCTGCTATGTTGCATATCGTGAGTTCGATTCCCGCACAGAAAAAATATTTTAGACAGGCCTGTTGGTGTAGTGGTCAGTGACCCTGAATGCCGGAAACATTTGTCCTGAATGAGAATCGATCCAGGACAAATGTTTGTGTGATGAGCACGATCATTTGTTCTGTGTCTCGGCGTAATTTATCTATTAAAAGTACATTTTATATATTTATGTATGTTATGTTATAATATGGATATTACTCGCCATATAAAACGATGATTAGAATTTGTTTTTTTTTTTCTTTTACAGACGTGATTTCCATAAAACTCTTAACACGATCATTGTCACGTGATATCGTGTGTTTTGGCTCGTTCCAAAATAACCATATTTATGCAAAATAGTTTTTAGGCGTCGGATTGTAGCGGCCATAATGAAACAGCGTCGTAATGGAGAAGGGAAAAATAAAGTTTTCCTTTTTTAAATTTTAAGTATGGCAATGATTGTGTTAAAATTACTTGTTCTGTCGGTACGTATACAGCGTGTAGACATTGTATTGTAAAATAAGAGATTATTATGGTAACATTGTTGTGAAATGGGAATTTTATGCGATTATCGACCGTTGTGTTGTATCAAATATATTTTCAGCATTCTTTACTTGTTTTATTTGGTTCGTCGTCTTCCTGCCTTCGTCCTATCCATCATGGTTGCCATATCATCGTTTAGCCTAAAGACTTCCACTGTTGGACATACGCCATTCCCAAGTGTTTAGGTAAAATCATTCAATGACAGATCCCGCCCCGGCGGAGCGGGAAATAGTGTCAGACTCTTAGTGACTAAAAACCTATCCCGTTCCTTCGTTGCCTACCGTGTCGGGGCCAGCCCTTCCTTACAGAAGCTGACCCATGACCCCAGCAGGCTTCGACCCTGCCTGGAGGAGGTTCGACACGGTGGAGGAGTACCCCGATTGGGCGGAACACAGCCGCATCCTCGAGGGGGTGATCGGCGCCATAGACCTCTCGCGCCGGGTCCTGGAACAGGCCATGGTTCGGAGCGAGGAGGAATGGCAGCCGGTCGCCTCCTCCAAAGTAGTAATACTAGCGAAGGAGTGTGAAGGAACGTCAGAAAAACCGTAGGGGCCAAACAAGGCTGAAGCCTACGGGACCATGGGTTCGTTTGAGACAGGGCAAAATACAAGGCAATTCCAGGAATATAGGGCTGGGTTGAAGGAACATTGGTCAGCAAAAGTCAGATACGCCCCCGGGCTCCGCCCTAAGCGGGAGAAGTAATTGGATGGTTTCTAAAACAAAAATTTTTTTTACCTGTTTTACGTTGGTGTCTAGAGAGAAAAAAGCGAATTTCTTATAGAAATAACGTATATTTCAACATTAAGTCACTTATTAAAATCACAGATAAATTATTTCTTAATCAAACAGATAATTTGGAATGTTATTTATTCTTCAATATCATCATTGGCTTTCGGATGTCAAATGCAGAAATCAGGTCCTGGAAAGAGAAGAATGATTAAATTTTAACCAATTATTAAAACGAGCGGATTTGATGAGCATGATCATTTGTTCTATGTATGGGTGTCATTTATCTATAATATGTATGTATTTAGAAATATATAAGTATGTTTATCAGTTGTCTAGTACTCATAACACAAGCTCTGCTTAGCTTGGGACTAGACAGTATTGTGTGTAAGTTGTGAAATATTATATTATTATTACTCTCTTTTTGACACCCTGAAAAACCTAAGCCCATCTAAGATTATAGCCCACGTACAATGGTCCGCATAGGACTAAGTGCAGTACATTGAGAGGCGAGCCAAGAGGATCATTGGCAATGATGCACTCGTCGAGTCGAGGCTTCAAAGTCTTGAGCATCGACGCCGAGTTGCTAGCCTGTCGGTTTTCTACAGGTTACATTTCGGGGAGTGTGCGTCGGAATTGCATAGTCTAATTCCGCCTAGCCCGTTCCATCATCGGACTACCAGACGTACGGCGTTGCGCCACCGGTACATGGTGGACATCCCACCTATACGCACAAAGCGTTTTGGGAACACTTTTATTATGCGTACAGCTAAGGAGTGGAATTCCCTGCCGGACTCTGTGTTTCCTGATGGCTACAACCCGGGAATCTTTAAGTCAAGAGTGAATAGGTTTCTTCTAGGTAAGCGCGATCCATCGTCGACCGTATCGTCGCTTTCCATCAGGTGAGATAGCGGTCAAGCGCGAACCTATCATTATAAAAAAAAAAAATAAGTGCAAACACCATACTCAGAAGATAAGATAAGATCCACTACCTGCCATCTCTGCATATCTATGGAGACGATGAACTGCTTCTCATCTGAGAGGTCCTGTTGCTCCTTCTGCGTCGCCGACAGCGGCGTGATGAACGGCAGACCGTACTCATCGTCTGTAAAACAACATATTTTCCACCCTTATGTTGTTGAAACTTCTACGGTACGGACTAAGCGTTTTGCCTCGTCGTTTATCGAGACATCGAGAGACTGGAACAGTTTGCCTGCTGCGGTCTTCTCGTCCGATTATAATTTGGGTGTCTTCAAGGCTAGAGTGAATAGGTTCTTAATAAACTAGTGCACCTCACCATCAACGATTGCATCACTGCTTAACATCAGGTGGGATTGCAGTCAAGCACTAGTTTATATCAATTAAAAAAAAAAAAATCTCACAAGGGTATAAAATTTTAGGTAGATACCCATTGATATAGAATTATAGAGATACATTTATTGTGCGTGCAGCTTAAGAGTGGAATTCCCTGCCGGAGCCTGTGTTTCCTGACAGCTACAACTTAACCTGACAGCTATAATTTACGCATGTACGAAATTAATATCCTTAAATAAACGTCTGCTGGGCGAGTACAATGACTGTGAATGATGGTAGTTTGTAAGCAATGACCGACAATTAACTACAAGGTCATTGACTCGTTTACTTAAAGAAATAAATTTCGTACTTGGTTTTAGAAAAAAGCAATTTATTTTTACCCGACTGCGCCAGAAGGAGGGTTATGTTTTTCGAGAGTGTGTATGTATGTATAATTGTTTGGCACGCTCAGCGGCCTGAACGGCTCGATGAATTTTAGTTTGAGAGGTGTCGTTAGATTCGTAATTACTGTGAAAATGATATCATAATAAAAAAAACTAAAAAGAAAAAACGGTAATTTATAAAACTAAAAAACCCGACTGCTTTTCTGAGTATTCATGAAAAAGCCCTGAAACAAGAAAGCCGTTGTACCCGATTGCACTTAACTATGTAACATTTTAAATACAAGATAAATTGTAGCAGTCGGGACCCATTCTAACATTAGTCAAGTACGATTTCTTACCCAAGGTCACAGAGATGAGTCCATCCCTGACGAGGAACGAGACGTGGTAGATGTTCTCCACGCTCTTGCTGAAGCTGTCGGGGTCCAGCACGGTGTGGAAGTAGCTCAGGGGCTGCTGCCTCTGCTTATACCACTTTACTATGAACCGGTTCACGCGGTTCACCATTTGGGAGCCTTCTTCGGATTTTTCTAGTCTGGAGAAGAAGTTGGGTTTATTTTTTGAGTTACCGGTTTCTGTTAACCACATAAAATGTATAATAACATTGAATTTTATATATCTTTATTTCATCAAAAACATTGTAGTACGTGATGACAATATTAATATAATCTTTTCCAGTGTACAAAAACTACAACAAATTGGTGGGTGATGTGCTGTATTCCTAGCTAGGTTAATATCTAGGAATACAGCACATCACCCACCAATAGCTAGGTTAATATCGGCGCGCACCGTTCCCGCGCGCCTCAAGGAGTTGTCAGCAAACTGTAGGGGTCCAGCAGGGCCGAAACCTACTGGGGCCAAAGGTTATGTGAGACTGTCACCAAAGGCCCCAGGATAAAGGCAAGGAATGGAAAGGTAGGTTTTTAGTCAGTAAAAGTCTGACACTATTTCCCGCCCCACCCAAGGGCGGGATTTGTCATTGGATGATTTTACCTGCGTTAAAAAAAAAAAAAAGCTAGGTTAATATAATAACCTGTGTTAAGGAATACAGTGCCGATCCCCAAGGAAGGAAATAATGTAATCGTACACATTGCACATGCTTTATAATACATTATGATCTGCTATAAATCTTGTTAACACAATAACAAAAGTAACTAATTAAGGTATTTCTCTTTTTCATAACATGGTTTAAAACTAAAATAAAAGCACAATAATAAGTAAATAAAATATGTAAAACAATAGGGTATGTGAAAATGGCACCCGGGGCCCTGGGACCAAGGCAAAGAATGGAACGGGGTAGGTTTTTAGTCAGTAAGAGTCTGACACTACTTCCCGCTCCACCCAAGGGCGGGATTTGTCATTGGATGATTTTACCTACCATAAAAAAAACCCTTATGTTGTTGAAACTTCTACGGTCCGGACTAAGCGTTTTGCCTCGTCATTTATACCGACTACATCGAAGGACTGGAACAATTTGCCTGCTGCGGTTTTCCCGTCCGATTATAATTTAGGTGTCTTCAAGGCTAGTGTGAATAGGCTCATAATAAACTAGTGCACTTCACTATCAACGATTGCATCATTACTACTATCAGGCGGGATTGCAGTCAAGCACTAGTTTACATCAATTTAAAAAAAAATGCTTGTGTTTGCTAACTTGTCAACTCTCTCGGGCTCCTTCAGCTGCGCGGCCTGTTGTCTCTCGACCTGTCTCCTGACGCGAGTGGGGCGCTGCGCCACCGGGGCGAAGCTACCGAACACGTGCGCCGCCACCGGGATCTCCAGCGGGAACGGGAAGTTCCAGAACTCGGGGTTAGCCGCCTAGAAGAATATAGACACGTTACTGTTAAACACCGTTAAATTTAGATCATTTTAATCCCGTGGAGGGTCGATTCGGTACATGAAACACTATCGATTTGTAAAGATAAAATTAAAAAATAAAGTACTATTTTTTTACTCGAATTAATTTACGCATGTACGAAATTAATTTCTTTAAGGAAACGTCAGCTGGGCGAGTTGAATGACCTGTAGGTAGTTAGTACACAACGACCGACAGGTAGTTTTCGGTCGTTGCGTACTAACTACCTCGGTCAAGGTCATTGTCTCGTTTACTTAAGGAAAATAATTTCATACATGCTTTATTCGAGTTTTAGAAAAAAAAAGTACTTTATTTTTTTATTTTATCTTTACAAATCGATAGTGTTTTATGTAGACATGCGTCCAATATTCTGTCCTAGCTCAGAGGACACCGGTGTCCTCTCACATCCACGCCACTATAGGCCTTAATTCCGATGTTTAGAGTCTACTTTTGTATGAACAAGTTTGGTAGTTGTGGATCTACGTGATATATCAAATCGTATTCAAAATCTGATGCCAGTCACAAATCGATGAGATTGTTGATGAGTTTTCCAGGTTGGCCGTGACAACTCGTGCCCAGGCGATAGTGTCTCCGACGGCTCGATAAAATCAACTTCTCCCAATAAGGTCACATTTCCTTGACTTGGTGTTTCTATAAGAAAGACTTACGCTTGCCACAAATCTTCTACGGCTTTAAGTTTCCAGGTCACCAGAGTAGCGGACAGAGCAAAGTCTTTAAGACGCGAGCAGCATGTTAAATTTGAAAAAAAAAACGAAACGAATGTTGCTAAGTTTTAATCCCGAACGACAGTGAGGGATTTATATAATTAGCTCCCGAACATAGCGAGGGAATTGTATAATTTATTTTAGAAATTAGAGTTTTAATTCACATACTGTTTTTTTTTCTTTCAAAATAATGGTTTTTGACGTTACAAATTCAAAATCTCATCATTCCCTAGGGATCGCCCATACTACATTATCTCCCTAGGGACAGAATAACTTGCTCTAAGTGATGGTTGCTTCGTTGTATAAAGGACTCGGGACGAAATACTCAAAGCGTGAACGCTTTGAAGGTAAAGAGAAGCATTAGGATTGTGCAGGATAGTACAAAGAAGCCATCATTTATTTATTTAATTTGGCTCTTCAACGATGAGTACACTAAAACATGTAAAGGAAAACAATTTGATCTTAAGTATAAGGGCCTCATCACTTAAAGAAGAGCACCGTGTACTATCAGAAAGAAAGAAAGAAAAATATTTATCACATACGCCTTAACAGCTAATAACTATAACAATTAAATGACAGGAAAAAAATTTGAATAAACACCAAAACTGAATAGAATCCGAATGAAAAATTGAAATGAAAAAATGTACCAAGCATTAAATTTGGACAAACAAAACAGAATTTAACACTATACTTGAAGTTAATTTTCTAGCATGTTTTTTTATTACAGTGGGCACAGATGTATGGCATAAGTCGGTATCTTCATCGTATTCATTGTATACTGCAAACATTCTGTGCAGTGAGCAGTGCTGCTTTAAATTTGTATTGCATTTTGACATGCAAAACAGCTTCCTATTTGATTTTGATTTCTTCATAATATGAAATAGTTTGATTTACTCACAATATGCCTCGCCAGCTCATGTTTATCATAAATGTTGATGTTACCGCTGACGGCTTCAGCGCAGCGCACCGTGACGTCACTAGCGGCGCGGAGGACCCGAGAATCTAGGTAGCTTTCACCTGGAAATATTACAAATTTGTTACCTGGTTTTTAGGGTTTCGTAAATCAAACGCTAGTATTTTTATATAAACTTCCTATTAATATTATGATTAAAAATATCACCAAAATTTTATTTTTTGTGGAAATAAACATTACATTTTATTATTTTAACAAAATACATACGAAACTTAACTTACATAAATACTTCTTCTAAATTAAACACATTTATACAAATTTACCTGGATGCCTGACTCTCTCATCGTCGTTTCCTTCCTTACGCAGGTTCTTAGCTTCCTTCACGACCCGCGACGTCTGGTCCATGCACTCCAAATTGTTGCTAGCATCATCTTCTGTAAATTACAACAGTCATTTATTTATTAAAAGTAAAATCTTTCTAAATATGAGGGACTCCATTTCATGGATATGGGTGTTCTTTTTTTATGCTAGGTAAAATAATCCAATGACAAATCCCGCCCTTGGGCGGAGCGGGAAGTAGTGACAGAATCTTACTGACTAAAAACCTACCCCGTTCCTTCGTTGCCTATCGTGCCGGGGCCGGGTATTCCTTTTGGAAGCTGAACCATGACCCAGCAGGCTTCGACCCTGCCTGCCTGTAGCTAGCAGGCTGGGTCTCTACGGTTTGCTGACAGCTCCTTGAGGCGCGCGGGAACAGAACGCGCCGTCGACGACTTGGGCTCGGTCCGGTCGGTTACCGGACGATCGGACAGCGTGCTACCCATTGCACGCCGTCCGCAAGCCCGCGCCTACGGTGGCCGGAAATCGGGACCGGAATCCCGGCGGCGGCTGGGGCGAGCGCCCCGTTGCCTCTGCCTTATGCGGTCGGCCTCCTCCTTTGCTAGCATTACTGCTTCGCAGAAGGAGGCGACCGCCTGCCATCCCTCCGAACTCCGGACCATGGCCTGAACCAAGGCCCAGCGAGAGAGATCGCTGTCGCCGATCGCCCCCACGAGGACACGGCGATTCTCCACCCCGGCGGGGTACACCTCTACGGTATGCTCCACCGTGTTTTCCGGGATGGATATGGGTGTGTCAATAGGTGCTGCTACATTACAAAAAATGTTTACAAACGTTAGTAAACATTTTTTGAGAAACATACAATCACCATCATCATCATCATCATCAGCCTTTTAATGTGCCACGCAGGCCCAGTGCGGGTTGGTGGATGTCACATGTCTTCGAATTTTTAGTTCTAGAATATGCCGGTTTCCTCATGATGTTTTCCTTCACCGTTTTGAGAGCAGTGATGATAAATAAATTACACAAAGCAATGCGCATGGCCGGGGTTGAACCCGTGACCTACTACTCGTATGTCGGGGCCATTACCACTCGGCCACCACTGCTCTCATACAATCACAATGTTAGAAAATGTTTTCATGTTATGTAATGTTAGTAAACATTTCTGAACAAAATTGAACAAGTTGTAACAAAATAAAACATTTGAACTAAATAAAAGTAATCCAATGAGAAAATCTTCTATTTTTGTGTTTCCAAATGGTATAAATGTTTATAAACATTTTCAATTGGTGTAGGAGCATTTAAAACATTTAACATTTCCTAACAGAATGTAACAATTCCTAACATTTGTTAGTAAATGTATTAGTGTTAGAAAATAATAAAAGACATAAATAAAAGACAACGGATTTTGATGCAGTTTTTTTAATAGATAGTGATTCAAGAAGGTTTTTATGTAGGTAAACACATGCATATCACATTGCATCTGTCACCATGTGAAGCTGGAAAGGATTACTAGTATAGTTTAAAAGCACTTTCTGTTACTAACACACTAACAATGTATTGACTATTGGGTCTGAAATAAAGAATTTTTATTAAATTTTATTATTAATTATTTACTTACATGTGTTATTATTTATTTCTTGTTGTGTTGTATTCGTGTAAGTGCTTAGTTTTTATAATTTAGTTCGTGCTTTGGTGTATGTTTTGTTGTAAATAAATGCTTTATCTATCTTTAGCCTTCCTGTTAATAAAACAAGTACATATTGATAGCAAGAAGTGCACTTACCTACTGTGGATATCTCTTCAAGCATATTTCTCAATCGTAATTGCCTTCCATAGCTTCCCGTCATGCTGGTCCTTGATGATTGCGATCGCGTATTGTTTCTAGGCATCTTCGATACTTTCAATAATCACTATTTCTAATCATAAATATTTTGTTTTCTTAATTTTTAGCAAAACATTCAGCTCCACAGCCGCTTTCGGTTGAAAGGTGCGTTCAAAACAAGAAAACTAACGTTAATGTGTCGCTGACGGTTATATATATAATTTTGTTCATAACAACTTCTAAAAACCTTTTTAAATTGTTAGTATTATTTATAGTTTTGAAACAAAAGAAAAAATTAAACATGAACCTTTTTTCGAGTTATTTTATTAATGTAGATTTGCTTTTTCCATGACGCATCTACGGTAGTTTTTGTGTAGTTTGAGAACGTACTCAGGGATACTCCCTCAACGTCAAACGGCCTTGACTTTTTTTAATGTTGCTAGCCGCAAGCATTCATTTATTTGGTAATATTCATTTCATTGGAATCTACTGTGTAAATTCACAAGCATGACTTTGTGAATTTTACTACAAGTTGCATGCAGGAACTTAAAAAAAATATCTTGTCAGTTATAAAAGCATTTCAAAAGAGCTCAATTTTCAGTTATTTGAAATAAGGCATTTTTTATCTTCAGTGTCACACAATTTTGGA
This sequence comes from Leucania comma, assembly GCA_958295575.1. NCBI lineage: Eukaryota > Metazoa > Arthropoda > Insecta > Lepidoptera > Noctuidae > Leucania > Leucania comma. Next base: position 4,133,303 of record OY282492.1, on the reverse strand, counting down.
AAAATTATAATATATATTTCTATGGGTTATCTACAAGGTTGAAGTAGAACTAAGCTGATCCCACTATTTGGATGCACGAGAACAGACAAGCCTAAATTTTAACAAAGTGGACAATAATTTTAAGGCGCAGATCTAAAAATTATTGACAGACTTTCCCAAGCATGCAAGACATAGAGAGATTTGAAAAGATATGGGGGGTATATGGGGGGGAGGGAAGTAAAGCCATTTAATTAATATAACCGTTATATATGTAACTGCTGCACATCTGTGACTAGACAGACATTGTATTGTAGGTTGGTGAGCTAAGTCAACAGCCATGCCCATGAGGCGTAGCAGACTATTTGATAAAAAGCTATTTTAAGTAATGTTGCGTAGTTTACATTTTTAACTTTTTTTATGAGAAGAGGTTGATGAGAATATTCTAATAGAATGGTATTTGTTTCACTTCTGTCAGGGACTGAGAGTAATAAACGGGTACAACTCTTGCATCTCTCAATTTTAATGGTTTAGTGTGAGATGAAATAAAACCACCTTGAAACTGTATTATAGTAGTTTTAATTTTAAAATACCTCTGGAAAAGTTTATTTACAAGAAAAAAATATGAAGGTGATGACATTGATTTAACGTCCTAAATGTAAACAACAGTAGAAAATAAATCTTTATTAGGGTATCCCTGGAATAAAATTTTGTTGTAGGAGTGCGCGGTTTAAAGACAAAACGTAGCATTTTAACGAATTTAGTTGTAATGAAATAAATATTTTTATAATAAAATGTACAATAATCTATAGTTTCATGAATGTAAATAAAAAATTGGCATTTAATCGTCGGGTTGTGTCGTTATGGTACATTAGTGACAAAGTTGACGAACTGTGAGGTTATAAATTACAAACATTTTGTAATTTAAATGGATTCAGCGCCTGCTCAGGAGGTAACTGAACTGCTGCGACAATGGGAGGAACAGCATACGACGCCCAACTTCGACCCAATACCAACATTGACGAGGTAAGTTCATTGTTTTGATAATAGCAAAAAAAATATATAATTGGCACATTTTGCCGTATGCTTACACATGTGGCTATGAATTAACAATTTAAAAATAGAAGTCATGACCATGCAGTATCATGTTGCTATGTTAAACAGAAATTCTTAAGTTCTTGAACAACTTTTAGTTACTTTACAACTAATCAGGAAGTACAACTTTTGAACATAAAATGAAACAATTTTTATTATCAATTAGTCCTAAACTCAAAAAGATACATATTCAAATCTAAACTTAATGTTTACAAAAGGTTTTATAGAAAAAAAGTGCTTCCATGATGTTTTTTTTTAAATTCTTTGTTGACATTTTTAGACTCCATGTTGTCTTTGATCTCACTTATGTTGGCCATTGAGTCTGGCCAAGGTTGACATGCTAAAGAGGTTATGCTAAGAAATGGGTTTGTGGTACCCAATCAACAGGCAAAATTTTAAATTGTTCATATACTAGTGCTAAGATCCTGAATCATCAAAAAAATATGATGAAACCGGTAGCAAAAAGCTGATTTGTGATTTATTTTATAAATATACTTGCTACTACTCTCAGAACCTAGTTTCTGTGAGTTTAGACTACCCGACTGATATTAATTAATCATTCACCAAGAGGACGCCGGCGTCCACACACCTATTGTCTTTCTATTGTGTCTCTAATTAGGCGATTCAAAAGGTTAACAATATAATTATTGGTTGTGTTAAATAAAAACGGCCACTAGCTTGCTGGAAATGAGATAGGGCAGCAATAGATTAACATATTCAACGCCTGAAACATAGAATAATTTGTTTAGATTGACAAATTGCCTCTTGAGTTGTTGATATACGTGATTATGGCTATTGTTGACCCGAGTTCATGACTACCGAGTCCGATACTAAGTATACTTTGATCTTTTAAATTTTTGTTACTGTATGCTTTGGCTCTTAGTTTTTTGACACTGTAAACTGTTCGTAGACTTTTCAAACTAGAAAATACACAACCATTTAGACTGAAGTAAATTTTCTCCTTTTAATTTGGCACAATCATGGTGAAGACCCATTTGCACAAAACTTTTGGAACAAATTCATTGTGCGAGCTAAGGAATGGAATTCCCTGTCAGAGTGTGTGTTTCTGGTATAGCTATAACCTAGAGGTCTTTTTTTTTATAATAAACTTTTATTCACAAAAAATACAGATAGTACATACTTATTATAAAAAAAAAAAAAACAGTTGTTGGGTTGTAATCTTTAAGTCAAGGGTGAATATTTATAGTAATTTTATTCCCAAGAACATGTAAAAAATAATATTAGCTAAAGCATTGCTGTATTATTTGTCCGTTTTGTTTTAACTGCCGATGCTGTTTGAATTGCTATGCAGTTGTATTTTTATGCTACGTTTACATGTGGGCCCAGCCTCGGCCAATCGTCTTATTGGGGTTTCTCCGTTTAGACAATGGCTACACAATAGCGATTGGCCGAGGCTGGGCCCTCGTGTAATCGTAGCATTACATGTCTGCATACCTGTTAAGACAAAACAAGTTTAAACATGATTTTGCACATTTCACAACTAAAAATACAAACATTTCAAAATGTTATGAAATTATTTTGTAAGGAAATCTAAAAGTCATTACACTGTGTACTTTTTAAAGTTTGGTTGTCAAATATCTTGAAAGTTGTTCTGTAATGGATTATCTATCTGCTATGTACCAGAAAAAAGAAAGTGTGCAGAAAGATGCTGGAATAGATTTCTGTAGAAATTAGACTTTTCTTTCATTATAATATATGCATACATGAATTGTTAAATTTATAAATAAACTAGCTTTTGCCCGCGGCTTCGCCACCACTCTATACTACTACTACCACCACTCTACTACCACTCTATCCTACTCCACCCTGCCCTATCCTACTCCACCTTACTCTATTCTACTCTACGCTACTCTGCCCAACACTGTCTTACGCTACCCTACCCTACCTACCCTATGTTATCTACCTACCCTACCTATTTACCTACCTACATACCCCCCCTATCTCTTCTGACAATAAAAAAAACAAAGAAGAAGAATTAGCGAAATCGGTCCAGCCGTTCACGCGTAAGGACGTGACCAGGGGAAATAGGGATTCATTTTTATATGTATAGATAAAAAGTAAAGAATCAGAAAGCAATGATTATAATGATGATTATATAAAATTTTAAAGATAATAAAAAATTTCTTTAGAATTGTACTTTTTAATAATGATAATCAAATTAAAAAAAACCATGACGACTATTAATTTTACTTATTTATGTGTGTATAAGCATGGGAAATATACAAATCCTGATAAGTTCTTATCTTGGATAACAAGTGAATTGAAATGATATTATATTTTTTATGATAACATACTCGTAATTTTGACAGTTGAAAAAAAATAGAGTAGAATAATCTTTGCTGCTAGGATTATGGCCATATATTGACTATAAATTATGCCAGGATAATATTAAATAAACTACTTTTGTACAAGAGTATGGTGGTGGCCGAGTGGTAACGGCACCGACTTACGAGTTGTAAGTCGCAGGTTCAAACCCAGCCAGGCACATTACTTTGTGTTATTTATTTCATCACCACTGCTCTCAAAACCGTGAAGGAAAACATCGAGAGAATACCGGTATGTCCTAAAACCAAAAATTCGAAGACATGTGACATCCCATAATCCACACTGGGCGCGCGTGGTGGATTACGGCCCATTCCCTCTCCTAGAGAGGAGGCCTGAGTCTCAGCATTGGGAAAATTATAAGGCTGATGCTATGCTATGCCCGGACTGAAAACCAGCGTCGTAGACTCGTCGCATTCTGCGTGGGGTCACGGCATGCTTCTGAAAGGAAAGCTCGGCCCTGGTATGAAAGGCAACGAAGAAACGGTGTGGGTTTTTTTAGTCTGTAAAAGGTTGACATTTTCTCCCGCTCCTTGTCATTGGATTATTTTTCCCACTAAAAAAATACAGCTAATGGTATGGTAAAACAGCTGATGTATAAATTTAGAAATGACGGTACAAAAAGGTTTTAAAACACACAAGTAATTAAAGATAAGTGATATAATGGCACTTTTTGGCAACATTGTGGTCAAGTGTCGATGGATAGGTTATCTTCATTCACTCCAGAAATAAATGCAATCAAATTTCCAAATAATTATCTTGTAAACAAAATACTGTAATCATCAAAAGCAAAACTAAAATAATTTAATTATTTATTTCTAAACATTATTTCTGTTCGCTCATTTTTTGACATCAGCATAGTCAGCCTTATGATGTTCCCATTGCTGGGACCCAGGCCCCTCACGAGGAGAGAGAATAGGAAATGCGGATCCAATGTTTTTTTTTACGGTTCTGTAACCAAAAGGTAAAACAGGACCCTATTATTAAGACTTCGCTGTCTGTCCGTCTCTCTGTCACCAGGCTGTATCTCAAGAATCGCGAAAGCTAGACAGTTGAAATTTTCACAAATTATGTATTTCCGTTGCCGCTATAACAATAATACTAAAGACCAAAATAACATAAATATTTAAGGGGGCTGCCATACAATAAACGCGATTTGTTTTGCCCTTTTTTAAGCTCGATATCAATTTAGAGGTAATGGAATAGAGAGTAAAGTCCCACATACCTCCGTTGAAAAGGGAGGATCCTCCGACCAGACAAGTGTTATATCTGGTGGGCTACTGCCCGATAGATGATTTCGGGTTTGTTCTATATGTTCCAATCGCGCCGCGAATCTTACTTGCGCGATGCAGGATTAGCTCATTTGTGACGACATAGATGTCGCTACATCAATAATGACAACAGGTAGGCACTTGAAATATTCACAAAATACTCAGTTGTATTTTTACTTTAATAATAAAATTAAAATAAATATTTAAACGCCATTTTTTGCCTATTTTGTTGCCTATATTATTTACATTTTTCTTTAAAAAGCTACTAGAGGCCAGGGCTCCAAAGAGAGTAAACCTCTTAATAATACGAGCCATGTGTCCAGGAGTACTGCTTTCTGGATTTAATCCTTGATCCAGCTGCCCAACACGAGCCTCAGATATTTTTTTTTCCACTACTATCACATAACGCCGTCTAGTCTCAAGCTAAGCAGAGCTTGTGTTATGAGTACTAGACAACTGATAAACTTACTTATATATTTCTACATATATAGGGTGACTCGTAATTAGTGAACGATACTTAAACATTTTAAGTATTGTTCACTAATTACCAGTCACCTTTATACAATATTATAGATAAATTACACCCAGACACAAAACAAATGATCGTGCTCATCACACAAACATTGGTCCTGAGTAGGAATCTAACCCACGACCTGCGGCATAGCAGTCAGGGCCACTAACCACTAGACCAAGCGCGCCAAGTAAAATTTATTTATTATTATTATTCACAGGATATCCGAAATAATAGAAGCAGAGACAGAGAACTTTATGAAAAAGGATCCGGACCCGTTCGATGAGCGTCACCCGTCGCGCACTGACCCCGAGTGCGCGCTGGGACATGCCCTCAAAGTCATGTTCAAGAAGGATAACTTTATGACTAAGGTAAATATGACCTTATGACTATAAACTACCCGTTCGAAGAGCGTCACCCGTTGTGCAATATTTCCGAGTGCGCGCTCTGACATGCCCTCTGTCGGTTACCTACAATAAGTTCGAAAAATGTTTGACCGAATTTCATTTCACCTAAATATTTTCAACTATTATCGTTTCATTTTTTTAATTCATCGTAGTCTCGTCTGCCAGTGTATCAGTTGACCTATTCTCAATTTCAATCAAACGTTTCATTTGGTTGAAAAACTTTTCACTGATGTTACACTTAGCAGAAATAACATTTGTTCGAAGTATTTTTTATTTATTTATTTCCAACTTACAGCTATCATGAATTCATGACAGGGTAACCTAATGCGATAGAGTATTTTTGCTTTTTTTTGTTTACTTATTCATACAGTATTTGGTTTCGAATCCCCATGGATGCAGGCAGGTAGCAAGCGTTTGTTTTTGTCACGGCTCCGGCGCTGCGGGGTTTGGGCGGTCCCACACAAGCTTATTGGCACAGATTGTTTCAACGCTCACCACCGCAGCTTCGGATCGTTGGCCGGCCAGCCTTAGCCACGGCGGCGGGCCTTCAAATTACCTGCTCAGCTCGCGGGTTACCAAAATTCTGTTGAACATTGTTTCGATGTCGTGAAAATATGGCAAATAAATCATTTGACAAATGAAGAAAGTTTAAAAGAAGCTTCGGTCAGTAGCAATTCGAACAAATGATACCTGTGACACATGATACTTCGATGATCTAAAAATATGTCAAATAATGCATAGGTATAGCGAAAAGACGTCGGTCAATAGTTTTAGGTCAAATATTGATCGGGCATGTTCAAAAAGGATAATTTTATGTCTAAGGTAACTGTGACCTTATGACTAAGGCCGTGTTAACGGAGACGCGGCGCGTTGCGCGGCGCGTTGGGCGTTTCGTCGTACATTGCTGCAGCGGGGCGCGTCATCGCTCGTGTAAACACAAACATATGGCAATGTACGACGGGCCGACGCACCGCGCAACGCGCCGCGTCTCCGTAATCGAGCACTAAGGTGACTATACATACACTTTACTTTTTTAATAAGCGTCACTGATCGCTCACTGACTCTCGCTCTCGGCTCCATAACACACTCGCCTACGGCTCGTGCGAATTCCGCCTCGGTCGCTATCACAAACTTTGTCAAATAAAATGTACTATTCTTTATTTTGCAGCTAGTGAACGATTATGTTCGCGACACATACTACTCTCGTCAAAACATGACGGGGCGCGACGTGCATAAGCTGAACGTGGCTGCGTGCAGACTGACCCTGGACCTCATGCCGGGCCTGGAGATGAGCGTCGTGTTCCAGGTATGCACCTTCAACAAACATCTTGATGATATTTTTTAGGATGGATCTGCCAATTAATTACCGGCTTGATGCACTAGAGTCGATTGAGAAGCGAGCTAAGAAGATCAATGGTAATGATGCACTTGTTGAGTCGAAACTCCAAAGTCTTGGGCATCGACGCTGAGTTGCTCGCCTGTCGGTTTTATATCGTTTACATTTCGGGGAGTGTGCATTGGAATTGCACAATTTAATTATGGCAAGTTCGTTCCATCATTGGACTACTAGACGTACGGCGATGCGCCGTCGGTACATGGTGGACATCCCACCCATACGTACAAAGCGTTTTGTGAACACATTTATTGTGCGTACAGCTTAAGAGTGGAATTCCTGCCGCAGTCTGTGTTTCCTGATGGCTATAACTTAGGGGTCTTGAAGTCAAGAGTGAATAGGTTACTTCTAGGCAAGCGTGCTCCATCGTTGCCCACATTATCGCTTACCAGGAGATAGTGGTCAAACGCTAGTCTATGAATAATAAATAAAAAAAATATATCGTCAAACGGGGTGAAAACGAACGCAGGGTGAATATTAGCAAAACTTTGATTAGGATTTTCACTTCGACTATTATTAGCATAGTATCTGCCTTATAATGTTCCCACTGCTGGGACTCAGGCATCATCTCTAGAAAAGGGAATGGGCCGTAATCCACTACACGGGCCCACTGCGGGTTGGTGGATCTCACAAAAATGTACCAAGCTGTAAAAATTATAGAAATCGATTCAGTTACTGATTCTAAACGAACCAAATTCTCAAGGCGCTTCTTTGGTCATTTGGGAGGTTTCCTTTACAATAAAATAAATGGCACCTTAGACATATTTCACCTAACAAGAAAACACTGTAAAATTAAAGTCACAAATTGGCTCCTACAGCTCAGTTATAGTGAGACAGAGAACATATTTTATATCCCGGAGTAGTGGTACCACGCAACAAACGGAAAACACACATGCACGCCATCTGACACACATTCACACATCCCATAGCACACGCACACACACATACCATCGCACACTCTCACACATGCACACAAGCAACACAAAGCACAATTTTTACAAAAATGGTATAGAACATGTCTTAGAATGATTAATAGAGATTGTAATCACATCTATTTAAAGAGGGGAAGACCTGGTGACCTGAAATACAGGCCAAAAGCCTAGCTTAGGCACCAGTCTCCCACAGTATGAATCAATTTATTGTAATTGTCTTATTTTTGTAATTGCTATGAATATTGTGGTGAGAAAATAAACTATTATTATTATTATTATTTCCTTTATTCATTATATAAACTTATTAATTACATTTTTAAATATTTTTTTAAAAAACTTACAAAAAATAAAAAAATAAAACATTTAAAAATATAAAAAATAGTGTCCCACCGGTATCGGGAACAGAGTCCAAGCTACCGGCGGTCAGGGCTCCAGAGAAAGGAACCTCCTAACAATACGAGCCGTGTCCAGGAGTACCGCTTTCTGAATCAAGCCCTTGATCCAGCCGCCTAACGAGAGCCTCCTAAGGTGTTGGTCGAGGCTCTTGGCTATTAAGCCATTACCCGACACGACTATCGGTACAATGATCGCCGAATCCACTTCCCACATGTCGACAACCTCGCGAGCCAAGTCAATATACTTGATTTGTTTATCTTTCTCGGCTTTCACGAGGTTCTCGTCATGCGGAACGGATATGTCAACAATCATTGCACGCCTCTCGTTTCGGTCCACCACCACTATATCAGGCTTATTGGCTACAATAGTCCTGTCAGTGATGATGGACCGATCCCAGTACAAAGTGATATGACCATTATCAAGAACTGGGTCGGGCTCATACCTGTAGTACGGCACTTCCGATCCCACAAGAGAGTATTTCAAAGCAAGTTGCTGATGGATAATCTTGGCTACAAGGTTGTGCCTATGCAAATACTCGCCGTTAGCCAGACGAGAACAACCGGAGATAATGTGACGAATTGATTCTCCCGGACGGTGACATGCCCGACAGATGTCAACCGTGCCGTCCTTCACAATAAATCTCCGGTAGTTATTCGTCATGATAACTTCGTCCATAATTGCACAGATAAAACCTTCGGTTTCCCCAAAGAGGTCACCGAAGCGCAGCCAAGCTACGGACGCCAATTGGTCTACATCGGGCCCGTGAAGGGCCCGGAAAAAGCGTCCGTGAAGTTCCTTGCTCTGCCATACTTCCCTGCGATCGTTAGTGTCAAGCACTACCGGTTTGCGCCAGTTCTCATTAGCCAAGGAGAGCGGGGTGAGTCCCTTGTCCACTGCCACTACATCTCGATGCATACCCACGTCGGCAGCTAGGAAATATTCCCTGAGACTGCATACCTCGCGGTTGTGTAGGGTCTTAGCATTTAAAAAACCTCGACCGCCACACTTCCGCGGGATATACAGTCTCATCACCGACGATCGTGGGTGATGCATTCGGTATGCAGTCAGCAGTGTTCGAACCCGCCTATCCAGGGCGTCAAGTTCCGTTTGAGTCCATCTGAGTACGCCGAAAGAGTACATCAATACCGGCATGACCCAACCGTTGAAGGCGCGCACCTTGTTTCCGCCTGAAAGAAGGCTATTGAAAACCTTCTTCAGGCGTCCAAAGGAACGCTCCTTCAACGATTGCTTCATGTCAGTGATATTGATGCCTAGGGCTTCCGACATACCCAAATACTTATAGGTTTCGGTTGGAGAGAGAGATCTCAGGTTTATGGAATCCGTGAGTTGAATGCCCACAGATTCCACAACCTCCCCTCGCTTTACATGCATGACCGCACATTTGTCCACACCAAACTCCATCCTGATGGCACTACTGAAGGTTTCAGTTACCTTCAGTAGCTCCATCAGTTGCAGGTTGTTGGGGGCAAAAAGCTTCAAGTCATCCATGTAAAGAAGGTGAGATATAACCTGACCACCTCTCTTCAACCGATAGCCTAGACCTGAATTCTTCAGCAGTGTGCTTAGAGGATTCAAGGCTAGGCAAAACCAAAGCGGACTCAAACTATCACCCTGGAATATACCTCGCTCGATCCTTACAGGTTCGCTATTCCTCTGGCTATGTCGACATCCTGGATAGCGAAGGACCGTACTCCATTTCGTCATACACGACATCAGGAAGGTGCGTAGTGTTGTATCAATTTTATACAACTCTAGCACCCTCATGAGCCATGTATGAGGAACAGAGTCATAGGCCTTCTTATAATCTATCCAACATGTCGACAGATCCTTTCGGGAACGTCGAACCTGTTGGCTAATGGTCATATCAACGAGGAGTAGCTCCTTAGTACCGCGGGACCCATTCCTACATCCATTCTGAGAAGGTGACATTATCAAATTTTTGTCAATATGGGTGTTAATTTTGCTTCTCAGTATGGATGTAAGAACTTTATAGACCGTCGGCAAACACGTGATCGGTCTATAATTTTTAGGTTCCACAGTACTGCCTGATTTATGGAGCAGGTGGGTTATTCCTGTCGTAAAAAACTCGGGTAGCGACCCTGACTCTAGGGCAGACTGGAATTGAGATGCCAAACGAGCGTGCGATCTTGTGAACCACTTTATCCAGAAATTGTGCAGTCCATCCGGCCCTGGAGATTTCCAGTTAGGCAACGGACGGACTGCACGAGCTACATCTTGGGGGCTGATGTAAATTGCCCCCATCTGTGGTATTGGATCGCACGCACGCTCCACCTCCCGAATCCAATCACCCTCGGAGTGACTGACAGGCGCCGACCAGATGCTGCGCCAGAATGAACTCATGGCTTCATCATCCGGAAGGCGTGCGTCAGTCACACCTTGGTCCGGTCGCTCCCAAGCCCTATATACCCACCTTTCGTTGCTCCGGAATGTGCGATTCTGGGTGTATCGCTCCACCCGCCGCTTATACCTGCGGATACGGTTTGCCCATGCATACACCTTTTGCTTCAGGAAGTCGATGCGCTCTGTGACACGGGACATGTAGTCTCGGGGACTGATGTCTGTCCCCGAAAATGCCCGTCTCACAAAGCGCATCACTCTAGGACGAGTGTTGCCCTCCCTGAAGCAAATTAGTTTGCCAATGAGTACTCTGGCCCCACCAATACGACGCTCGATCCTGCACTGCCAGGCCGGTACAGCTGATTTCGGTCGTGTAGCTACGTCACTGTTTGGGAATTTGACGTGAGCTACACGACATGCCGCTACGGCCGCGCAGTACATTATCGAGTGTGTATCGGTGAGATCTTCGCAGTCATCAAAATAGCGAGACAACTGCGAATCCAGAGCAGCCACCAGCGCCCTATTCTTGTTATGCATGGGCAAACGAGGTAAACGTGGCCTAAGTTTGGGTAATATGTTGCGATATTCTCGAATCGCACACTCCAAAGCACTCCTCAGTTCATCATTGCACTGGGTACTTACGTTAGTAACCGTGTCAGTACCCTCCTCGTCAGCATGGTGGAATATAAAGCTGAACTGTGGTGCCACAAGTGGTACCACAGGCTGCGACGGTGGGGCAATGGCACGGTTACTCGTTTCCGTTCGGAGGCGATCAAGTACAGTATCATCCAACATGTGATTACGCAGGATGACCCGCACCTGATTCGACGGTCGTTGGGATGAAACGTTGACAGCTGGCTCAAGCACCTGAAACAAAGAGAGCATCCGAGCACGGTACGCGGTCAGGTTGTTTCCTCCCTCTGTAGCCCCATAGTATGCGCGCATGACGTTTTCATTGATGGTTTGCGTCCATCGCATGCGCTGCACACTTCCGCCGGGAGCTGGGACCCTATCAGAGACCGAGAGAGAGATTATTATTATTATTATTTAGGTTTATAATACACTAGCGACTCGCCCCAGCTTTGCACGGATGCAATGGTGATTATAAATACATGTATTATACATGTAAACCTTCCTCTTATATCACTATCTATTAAAAAAAAACCGCACCAAATCCGTTGCGTTTTTTTAAAGATCTAAGAGAGCAGTGGTAGCCGAGTGGTAACGGCCCCGACTTACTACTTATAGGTCGGGGGTTCGAACCCAGCCAGGCGCATTACTTTGTATAATTTATTTCATCAGCACTGCTCTCAAAACGTTGAAGGAAAACATCGTGAGGAAACTGGCATGTTCTAGAACCAAAAATTCGAAAGACGTGACATCCACCAATCCGCACTGGGCTCGCCTGGTGGATTACGACCCATTCCCACTCCGAAGAGGAGGCTTGAGTCCCAGCAGTGGGAACATTATAAGGCTGATGCCATGCCATGCCAAGCATATATAGAGACAGACAGCGGGAAGCGACTTTGTTTTATACTATGTAGTGATATTAAAAATAATTTGCCACTGACCTGGTGGTCAAATATAGAGAGGGACCTCAAGAAAGCCCAGTTGCCAAAATTGACAAACCAAGATTTCACTTGCTATCAAAATACTACCTCAACTACAATGCCGACGACATGCAAAGCTTGCAGTAAGCCTATTAAAGGTATTAATTTTATGGATTGCTCTAAGTGCAAATGTCAGTACGACCTACAATGCATAAACATCAGTTTAGAATCCTTCACCAAGTTTACCGCGAGCTATAGAAAATCCTGGTTATGCCCTACTTGTGTTTGCCTCTTGCCAAAGCGAGGAAATATTAATACTCCGGTCCGTTCGCCTGATTTAAACACCGAGGAATCGCTCTGCGATAATATAAACTTGGTGCGTGGCTCCCGGGGCAAGTCCACAGCTACGTCTGACATTACGCTTCTTGAATTAGTTACTGAGATTCGAGAGCTGCGAGAGGAGGTTAAAGAATTAAAACAAACCAACAATGATATATATATATTAAGACAGGATGTACTGGAATTAAAAGAACACCTTGCTAGTCTCTCTCCATCAATATCACAACATTTTATTGACTTTAAAGTTTTAATTGAAGACAAGAACAAAGAAATACATGACTTGAAGTTGTTGGTGTCTCAACTACAGTCTGCAGTCAGCGCTCTGGAGACAAATGCCTTAAGAAATGAGATCGAGATATGTGGAATGCCAGAGGAACGTAATGAAAACCTCACGCATCTATTGCTCACTGTTTCGCAGAAAATTAATGTAAACTTGAAAGAATCTGACATCGACAGCATATTGCGAGTAGGTCCTAAGCACAACTCGAAGGAAAAGCCTAGCCAACATCGCCCCATCATAGTTAAACTAACCCGAAAAATTAAAAGGGATGAAATACTTTCAGCGGCTAAATCCAGGAGAAATGTGACGTCAGAAGACATGGTTCATGGCACCAAATCTAAGATATACATAAACGAACGTGTCACCAAAGAGAAGAGATTGTTATTTCGAGAGGCGCGCGCCAGAGCCCAACGCAATGGCTTTCGATTTTGCTGGCTGCGAAATGGACTCATATACATTAAAAAGTTCGAAGACAATGACAATAACAGATACCCTGCGATACGTATTCAATCCTTTGAAGATCTGGACAAACATATTGGAATCTCCCCGGCAACATTACCCTCATGTGATCCGCTTAATTAATTTGCTGATTTGCTCAAATAACTTACTGTTTTGCTTTATGTCCAATTTTTTGTTTATCTATTTTTGCTTGCTATTTTTGTTTGAACTCTGTTGTTATTCATCAGCTTTGCATGTCTCAAATACGTACTCACAGTCAAAAATACACACATCACTTACATTCATTACACTCAAAATTACGAGAGTCTACAATCAAAGATACTTAACGTCATTTAAACAAAACCAACAAATACTTCTTATTTATTCCACACGCAGTAATCATTTTATTACTAGTATTGTTAAAATTTATAATCATTCCTCGCAACCGATCGCTTGCGTAGTTCTTTTATTGCATATAAAAAAGGCATTTTTCGTACACTGTATTTTATATTTAAAATCAATACATAAGATAACTATAAACTATGACGACACTTGACATTATGGAATACATAGATAACGATTATGCAATAAAATGCCATCACGTAGACATTGCAGAGGATGCGTACAACATTATTCATAAACACAATTATAAAATCATAACATTTAACATTCGAAGTCTTAGTCGTAATTTCTATAGCTTCATGACCGTAGTTAAGAGAATAAAAATTGATTTTGACGTAATTGTGCTAACTGAGTGCTGGCTAAACGAGAGTTCATTAATATATCAGATCGAAGGTTATAGAGCACATCATACTACAAAATATATTAATAGAGCTGGGGGTGTTGTTGTGTACGTGAAAGATACTTGGTCACCGAAAATTTCTGAACCTAAGATCGGCGACGCAGAATGCATTCTGATAAATATCCCAAATATCATAACTGTACTAGGTGTTTATAGGTCTCCTTCCTTCAAAAACATTGATAACTTCATCAACTCGTTACATGGCGTCATGCAAACCATAAATTCTGGACCATGTACGGTATTCACTGGCGATATCAACATTAACATAACTAATCCAGATGCGGCCGACTCAGCGTCTTACCTATGTGCTATGGCTGAATTGGGATTGAGACCGGCTATAAATAAACCTACCAGAATGAACTCTTGCCTTGATCATATATTTTTTAAGGGTAAAGTAGACATAGAAACAATTGTTTGCCCGTCATCTGTTACTGATCATGACTTAGTGATATCTGGATTATCAATTGTTGCACCAGGACAATTAACACCCTCAAAATACAAAATAACCCCTAACTATGACTCAATAGTAGAAGAACTGAGTAATGTTGATTGGTCTGGATTGTGTAACATTCAGTGTGTCGTCGAGCAAGCGGATACTTTCCTAAATATAATGAAATCTATTATTGATGCAAATTCTAAAACAATTAGCATTAGTCGGTCGAAAACTATTCTCAAGCCTTGGATGACACAAGGGTTACTGAGGTGTTCCCGAGTGAGGGACAAACTTCATCTTGAAGCTAGAAATGTACCAAAGGACCATGTGAAAACTCTTATATACACTAGATATAGAAATTTCTTTATCACTTTGCTGCGTAAAATAAAAAATAACTACGATTCTGATTTACTAGAAAAATTCAAAAATCAGCCGAAAAAACTTTGGGAAACCATCAATAAAATCTCTCATAGGAAAAAAATCGCGAACTCAAATGCTTCTGATTTGATTAATGTTCACACTTGTCCACAAAACGCAGTTAATCTTTGCAATGAATTCTTTGCATCAGTTGGTCAAAGCTATGCTACTAACATTCTGAAGGGACTCAACACAACCCAGTCTAAATTGGCACAAGAGCTTGTTAATGATTCAACTCCAGTAAAATCTTTCTTTTTTGAGCCCACTGACACCCGAGAAATAGAAAATATAATCATGAACCTAAAAACTGATAGTGCTCCGGGATTAGATGGTGTTAATAACTTAATGTTAAAAATGGCTAAACATAGTGTAGTTGAACCTCTAACAACAATAATCAATCAAAGTTTAGCCACGGGAGTTGTTCCTCCAGACTGGAAAACTGCCGTTATAGTACCAATTCACAAAGGGGGTGAAACAAACGTACCTGATAATTATAGACCAATATCGCTACTTCCGGTTTTCTCAAAAATATTGGAAAAAGTAGTAAATAACCGTCTTGTCAAATACCTAGAATTAAATAAAATTTTATCGGACACTCAATTTGGTTTTCGTAAACATAAATCTACAGAAGACGCAGTTAATCTATTAACAAATGAAATTATTGACCATCTGGACAATGGACTCGCGTGCGTAGGAGTCTTTTTAGACTTAGCAAAAGCCTTCGACACCGTGGCTATTCCAATATTGTTGAGAAGACTGGAAAACATCGGAATACGAGGTATTGCACTTGAATGGTTCAAAAGTTACTTAACCGAAAGGAAGCAATGCGTTAAGCTGAACTCCTGGCTCAGTACCGAACAAGATATATCTTTTGGAGTGCCCCAGGGCAGCGTTTTGGGACCAACACTGTTCCTAATATATATTAACAGCCTGACTAATTTACCTCTGAAAAATGCTAAAATAGTTTGCTATGCAGATGACACAGCTGTCGTATTTCACGATAGTAATTGGAAAGACTGTTTTAGAAATGCTGAACAAGGCATCAATACAATCGCAAAATGGCTAAGCAATAACCTGCTAACATTAAATGCCAACAAAACCAAGTTTCTATGTTTTCACAAAACTGCAGCTTCCTCTCCCTCTTCTCTACTAAATATTCAAATACATACATGCGACCAAAGGCAGTTCTGCAACACCAAATGTCAATGCTGTAATTTACAAAGAACACAGTCTATAAAATATCTTGGAGTAATTATTGACGAAAAACTCACATACAAGGAGCATGTCATTGCACTCTCAGCCAAGACCAGAAAGTTAATCTATGTCATTAGGGAACTTAGAGATGTTGCTTGCATGAAACTTCTTAAAGCTATTTATATCTCCTTGTGCCAATCTATCTTATCATACTGTATAAGCGTATGGGGTGGCACATCGACATCACACCTCATGCTGTTGGAAAGAGCGCAGAGATCAGTTCTCAAAGTAATGTTAAAAAAGCCTATTAGATTTCCAACAAAAGATCTTTATAAAGAGGCTGATCTACTTAGCGTGCGAGGGCTCTATGCAATGCATGCAATTATCTCCACTCATAAGCTAGTTATAAATTCTCCAAGTTACAATGACATGCTGAAGCTTAGGGTCTTTAAAATCACAAGTACTAAATGTAAAACTTCATTTGCTAGAAGATCACAGAAGTTTATGTTTCCATACTTGTACAATAAAATTGCAAATAAATATCAGCTCCAGCATAATACGACTCGTGAAGCCAAAGTTAAAGTTAGGAAATTAATCACCGGCATGAACTACTTTGAGATGGAACAATTGCTACGCACAGTTGTCTAAAGACTAAACTAAACACTCTCATTAAATTCTATCACACACGACACACACTACACATAATACTCCATCAAACACTTATTTACACTTTTTCACTCATATACATACAACACACTTGCACTTTAACTTCATGAGAATGATATGCAGATTTATCTTATTTTACTATTATTGGAGTAATCGTTTTGTTTGATAGCCACGATTCAGGCCCTGCCTAGTGTGGTTTCACCGTTATTTTTGTAAATTGTAATTTGAGTTGCTAATAAAGTTATTATTATTATTATTATTTCCTTTTATTATTTGTATATACATATAAATTACATTTTTAAATATTTTCTATAGAAGGTTATACAAAAAAAAAAAACATTTAAAAATATAAAAAATAGTAGCCCACCGGCATCGGGAACAGGGTCCAAGCTACCGGTGGTCAGGGCTCCTGAGAGAGAAACCTCCGGACAATACGCGCCGTGTCCAGGAGTACTGCCTTCTGAATCAGACCCTTGATCCAACTGCCTAACGAGAGCCTCCGCAGATGTTGGTCGAGGCTCTTGGCTATTAAGCCATTGGCCGTAACGACTATCGGCACAATGACTGCTGTGTCCACTTCCCACATGTCGACAACCTCGCGAGCCAAGTCAAGATACTTAGTTTGTTTTTCCTTCTCAGCTTTCACGAGGTTCTCGTCATGAGGGACCGCTATATCAATAATCATTGTGCGACGCTCTAGTCGATCTATGACCACTATATCAGGCTTATTGGCAACAATAGTCCTGTCAGTGATTATAGATCGATCCCAATACAATGAGATATTGCCATTGTCGAGAACTGGGTCGGGCACATACCTATAGTACGGTACTTCTGTTTCCACAAGATTGTATTTAAGAGCAAGTTGCTGGTGGATAATCCTGGCTACGAGGTTGTGCCTATGCAAATAGTCTCCGTTAGCTAGATGAGAACATCCAGAAATAATGTGTCGGATTGATTCCCCGGGCCGGTGGCATGCCCGACAGATGTCAACCGTACCGTCCTTCACAATATATTTCCGGTAGTTGTTCGTCATCATAACTTCGTCCATTATCGCACAGACAAAACCTTCGGTTTCCCCGAAGAGGTCACCAAAACGGAGCCAAGATACGGACGCTAATAGGTCTACAGAGGGCCCATGTAAGGCCCGGTAAAAGCGTCCGTGAAGCTCCTTGCTCTGCCATACTTCCCTGCGGTCATTAGTGTCCAGTATTATAGGTTTGCGCCAGTTCTCGTTAGCCAAGGAGAGCGGAGTGAGGCCCTTGTCCACCGCTACCACATCTCGGTGCATGCCCACGTCGGTTTCCAGGAAGTATTCCCTGAGACTGCACACCTCGCGGTTGTGTAGGGTCTTAGCATTTAAGAAGCCGCGACCCCCGCACTTCCGCGGCATGTACAGTCTCATCACCGAAGACCGTGGGTGATGCATCCGATTTGCGGTAAGCAGTGTGCGGACCCTCCTATCCAAGGCGTCAAGTTCTGTCTGAGTCCATTTGAGTATGCCGAAAGAGTACATCAACACCGGCATGACCCAACCGTTGAAAGCGCGCACCTTGTTCCCGCCTGATAAAAGACTATTCAGAACTTTATTCAGGCGGCCGAAGAAGCGCTCCTTCAACGACCGTTTCACGTCATCAGCATTGATGCCTAACGCTTCCGACATACCCAAATACTTGTAAGTTTCAGTTGAGCAGAGGGATCTAAGGTGTATGGAATCCGTAAGTTATTATTATTATTATTCCCTTTATTAATTATATTTTATACATGTCTTTTATAATTTTTAAATATTTCCTAAAAAACGTATAAAAAAACATTTAAAAATATAAAAAAACAGTAGTCCGCCGGTGTCGGGAGCAGGGTCCAAGCTACCGGTGGTTAGGGCTCCAGAGACAGGAACCTCCTCACAATGCGAGCCGTATCGAGGAGTACTGCCTTCTGTATCAGGCCCTTGATCCAACCACGCAACGATAGCTTCGACAGATGGTCGTCGAAGCTTTTGGCTATAAGGCCGTTGGCAGTCACGACAATCGGCACAATGACAGCCGTGTCCACATTCCACATGTCGACAACCTCGTGTGCTAAGTCGAGATATTTGATTTGTTTCTCTTTCTCAGCTTTCACGAGATTCTCGTCATGTGGGATGGTGACATCGACTATCATTGCGCGGCGCGCTAATCGGTCTACCACCACTATATCCGGCTTATTGGCTACAATAGTCCGGTCAGTGATGATAGACCGATCCCAGTACAACGTGGCATGGTCATTTTCGAGAACTGGGTCGGGCACATACCTGTAATACGGTACCTCAGAATCCACTAGGTTGTACTTCAAAGCAAGTTGCTGGTGAATAATCCTGGCTACTTGGTTATGTCTGTGCAAATACTCGCCGTTAGCCAGACGAGAACAACCAGAGATAATATGTCTGATGGACTCACCCGGTCGATGGCATGCCCGACACACGTCAACCGTCCCGTCCTTCATAATATGTCTCCGGTAGTTGTTCGTTAGAATAACTTCGTCCATAATCGCACATACAAAACCTTCAGTTTCTCCGAAGAGGTCACTGAAACGTAACCAGGCCACGGACGCCGTGAAATCTACATCGGGCTCATGAAGAGTCCGGTAAAAGCGTCCATGGAGCTCCTTGCCTTTCCATACTTCCTTGCGGTCATCAGTAGTAAGTACCACAGGTTTGCGCCAGTTCTCTTTAGCCATGGACAACGGGGTGAGTCCCTTATCCACTGTGACCACATCGCGGTGCATACCCACGTCGGTCTTGAGAAAATATTCTCTGAGGTTGCACACCTCACGGTTGTGTAGAGTCTTTGCGTTCAAAAAGCCCCGACCTCCACACTTCCGCGGGATGTACAGTCTCATCACCGATGATCGTGGGTGATGCATCCGATTTGCGGTCAGCAATGTACGGACCCGCCTATCCAGGGCGTCTAGCTCGGTCTGAGTCCATTTGAGTATGCCGAAAGAGTACATTAAAATCGGCATGACCCAACCGTTGAAGGCGCGCACCTTATTTCCCCCTGATAGAAGGCTGTTTAAAACCTTCCTCAGGCGTCCAAAGAAACGCTCCTTCAACGTTTGCTTCATGTCAATGACGTTAATGCCTAACGCTTCCGACATACCCAAATACTTATAAGTTTCGGTCGAGGGGAGGGACCTAAGGTGTATGGAATCCGAGAGTTGAATTCCCTCGGATTCCACAATCTCACCTCGCTTTACATGCATGACTGCACATTTATCCACACCAAATTCCATCCTGATGGCACTACTGAAAGTTTCAGTTACTTTCAGTAGTTCCATCAGTTGCAGATTGCCGTGGGCAAAGAGTTTCAGATCATCCATGTAAAGCAGGTGAGATAGGACCTGACCCCCTCTTCTCAACCGATAGCCCAGGCCTGAATCCTCCAGCAGCGTGCTTAGAGGATTCAAAGCTAAGCAGAACCAAAGTGGACTCAAACTGGACTTTATTATTATTATTATTAAGATATAGCCACTTGGCGCAGGAAAGTGAGGAGACCCGACCCCGAATAATGGGACCAGGGAAGGAAGAAGAAGAATTGATATTAAAAAAACGGTAATTTAAAAAACTAAAAAACCCGACTGCTTTTCTGAGCATTCATGAAAAAGCCCTAAAACAAGAAAGTCGTTGTACCCGATTGCACTTATCTATAAAATATTTTAAATACTGGCAGTCGGGAGCCATTCTAGAATTGAGAGCACATACACCTATATTACATTGCAGATTACTCCAATCTATTGACTAGACGGCTGACTTTTTTAGTTTTTTAAATTACCGTTTTTTATTTTTTTGTTTTATTTTATTACGATATCAATTTCAAAGTAATTACGAATCTAAAGACACCTCTCAAACTAAAATCCATCGAGCCGTTCAGGTCGCAGAGCGTGCCAAACATATGAATTTAGCGCTAAAAATCCCACATTTTGTTTTTTTTTTTATTTTGATATACCCAGTGTCACTCTCACAGTAAATACGAATCTAACGACACCTCTCAAGCTAAACTCCATGGAGCCGTTCAGGCTGCAGAGCGTGCCAAACAATTATACATACATACATACTCTCGAAAAACATAACCCTCCTTCTGGCGCAGTCGGGTAAAAATAATGTTGTTATTCTATTCTCTTTCCTACCAGGACAACGAAGCTCTCATCCATCGGTTAGTGAACTGGGCGACGAACTCCACAGAGCCGCTGCAGTGTTACGCAACTGGCTTACTGGCCGCCGCCATGGAGGTGCAGGAGATTGCTACGAATTTTAGGTAAATATGCACTTTATTTTTAGTAACATAAAGAGCAAAGTTGTCCAAACAAGAATTGAAGCTGGAAGTACACTGCTAACAAGTGCGCCACACAGGCCGATCTGGGCGCGTCGGTCTCCATACATTTTATATATTTTTTTTTTTTTTTTTTTTTTTTTTTTTACGGTAGGTAAAATCATCCAATGACAAATCCCGCCCTTGGGTGGAGCGGGAAATAGTGTCAGACTTTTACTGACTAAAAACCTACCCTGTTCCTTCCCTGCCTTGGTTCCAGGGCCCTGGTATGCATTTTCATACCTTCCCAGAGCCCCAGAATACATTTTATATGGAAACTAGACTTGTAGAGCTACACAGTACACTTGATCCAGGCCACGCGACGTAGTTCTGCGAGCTTTGCTTATTTTTGTTGAGAAAAGGGGAGGTTTTTTTTTATTTTTATAGGTAAAATTATCCAATGACAAATCCCGCCCTTGGGCGGAGCGGGAAATAGTGTCAGACTCTTACTGACTAAAAACCTACCCCGTTCCTTCGTTGCCTATCATGCCGGGACTGAGTCTTTAATGTTTACCAAAAATCTGCTTACGTAATACTTGAACGGCCCCTTATACACACCTCAATCAGAAAATTAAGTTACAATCATAATTTAACCTTCGAATTGGTCCGAGGAATGTTTTCGTGTTCTATTCGCCAGGGTCGTGTCTTCACGACTGGGTACTCCACCTCGTTTAGCTCTTCAATCACCATAGGTGACAGAAGAGCTGACTATATGCGAGTATTTGGTCGTGGATGTGTGTTAACGTAAATTACGGTTAAGCAATGAAATTCTTCCATGCATCTAATGTTCTCTATTTGTTTCAGGGATTTAAATGCAATGCTAGTACCATTGATGTTAAGGAGGCTACATGTTTTAAGAGAAGACAAGGTGAGTGACATTAGAAAAATGTTTTACAGGCTCAAGTCAGCCGATGACCAAGGGGGGGGGGTTGCTATTGGAAGTATAGAGAATAATATTTTTTTTTTTAATAATAACTCCACAATATTACTCCTAATTGCTAGCCTAATGCGCCTGCCACACACTCGACGAGTGGCATGGGAAGTAACGAGGAAAGGAGGCAACATTACTCGTCATGCCACACGTCATGCTCCTCGTCCTGCCCACTGCTCCCTATTTTGTCGGTTTTTGCGCGCGAGTCTAAGGACCGGCCATACGAGTGCGAGTGGCTGGCCACATAATCGCGCGGTCGCAGTCCGCATCGAGCGCTCGCGCAAGACGCACGCGTATGCAAAATTGGAAATTATGTCGTCGCCAAGCGTGGAATGGTCAAATGAAAAAGTGCGATTTGCGATGAATAGATGTGATCCACCATCTCCGTTGGCGAGGACGACGACGACGATGTATATTTCTTTTTACTACATTAATATAATTAGCTATACTAAAAATGCATAGCGCGCACGCTGCCACAGTTTCAACGTCCATTGTCTCACCAAGGCAAATGACAAGTGAGGAGCGTCGCGATTAATTGCGCGAGTGCGATTAAGTGGGCAGAGAGGGCAACATCGCGGCAAATCACGGCAGCGCGAGGAGCATAGCGATGAGCAGCGCAAGGAGCATAGTCTGGCAGGCGCTTTATATCTACGGTAACATATAGGATGAGCATTATATTGTGGGAGACTGGTGCCTAAACTAGGCTCTGAAGCTGTAAAGCAAGCCTCTAGCCGCCGGCCTCCCTTGGTGACGCCCTTGCAACAGTGTCACAATAGACTAAAGCTCGCCGGTGTATCATTGCAATACGAACGACGAGCCTGGCTCGTGGCTCGTCGTATTTGCTTCATTTTCTACTCGGCTCGTCGTTCAAAACTGTTTTACTCGCTAGTCGATCAGCACCGACGAGCCGCGAGTAAAACCGACGTTCTATAAAACCGCGGTGTTGGCTCGTACGTCAATCACTAGGTAAAATCATCCAATGACAAGTCCCGCCCTTGGGTGGAGCGGGAAGTAGTGTCAGACTCTTACTGACTAAAAACTTACCCCGTTCCTTCGTTGCCTATCATGCCGGGGCTGAGCCTTCCTCTCAGAAAACGGCCCTTAACCCCAGCAGACAGCAGACCTTTGCGGGGGCTACGCGTGCAGAGCTATCCCGCATGCGTGATGTTATCTGCATGATATTAAAACACCTTAAGGCTTATTGTCCACGGACGCATAGCTTCGTAGACGCGTATTCGTCATTATGCGTCGTGGATTCGATTCCTACGTCGAGCAATAATTCCTCGTCGTTCATACCGCGTACGTCGAGGGACTGGAACAATTTGCCTGCTGCGTCCGATTATAATTTGGGTGTCTTCAAGGCTAGAGTGAATAGGCTCTTAATAAACTAGTGCGCCTCACCATCAACGATTGCATCCCTGCTTACCATCAGGTGGGATTGCAATCAAGCACAGGTTTATAACCAATAAAAAAAAAAATTGTGTTTTTAAGAATGCCGTGTAATGTGCAATACTTGAAATTTATATCGTATGTTTTTTTTTTTACAGCAGAACAACCAAAACACGGTGACGCCACCGAACCAGACGCGACATTTTGCGCGCTTCGACAAAAAGAGAAATAATGAAGTCAAATGCAATGGACCCAGTAAGGAGAAAACAGGTACGTTTTATGTCCTTTTATTTATTTATACATGTTTTTTTTTTAAATTATTGATAGGTTCGCGCTTGACCGCTATCTCACCTGATGGAAAGCGACGATACTGTCGACGATGGAGCGCGCTTACTTAGAAGAAACCTATTCACTCTTGACTTAAAGATTTCCGGATTGTAGCCATCAGAAAACACAGACTCCGGCAGGGAATTCCACTCCTTAGCTGTGCGCATAATGAAAGTGTTCCCAAAACGCTTTGTGCGTATTGTTTTTTTTTCTATGAACTTCGCTCGGGATTATGTCGTCTTCGCGGCCCCAAAACAGCGGTTTTCTTTTTATATAAAAAAAAAACAACAACTATTCAAGATTTTTGTTCATGCGAAGCGCTTTTAAATAACAAGCTTTATTTTTTTTGTAACTTTCAAATAGTTCCGTAACGTAATCTCGTAGATTAATACGTTTGAAATCGTAAATTAGAGTGAGATTCGCGATTTTTTTTTATCGAGCCAACTAATTTATATTGTGTTTTCATTTTTGCCAAGCCCTTGGGCATATATTCAATTTTAATAAAATAAATTTTCATGGTATTCTCTTTTATATTTGTGGATTTCCATAGGTTTAAAAAAGGTCAAAATGAGTAGAACCGGGCCTTAATGCACAAAAGCTTACTTTGTATGGCCCAAAAATATTTAATAAATTACCAAATGGAATTATCCAATTAAAAAATAAATTAAGACATCTATTAGTTGAAAAATGTTATTACACTATTGAAGAATTCCTTAATGATAAATTGTAATTAATTTGACATTGATATTTATTGAATTTTGACATTGTAATGTAACCATTATTATAGTTATTTGACATTGTAATATTATAATTAATTGACATTGATATTTATTGAATTTTGACATTTTTTATTTCTATTCATTAAGTTATTTTGCATGTTGAAATTATTATAAGTTTATTATTCTTCTTTAATCTAGTTAAGTGAAAGAGTGTACAAACCTTCAAGGTTTTTTTTTTTTTTTTTTTTTTTAACGTAGGTAAAATCATCCAATGACGAATCCCGCCCTTGGGTGGGGCGGGAAACAGTGTCAGACTTTTACTGACTAAAAACCTACCTTTCCATTCCTTGCCTTTATCCTGGGGCCTTTGGTGACAGTCTCACATAACCTTTGGCCCCAGTAGGCTTCGGCCCTGCTGGACCCCTACAGTTTGCTGACAACTCCTTGAGGCGCGCGGGAACGGTGCGCGCCGTAGACGACCTGAGCTCGGACCGGTCTGTTACCGGACGGACGGACAGCGAGCTACCCATTGCCCACCGTCCGCGAGCCCGCGCCTACGGTGGCCGGAAATTGGGATCGGAAACCCGGCGGCGGCGGCGGCGTGTGCGCCTTTGCCTAATTCGGCCTCCTCCTTTACTAGCATTACTGCTTCGCAAAAGGAGGCGACCGCCTGCCACTCCTCCTCGCTCCGGAGCATGGCTTGAACCAAGCCCCGGCGCGAGAGATCGCCGCCTCACGCCCCCACGAGGACACGGCGCTGCTCTTCCCAAGCGGGGCACACCTCGACTGTGTGCTCCACCGTGTCCACCGGGCGGTCCGCACAGTGGCGACACCCGGGCGTCGTCTCCGCACGAATCTTGTACAGGTACGGACCGAACTTGCCGTGTTCGGTCAGCACCTGCGCCAAACGGAAGGTGACGACGCCGTGGGGCCTCTCCAGCCACGCCTCAAAGAGGGGCCTTACCGCCTCGATCGTGGCGTGCCCAGCACGAGGTTGCGACAGTCGCTCTCGCCATTTCACCATGAGATCCCGCCGGAGCTCTGTCCGCCATGCCGCGACTTGTCGCGGCAGCGACACCTTCAAGGTAGATTTTTGAGGAACTAATTTATTTAATATTAAGATCTCATGTAAAATGTACCAAAAATCACACTAATAAATGAATTTTGAATTTATTGGTGATAACGCGGCGTCCACTCGTGGACCATCTATCGACAACGAGTGCGAAAGGCCACGGGTGGGCGCCGTGCTAAGAGGCGCTGCGGGCTGGGTGCCGGGTGGCTTTAATGAGCTATGACCTTTAGTATTCATCATTGTCCAATTTTTTCTTCATAAAGAACCATTTTGCAATAAGCAGCATCATGCTCTTTTGCCAATCTTCTGATGTTGCCAGTCCGCCCTAAAACGTTTTCTTATTTTACAGACCGTGTCAAAGACGAAGGAGGAGGGGGTGAAATGTTAGTGGATGAATCACCCCCCCACGCCAGCAAAGACCCCGAGACCCCTGTTAAGCAATACAGTAGTAAGTTTTTAATTGTCTATTTATAACAATGAACGTCGAACCGAGATGTCATGATGATGGTGGGGTGCCCCGCTTGGGCGGAGCACCGCTGTGCCGCGTACTATAACAGATTTTCGGATCTCAATCAAAGCGGGGGCCTGCGCGTAACCATAGCAAAGGGTTCAACTTATTTGCCGTGTATTATAACTGATTGTTTCTATTTTCTTCCCAGGCCCAGGAAATGTGTCCTCCCCACCCATGACGTGGGGCATGATGTCTCCCCCTCCTCCGCCTCCACCTCTACAACATCACGAGACCTCCTCGAACTCGAGCTGGGCTGAGATGGAGACTTACGTTATAGGTGACTAATTAACTCCTTATAATATACGCAGCATTAAGTTGAACCAAAATGGCGATCGACCTTCAATGCGCAGTAACAGATTTTCGGGTCTACCATAGCAACGACGGCCATTTTGGTTCGACTTATTTTCTGTGTACTATACAGTGAAGCGATCCCCACTCTTTCGCCGAGCGCTCAAGATTCGTGCCGGTATCTGTAGCTGAGCTAAGCGAAGTAGCAAGTTTCGATAACACCAGTCTTGCCAAGATATATTTATTTATTGCACACCTTAACTTATTATTAGGACAAACATTTATAATGAAAATTACTGTACAATAGGCGGTCTTATTGCACAGGGCAATTTCTACCAGACCACCTTTGGATGGACTGGAAGAAAGGAAAATATTTGGGGTTGTCAGTGTACAACATAAATAATAGAAATATTTATATAAATAATACAACAGGAAAAGAGAAAAAAATATATACATAATACATAAATAAATTATCAAATAATAAACTAATAAATATTACCATATACAAAAGAGAAAGGAGAAGAAAAATTAAAGTGATAGGTAGTGCTACTTCACCATTTTTTAAAGATATACCACCTTGGCAAGGCTAGTTTAATTTTCTATTGGTCTACATTGTCCTCTCATATCTATAAATATTGTAGAAAAAATCACTTTTTTAAAAGAGTAACCATGGAGTTTCTTGCCGGTTCTTCTCCATAGGAAACGACCAATTGGAACCGTGCGTTAGCTTCTTACGTTTTATAAGTTGGGCCTGCGTGAAGAAATGATTATGTGTTGTTTTTTTTTTTAGAGTTTTGGCAGGTGCCAAAGCTTCTTTTTAGTGGGAACTCATCAATACTTCTCCCGCTGTAGGGCGGAGCGGAAGGCTGTGTCAGATTTTTACTGATTAAAACACACTCCTCTCATCCTTTTTTGCCTTGCATCTCACAAAAAATCAATGAAGTATTGTATAAAATGTGATTTCTAAACAATTTGTTTGTTCGTAGGCAACATACAAATCCACCCACCGACGGACGCTACGAAACAAATGCTCATACTTCGATACTTGACGCCAATGGGGGAGTACCAGGAGGTAAGGCACTTTGTGTTACTTTTAGAGTTCCGCATCCAAAGGGTAAAAAAGGGACCCTATTACTAAAACTTCGCTGTCTCTTCATCTGTCTGTCACCAGGCTGTATCTCAAGAACCTCGATAGCTAGACAGTTGAAATTTACACAAATTATGTATTTCTGTTGCCGCTATAACAACAAATCGTCGCTTATATTACAACACCGCGAATATGCCTTTTTCTTAACTTTACAGGAGAAACAAAAAAACTGAATTATTAATAATTAACAATAAATAAAAATCGGATTTTTTCATATGGATCATTTATTAGCTATTCTACAAATAATTATGTATTATAATGCACAAAATGGTTATATCCTCATGAATTAAGTAAAAATTACACTTTGGCGCTGTTGTCTTCTTAAATATGCATGTTCGCGGTGTTGTAATATAAGCGACGAAATATTAAAAACAAAATAATATAAATATTTAAGGGGGGTTCCCATACAACAAACGCGGCTTTTTTTGTCCTTTTTTGCTCGATATGGTACGGAAATCTTCGTGCGCGAGTCCGACTCGCACTTGACCGGTTTTTACAGAGTATGTTTGTAAATTTCCTTGACATTACCTAGAGCCTAAATAACTTGTTGCATTTTATCTCGGGAACGCGTGGAGGTATCGAGTTGAAATTATAAAATTAGGTCAAAACTATATTGGGTGAGTGGTAATTAGTGAACGATACTTAAACACGTGATTGTAGTCATGATAACAAACAACTTTTACTATGGGACCAAACCTGAGACCGCGAAATAATCAGCCAAGTTCAGTACATTTTGACCAGTTAAGAGGCGTATTACAAAAAAACACGAAATTGCAAGTTTTCTACGTTGAAATTTTAGGTTTTATGTTCGTTGTATGAAATAACAATTTCTTGGTTAACCTTTTCACCGCCAAGCACTTCTATAGAAGTTCGGGATTTTCGTGCCACCAGCGCCACAACTTCTATAGAAGTTGTTCATTTTAACTATCTTATTAAAATAAATTTACTGTGATTAAAAGCTTTGTTTCATTTTATTATTTAAGATAGCACTGTCTACTACCCTGTTTTTTATTTTTCTACACAAAATAAGCCCTAGTTTGTCCTAAAATCGGCAAAAACAGAAACTCCGAATTTTGCTACTTTCCTCAGAACGCCAATCACTTCATATCAAGTTGGCCAGTGATGTGCCGTGAAAGGTTGATTTCACCATTGAAATATTTATAAATACAGAAAGTTACGAATATCGAAAACAATTTGAGGTCAATAAAATATGAACTTAGTTATCTACTTCATTACAAAGGATAGTAGATGAATTTCGACCTTCAGGTAGATGCCGATACGTAATTATAAAGTTGTTACCAATTCTTGTCGACAGTTATTTTCCCATCTCTACAAAAAAATTGGTCGTCTATGCCCCTGTGCGCCACCGAGTGCCACGAACTACTATAGAAGTTGGTCAGTGACGTCATAGGCGTGCGGCTGTCAAGGTCAGTTTGGCATAGTGCAGCACAAAATCGGATTCGCGCGCACGCATCTTTCTTTCTTTCACTTGATAACAAATAGAAAAATGAGTGAAGAACTTGATTCGGACGAACTTCTTAAAATTTTGCAAGGTGTGGAATCGGACTCGGAGTATTTTGTGGAGAACATTACACCAGAAGATAATTCTGAGGTATGTCTAACTGGATGATATTAATAATGTCTATTCATCAAAGAGTAGGAATTCAATAAGTATGTAAAATGTTCGGTGAGCCCAGTATCTCCAGATGCACTGTAATTACAGTAGATTTAGGTACTGTTTTTGTACTCTATACACTATTATAGTAAATACAGTGTATGAAAGCACTGTACACGGCTACAAGCGTGATAGAATTTAAATATATACTTACTTTCCATTTCAAAAAACACTTTAAAAAGAATTAAAAATTCTGCCACTTAGATACCTACGGTAAAAAACGTTGACTGAAGTTATTAAAAAAACACAGGAATAAACAAAAATAGAAGAAAGAAAGACCATAGACCCCATCCCTGATCAGAATCGAATTCAACGTGCCCTCAGTGCCAATAACTTGATATGAAGTTAAAGAATGAGATCATGAAACAAATAGAGATGTACCCCATTCCTTATAGTTCTAATTGAGTTATGTATTAGTTTCTTTGATACTCATAATTTATACTGTTTTTTCTTATTAAGGATACTGTGAAATAAAACAAATCTGGAAATATTTAATCAGTTTTTATTTATATTCGTAAAATCAACTTTAAATCTTAACTTTACGCGTACAAATCTTATTCATCGATATGACGATATCCCCATCACTACTGTTTACTGTATATTTAGTTATACATTTATAGCTTGGCGCTCGGCGAGGCATTGCGTTTTGTGTACGTTGGCGGCGAAAAGGTTAAAATAGCTCGTTTTCTCTACTACAATTACCTCAGAACTGTTTTAGATTAATTATTTAATTATTTAGTAATAAGCTTTCTCCCGACACATGTTTCGGCAAAAATTCACAGAGACATCATTTCTGAGCTCTAATTTTGAGATTCTATTAAATATCAACCAAAAACAAAAATATTATTAGCTCTCAAATATCCTATACTTCAATAGTAACAGGTTATATTTTCGTTATATGCCTTTTATGTAAAGAAAAAAATCTACGTAATTCAATTATCTACCAAAAAGGCTTCAAAACAAGCCCCAATATCTCCAAAGTTCTACATTATTTAGACTTCAAATTTATACCAAAATAATTATCAACATTTGCTTAAACTATAGTTTTATTTTTATTTTTTAAATTGCTACTATTATTTTTTAATAAAATAAATAAAAACACTTTATATTTCACTGCTCCTGTCATCTGCGATTAGTATCGCGCGAGCGCTTGTCGAGGTCGGGCCTATGTCAGTTTCTTTCCCGCGCGCCTTCGTTCCGATACTACCGTGACTACCGTCGTGTGCGCCGACTGTCGCATAGACGCTGCCGCATTGCTATTATGTGCGTGTGAACTACGAACGCAGTTTTTGATCATTATAAGTATTTATTTTCGAACGCTATAATATACCGTTATATTGAAGTTATAATAAAGTTCACACTTTATTAGTATACCAGATAATGAACTTATTAAAGTTAGACTAGTTAAAGTCATGACTGGTTCTACCTAATTCAAGGACAGCTTCATATAGCCAATAAAAATGTCTGCATACTTGCCATATGGACTGGACCAGACTTTCCTGTAAAAACTATAACAATCTACAAAGACGACGAATTTTGGTCGTTAAAAATGTTACCCAAATTAAAAGCTTTTCATGAAAAATGTGTACTGCCAGAAGTTATTGACTCAAAAAAAGCTCGATCAATGCCTTTGCGGGAAATATGATGTCTGACTGTACCAAATAATAAAATAAATAATACATTTTGTTGTTTCATTTATTCGATAAGATTTCAATCATACTACCATAAAACTAAGGCTAGAGTGAATATACACTTAATAAACTAATTATCAACGATTACATTGCATCACTGCTTACTTGGTTGGATCACAGTCAAGCACTAATTTATATGAATTAAACAAAAAAAATATACAACTATATAAATTTATTTTATGCTATGAATAGTAAATATTATAATCGATTGTTTATCGAATAATGCAGAATATTTACAATATTTGTTTGAACATATTTGAACAGCAAAGTTTATAAAATAATGAAAAATTCTATTCTATTTTTGTTAATGGCAAATGAGCCGATGTCGACTATTCTGCCAATGTCGGAAGTAAATTGGAGAAGCAAGTGATGTATAAAAAAAAATAAAAAAAATAATAATAATAAAAGGGCTTGTGACTGGAGATTTAAAAATCCTTCGAGTGGTACAGTTGCACTTGATGTGTTAGTATTGGACTGAAACAAACAATAATGAAAAATGTAGCAAACTGATTAATAAAATAAAATTACAACGACATTTAAAAAAAAATCCATGTTCTAACCTCTATCTGAATACTTCAATTACGAAAGATCAAGATCGTTTAGCCGCCGTATACACAATATCATAGTGCGAGCGAGACTGCTAGAAGCATGAATGAAAATATCGCTCACGTAGTTCGCCGCCCGCTCGATGCATAAAATACCTAAATTTGCGTAATGCCGAAATGTGAAAGGGCTCTTAAGCGAACACAATTGTACTGACCAGCAGATTTTTTTTCGCGATTTCAGGTTTGGTCTTCTAATAAATAATCTCTTCTTCTCATATTTCTACACGTTATTGTCTACATTTCTTCAAATTTCTCCTTTCGCTGATCTGCTCGAAGAAATTTTTGAGATTTCAGGTTTGGTCCCATAGTAAAAGTTGTTTCTTATCATGACTACAATTACGTGTTTATGTATCGTTCACTAATTACCAGTCACCCTATATAGTCAGGTCTGCTGTCCCTTGAAGCTGTAAATCAAATTTCTAACTTAAAGAAAAAAATATACGGCCGTTTATGTCGTAAAAAACGTATATTTCGACACTCAAGGAAATCAAAATTCATAGGGTACTTGCCGTTGACTTAGAATCCTGAAATTTGGCATGAAGCAAGGTCTTATAGTATCACAAGTATAAGAAAAAATCTGAAAACTGTAAATTTTTAGTTACGTCACAAAAACAACTTGTGGTTTGGAAAGATCTTTGAGTCTACTCGAGAATTGAACTGTTTTCTTAGGTAAGTTTTTACGGAACTCTTACCGCATTATTCCAAAACGGGATCTAAAATAGTTCCGGGACTATTACTAAGTTTAATCCTGATGAAATGCTATCTAAATGTAGTTTTCGGGATTATTATTAAATTTAATACCAATTAAAAGCCATCTAAATGTATTTCCGGGACTATTATTAGGTTAAATGTAAATTAAAACTAGTAATAGTCCCGGAACTATTTTAGATCGCGTTTTGGAATAAGGCGGTCTGTATTCGAGTCCGACTCACACTGGCCTGGTTTTTCTTATTTGTGTTGTTAAAGGACGATACCTTTTTTTATAATGTATAAGCTCACGTTTGCCTACTAATGATGGTAAGCGATGATGTGGCCGACGATGGAGCACGCTTGCCTAGAAGTAACCTATTCACTCTTGACTTATCTACTAAGCTTTAGTTTTATAACGTGACGGAGTAAAGTTTAATATTAGTTGAATGGTTTGTCCGCAGTTCCTGTCGCACGTGTTCGAGCAGAACGCGCTGGGGCTGATCCTCGGCTACCTCAACGTGCGCGAGTCGCGCGACTCGCGCCTCGCCTTCGAAGCGCTCAAGTACCTCGCCGCGCTGCTGTGCCACAAGAAGTTCTCCATCGACTTCATCAACTGCGGCGGCTTGCAGGTCACTACTCTCTATATATAGCATAGCATAGCATCAGCCAGGCCTGAGTGCTCGGCTACCTCAACGTGCGCCTCGCCTTCGAAGCGCTCAAGTACCTCGCCGCGCTGCTGTGCCACAAGAAGTTCTCCATCGACTTCATCAACTGCGGCGGCTTGCAGGTCACTACTCTCTATATATAGCATAGCATAGCATCAGCCAGGCCTGAGTGCTCGGCTACCTCAACGTGCGCCTCGCCTTCGAAGCGCTCAAGTACCTCGCCGCGCTGCTGTGCCACAAGAAGTTCTCCATCGACTTCATCAACTGCGGCGGCTTGCAGGTCACTACTCTCTATATATAGCATAGCATAGCATCAGCCAGGCCTGAGTGCTCGGCTACCTCAACGTGCGCCTCGCCTTCGAAGCGCTCAAGTACCTCGCCGCGCTGCTGTGCCACAAGAAGTTCTCCATCGACTTCATCAACTGCGGCGGCTTGCAGGTCACTACTCTCTATATATAGCATAGCATAGCATCAGCCAGGCCTGAGTGCTCGGCTACCTCAACGTGCGCCTCGCCTTCGAAGCGCTCAAGTACCTCGCCGCGCTGCTGTGCCACAAGAAGTTCTCCATCGACTTCATCAACTGCGGCGGCTTGCAGGTCACTACTCTCTATATATAGCATAGCATAGCATCAGCCAGGCCTGAGTGCTCGGCTACCTCAACGTGCGCCTCGCCTTCGAAGCGCTCAAGTACCTCGCCGCGCTGCTGTGCCACAAGAAGTTCTCCATCGACTTCATCAACTGCGGCGGCTTGCAGGTCACTACTCTCTATATATAGCATAGCATAGCATCAGGACTCAGGCCTCCTCCCTAGAGAGGAGGCGCGATTCCGTCTCGGTCGCAATAACAAACTTTCTGCATTTGTATCAAAATGTACTTGTATCAAAACTATTGCGAGGCAACGAATGGCTCTGCTTGAGGTGCATTGCATTGCATCAGTTTTTTAATGTTCCCACTGCTGGGACTCAGGCCTCCTCTCTAGGAAAGGGACTGGGCCTTAATGCACCACGCGGGCCCAATGCGAGTTGGTGGATGTCACATGTCTTCGAATTTTTAGTTCTAGGACATGTCGGTTTCCTCACGATGTTTTCCTTCACCGTTTGGAGAACAGTGGTGATGAAACAATTTACACAAAGTCATGCGCCTACCTAGGTTTGAACCCACGACCTACAACTCGTAAGTCGGTGCCGTTAGCACTCGGCCAACACTGGTTTATTAATCTATTTATATAAAAGCGAAATACCACTCGCTAATTAATCACGAACTCTCAGAAACTATAACACCTACAAACTTCAAATTTGCCAGGTAGGTTCCTTACAGGGTGTAGACATCTGCTCGCGTGGTTGATTACGGCCCATTCCCTCTCCTAGAGAGGAGGCCTGAGTCCCAGCAGTGGGAACATTATAAGGCTGATGCTATGCTATTCTATGCTATTTTTTCGACACGCACGCCTCAAGCAGAGCATTCGTTGGCTCACAATAGTGCATTTTGATACAAGTGCAGAAAGTTTGTCATTGCGACCGAGACGAAATTCAACGCGCGCCGGATACGATAAACTATTTACAATAAATTGTTGCGGGTGCGAGCGCGAGTACTTTTCCGCACTAATGCTTAAAACAGTAAAAAGTCTGTATCTACCTGTAGGTTTATATATAAATGTGTGTTCTGTTAATAAGAATCATTTTCCCTCATCAGAAATTCCTGGAAGTCCCTCGGCCGTCGGTAGCAGCAACGGGCGTGTCAATCTGTCTGTATTACCTAGCGTACTGTGAAGACGCCATGGAACGAGTCTGTTTGCTGCCACGGAGGATACTCACCGATTTGGTCAAGTAAGTGCTGCCATTGATAGTAACCTCTTTTTAGTCACCACCACACAACAATATAGGGTGACTGGTAATTAGTGAACGATACTTCAACACGTGATTGTAGTCATGATAAGAAACAACTTTTACTATGGGACCAAACCTGAATGATTTTTTTTCGCGATTTCAGGTTTGGTCCCATAGTAAAAGTTGTATATTATCATGACTACAATCACGTGTTTAAGTATCGTTCACTAATTACCAGTCACCCTATATACACGGCTAAATTTTGATCGTTTTAATGCCGTAGAGGGTCGCTCCGGTACATGAAGCACTATCGATTTGTAAAGATAAAATAAAAAAACTTTTTTAAATTTTAATTTACGCATGTGCGGAATTAATTTGTTTAAGTAAACATCAGTTGAGCGAGTCAATGACCTGTAGTTAGTACGCAACGACCGACAACTACGTACAGCGACGAACACTAACTTAATATTATATGTTGTCTACAGATACGCTCTATGGCTATTGGAATGCTCTCACGACTCTGGCAGATGTCACGCCACCATGTTCTTCGGTCTCTCCTTCCAGTTCAGAGTCATCCTCGAGGAGTTTGATCATCAGGTAAGTTTATCGTGTAGTGAAATCTATGACGGCACATAGGAACTAATCATCATCATCTTCCTGCCCTTATCCCGTTTTATTTGGGGTCGGCGCAACACGTTTTTTTCTTCCATTCTCTCCTGTCACTCGTCACGCTATCACTAACTCCCTTTTCTTTCATATCACTCCTCACACAATCCATCCATCTCTTCTTTGGCCTCCCTCTCCCTCTCCATCCATCCACATGTAAACTCATAACACAGGAACTAATATAATATATTCCACAACTATCACACAACGCCGTCTAGTCCCAAGCTAAGCAGAGCTTGTGTTATGGGTACTAGACAACTGATAAACATATATTTCTAAATACATACGTATCAATGGCGAAGGGTCCATATAACACGATTCCCACTGGCTTCCCTTATGAAAATGTATTTTAAAGGTTAACGACCTTCTAAATTCGTTCCATTGTTCACTCATTTCCGATTTTTTAAAACTTCTACAACATTTAACTAGTAATGCCAAAATCATAAGCCGAAAAATACCGAGTTTTCAGTTCGAACAACAAAATCCCAAACTAAGCAATTATCTCTTTCTTTCATATGAACTAATTCCTATTACTCAAACTCGATCCATCTCGCTCTAGCACGCAGAAAATTGTACCAAAATAACTCGCTGCTTACTGGGTTATGATGAGTAAGATATATGAGCGAGCGCGACACAAAAATTCATTCATGATGTAATTTTAATGATTCCAAAATGAGAATGGAGCTGCATAAAACTCACACTGACAAGAAATACACTTTATTTGGTAGGATTTTTTATTAGATAAAATTGACATGGTGGCCGGCGGCTTGTGGCGTGAATTTTTCGATATTTGATATCGTTTACTTGTAGTATTTTATTTGCTTTTAATGTTTTATTGTGGTGACATAGTTATAATGTACAGTTCAACATTTATTTTGTGTGTTAGGTCGCGAACGTCATGGATAGATAATAGATTAGATTGTAGATAGTGCGTTGAAATTTCGTTTTCAAAATTAAGTTTAAATGTGCAAATAGGCCGTGCCACTCCAAATATGACCATTATGCATAAATCCAGTCACCACGCACCGTATTAATATAATGAAATGTTTGGTTGCACAGGACGGGCTCCGCAAGCTGTACAACGTGATCTCGACGCTGCCCATCCTCAGCGCGGACGAGGACGAGGCGCGCGTGTCGGAGGACGAGACGTGCGCCGCGCGCCAGATCGTGCGCCACGTCTGCGTCGCGCTGCGCAGGTACCGCCGCACGACAAGCCCTACAACTTCAACCAACATGCTGATTGAACAGATTGTCTCAATCGAAGTGCGGCACAGCGGAAGGCTGCGCGTAACTTTAGCAACGACGGCCATTTTAGTTCAACTTATTTGCCGCTCCTTTTCACATGACCATACCAAGACAAACGATTCCCTTTTTAGTTTTCAATCACTGGCGCCACTTTCAAACTTTCTCTAATGCACCCATCCACAGACCAAGACGACTTAGAAATGTCGTAAAACTAATCACTATTACTATCACTGCTTATTATAAAACAAAGTCGCTTCCCGCTGTCTGTCCCTATGTATGCTTAGATATTTAAAACTACGTAACGGATTTTGATGCGGTTTTTAATACATGTGGCATCTTCGAAAAAACTGTTTATTTGAATTAATCTTAGCATTCAACAAAATTGCTACCTTCACCATGAAATCTGTTTTTGCCATCCTGCTTTCCATTCATTCCAACATATTACTTCCCTCTCGTTCATTCTCATTCATCCACTGCGTTCCGTATTAACAAATAAAAGCTGCTTTCATACCACAGATTAGATACAATAATTTTATCCCACATACATAATACACCCCTATTTTTTAATTAGTGCACAAAGAAATGGGGCTCAATCAGTACCCGGTTCTGATCATATTTGTGTAGTCAAAAGTACAAAAAATTAAATCACAAAATTGACCACGAAAATTGGTAATTAGTGGTAAATTCATAATTCATCATTCATAACAACTACTACTAGAAAATACTAAGCGCAGTGTTTTTACATTTTTATTGACCTTCTTTCATTCGTAAACAATAACCTGTACAATGTTTCCATAAATTGAGTGAGATTTTGGGATCTATACAAACGCTCATAACTTTGCTGTTTATGAATATTATTTATTGAGATTTTACTTAAATAATAACAAGACCTTTTCTAATAAGCCCTTAAAGTATTTGCACTAATTAAAAAATAGTGGTGTATATTTAAGATCACCATTGCACCCGTGCGAAGCTGGGGCGGGTCGCTAGTATAAATATATATATTTTGTTGTCCCGCAGGTACTTGGAAGCTCACCTAAGGTTACGCGCCGCGCAAGTGGCGAGGCAGCAGGGCGACAATGTTCCAGAACCACCGCCTTATAAGGTACGTTGAAATACACCTAACTCAACATATTCTCAAAACGTTTACTTTATTTAGTAGCTCCTTAGTAGTTACTTCGGGTCCAACGTCAAATCTGTGCTGCTTTACGGGTGTGAAATGTGGAAGGTGACAAAGGAGATCTCACGCCAAATTCAAGTTTTCATAAACCGATGTCTTCGTCGCATCCTCGGGATTTACTGGCCCGAGACCATCTCTAACGTAGAGTTGTTGGAGAAATGCCACGAAAGCCCGACCGACCAGACCATTCTGACATTATTGTAATAGCAGACTTG
Source organism: Leucania comma (assembly GCA_958295575.1). Taxonomy (NCBI): domain Eukaryota; kingdom Metazoa; phylum Arthropoda; class Insecta; order Lepidoptera; family Noctuidae; genus Leucania; species Leucania comma. The sequence continues at coordinate 4,095,296 of OY282492.1, read as the reverse complement.
AGACTCTGTACCGCTATGTCATTGGCCCCGTAAAAATCCTGTAAACAGGTTGTTGTGCACTTTTAACAATATTTAATAATATACTAATATATATCCACAACTATCACTCAACACCGTCTAGTCCCAAGCTAAGCAGAGCTTGTGTTATGGGTACCAGACAGCTGATGAACATACTTAGATATTTCTAAATACATACATATTATAGATAAATAACACCCAGACACAGGACAAATGATCGTGCTCATCACACAAACATCTGTCCTGGGTGGGAATTGAACCCACGACCTCCGGCATAGCAGTCAGGGTTACTAACCACTAGACCAACAGGCCAGTTAATTTAAAATTGACAAGAAAAACAATGCAGTTTCTTACAATGTATTTTTTAAATTTATAATAATAAAACTAAATGGCATGTACTCTTACATATTTAGGATTGTTATATTACGATAGTCATTCATATCCATTCTTTGGTATCCATCAAAATTGCAAATATGTTTTGACGACCCTGGCTATGTATATTCTTTGTTGACTGTTCCTTGTACGTTTCCACGCAACATTAGCCGTTTGGCCCGAAACATATAACCGTGTTGCGGCGCCGTGCCGCTAAAATCGGCAGTGCGGCCCGCCGTTCTTTTTAGCGTCGCCGCAACGCAGCTTTCAGCGTTTATTGTCGTATCCTACAGGGATAACCAGTTTTTCAAGATTTTTGAGTGTGGATAGACGTTTCTCTGCCATGGATCGTAATATTTTAATTATTTGTTAGTAAGAAGATCTTACTCTATTTTAGATAAACGACAAAAAAGATATTGGTTATATCCATTTAATAAATATTATCGCTATGGTATTAGCGCCGCGGTGCACATCGTAAAATTCTGCGTTGCGGTGGCGGCACCGCCGATTTTAGCGGCGCGGCGCCGCAACGCGGTTATGTATTTCTGCCCTTAGTGTTGTAATAAATCCTATTTAAAATTTTTTTTTTTTTTTTTTTGTAACACAGGCCTCAAAATCGACCCCTGAAGAAGTCCAAGAACAGATAGAACTAGTCCAGAGCGTGGCGTGCTCACGCTGGACTGCCGTGGACGAGCTGGTGGAGTTGGGCGGCGTGGCGCTGCTGCTGCAGGTCACCAACCTCGCGCTCGAGTGGAACTTTAACGGCAGGTATAGTATCAGAGCTGATTGAATTAAGAATTGTAGCGCAGGGCCGCGTTCCCACTATGTCGTAACAGTTTATTTATCGGTCGGACGACTGTCGTCTCTAGCTGTACCTCTACCATGAGTTTTAAGCAATTTTGCAGCGCCTCTAGCGGTCACTTGCAGAACCAAAATTTGCCATACAAAATATTTACGGCGTCGATATCGAGTAGCGACGAATACTATTGCTTAAAACTCATGGTAGAGGTACTGTTGCCGTTGTAGCGACAGTTTGTCGTGGCCATTTAAATATAAAAGCCACGACACACTAAACTACAGGAGAAGCGTCACGACAGAGTGGAAACATGGCCGCTCGCCCACTGCGATTTTTTGTTGGCATCTTTTCTATAACGCGTTGCAAATGCGACTAAAGCGCGTTAATAGCGATACTGTCGCGCGCTTACGAAACGCGCGAGAGCTTCGCCATAAAAAGTCGCAGTGGGCGAGGGGCCTTAGGGACCTATTTAAAGTAGGTGATCGACGTACGAGCCAAAACCGCGGTTTTAAAGAACGTCGGTTTTACTCGCGGCTCGTCGGTGCTGATCGACTAGCGAGTAAAACAGTTTTGAACGACGAGCCGAGTAGAAAATGCAGCAAATACAACGAGCCACGAGCCAGGCTCGTCGTTCGTATTGCAATGATAGACCGGCGAGCTTTACTGACGAGCCGTAAGAGCGCGGTTTTACTCACCCGTCGGTTACGGCCTTAAGGACTGTTTTGAAAGGCAAATGGACTAATATAAGAGATTATAATTCCCGAATAGGTACAATATAAACCTTGTTATAGTACGCGGTAAATAAGTTAAACCATTTGCTATAGGTACGCGCAGCCCTCCATTTCGATTGAGACCCGGAAGTGTGTTATAATCCTCGTCACACAAGTTGAACCATCATGGCGGTCGACCTTGAATGCGCAATAACTGATTTTCGGGTTTCAATCGCAGTGTGGGGCAGCGCGTAACCATAGAAAATGGTTCAAGTTTTTTGCCGCGTACTATAAGCGTTTGGAGTGCCCGCGCGTCGTCTTAGGAGATTCGTAGCGAAGTGAAGTTGCGGGTCTTCACTCGCCGCTCCGATGTCTCACGACAGCAGCCGAAGAATGCCGAGTGGCTGAGGGCACCCGAACATTTATTCTGGCCCTTTCCTAGTGAAAGTCCATTTTAAGACGCGAGCGGCCATCTTCTTCACTAGCAATGTATTTTCGTAGTTTAGTTGTCAGGTGTCCCCATAGATGTCGTTACACCTTATTTTTTGAACAATAAAGCTCATTCTCCTCAGATCAGAGACGGTGCGGTCCGCATTAGACGTGATCTCGGTTTGCTGCGTGGCGCCGCGTGTGCAACTGCTGCTCACTGAGAAAGTCGACCTGAAGGACGCTGAAATGACGACAGGAGTCAATATCGTGCTTGGTAAGTTGCTTGACTTGGTTTATGTGCTTTTTGAGAGCTTTATATTTCTTGAGTGAATGTATGCATGCATGCCACTTTCAAATTTCCCCTAATAAGGGGCCGTTCAAGTATTACGTTAGCAGATTAGTTGCTATTATTAAAATTGCATCACCATCAACGATCTCTTCTTACTGCTTACCATCAGGTGGGATGCAGTCAAGCACTAGTTTATATCAATAAAAAAAAATAAGCCTCTCTCTCCCTTGTCAACAAATATAAGTAAAGCCACAATGCTTACGTAAACATTTTAACGTGCATTAATTTATGAGCAGTAGTTGTAAGTCTAGAAAAAAATATTTTTTTACATTATTAATTCGAATTAACAGTTCTTAGTCCATGACACACGAATCCATGACTGTATTCGAACGGCGGGCAATGGGTAGCTCGCTGTCCGTCCGTCCGGTAACAGACCGGTCCGAGCTCAAGTCGTTTACGGCGCGCACTGTTCCCGCGCGCTTCAAGGATTTGTCAGCAAACTGTAGGGGCCCAGCAGGGCCGAAGCCTACTGGGGCTAAGGTTATGTGAAAATGTCACCCCGAGCTTTGGGACAAAGGCAATGAATGGAACAGGGTAGGTTTTTAGTCAGTAAGAGTCTGACACTATTTGCCGCCCCACCCAAGGGCGGGATTTGTCATTGGATGATTTTACCTACCATAAAAACTGTAAGTCTTCAGTAACATTAGACATCTTTCTCTTAAAAAACTAAAAAAAAATATGCTTTGCTGACGTAATCACAATCTAGACTCCCGCATGTCATCAAAAATAAGCAAAGCACAGACCCCCCCACCCCCGTGTAGTGCTTACGCAACACTTGAATGGCCCCTATACTCATTTCTCACTTTATCCATTCTCGTCACACCACAAAACCATCTCAACATTCTCGTCTCCATGCGCAATCTTTTTACATCCGTCTTTTTCACAGACCAAAATTCTGGTCCATACAGTATGACAGGTCTTATCCCGGACTTTAGATTTTACCCTTCAACTTGACACTACTTCCCGCTCCGCCGAAGGGCGGGATTTGTCATTGGATGATTTTACCTACCATAAAAAAAAACCCTTCAACTTGAGGGGCATCCGTGGGTCACATTTGATTTGCAAGTAATTTAAATATACGGCTAAATTTTGTGTGTAAATTGTATGTAAATTAATTTCTTTAAGTAAAAATCAGCTGATCGAGTGCAATGACCTGTAGCTAGTTGGTATGCAACGACCGACAACTACCTACAGGTCATTGGACTCGCTCAGCAGTTGTTTACTTAAAGAAATTAATTTTGTAAATGCATCTATTAATTTGAGTTTAAGAAAAAAAGTATTTTATTTTTTGGTTTTGTCTTTACAAATTGATAGTGTTTCATGTACCGGATCCTCTCCTCCACGGGATTAAAACGATCAAAATTTAGCCGTTTATACTCGTATATATTCACCAAACCGTACTGTACCTCTACCATGAGTTTTAAGCAATAGTATTCGTCGCTACTCGATATCGACGGCGTAAATATTTTGTATGGCAAATTTTGGTTCTGCAAGTGACCGCTAGAGGCGCTGCAAAATTTGCCATACACAATATTTACGGCGTCGATATCGAGTAGTGACGAATACTATTGCTTAAAACTCATGGTAGAGGTACTGGTCCCGCGTGGTGGTTTACAGTCCATTCCCTCTCCTAGAGAGAAGCTCTGAGTCCCAGCTGTGGGAACATTAAAAGGCTGATGCTATACTATAAATAGTGTTGTGGAATATTATTATTTATATTTAGTTGCTGATTGCCCAAGTAGTAGAGTTTGTAGTAATAGTAATATAGATGTGTTGGCAGGCGCTGCCGACGGCGAGGTCGTGCCGGAACCGGAAGTGCAGAAGGCAGCACTCAACGTGATAGTCAACTGCGTGTGCGCGCCCGTGCATAGAGTGAGTACCTCATTATTAGCATTTCAGGACGGCGAGCAATAGGTATCTCGCCGTCCGGTAAGATCCACGCGCGGGTCGATCGTGCCGCAGCCGGAGATGCAGAAGGCAGCGCTCAACGTGCTAGTCCACCGTAGGCGCGGGCTTGCGGACGGCGTGCAGTGGGTAGCACGCTGTCCGCTCGTCCGGTAACATACCGGACCGAACCCAAGTCGTCGACGGCGTGTTCTGTTCCCGCGCGCCTCAAGGAGCTGTCAGCAAACCGTAGAGGCCCAGCCTGCTAGCTGCAGGCAGGCAGGGTCGAAGCCTGCTGGGGTTAAGGGCCGTTTTCTGAGAGGAAGGCTCAGCCCCGGCATGATAGGCAACGAAGGAACGGGGTAGGTTTTTAGTCAGTAAGAGTCTTGACACTACTTCCCGCTCCACCCAAGGGCGGGACTTGTCATTGGATGATTTTACCTACCATAAAAAAAAAACTCAACGTGCTAGTCAAGTGCGTGTGCGCGCCGGTGCATAGAATGAGTACCTCATTATTGACATTTCAGGACGGTAAGCAATAGGTAGCTCGCTGTCCGGTATGGTCTACGCCCGGGTCGATCTTGCCGGAGATGCAGAAGGCAGCGCTCAACGTGCTAGTCAACTGCGTGTGCGCGCCCGTGCATAGAGTGAGTACCTCATCATCATTTTCAGGACGGCGAGCAATAGGTAGCTCACAGTCCGGTAGGTCGACGGCGCCTGTCGCTCCATGTTCTTGTCAACTGCGTCTGCGCGCCCCCGTGCATAGTGTGAGTAATAATACTTCTTATCACCATAATTTCATTCGGATGGCTCGCTGAACGGCGAGGTCATGTCCGAACCGGAGGTGCATACATATTTTAGCGTTTTACAGAATTAAAGATGTCTCTATTTTCCCAGGCTGGTACAACGGCGACGCGTTTCTCAGTAACGGGATCCAGTAAAAGGAAAACTGCGCTCAAATCCTACGAAGATCTAATACAGAAAGTGTGGGAGAGTGTGCGGACTAACAACGGTATCATGGTAAGTTAAATACGTACTCTGTTTCTAATGGTGTAAGGTTTCAATTCGATTGGCAGAATTTCATTCGGCAGTTTGACCTTTTTAAGGCCTATCCCACACATCCGTGCCGGATCAGGGACGGGCCAGCAACGTGTGTCGACAGGAGTAAAAAAAAAAATCGACTTGATCACACACATCCGACGCCGAACCGTCAATGAGGCGTCAGTGTCGACATTGCAACGTGCCCGAGCCTTCCTATTGTACGCAGTGTCGTACCCGTGTTGATAACTTTTTCTTGAACTTGGTCGACTTTATTGATGGTAAAAATAAACTATGAGTTATTAATAGAGACTGTACGCTTATATAGCGTAAGAATATGGGTTGCAAGTACAAAAAACAAATATGGAATGAGATCGGACGAAAATACTAAAAACTAAAAGCTACGAAGTTGTGTCAAAATTTTTATTTAAAGTTTTTAAATTCGTAATCGATTTCACTACACAACCACCAACACTTGGCTATTTAGACTCCGACAAGGAAACAGAATGAAGTAAGGTAAGGCGTCGGCCCGTCCACGGCACTGTCACGTCACTGACGTGTATGAACAGAAAACCACTGACGGGGCACGGAAGCTCGGTGTTGGCACGCACACGTTGCTGCCCCGTTACTGACCCGGCACGGATATGTGCGGATAGACTTTTTAGTAACAGAATATTTCTTGCCGGTTTTCCTCCATAAGTAACGGCCAAATAGAACCACGCACTAGTTTCTAACGATATAAAGTAACCTTCCTCTACTGTACGCGTGAGGGAACGGACATTCCTACCCTCCTCCCCTGCCGCTGGGACAGGACAGGTCTCAGGCGGTGGGAGACGCAGGGCGATTCCCGGCCGCCGTAGGCGCGGGCGTGCGGATGACGAGTAATGGGCACCCAGTGGCGTGCCAGATACATTTATAGGGGGCAAGCCAAGAAAACCTTGACTTATCCACTACTTACCTAATGTTAAAAAAATAAAGTATTTTTGTTTCTAAAACTCGAATTAATATACGCATGTGCGAAATTAATTTCTTTATGTAAACATCAGCTAAGCGAGTCCAATGATCTGTAGCTAGTTAGTACGCAACAACCGACAACTGCCTACAGGTCGTTAGATTCGCTCACATTTAGTATATTCAAATACAAAAATATACAAAAAAAAGTGTGAGGATTTTTTTTTAATTTATATAAACTAGTGCTTGACTGCGATCCCACCTGATTGTAAGCAGTGATGCAATTGTTGATGGTGAGGCGCACTAGTTTATTAGTTGATAGTTAGTTGTTGGTAGATTATTAGTTGTTTGTTGATTTGTTGTTTTCCTTCACCAGGTACTGCTATCACTGATGATGGTAAAATCCCCCATCACCGACGCGGACCGCCTGCGCGGGCTGGCGTGCCGGGCGCTCGCTGGGCTCGCGCGGTGCCCAACTGTGAGGCAGATCATATCCAAGCTGCCACTCTTCACCACGTCACAGATACAAGGTAAGCTATTTGTTTTTAGGGTCCTGTAACTCAAAAGGAAAAAAATCGGACACCTTATAGGATGAACACCCGGAGGACACGGTGGAGCATACTGTAGAGGTGTGCCCCGCCTGGGCGGAGCATCGCCGTGTCCTCGTGGGGGCGATCGGCGGCAGCGATCTCTCTCGCCAGGCCTTGGTTCAGGCCATGGTCCGGAGTGAGGAGGGATGGCAGGCGGTCGCCTCCTTCTGCGAAGCAGTAATGCTAGCAAAGGAGGAGGCCGACCGCATCAGGCAGAGGCAACGGGGCGCTCGCCCCAGCCGTTGCCGGGATTCCGATCCCGATTTTCGGCCATCGTAGGCGCGGGTTTGCGGACGGCGTGCAATGGGTAGCACGCTGTCCGATCGCCCGGTAACCGACCGGACCGAGCTCAAGTCGTCGACGGCGCGAACTGTTCCCGCGCGCCTCAAGGAGCTGTCAGCAAGTGTAGAGGCCCAGCCTGCTAGCTGCAGGCAGGCAGGGTTGAAGCCTGCTTGGGTCATGGGTCAGTTTCTGAAAGGAAGGCCCGGCCCCGGCACGATAGGCAACGAAGGAACGGGGTAGGTTTTTAGTCAGTAAGAGTCTGACACTATTTCCCGCTCCGCCCAATGGTGGGATTTGTTTGGATGATTTTACCTACCATAAAAAAAAAAACTATATAAGATCACTTTATTGTCTCAAAACGCGATCTAAAATAGTTCCGGGACTATTACTAGTTTTAATTGGCATTATACCTAATAATAGTCCCGGAAATATATTTAGATCGTTTTTAATTGGTATTCAATTTAGTAATAATCCCGACAACTACATTTAGATTTATCTTTAAGTAAACGAGTCAATGACCTTGTAGGGAGTTGTCGGTCGTTGCGTAATAACTACCTACAGTTCATTGACCTCGATAAGCTGACGTTTACTTATAGAAATTAATTTCGTACATGCGTATATTAATTCGAGTTTTAGAAAAAAAGTACTTTATTTTTTAATTTTATCTTTATAAATCGATAATGTTTTGTGTACCGAATCGACCCTCCACGGGAATAAAACGACCAAAATTTAACGGTGTATAGATAAATAGAAAAATTTACTGACATGTCAACGCACAGTCGAAGCTACTGGGACTAGGAACTTCTATGACGTACATAAGCACTAAAATGGGGTTTTTGTAAATTCAACCTCTAAGATGACAAAGAATTAATACAATCTTTTAGGAAAAATAACTGTATTTCATATATTTTACACTTTATTGTAGGCACTAAAAATGCAAAGTAAAATTTGACGCTGTTGCTATTGTCACGCCGTTATGCATTCATTACCGAAAAAACTCTTTCATTGTAACCGCTGGGGTGGCGGGAACAGAAAGTTGATAGGAGACAATTTTAGTAATATTTTTAAATTCATCTAAGGTAATAAATGGCTCCACTTTAAGCCAGTACTAATTTCAATAAAACACACATTTGTTCGGACTGATTCGTTCTGAAACTCCATAACTGCGATCTGAAAAAAAAATGCGTCTTTAAGTCTAACACTTCATTATGTTGCTGAAAACAGTATAATACTGTTTTTAATAGTATAGTTGGTAACCCTACTTGTGTATGACCGTGTGATATGTTCTAAATAATAAACAAAAATTAATTGCCGAAAGATCTTCTCAAAGGAGATCTCCCGCTATGCCTGAAACGAAAAATTATGGACATGTGCATTCTCCCTATACTTACGTACGGAGCACAAACTTGGTCTTTGACACTTCAGCAGAGGTCTAGGCTCGAGGTTTCACAGCGAGCCATGGAGCGCAGTATCCTGGGTGTTCGAATTTCCGACCGCGTAAGGAACACAATGCTGCGCACCAAAACTAAGATAAAAGACGTTACCCAAAAAGCTGCTACATTAAAGTGGGATTGGGCCGGACATGTCTGCCGCATGTCAGATGAGCTGTGGGCTAAAAGAGCCACCTATTGGGTCCCGATAAACGCAAGGCGACATCGCGGCAGACCAAAGCGAAGGTGGAGAGATGAGCTGGACAATTACCGGAGGGACTGGCCCACAATGGCCGAGGACAGACGTGTGTGGAAAAGGGAGAGGGAGGCCTTCGCCCAGCAGTGGGACATAATAGGCTAAAACTAAAACTAACTAACTAACTAATTGCCGAATGCATGTGATTGTGAATACATAAAGAAATCAAATTAAGACGGCTGTAATTATTTATTTGTTGTGTTCGTACTTGTCAGAACAAAGTATGTTTGCAAAAAAAAAAAACGTCTAAAAATCTGCTAATTTACGTGAACTTTAGTCCTCCATAATGTACTCATATATTAAAAATATAAAAAAGTACTTCTATAGAAGCCTTGCTTATTTAATCGAGATTCTAAATGATAACAATATTTCTCAAAAACTTGAGTTTTAAAAAAGACAAGCTTTGTGAAATATTCGAAGTTTTGTATTTTTTTTTTTTTAATTATTGATAAGTTCGCGCTTGACCGCTATCTCACCAGATGGAAAGCGACGATACGGTCGACGATGGATCGCGCTTACCTAGAAGAAACCTATTCTTTTTTTTTTTTTTTATTAGTGATAGGTTCGCGCTTGACCGCTATCTCACCTGATGGAAAGCGACGATACGGTCGACGATATTCACTCTTGACTTAAAGATTCCCGGGTTGTAGCCATCAGGAAACACAGACTCCGGCAGGGAATTCCACTCCTTAGCTGTACGCATAATAAAAGTGTTCCCAAAAATGTTTGTGGAATCACCGAATGCCATCAAACATCAAACATCGCGTTGTATTGCGTTAGATGAAACAACAAGCTTTTAGAACATGCTCGACGTTGACGAGTGCGGAAGAGTCGTCATAAGTGTCGGGTTTTCGGTTATTCGCTTTATCTATGTTTAGTAAAAAAGAAAAGAAAGAAAAACAGTTTATTTACGCGAAATAACGCAACCTTAAAACTAGCTAACAAACATGATCATTGTACACATATTTGTGATTATTGTTGTTTACATTTGTAGCGACATCTATGTCGTCACAAATGAACTAATCCTGCATCGCGCAAGTAAGATTCGCGGCGCGATTGGAACATATAGAACAAACCCGAAATCATCTATCGGGTAATAGCCCACCCGACATAACACCTGTCTGGTCGGAGGATCCTCCCTTTTCAACGGAGTTATGTGGGACTTTACTCTCTGTTCCATTACCTCCAAACATTTGTTGATAATGGGTTCCAAACTGGGCAAAGCCTTGAATCTTGGTGCCCCGATAATTATACACAAGATGGTGCGGCCTGCTGGCGCTACGTACTACACAACATAATATGTAAAACGAAAGAAGGACAACAGAGGGAAAACTAAACAAAGAACTAATACTACCTGTTAACAACGATAGTGCAAAAGAACTGTTAAAAGTGTGTAAATCTGTGTGTGTGTGTGAGTATGTGTGGTGCGTTTGTTTTTAACAGTATTAACTTGTGCGACAAAGTAAGGTTTTTGTTTCATCGTATGTTCGGTCCAACAACCATTTTAGAAATAATAGATCCTTGAAATTTCGAAAGAAAGTTTTATAATATAAGTAAAGAAAAGTCTTAAAACTATAAATTACTTTGTTTAAAGTGATACTAAAGGACAGCGACCTTAAGCGAATAAAAGAGGAGCTAGCGGCGCTCCCCGCGCATCAAGATTATTCGAATAATAATATGCCCTTCATTTACTAAACACAATATGAATAAAAACAGTATATCAAAAGATTTATAGTTAAATTATCATTTAGCTTGTGAAAGTTTCATAAAAATACACCCAATGGTTTTTGCCAGATCTTCGCTTTTTTTTTTGTCTGTGTTAGACATAACTTTGAAAATACGTCACACCAAGTTCTATGAAAAAAAAAAATGAAAATATTCGTATATCAAATTATTAGGCAAATAGTCTAGTTTAACATATATTTTTTTCAAAACATACAGACTAGCCGTTTAGATGTGATATTGGATTTAAAATCATCAAAAATCATATATCTGCCCCTTAAGTGTACACTGGATCCTCCTAAGGGCATGTTTACGGTGACGCGGCGCGTTGGACGGTCGTCGTACATTGCCATATGTTTGTGTTTGCGCGTGTGATGACGCGGCCCGCTGCTGCTATGTACCACGAACGCCCAACGCGCCGCGTCTCCATAAACAAGTGCTCAGCCCACAAGAGGTCAGGATGGCTACAAACCGATTAAAATTCAAGATTGAGGTTCTCGAGCATATTCGTAAGAAGCTAGCAGTGGTATCAACACAGCGCTAATATTTCTCTGTTAGCCGATTTGAAGTAATTTCTTGAGTATGTATATTTATATGTATACACCCCTATTTTTTAATTAGTGCACAAAAAAATGGGGCTCAATCAGTACCCGTTTCTGATCATATTTATGTAGACAAAAGTAAAAAAAACGAAATTCCAAAATTGTCCACGAAAATTTGTCATTATTGGTAAATTTATAATTGAATCATTATTCATAACAATTACTACTAGAAAAAACTAAGCGCAGTGTTTTTCCATTTTTATTGACATTCTTTCATTCATAAACAATAACCTGTACAATGTTTCCAGAAATTGAGTGAGATTTTGGGATCTATACAAACACTCATAACTTTGCTGTTTATGAATATTATGCATTGAGACTTTACTTATATAATAACAAGACCTTTTCTAATAAGCCCTTTAAGTATTTGCCATAATTAAAAAATAATGGTGTATATTTAGTTTATTAAATTGTGTATATATTATATAATTTTATTTTATCTACAATTCATTTGTATATTCATTTTTTTTACTCCTCACTTTTATTGCACCTGCCACCATTTTTTCTCTGCATCATCCAAAGGTTGACTGGTAGAAAATGCCTAAGGCATTAAGTCCGCCTCTGTACCTTTATGTACATGAAGTGTAAATAAATAATTCACTCTGGATCTCTGCCATTGAAATTAAAACTCAAATTTCCATTTGCAGTGTTAATGCGAGATCCCATCCTACAAGAGAAGCGGCAAGAACATGTAATGTTCCAGAAGTATGCCCTAGAACTGTTGGAGCGAGTTTCCGGCAAGAGCAAACACATGGGCGCCGAGTTCGAGACCTCGCTTGTTAATATACATCGGGTAAGAGATTTATTTTTAACGGAATTTCTTCGTGTAAAATCCAGGGTGCTTACTCTCGAGTTTAATTCCGATCGGTCGGCATTGGAATTGGACTTTAGGTACTCTTAAATTCGATACTAGCGACAAATTGGTTTAAAATTGCGTGACCCCATGCCAAGCCCAACCCCTATTTTACTTAGTCTCCCAAAAAGGTCACGCAATTTGGCCCTAGCATCGAATTCAAGAGTACCTAATGTCACGATTTCAATGTCAATCAATCGGAATTAAACTCGAGAGTAAGCCCCCAGTGCTGATCCTGATGGTCGAAATAAACGTGGTATTTAATTTATTTATATTCAATAACATATTTTATACATTTTTTTTGGAAGTTCATATATTGTTTAATTTAGAACAAAATAAATAATTATCAAAAGAATTTAAAACATATAGTTGTTCGTGATATCAGCAAACAGCTGGTCGCCTCCTCTGGGCACATTTCCCATTGATATGGATGTGAATTAATTTTTTGATGCCCAATAAGTTCTTTTTCTACCCATTTGTACGAGTATATATTATTATTTTTAATTTGTATATATACCTATTAAGTTTTGAAAAACAATTGATATTTAAAAAAAAAAAAAACATTTAAACATGTAAAAAATAGTAGTCCACGGGTATCGGGAACAGGGTCCAAGCTACCGGCGGTCAGGGCTCCTGAGAGAGGAATCTCCGAACAATACGCGCTGTGTCCAGGAGTACTGCCTTCTGCATTAAGCCCTTGATCCAACTGCCTAACGAGAGCCTCCTCAGATGTTGGTCGAGGCTCTTGGCTGTTAAGCCATTGGCCGTCACTACTATCGGCACAATGACTGCTGTGTCCACTTCCCATATGTCGACAACCTCGCGAGCCAAGTCAAGATATTTAGTTTGTTTATCCTTCTCAGCTTTCTCGAGGTTCTCGTAACGAGGTACCGCTATATCAACAATCATTATTATTAAAAAGGATTTTTTCTATCCACAGGCTAATGTAGTGGCTCAAACTCGTATAAACTACAATGAGCACCAGCTGCTGCAGCTGGTGGCCGCCCACCTGGCGGCGCGCGGGCTGACGGCCAGCGCCGCCACGCTGCAGCGCGAGGCCAAGCTGCCGCCCACCGCGCTGCCCGCGCTGCCGCCGCCGCCGCCGCCCCCCGTCTATACTCCTTCTACACCTACTAGAGTAAGTGTAAACTATATAGGGTGACTTGTAATTACTGAACGATGCTTAAACATGTGATTGTAGTCATAATAACAAATAACTTTTTCTATGGGACCAAACCTGAAATGTGTTCGCCTAACTGGTCAAAGGTCTAGTCTACTATGCTTATTTCCACAGTATTAAAGATAAAGATAAAGATCATTTTATTTGTAAAAACATGGGTATACATACAACATTAGCATGCAGGATGTTACAAATTTATCTTTGTCCGTACATGTTTCACCCTTTAGGCGTACAAATTTATAATGTTTACAAAATACAAATTAACAGAATAATAGAATTAATAAAAATTGAAAACAAAAAAAAAAATCACGATGTATTATGTCTTATGGCATTTTATTGTGGGGATCTGCAGCTGATGTAGACTCAATTTTCACATTACAAAAGAGAGCGATCCGGGCTATTTATAAAATGGGTCCTCGCGAGTACCTCATAGATAAATTCAAAGAAATCGATATACTGACTCTGCCTTCTCTTTATATCTTAGAAAGTATTCTGTACGTTCGTAAAAATTTAGGACTTTTTAAAATTAGAAGCGATCTTCATAACAACAATACGCGCATTAAACACGAAATTGTTTTACCCAAATGGAGGTTAGCTAAGACCAGCAAGTCATTTTTAGTAAACAGTATACGCTTCTATAACAAGCTGTCAAAAGCAGTAACTGAACTTGTAAGGTCCTACATGGGACTCCAACTTGTAAGGTTGGATTTTTGACCTTACCACCGACTTACCCAGCGGTAGTTTGCATGAGACTAAAGGGTGTGTTTTGCATGAGGTGTTGACTGGAATAAAAGATATAACTTGTCTCCACAATATATATTTAGTAACTAAACAGCTACACTACACTTACAGCCCGTGACAGGAACATATATGGTAAGGTTAGAATAAAGTAACTTACATGGAGTGGTAATACATTAACCTCAATTATGACCATACAGTGTAGTCCTCACAGCCAGTACCGTCATCCAATGCAGTTCATCCAAGATCCAAAGCCATACGCTGTATTCGGAAACTGTCGCTTAGCCGTCCATGTGAGATTGCTCGTCAACGAGTCATGTGCAAAGATGTAGCTTCATATTTTATACATATTTTATTGGTATTATATTGGGAGACTATTTTTCTTCTTAATACATATCCATGGGATATGGTAGACTAAAATAAAATGAAATCTTGAACCCTGTCAAAGAGAATTTACATGTTGAGAATAATGCCCATGTATAACGCTAAGATAATATTCATCAATTTCGTCCAAAAATGCTTACCACAATCGGGGGAATATCATCTTAAGCTTAACGCTGTTTCCACGTCTGGTTCTCGACATCAATCCGTGATTTAAATTAATAAAACTCTTATATTGAGTATGCTTCTCATCAGCGACCAAACCGAAAAAGAAAGCCCTTGTGCCACACCCATCTTGTCAATGGATCTGTCATTTTAATAGGTTATGGTTATATCGATATTTCCTATTCGATTATTACTATTTAGTTATATTAAATTTAGTAAATAGTAATTAATAAGGTTATAATTAATTTATTTAAATATTATAACCCAATAATCGAAACAAAAGAAAAACTAAACATATCGATTAAATCGTGGCGCCATCTGACGGGCCTCAGTCAGAACTGTTTATGACATTGCATTCAGTGACATTATGCGCAACTAGAGGTCGCTACATACCTCAAACCGTGACTAAGTTTTTTAAATGTTACAAACTTAGTGAGGGAAAGTTCAAAACTCATATTAAGCGTGTCCTAACCAAAAAAGCATATTATAAGGTTAAGGACTATGTCGAAGATACGCTTGTTTGGCAATGACTGCTTCTGCACATGTAGCCCCCTGGTAACTCATTCATATTGTGTCTATTAACTGCTCAATCTTTGTTTCAATACATACTTTTTTTTTTTTTTTTGACACATTGCTTTTGCAATATTATTTAGACCTCACACTTATCACAAATTCATTAGTAATTTATTTTATTAGCATCTCATAGTGTAACTGGTGATAGTTTTAATTATATTTTTTTCCTGTTTTGTTTTCGTTTCTTTATATAGTTTTTCTTTACAATGTGAATATAAGAACACTGTAGACTTCGAATTCCTATTACGAGTTACTTTCTTATTATTATTACGATTATTTTTGTTGTGCTTTTGGGCACAATATTGACTGGTCTACACTGTCCTTACATAGGAAATAATGTACAAAAAACCATTTTTTTTTAAAGAGTAACCATGGAGTTTCTTGCCGGTTCTTCTCCATAGGAAACGACCAATTTGGAACCGTGCACTAGCTTCTGACGTTTTATAAGTGCCCATGTAGGCCTATATGAAATAAAAACATTTTGACTTGACTTGACTTGACAAAATGTACTGAACTAGCTGATTTTGCGATTTCAGGCTTGGTCCCATAGTAAAAGTTGTTTGTTATCATGACTACAGTCACGTGTTTAAGTATCGTTCACTAATTACCTGTCATCGACCGACCAATGATCGGTCATTGTGAATTTTGCAAATTAAGAACTTTTAGCTGCTTTTAGCAAAATGACAATGTAATCGTGTTGGAATGAAGAATTTATAAAAATAGCAGACTTGGGCCCCTGTGTTTCTTTATATCATTATCATCATTAGCTTTTAATGTTTCCACAGCTGGGATACAGGCCTTCTCTCTAGGAGAGGGAATGGGCCGTAATCCACCACGCGGGCCCAGTGTGGGTTCGTCTGGTTTGGTGTTGGTGGTTTCTTGATATAAAATGTTCTAACTAATATAGTTCTTCGTTCTTCTCCATCAGCCTCGGCTGTCAGTGTCCCGCGCCAGCAGCAGTGGCTCCCTGCACCGTGACTCCATCGATTTGAACAGCTCGTATAACGCCATGCACGTCGACGAGGCCAGTCCGATACCACCCATCATCAAGCTAAGGTAAGAATAGAATTAATTTTATTGGGAGTTTGTCTGAAGAGTACCAGAACTGGAAAGTATAAAATAATAACATTTTACAAAAAAAAAAAAAAAATGCTGCCAACTTCAAGGGGCCATTCAGGTATTACTTAAGCACTACAGGAGATTGGGGCTTTGTTTATTTTTTATGACATGAGGGGATGGGGGTGTCTGGATGGTAATTACATCAGCAATTTTTTTTCTTTTAGTTTTTTAAGAGAAATAGATCGATATTCCAAAATGCGCGGGAATTGCATGATTTGATTCCGCCATCTTCGTTCTATCATCGGACAACCCGATGTAAGGCGAATATCCACCCTTAAGTTGTTGAAACTTCTACGGTCCAGACTAAGCGTTTGCTTCGTCGTTTATACCTTGTATATCGAGGGACTGGAATAGTTTGCCTGCTGCGGTCTTCCCGTCTGTTTATAATTTAGGTGTCTTCATCAAGGCTAGAGTGAATAGGTTCTTAATAAACTAGTGCGCCTCACCATCAACGATTGCATCACTGCTTACCATCAAGTGGGACCGCAATCAAGCAATAGTTTATATAAATTAAATAAAAAAGAAACACATAAAAGCAACAAACATCCAATGTCTATCCGTTTCTAATAGTTGAAACTCAATATGTTGTGATTTTTTTAACACAATAACGGCTTTATTATTTGGTATTTTCAAGAGATTTTATAAGGCTGTGTCCACACGCCTGGCGAATGCGCCGCTCGATAACATTACACTTTGAGCATGCGTGCATTAATTCGAGTTAGCGTGCCGTTCCTGCGCCGCCCGCACGGTTTATAGCCAACTTCCTCGCGCTTGCAGTAAGAAAGCAAACGGAACTGCATACGCGCGATCTGCGCGCGCCTTGCCCACGTTGTGCTACAGAGGTGCGCCAATTTATTGGTGCTTTCGCCAGCAGAGGCGGCTGTACCTTAAGTGCGCTCGTGCGCCGCACTACCAGATTTTAATAAGTTCAGAAAAAACATAAAATGTGTGAAATATCAAAATTTTGCTAATAGAATAATAACAGAAAATTATCTGTGCATTATTCTATTAGCAAAACTTTTGTCTAATACAATTTCAACTCTATGATAAAGTAGTAAGACTTATTTTTGCAGTAAAGAAAATTCCTCGTGCGCTACGCCAAACGCACGGCGAAAGCTCATACAACTTCTATGAAACATGAACTAAAACGCCTGGCGCGTGAGACGGAGATAGTTTAGTAGAAAATGTACAGCAAAATTGATCGTTCTCGTGCGCCGCTCGAGCGAGCCGAAGGCGAAGGTTACCGAGAGCGCGCGAAGTTTGACGAATTTCATCCGAGCCGGCCGGCCAGCTCTGTCGTCGCATCGTGGTAGGGTTGCCATTTTTGAAGAAAAACAGCGTACCATATTTTTTACTAGAAAAAAAAGTACATATTTGAAAGAAAAAACTATTATTCAAAGTTTTATTCATTTATTTGTTTCTTCTCTTGATGTCAATTTTTATGATTCTAGAATACACTATCAGTTTTCCATGAGGTATCCTTAAATTTTTAGAGACGTGTTTCAAGGTAGAAGTGTCGATAAATAGTTCAGTAAGTATTTATATTAGTGTTTCATTTTATGCATTACAGTAAATATTTAAAATAGAATATTTTCATTATACTTAATTTTTTTTTGTAAGAAAGTATAAAGTACATTTACCAAAAATAAAGAAAGATACGTTATTATAAAGTGTGGTTGGCAACCCTCCACCGCGGACGCGCGTGGTTTTGTGTTTGTTTACATTTTGCAAGGATAAATAAATTACTTACTGTGTTGTGTTGTGGGAGTGTGTAAAAACTAAAAAGCTGTGAATATGAGTATTAGCTTTAACATTGACTATATTAAAATGCTTTTCAACAAAAATTAGATAAAAAATCGGCAAGACCACCCAGGCCATTTCGAAAAACATTTACTTACACGGGGTTTTAAGAGTTTTATGTACATTAAAATAAAAAGAAATGGGTGTGTGGATGTGTGCGACTCAATACATTATTTTACTTTCCTTGCACTGTTTTTGGTAGTGAATCGATTTGAACGGAAATGAAAAGAATTAGCGATTGCATTTGAATGAAAAAATATTTAAAAAAAAACATGGTTTATCGCATTGTATGTGTATATCTCGGTGCCCAACCGACCACCGACAATATTCGTAGGTAGGTAATCAATCAGATTTTGTTTATAAAACCAATATACCTAATAAAATTTCACGTAAAAGTCAATAAAAATAGGTAGGTAGGTATATATTGTTACACCTTATAGACTGTCAAGTTTTGTGGTGCATTTGATTGTGTTCCGTGGGATGCACAGATAAAAGAATATTTCTATGGTGGGATGGCTCTGCTTTTATGTCAGAGTTGAATAACGTAATTTTTGTTTTTTCAACTGTAAATTCGATTACTTAGTACAATACGCGGCATATAAGTTGAACCAAAATGGCGACCGACCTTCGCTACGCATTGAAGGTCGGTCAGCAATTCCGGTCAGCGGCATAGCGGGGGGCTGCGTGTAAGTATAGTTTGAAGGCCATTTTAGTTCAACTTATTTGTCGTTTAAGTAGGTAGTGTAAGCTGGCAAAGCGCACCACCAGTTCTATGACCCAGCGGCCGCCACTGTTCGCCAGGTGTGGACGCACCCTAATGGTAGCCACAAACGTTCCAGTATACTTGCGCAAATTAAGACTTGCACAAGTATACTGAAACGTGTGTTGGAAGACACTTGCGCAAGTTTCTGTATAGAAACGAATAGATCAGCAAGCTTAGCCTAGTTGATAATCTACAGTCGTTAACGCTAGTAGAAAACTAATCAAACGTATGGCAATGACATCATCTCAGCGTTAAGTCACGTGGTCAGAACAAACAAATAGAAAATTCATAGCTAAGTTCATATTGTTTAAAATGATAGAATGAAAGATCATTTCCACAGTGATGATCGCTACATTCTATAGTTTTATGATATAAATGGAAGCCAAATAGGCAAAATACGCGCTTTAGTCGTGGAGTTACGAAAACCAGCCCGAAATACCCATACCAAATGGAAGCCAAGTTACAATTTTTGTAGAAAGAGCGGTCAACATGTCTACCAACTTATCGTTTTCTAAAATCGATTACGCGACTAGACGTTACCGATTGTAGAAAGAGATTCGACATGAAACGATCGTTACTTGACTACGTCTGCTGATTAGATGAAGGAGGTTTTCAGAAGCGTAGACAAAGTGTTATATAACGACATTATTATTAGTTTACTAGCTTTTGCCCGCGGCTTTGCTCCCGCTCTATCCTACTCTGCCCTACTCCATCCTATTCCAACCTACTCCATCCTACTCCAACCTACTCTACCCTACTTTACCCTACTCTGCCTTACTCTGCTCTAATCAGGGTAGATTAGAGCAGAGTAAGGCAGAGACTCTGCCCTACTCTACACTATACCAATAAATGAACAGGTTTTAGATTTCTTTTTAATTTCAGGAGATATAAATCCTCTCTACCCTGTGTCTGTATCCTAGTTCTAAGCTACCTTCCCACCAATTTTCAGCCAAATTGAGTTATAAGTATATACATATATATATATATATATATATATATTACTGTTTAAGATCATTTTATATATTTTTTCTATGAGCATCCGATGCCTGAAAATAAAATTATTATATTTATAAAATTGAAAAGAAAAATATTTTTTCTATTTACACTAGCACTCCACCCTGGCTTCGGACGGACGTGAATTTAGTTGTAAAAAGGTATTTCTAAATTCAATTATAACTTATTTGCATGTGTAGACAGTTTTGTAAAAAAATATTGTATAGAATAATGTAGAAAAACAAATGATAACTTTTTTTTCAGTGCCAATTCATCAGATTATTCTTCTTGTTTTGGGTGGAGTGGGAGGGAGTGTCAGACTTCTACTGACTAAACCCACCTGCCCTCTTTTCGTTTCAGAGCCGCGATGACTCTTTCGAAAAATGTTATCGCTCTGCCGATAACATTTTTGGAAAAAGTCATCGCTAAAGTATAGATCACATAGATAAAGTTTTTTTCAATACACTTACTCGAAAACCCGCTTTTATCCCACCGCTTCTAGGCACACTTATCCGCACTAGTGCGGAAAAGAGTGCGTGCTCTACCCCGTCTCAATTTTGTAATAAAACTTTATTGTATCTGGCTGGGTGTGGTTGGACCCCACGAGTCGTTTGATACTCGTGCAAAGTCACTGCAGCTCTCGGCTCCAAAACACACTCGCCTACGGCTCGTGCGGTTTCTGCCTTGGTCGCAATAACAAATTTTCTGCACTTGTATCAAAATGTAGTATTTGTACATATAGTCATAACTAAAAATACATTTAATTAAACAATAATAGCGTACCACACACATACTATGAAACTGTCGACGAGGCGCCAAGGTCGTATAGCGTCTATTAAGCTACTCAACCGTGGACATTAGGCCATTACACTTTAGATTACATTACATTACATATTAGAACTCAATGAAACAAAATTTAAATCTTGTATTAAACGCACACTATGTACACGGGCATATTATAGCTTGGAGGATTATATTCAAGATAAAAATGCTTGGGTTAATGCTGGTCCAGCTCCACTACCAGCAGGGCGTACAAATTGATTAGTTTGAAAAATACTTTTTTATCTTTTTATTTAATATTAAATTAATATTGAATAATGTAGAAGCATTTATTTTCAAAGTTTGTAAATGTGAGTACCATGGAGCAATTTACGGTATTTGGAAATTGGACTTGTTTGACATAAATGAGCATGGTGGTTGAGAGTTTGTCATGCTCACTCAAATGTCTCAGGTGTCGCGTGTGTTGGATCATTCGGTTCCCTTCAAAATGGTTGAGCTGAGTGGTGCTGATATACGCGTCATGTTCGTGAACGGGCGCTGTCAGTTGAGACTGGTCATCTCTTAGCTGCCAGTGGTTTATTTTAATATCTTTATTTAGAATGCCTTTTTTTTTTTCGTCTTTATTTTATTGACATTGTTCTCACATAATAGCAGCGACAAGAAACATGTAACAGAGATATTTGTTAAACATAAAATGATTGAAAAGAGTGTCCATGGAGTTTCTTGCACATTCTTCTCCATAGAGATCTACGCTTTGGAATGTGCAATTAGCATCATTTTTTTTTCTGACAGACTGACACCTTGACCTTTCAAAAGTGCCTGTAAATGGTTTATTTGAAATAAATGCTTTTGAATCTTTGAATCTTTGAATTGGTGTTATTCTCTAAGAAAACGCAGCGCGTAGGATACATTGGATTGTCAACCTAATGTACCTATACATTGGATTGTTAATTCAGTGTATCCTATTTGTATGTTCGACGTTGCGGCAGCGCTGCGTTTTCTTAGAGAATAGCACCTCATAGTTTTGTATGTCAGCTTCACGCATTCGTACACGTTTTTTCAAAGATTCAAAATCATTTATTTCAAATAAACCATTTACAGGCACTTTTGAAAAGTCAAGAAGTCGGTCTGTCAGAAAAAAATATTTTAATTGCACGTTCCAAAGCGTAGATCTATATGGAGAAGAATGTACAAGAAACTCCATGGACTTAAAAATATCTCGGTTACATGTTTTATTGTTGATAGGATTGCGTTTGACTACAATCTCATCTGATAGTAAGCGATGATGTGGCCGACGATGGAGCACGCTTGCATGGAAGTAACCTATTCACTCTTGACTTAAAGAAGCCCTAGGTTGAGTTATCTGGAAACAGACTCCGGTAGGGAATTATACACCTCTATTTTTTTATTAGTGCACAAAAAAAAGGGCTCAATCAGTACCCGTTACTCATCATATCTGTGTAGTTAAAAGTACAAAAATTTATCATTATTAGTAAATTCATAATGGAATAATCATTCATAACAACTACTACTAGAAAATACTAAGCGCAGTGTTTTTCCATTTTTATTGACATTCTTTCATTCATAAACAATAACCTGTACAGTGTTTCCATAAATTGAGTGAGATTTTGTGATATAAACAAACGCTCATAACTTTGCTGTTTATGAATATTATGCATTGAGACTTTACTTAAATAATAACAAGACCTTTTCTAAGAAGCCCTTTAAGTATTTGCCATAATTAAAAAATAGTGGTGTATAAATAAAAAAAAAAATACTATGTTGTAATGGATAATTTGTCGTCGGACGACTATTGTTTCTAGCTTCTCCCATTATAAACGGCACATGAGTTACCGTCAAGGTTTAGTCGCGATTTTTATCGTTTTACGACACCGCAAAACAAAAAGAAAATCGTAGACGACAGTAAGTCGTATCGTTCTATACGTAAACGATACGATTCCATTTAAATATAAGGTTCGACACTTAAAACTACACGACAAAGTGGAGACGCGGCCTTAAATGATAAATGATATTTATTATACAAATAGTTTTTTAAAAACACTTTAACACAAAAAAAATCCGTCAATTTTGAATTAGATGAGGCCGGTGTTTCCTAGCTGACTACCCTGAGAAGAAACACCGAAACAAATTCAGGGATCAAAGTCTCTTTTGAAGTCCAGTTCTGAGTGGACCTGTCCAGTCGCATTTGTCAGTATTCGTATAACTCAACTCAGGACTACTAAGGAGCTCAACGACTTGACGAACAATACTAATGAAAGGACATTTGAATAGGCCTTAGCTGTACGTAAAATAAATCTTGTTCCAGAAAAGTACAAAACTCGCCGCTAGCAGTGACGACGCCAACTTCGGAGCACAAGCGCTCGCTGCAGAAGCAGCTGAGCGTGCCGCCCGGCGAGCCGGCGCCCAAGCAGAACCACGTGACGCTGCACAGCATCATCACCGAGTACCTCTACAACCAGCACGCGCTCTGCAAGAACCCCGTCACTACCTGCCCGCAGTTCAACCTATTCGAGTAAGTGCTCTATCAATGACGATTATGCAAAAGATTTGTACATTATGTGAGGATAACGCAGTGTCTTTTAAGTCGCTTGGCTAAGTTTTAATCCCGAACGTGCAGTGAGGGACTTAGGTGTATAATTAACTCCCGAGCATACGAGGTAGTTAATACATACGACGTATTGTATATAAGTTGACTGGTAATCAGTGAACGATACTTAAACACGTGATTGTAGTCATGATAACAAACAACTTTTACTATGGGACCAAACCTGAGATCACGAAAAAAATCAGCCAAGTTCTTCTAAAA
Organism: Leucania comma; assembly: GCA_958295575.1. Taxonomy (NCBI): domain Eukaryota; kingdom Metazoa; phylum Arthropoda; class Insecta; order Lepidoptera; family Noctuidae; genus Leucania; species Leucania comma. The sequence goes on along the minus strand of OY282492.1, from coordinate 4,071,695 downwards.
ATAAGCCATTTTGACCAGTTAGGCGAACACAAATGTAGGGTTCACCCCTACCACATAGTTTATTTACGTTTATTATAAACCCACTCCAGACATAACAATTACAACACAAACATAAACACAATCACAGTATTTTTTATAGTAGTTTTTACGTTTATCATAATTACACAACACAACATTCACGGCATTTATAATTCTTAATATTATTATGTCGGTCGGATGGTGTCGGTGGCCCAAGCCCGCGGGCCGCGAGCGCGAGCGGTTGAGCGGCCAGACGAACCCATTTACTTTTTGACTAACAGAGGTCAGTCGGTCACAGACCTCGCCGCTCACCGCTTGCGTCCGTGCATCTTTCCGACAAATCGCCGATTGTTACGCGAACTTTTATTGTTTTGGTGAACTATTGTATTGTGCTGTGACTGTAAATTGCAGCAGATTTTTTTCGCGATTTCGTGTTTGGTCCCATAGTAAAAGTTGTTTGTTATCATAACTACAATCACGTATCGTTCACTAATTACCAGTCACCCTTGATAACTTATAGTTTACTCTAAGTGAAACTACCTTTCAGAGACAAAGACTATATTTACAGATGCATGTGAAGTAATGTGGGTAATTTAAGTTTAATTTTAGGTTACTAACATAATTTTTAGGTACAATTACTAACAAAAATATGGATCATTTCGTATCTGAGGCAAATAAAAATTATTATTATTATTATTATATTAATTACAAATCAGGACAACTGCCTCGCACAACATTTAGTAGAACACTGTACTAATAATATTGTAATAGTTGATGAAAACACTGGGCTTGCTAGAGTTCTTATGCCCCTTGAGTCTAGAGGGATGTTTTTTGTTTGGGCTCGGGGTAAGCGCGTGCACTCGAACGTAGATGCCGATCCTGTGACGTCACTCAGCATTTCAACGTCGCCGTAGCCGTCCGTCGACCGTTAGCCTTGCTGGCACAGCAATCGCCAACACCCTATATATTTGTTTTGTGGATAGGCCTCACAAGTGCCCCGAGCCGCGCGTCGGCGGCGGCGCGCTGTACTCGGGCAGCGGCGTCGGCAACGTGTGCGCGCGCGTGGCGCGGCGCGAGCTGGGCCTGGCCACGCCGCAGACGCGCCTGCACGCGCGCCTCGCGCACTCGCACTTCGCGCCCGTCTGCACGCTGAGGCTGCAGGACGACGATGCCTACTTCACGCACACTATATTCCACGTAAGAGTACCTACATACCGGCTTGCGGACGGTAACCGTCCGAAATTAAATAAAATTTTGAAATTTTGAAATAATTAAGTAAAATTTTGGTTCTGCAAGTGACCGCTAGAGGCGCTGCAAAATTTGCCATACAAAATATTTACGGCGTCGATATCGAGTAGCGACGAATCCTATTGCTTAAAACTCATGGTAGAGGTACAGAGCCCAAGTCGTCGACGGTGCGTATTGTTCTACGCGCGCCTCAAGGAGTTGTCAGCAAACCGTAGAGGCCCAACAGGGTCGAAGCCTACTGTGGCCAAGAGTCTGCTTCTCATTTTTAGTCAGTAAAAGTCTGACACTATCTCCCGGTCCGCCCAAGGGCGGGAGATGCCATTGGATGATTTTCCCACCTACAACAAAAAAAAAAAGAAAGTGTACCGATGTAATATACCAGTAAATAGACTTACACGAACCACAGGGACAGAAGTCATCGCAAATAGATAACACAAGTGTCCCGAGATAGGTTATAGTTTGAGAATAGCATAGAATAAGTCCTCCTTTGTACATTTGGTTGCATGAAGAATAAATAAATAAATATTGTACACAAAAAAAAAGCAACTTATAATATAAACTTAAATCGACATCCTTTTTTTTGGTTCGAAAATTTTCGAACTGTATACTGAAAATTAAAAAAGTTATAAGCTTAAGCACCGGGCCATTTGGGCGACTGAGGGGTTATTTTGCTCCCGCACCCAGCTGTACGCTGACTGAAAACCCACTCCTGTTCCCCCTTTGCCTTCGTTCCAGGGACTGATTTTCATTCTCTATGGCCCCAAAAGGCTTCGACCCTGCTGGGCCCCTACGGTTTGCTGACATCTCCTTATATTTGCTGTGGAATACAACAAAAACATTTAGATGTGTCATATAAAGCATTCCAATGGAAATTAAATTGATCACTCCATACAAAGACATGGCTTAAAGGACTTAGTAGCCAAGCAATAAAAACTATTTTTTTCTGTGACAGCCAACTCAACAGCAGTTACTAGCAGCGACATCTTCCGGAGACATTAGGATATTCAACCTCTTCAGTGGAGTGGAGGAGAACTCGTACCAGGTTCACGAGTCTTACATCTATCATATGCAGGTGAATATCCTTCATCATCTCCTTCCTTCGAACATCATCATCATTTCCCAACTAGCTTGTAAAACCCATGTTTTTTTTTTAATTATACACCGTGATATTTTTGTGGTTTTTTTTCCGCGACAGAATGACTTGCCATAAGGAGTAATTACATAGCATACAGTATAAGTAAAAAAAAACAATTAAAAAAAAATTACCGACTTCACTAAAAAAAAAAGGATCAAAATAACTTTTGAGTTTGGAAGTCGGTGTTTCTCGGTATTGTTTGTTTCTTATTTAATACCGACTTCCTAAACAACGGGTCCATAGCAACGGGTTCAATTTATTTGCCGCGTACTATACACACTTATTATACTCGGTAACTAAAAGAATATTTTTGTTCATCAGGCAAGCAGAGACGGGTCGCTACTACTTGCATCGGCGACGACACCGTGGCGACCTCTGTCGGCGTTGTGGAATATGAAAGAGTTTGAATTACTGTAAGTATACATTTCATCCTTGATCTGCGTTAATCAGGAATGAAGATGTCCGTAAGAGTACCCGCCGTGAGAGTGCCCGAACAATCGCTAAACTTAAATGGCAGTGGGCAGGGCACATTGCTCCTAGACCTGATGGTCAATGGGGACAAAAAGTTCTGGAGTGACTCAAGACGCGGCTTTGGCGCTGTCTCCCACCGATGATGAGGGTCGAAAGAATCCTATGGATACGAGACAAACAGGACATCACACAAACGATGAAACGAAAAGATGTCGACACCGCCACCGGCCCTCGCTGAAAACCAGCGCTGTGAGCTTATCGCTTTATGCATGAAGTCACAGCTTTATGCTGAGCGTTCGGCCGTTTTGCGCGGATATGACGCACATATTCTTTAGATTATGTTTGTTATTTAGTTTTAAGTTTGCTTCAATTCGCGTAAATAAACTGTTTTTCTTTCTTTTTTTCTCAAACATTTGTCTTAAGTGGTTGATCGACGTACGAGCCAATACCGCGGTTTTATACAACGTCGGTTTTACTCGCGGCTCGTCGGTGCTGATCGACTAGCGAGTAAAACTGTTGTGAACGAAGAGCCGAGTAGAAAATTAAGCAAACACGCCGAGCCACGAGCCAGGCTCGTCGTTCGTATTGCAATGATACCCCGGCGAGCTTTACCGACGAGCCATACGACCGCGGTTTTACTCGCTTGTCGATCAGTACCTCTACCATGAGTTTTAAGCAATAGTATTCGTCGCTACTCGATATCGACGCCGTAAATATTTTGTATGGCAAATTTTGCAGCGCCTCTAGCGGTCACTTGCAGAACCAAAATTTGTCATACAAAATATTTACGGCGTCGATATCGAGTAGCGACGAATACTATTGCTTAAAATTCATGGTAGAGGTACAGGGCCTTTTAGTTGGTAATCGAACCCACGACCTCCGGCATAGCAGTCAAGGACACTGACCACTATACGAACAGTCAGTCAGTATGTTCCCTGGGATTATTTTGTACTTTGATACGAGCGAAGCCGCTGGCAAAAGGTAGTCTAACGAAAACTCTAAATCCATTATTTTCTTTGTTCTAGATTCCAACTAGATAATGAAGAATACGTAGAATTCTCCAAATTGTGCGACGAACGTATAATTGGCACCAAAGGCGAGACAGCCACGATATTCGACACCCGCACCGGACGAGAGCTGATGGCCCTCACTCCAGCCATCAGCAACCTGTACGGCAAGAATAGAGCCACCTTCAACCCCACTGATGAACTGGTTCTGTCAGGTTTGTATAGGAAAATCGACCTTATTGTTACGTAATAAAGTGTACGGCGTTTTTAAACGGATGACAACGATGTGTCACTATTTTCTTAACGCGAACACACTATAGTTCTAACGGATACGTATAGGAAAATCGATCTTATTGCTACAACGTAAAAGTCTGCGGCATCAGCAATCGGTATGATAAAAACAGGGCCACTTTCAACCCCACTGATGAAATATAGTCTATAAAATCTGTAATAAGGGCATGGCTAAGCTGACAACGATGTTTCACTATTTCCTAACGCGAATATATTATACTTTTGACAGATGTGTATAGGAAAATCAAGAAGAATGTACGGAAATCATGAACCAGTACGTCAAAGACTTTCGAGCCCACTAATGAACTGGTTCTGTCAGGAATGAATAGGAAAATCGACCTTATAGCTACGATATAAAGGTATCCCGTAGTTAAATTGAGTGGCAACGATATGTAACTATTTTCTTAACGCGAATACGCTATAGTTGTGTTAGGTATGTATAGGAAAATCGACTTTATTGCTACGAAATAAAATTGTACAGCATCAGTAACTAGAACAGGGCTACCTTCAGCCCCACTGATGAAATATATTCTATAAAATCTGTTCAGAGGGCGTGGCTAAACTGACAACAATGTGTTTGAAACAACAATACAATACAATACAATACAATAAACTTTATTGTACACCAAAATATGTAGTAACAATTTACAGGAACTTAAATCTATGGGTACAAAGGCGGTCTTATCGCTGACAGCGATTTCTACCAGACAACCTTAGGATGGATTATAAGAACTTTAAAAAGAGGGGTAGTCTGCGGTGTACTACTAGCAAATATAACTAAACATAAAACTAAAAATACGAAAAATGGATAAAATATACCTTTACAAAAGATAATACATAAGCTTAAAATATATATATATCAGTACATGTATATAATATAAATATATAATATATATATATATAATTATGTGTTACACAATTAAATGGAAGCGAACAAAGAAAAATCAAGAAAAGAATCAAGGGTAGTGATGGAAGAAACTAAATTAGATAGAAGCAAAATCATGTTAGAGAGAAAGGTAATGTTCTTTGACAAGGTTTTTAAAAGAACCTAGCGATTGGGCTTGCCTAACTGGCATCGGCAACGCGTTCCATAATCGAACCGCCTGGACCGTGAATGACTTGTCACAGAATTTAGAAGAATGTGAGGGCATCAAAAGCTTCAAGTTCTCCGATGATCTCAAATGTCTACTATGTGTGTCATGAAGGAACTTAAAACGTTCTTTGAGATAAGAGGGGGTTGTAGGAATAAACAAGACACTGTAAAGTAACGATAAGATATGGGTATTCCGGCGAAGGTGGAAAAAGGACTTTGTTGAAAAAGTTGTTCGTTATCATGACTACAATCACGTGTTTAAGTATCGTTCACTAATTACCAGTCACCCTATATATATTCACCTCCTGCGAAGCAGTAATTCTAGCAAAGGAGGAGGCCAACCGCATCAGGCAACGGCGCTCACGCCGCAGCCGCCGCCGTAATTCCGATCCCAATTTCCGGCCTTAGTAGGTGCGGGCTTGTGGACGCCGTAAATATTTTGTATGGCAAATTTTGGTTCTGCAAGTGACCGCTAGAGGCGCTGCAAAATTTGCCATACAAAATATTTACGGCGTCGATATCAAGTAGCGACGAATACTATTGCTTAAAACTCATGGTAGAGATACTGTCATTAGATGATTTTAACGACCATAAAAAAAATTCTATAATATATATTCTTTGTTACAGACGGCGTCTTATGGGACGTGAATACAGGGAAAGAAATCCACAAATTTGACAAATTAAATCAAACGCATAGCGGAGTGTTCCATCCTAACGGTTTAGAGGTAAATTGTTTTTATATTAACGCTTTTGGTGCTAAGGACATGCAGTAATGACTGAACTGTTGGTCTAGTGGTTAGTGGCCCTGACTGCTATGCCGGAGGTCGTGGGTTCGACTCCCACCCAGGACAAACGTTTGTGTGATGAGCACGATCATTTGTTCTATGTCTGGGTGTAATTTATATATAATATGTATGTATTTAGAAATATATAAGTATGTTTATCAGTTTTCTAGTACTCATAATACAAGCTCTGCTTAGCCTGGGACTAGACGGCGTTGTGTGATAATTGTGGAATATTTATTTATTCATTATATTTTTTACTGTGTACTGGACGGCAGTACGGTGTACTGGTGCCTCGCGCGCCGCCCGGAAATATTTATACGTGAGGCATACTAGCCGCACGTTGAGCGAGCGCTGAGCCTAACAGCGGGCCGTTTCTACAACAACGAACCGCGCGCCACCGCACGTATTTCCAAGGAACTATACTTCGGAAATTAGATAGTCAGCCGGTCCACTACTTGAACCTATGTACGAGTATTTACTTATAAGTTCTGTACATATTTCTGTAAAAGGATTCCCTTCTGAATACATCGACATATTAATTACTATTCTACATCTGGAGTTTCATTTCTGCACACCACCTAAGCGCTACAACACTATCTCCCGCTCCGCCCAAGGGCGGGGGATGTCATTAGATGATTTTACCTACCATAAAAAAAAAAACTAGAGGACCTAAAAAGAGGCTACTGACGCTGTTATAAACGTGGCAACCTACTGGGCCCAAAAACTTTTAGGGAAACGGAAACCAACGATTCGAGAAGAAGAATAAGCCATGCGAAACCGGGGTGGGTCACTAGATATTTACAATATTTACTTTCTTTTTCGCAGGTTATATCAAATACTGAAGTTTGGGATTTACGAACATTCCATTTACTTAGAACAGTGCCTACGTTAGATAAATCAGAGGTAAGCTTCTTTCACATATACTAGCTTTTTCCCGCGACTTCGTCTTTTTTATAAGTCATACGTCTTTGATATTGCTTGCCCTTTGAAATGCATAGTTTCTACGTAGGAACTTTTAATGTGATTAGCAGAGGTCGGAGTAGATAGATTGATTTTATATACTTGCGTCAAGATATTATAATATAGACATGCCATTTTATCCATAATGTGCGGGAAGTACCGGAAAAGGTTCCGGCATTGGAATTATGGACTAAAATAAAATAAAGCGTCATACTGTCAAGCGTCATTTCTAATTCAACAGTAAGGGACAAAATACGGTGTAACTATTCCAAGGTATTTTTGTATAAAATAAAATACTGATTTCTTTCACCATTAGCTAACACTGGCAGCGCAGATTGATATTATTAATACGTTTTTCACCTTAAACGCAAATTCGTGCTAATTTCAAAATTCCGGAACAAATATCACAATAAATGGGAAGTTCCGGTATTTTGGAGGCATATCCATATTATCCTCTACGTTTGACGTCAACGACCTTAAATCAATCTACCTACTCCGACCTCTGGTGATTAGTGAGAGCAGTGGCCGAGTGGTAACGTCCCCGACTTACGAGTTGTAGGTCGTGGGTTCAAACCTAACCAGGTGCATTACTTTGTGTAATTTATTTCATCACAACTGCTCTCAAAACGGTGAAGGAAAACATCGTGAGGAAACCGGCTTGTCCTAGAACCACAAATTCGAAGACATGTGACATCCACCAACTCGCACTGGGCCCGCGTGGTGGATTACGGCCCATTCCCTCTCCTAGAGAGGAGGCGTGAGTCCCAGCAGTGGGAACATTATAAGGCTGACCTACCGCGACCTACAACTCGTAAGTCACTATCACTTGGCCACCACTGCTCTAAAAAAAAATTAAATAAAAAAAAAATTGGTTTGCTCTCCCTACTCAATTTCTTCGATTTGACAGTACGACGTGACATCACAACATGGCAACCGATCCTATTCATATTTGGAACGAAAACCTATTATTTAAAAAAAAACCAATACCAATGGGATATGCTTCTATTTATTGTTAGCACCTTTACATCTGACGGAAGACCGCCCTAGATATTTTACTAATAATAATAATAATAAGCGCTACTCCTGGACACGGCTCGTATTGTTAGGAGGTTCCTTTCTCTGGAGCCCTGACCGCCGGTATCTTGGACCCTGTGCCCGATACCGGTGGGACACTATTTTTTATATTTTTAAATGTTTTTATTTTTTGTAAGTTTTTTAAAAAATATTTGAAAATGTAATTAATAAGTTTATAAAATGAATAAATGGAATAATAATAATAAGTTCCCGATACCGGTGGGACACTATTTTTTTATATTTTTTAATGTGTTTTTTTTAAAGCAATTTTTAAAAGTATTATAAAATATTAAAAAAAAAAAGAATGGAATAATAATAACTTTATTGAAACAATTTTACCTTATACACAATGTTAAGACTTACATACATAGGTACATTAAATTCGGAAGGTATTTCCTAATATTAGGGCCCTGCCTCCTAAACTAGGTGAGACCAGTGACTTAGGAGTCAATGTTCTGCTGTGTGTTAATGTGTTATTTATTATGTTAATTATGAGCGTGTGTGTGTCTTCTGACTAGTGTATTTTAATTGTATATAAGTTTAGTTATTTATCTTAATAAAGAGGATTTTTATCGTTATTTATCTTAATCAGAACGTTGCGTGTTCAAATCACGTCGGGGTCACCAGTATAATAAAACGACTGCGTATTCTAAAGTCCTCTTTATTAATATAAAATATTATAATTAGTGCAAATACTTAAAAGGCTTATTAGAAAAGGTCTTGTTATTAATTAAGTTAAGTCTCAATAAATAATATTCATAAACAACAAAGTTATGAGCGTTTGTTTATATTCCAAAATGTCACTCAATTTATGGAAACATTGTACAGGTTATTGTTTATGAATGAAAGAATGTCAATAAAAATGGTAAAACACTGCGCTTAGTATTTTCTAGTCGTAGTTGATATGAATGATGATTCAATTATGACAAATTTTCGTGGACAATTTTGGGATTTCGTTTTTTTTTTTTTTTTACTTTTAACTACATAAATATGATCAGTAACGGGTACTGATTGAGCAACATTTTTTGTGCACTAATTTAAAAAAGGGGTGTATACTATTAAAATACACTAGTCGGCAGACACACACACGCTCATAATTAACGTAATAAATAACACATTAGTAAAATATCTCGGGTGGTCTTACGTCAGATGTAAAGGTGCTAACATTTATTATTCACGTTGGCAGGTGTTATTCAACCCGACATGCACGGCGATGTACGCGATGTGCTCCGACCAGGACTCGGAGGAGAGGAACCAGTTCGACACCAGCTTCAAGACCTTAGACCCTTACGATTACTCCAGTATAGGTAAGTGATGGTTCTTCTGTCATATGGTACAACGAGATACATTTTTTCGACGTAAAATATACCGATGTCGATCCGGTACATGAAATACTATTGATTCATAAAAAATGAAATACTTTTTTTAAACTCGGATTAATTTACGCATGAACGAAATTAATTTCTTTAAGTAAACGTCACCTGGGCGAGTCCAATGACCTGTAAGTAGTTAGTACGCAACGACCGACAACTACTTACAAGGTCATTGAATCGTTTACTTAAAGAAATTTATTTCTTACATGCATAGATTAATTAGTTTTAGAAAAAAAAGGAATTATTTTATTTTATCTTTTCAAATCGGTAGTTTCATGTACCGGATTGACCCTACACGGGATTAAAACGATCAAAATTTAACGGTGTATACAGGTGGAATTTTTGAGAGCTGGTACCTTACCGTAGGGGCCTAGCAGGTTTGAAGCCATCAAATTGAAATATTCTTTAATGCCAAACAATCCTATTATTTTTTACAAATTCCTTTAATTTTTGTAATTATTTTGATGAGTTGAATCGCTATACTAACACATTCCTTACCCCCGTTCATGACCTTGCCGCTGTGAGCGGTAGCAACGCGCGGTGGTGCTGAAAGTATGACATATAAACTACCTACGGCTGTAAATGTGTATGGCATGAGATCTTGGGAATATATATTACCTGATAACTTGAATAAAATTCCGAAAACCGTGCAATCAGATATTGTCAACAATATCTATAAAAAATGTAAATTTATACTGAAAAAACATTATATTATGATGTGATGTCACCAACATGATTGTCATGCGGACTTCGTCCCGCGTGCGGATTTGTTCCGCATGCTTATGTCTTTTTTTATTTTTTATTTAAGTATTTATTGTAATGCGGGAAATAACCTCCCGAGATGCGTGCGGGCGGGACGGTTCCGCATGCGTGATGGAGTCCGCGTGTTAATAAGCCATTTATTTAAAGTAACATGATGTGTGCGAGCTTGCTATCTCCACTTTGTCACATAAACCCTTTAAGGTTTTGGACAAGTGTTTTTTGTTATAACGAGTGCAAATTATAAATGTATTGAACAATAAATTAAAAAAACAAAAAAATTTAAATGTTTGAAGTACACCACCGCGCGCCGCTTCCACTCACAGCGGCAAGGTCGTGAATGGGCTGTTATTGTCTTACAAACCAAAAAGCACCTTATAATAACCACACAAATCTTCATTTCCAGCAACGATCGATGTGAAAAGAAACATATACTCCTTAGGTATATCTCGTTACGGCACACAGATATCTTTAGTAGAAAATTTGGGAGACTTCGAGCAGATGCAGGAGTCGTGCGTCAAAGTGTACGATGTGGGCCGCAAGAGGGACCATGATGATGACGCGGTAAGTCAAAAAACTAAGTATAATCTTCGGCAGACAAGTTTAACTATTATGGCGGTCGACTTTGAATGCGCAGTAACTGATTTTCGGATCTTAACCCCGGCGGCGCGTAACCAAAGCAACGGGTTCAACTTATTTGCCCCGTACTATACTACTAAAGGCGGTCAAATCTAAGAAATACCTTTAGACAGTCCTGATAGATTAAAAAAAAGGGATGGGGTCAATTAAATCGATAGCTTATATTTTCAATTCTTAAGAATATCTCTTAAGAATTGAAAATAAAAGCAATCGATTTAATTTTTAGGGTTCCGTAGCCAAATGGCAAAAAACGGAACCCGTATGGATTCGTCATGTCTGTCTGTCTGTCCGTCCGTATGTCACAGCCACTTTTTTCCGTAACTATAAGCACTATACTGTTGAAACTTGGTAAGTAGATGTATTCTGTGAACCGCATTAAGATTTTCACACAAAATTACAAAAATAGAAAAAAAAAAACAATAAATTTTGGGATTCCCATATTTCGAATTGAAACTAAATTTTTTTTTTCATCAAACCAATACGAGTGGGGTATTCTATGGATAGGTCTTCAAAAATGATATTGATGATTATAACATAAATTTTTTCTAAGCTGAATAGTTTGCGCGAGAGACACTTTCAAAGTGGTAAAATGTGTCCCCCCCTGTAACTTCTAAAATAAGAGAATGATAAAACTAAAAAAGAATATATGATGTACATTACCATGCAAACTTCCACCGAAAATTGGTTTGAACGAGATCTAGTAAGTAGTTTTTTTTTAATACGTCGTAAATCGTAAACCGCAATTTGTACGGAACCCTCAGTGTGCTAGTCCGACTCGCACTTGCCCGGTTTTTCTGTAATCCCTGTCATACTGTATGGATCAGAATGTTGGGCTTTGAAAAAGACGGAAGAAAAAAGATTGCACGTAGCGGAGATGAGAATGTTGAGATGGATGTGTGGTGTGACGAGAATGGATAAAGTGAGAAATGAGTATATTAGGGGAAGTTTGAAAGTGGCGCCAGTGACTGAAAATTTGAAAGGAAATCGTTTGTCTTGGTATGGTCATGTGAAGAGTTATGAGTTTACATGTGGATGGATGGAGAGGGAGAGGGAGGCCAAAGTGTGAGGAGTGATATGAAAGAAAAGGGAGTTAGTGATAGCGTGACGACTGACAGGACAGTATGGAAGAAAAAAGCGTGTTGCGCCGACCCCAAATAAAACGGGATAAGGGCAGGAAGATGATGATGATTACAATTTTACAGATTTATGTGTTACTATTACTATAAAAGCCCGTTGTTGGTATATCTTAGATTTTATTAGTAAATCTTGGGACATAGCAACGTGTGGCTGTAGCTGGACCGATTTCGCTAATTCTTTCTTTGTTGTGTTTCTTATTGTCAGGGAAAGGTTCTTAGGTAGGGTAGGATAGAGCGGGAGCGAAGCCGCGGGCAAAAACTAGTACTATAACAATCTAGCAAAGTAGGAGGCTGACCGTATCAGGCAACGGCGCTCACGCCGCAGCCGCCGCCGTAATTCCGATCCAAATTTCCGGCCACCGTAGGCGCGGGCTTGCGGACGGCGGGCAATGGGTAGCTCGCTGTCCGTTTGTCCGGTAACAGACCGGACCGAGCCCAAGTCGTTTACGGTGCGCACTCTTCCCGTGCGCCTCAAGGAGTTGTCAGCAAACCGTAGGGGCCCAGTAGGGTCGAGGCAGACTAGGCCTCGACCCTAGGGGCTCTGGGAAGGTATGAAAATGCATACCAAGGCCCTGGAACCAAGGCAGGGAAGGAACAGGGTAGGTTTTTAGTCAGTAAAAGTCTGACACTATTTCCACCACCCAAGGGCGGGATTTGTCATTGGATGATTTTACCTACCAAAAAAAAAAAAAGTACTATAACAATAACAAAACAAAAATTCAATAGTTAAGGGTCGGTTCTAGTCACTGTTTTTTTTGTATGAACTTCGCTCGTGATTATGTCGTCTTCGCGGCCCAAAAACAGCGGTTTTATTTCTATATAAAAAAAAACAACAACAACTATTCAATTTTGTAACTTTCAAATAATTCCGTAACGTAATCTCGTAGATAAATACGTTTGAAATCGTAAAATAGGGTCAGATTTGCGTTTTTTTTTTATCGAGCCAACTAATTTATATCGTGTTTTCATTTTTGCCAAGCCCTTGGCCATATAGTCAATTTTAATAAAATAAATTTTCATGGTGTTCTCTTTTATATTTGGGTATTTCCATAGGTTTAAAAAAGATCAAAATGAGTAGAACCGGGCCTTAAATCTCGTTCTTCACTATATAAATATAAATGATTAACACCCGTATTTGTAAACAAGTAAAACAAATTACTTGAGTAAAAGTAACTACTTAAGTAACAATTTGTATTCTATAATTACGAATATTTTTAATTTTGAGTGAAGATTTCTAACGTCAAGTAATGACTTAACAAGATTTTACTTAGTAACAAGTAATTGCTTCGTTATAAATATGGATGTAAGACTATACGTATATTTTTGTGTCTGAAATATAATATTCTAATCTATTATATTTTATATTTCAGGAGGAAGATGACGATGAGGAGTTGGCAGGAGGCACTGAGAATGATGATGGATCAGATTCAGGATCAGATAATGATGACGATTGTAAGTAGCATTAATTTCTTAACCACTTATACGCTATGGTCTCGTCGTCGCAAGCGCGGCTGCTGAACGGAGAAACCTGGGTTCGATTCTCAGGTCGGGTAAAATGTACTATGGGGTTTTTTTCTAGCTAGATATAGCTGTGGTGATCCAGTGGTGCCATGGGTTAAGTGAAATTGAACTCCGGGGCCCTGAAACAAAGGCAATGAAGAAACAGGAGTGGGTTTTAGTCAGTAAAAGTCTGATACACCCTCTCGCTTCGTTCAAGAGCGGGGTCAGCGTGGGATGATTTCTCACAGTAATAAAAAAAAAAAACTGGCCCGACTTACGAGTAGTTTCTTTCATCACCACTGCTCTCAAAACGGTGAAGGAGAGCATCGTGAGGAATCCGGCATGTCCTAGAATCAAAAATCTGAAGATATTTGAATTCCACCAGTCCGTACTGGGGTGCTATTCTCTAAGGAAACGCAGCGCTGCCGCAACGACGAACATCCAAATAGGATACATTGAATTAGCAATCCTATGATACGTACATTAGGTTGACAATCCAATGTATACTGTTTGGATTTCCGTCGTTGAGGCAGCGCTGCGTTTTCTTAGAGAATAGCAACACTGGACTCGTGTGGTGGATTACGGCCTATTCCCTTTCCTGGAGAGGAGGCCTGAGTCCCAGCAGTAAGAACATTATAAGACATATTCTGCCGTTGTAATTAAAAAGGGCACAACTAACATTTTCTAAAGACACTAAGAGCCAAATTCACCAATAAACTAATCGCGATTCGTTAAAAAAAAACGCATTTTGAGCGATTAATCGAGATTATAGCTTCATTTTGCGTTTCACCGCGATGAATTGAACCTAGTTTACGCTAAACTCAGTTTCAATTCTTTTTTTGTCGCCCATGTTTACGACACGGTTTTTTAAACTAGATTACGCTGAACTCAGTTTAGTTGAACTGAGTTTTTATATTGAATGATGAAATCAGCCCTAAGTTACATACATATTTGGGATCAGAAAAAAATACTGATTCCGAATATGTATTTAAAAAAAAATCGAAAAGAAATGTTAGTTGTGCCCTTTTTAATTATGGTCGCACGGACGGCAGCATTGGTCTCGTGGTTGCAAGCGCGACTGCTGATCTTAGAGTCCTGGGTTCGATTCCCGGGATTGAGAAAAATGTGCCGTTGGGTTTTCCATTAGGAATGAGTGGTGTAGTTGAGTTGTATTGAATGGCATCAATCGTATAGTGGCGTCGTCTCTGTTACGCAACGCAGTGCTGAACCTGGAGGGCGGCAGCAGCGCGTCGTCGGCGCCCGACGAGCGCGCGGCGCGGCGCCGGCGCGGCCGCAGGCGGCGGGTGAGTCCATGGAGATATAACTTCGTATACGTCTGTTCGTTCATTTCATTCATTCATTTTTTTATCTTTGCTTGGTGATCGGAACGCACTACGCTGCGCCATGCGGTGCCGCTATCGTTTAAAAGCATATACAGCGTTATTTTTAGTATATGCGAAACCTTACGTGTCCAGTATTTTGTAAAAAAAAATACGAAAAGTTACAAAGTTATGTTACCTGGTTGTCCACACAAATACATGGTCACCGGGCGACTGAGGGGTTGTATTGCCTCCGCACCCAGCTGTGCGCTGGCGCCTTATGCCCGCTATGATCTGCCGTACCCTACATTGTTAAGTCTAGTATTTTTATGTAAATAAATTCATAACTGTATCATGTAAAAACTGCAAAGTTATAACCTTGCTGTATTACCTGGTTGTTCGCACAAAATCATGGTCACCAGGCCATCCGAGCGATTTAAGAGTTGTTTTGCTGCCACACCCAAACTGTGCGCTGACGCCTAATGCCCGCTAATGCAACGCAGTCACCAACTTGTGACTATTTTTTTAATATTTTTAGGAAAAAATATAACATGGTGTAAAAATTATTGGAATCGATTCAGTTACTGATTCTGAACAAACTATATTCAGGTTTTGCATATACTAAAAATTATGTTGTATATTGACCAGCAGATGTTTTTTTGAAAATTGCTGTTTTTCTTAAGATTATATGTTCCGAACCGCATACACCAGCGTCGTGTGTTCCGATCAAGATACCAACGCTTCATACACTGCTTAAGGTGAAAGTAATGGGTCCTAAAGTGGCCTTGTCCTCGCTAGATGGCGCTGTACTCAACATATTTAGTTTATTTTGTTTCCAGTCTATGAAAGCACTTGCTAGCTGCCAGTGGTTTTGCCCGCGTGAAAATAAGTTTCTCTTCTTTTTAAACCGTCATTTAATCCCCTTAAAGCCCTAACCGGCGAGTAAAACCGCGGTATTGCGGCTCGTCGGTAAAGCTCCGAGCCTGGCTCGTGGCTCGTCGTGTTTGCTTCATTTTCTACTCGGTTCGTCGTTCAAAACTGTTTTACTCGCGAGTCGATCAGCACCGACGAGCCGCGAGTAAAACCGACGTTCTATAAAACCGCGGTATAGGCACATGAGTAGAGAGGTACAGAGACAAAGCTTCCTAAGATCGTGCAATATTGTTACCTATTTTGGTAGGGTTGTCAAAATAGGTAAAAACCATCGATATACATGTACTACGCACTAGATTAGGCATGCCGTACAATCATTTTGCTTGACTTACGTGTACTGTATGCTGAACATCTTGCCTTGATGACATTAGTGCAGTTTTGCTGTATTTAAGCGCTGTAACCTTAAAAGTTTTGTTAGACGTCTTAATGACAATTTAGCGCTGCAGCGAACTTTCGTTTTAACGTTTCAGTATTGTGACAAATAGTTTCCATGAACGAGCTATAGCGAGCGACGATGAGTCTATCACTTAGTATGACTTAAAAACAAATGAAATAAAACATTTCTTAAATAGTTTTAGAATTCAGTATAAAAACACAAATATATAAATCTGTATTATGTATATTTTACATTCAACATAGGTACATACCTACTACGTACATGCTAACCTATTCACAAACCTACAATTGTATATTAAAGGCTTGTAATAACAATAAAAAAGCAAAAAACACACCGTGTAATAATACGCTCTTCTTATTAAAGACTTACTTGAAAAAGTAATAATTAAACATTTATTTATCTATTGTACTCCTTGGGATAATTAAAGTATGATGTATTTTTATTTATCTAGTATTGTTTATACACACAGTACAATAAACTACCATTATTATTATTATAAAATACCATGTTTTTACAATAAAATATTTAAACTTGTAAGTAACAAAACAAACAACGTGCGTCGCGTCGACACTAGAGATCTTCCACTGACTGTGCCCGCCTTAACCGGTTTTTAATAATAATAATAAACCTTTATTATCAGGCATCTAAGGCCCATAGATAAAATACACCAATAACCATACAAAATTAAACTAATACATATAAAGAAACTATATCAAATGATTAAAATCTATTGTACATGAAGTGACGGCGTCGTGTTCCGCTGCGAGGTCGGTATCCTTCCACGAAATCGTCGATACACGACACCCTTCGGCCAAAACTCTCCTATGAGGCAGGTCTCCAAATGGTTAGTCGGACCGCAACACAAACGACTTCAGTTTCACCGCGTACGCAACAAGCGGCCAGAGGTCACGCACACATTCCCCGCATGCTTGTAGTGGACAACCGATTCGCGCGGTTGTATGAAGCTTTGTCTCTGTACCTCTCTACTCATGTGGTATTGGCTCAAACGTCGATCACACACTTTAGAGAGTGAGTTTTGGAAAATCGTCTCTTAGTTCTCGCCTACGTCATAGCAGAAAGTATTGTGCAAAATTTCACGCTCCCAGTCGCAGTAGTTTTTGCTGTGCTTTAATATGTCAGTCAGTCAGTTTCTACTTATATACACCGTTAAAATTTGGTCGTTTTAATCCCGCGGAGGGTCGTTTCGGTACATGAAACCCTATCGATTTGTAAAGGTAAAATAAAAAAATAAAGTACTTTTTTAAATAAAGTACTATAAATCGAATTAATATACGCATGTACGAAATTAATGTCTTTAAGTAAACGAGTCAATGACCTTGTAGGTAGTTGTCGGTCATTGCATACTAACTAGCTACAGTACACTGAACTCGGGCTGACTTTAAAGACAAAGAAATTAATTTCGTACATGCGTAAATTAGTTCGAGTATAAAAAAAACACTTTATTTTTTTATTTTTTCTTTACAAATCGATAGTATTTCATGTACCAGATCGACCATCCACGGGATTAAAACGACCAAAATTTAACGGTGGTATATTTCTGGTTTCTGTCAGCGCTTTCGTGAAAGTCAGTTTCTCCATACAAACTTCCAAACTCCCGTTTGACCCCCTTAGGGGTGGAGTTTCGTAAAATCCGTTCTTATCGGATGTCTACACTCTATAAGGAAGCTACCTGCCAAATTTTAAGTTTGTAGGTGTTATAGTTTCTGAGATTTCGTGATTAATCTTTGAGTGGTATTTCGCTTTTATATTATACAACCTTATTTTTAGTATAGGCGAAACCCGAAACA
This sequence comes from Leucania comma, assembly GCA_958295575.1. Taxonomy (NCBI): domain Eukaryota; kingdom Metazoa; phylum Arthropoda; class Insecta; order Lepidoptera; family Noctuidae; genus Leucania; species Leucania comma. The sequence continues at coordinate 4,053,749 of OY282492.1, read as the reverse complement.
CATGTCTAGTAACGTATATTTTATGCAAAGAATCTCTATGTAAAAATTTCATTACTGTATCATGAAAAATCGCAAAGTTAAAGGCTTGTTATGTTACCTGGTTGCCCACACAAACACATGGTCACCGGGTCATTGAAGGATGGTTTTTCCCCCGAACACAGCTGTGCGCTGGTGTCTAATGCCCGCTTTGACCCCCTGTGACCTGTATTGTACTTAGTCTCAGTGGTGTCCTACTGTGTGAGTTTAAAAAAAAATATTTTTGGGAAAAATTATAACATGGTGTAGAAATTATTGGAAGCTATTCACTTGCAAATTCTGAACAAACTATATTCAGGTTTCGTATATACTAAAAATAATGTTGTATAGATATAGATCAAGGAAATGGTATTTTTTAAATACATATACATAGTTTATTTATATTGCACCTAGTTTGTAGCGACACCTATGTCGTCACAAAGGAACTATCCTGCATCGCACAATTAAAGTTCTCCGCGCGATTTGAATAGATACAATCGCCCGAAATCATTTATCGGGCAGTAGCCCACCAGACATAACACCTGTCTGGTCGGAGGATCCTCCCTTTTCAAAGGAGCTATGTGGGACTTTATTCTCTGTTCCTGTTGATTGGAGCCTCATTTTAAGTATGATGATGTCTTTGTTAGGAGACTGCGCTCCTCTTTAACTTTGTCTCTTTACATCATCATCTTCCTGCCTTTTTCCCATGTTATTTGAGGTCGGCGCTACACGTTTTCTTCTTCCATTCTGCTCTGTCGCCTTTCATGCTATCACTAACTTCCTTCTCTTTCATATCACTCTTCACACAATCCATCCATCTTCTCTCTAACTTTGTCATTACACAACTTAAAAATGGTTTTATTTTTTAACAAAGTTTTTTAAGTTAATCAACACTAATATATTTTTCTCGAGTGTGTGTTGCTTTGTGTGGTGTGGTGTGGTGTGGTAGTGGTGGCCGAGTGGTAACGACCCCGACTTACGAGTTGTATGTCGCGGGTTCAAACCTGGCCAGGCGCATTACTTTGTGTAATTTATTTCATCACCACTGCTCTCAAAATGGTGGAGGAATACATCGTGAAGAAACCGGCATGTCCTAGAACCGAAAATTCGAAGACATGTGACATTCACCAACCTGCACTGGGCCTGCGTGGTGGATTACGGCCCATTCCCTCTCTTAGAGAGGAGGCCTGAGTCCCAGCAATGGGAACATTAAAAGGCTGATGATGAGGTGTTGCTTTGACAATTCTTTCTATTCATCACTGCAACTTGAGTCCCAGGATGTCATTAGACGGTACCTACATAAGATTAGAACTCAGCCTCATCATTGTAAAGGCTTACAAGCAAAATGTCGCTTTCGCATAATGTTTTCTAGACCTAAGATGCAGCTTTCGCAAAATAACTATCGCAGACGGATTGTTTCGCAGAAATCATTCTTTCGCTGAATTAATCTTTTGCAGAATTAAGCTTTCGCATCCTTTGGCAAAATGATTCTTTCGCAGAATGCTTCTTCGGCAGTAGACGACTCTTTCGCAGAATGATTACTGAATGTATATTCACTGAATAACTCGCAGACTGACTCTTTCGCAGAATGACTCTTCACAGAAAGACTTTTTCGCAAAATATCTCTTTCGCAGAATGCTCCTTCGGCGGAGGACGATTCTTTCGCTAAGACTTTCTCGCGGAATGACTGTTTTGCAGAGTGACTCTTTCGCTGAATGACCCTTCACAGATTGATTTTCGCAGAAAGGCTTTATCGCAAAATAACTCTTTTGCAGTATGACCTTTTCGCAGAATGATTCGCTGAATGTCTCTGTCGCAGTGTCATTTAACAACCAGTAGACATTTTGCGAAAAAGATGTTTTGCGCTTAAGCGTGTTTTTAATATCGTGTGGATTTCATCACGCATGCTTTTATTGTAATGCGTGCAATACGCATGCGGGACGCGTTTATGAAATTTTCTGCACGCGGAGCAAAACCGCATGCGTGATGAAATCTGCATGATATTAAAAATTAAGGCTGTTTTTAACCGCGGCCGGGGTTCTTGTATAAGTTGATTTTTTTGTGACAAATGTTAGTGCAGTGCAGGTCTATCTACGCTTACGGTGGTTGGTACTTTGTACTAACAAATCATATTTTAATGTATTTGCTAACTGTATATATGATCGTTTGTGCATGACTGTTTACTAATTGGGTACTAACCTATACTTATTTTTGGACCCCATTTCATCCCCCTAGGGAGTCAATTTTTGACAAACTAAATTATGCTTTGTATATATTATAAAAGCTACTTCTGTGCAAAATTTCAGAGTTCTAGGCAGTGGCGTAGCTAGTCCCACAGGGGTCCCATATCAAAAGTCCCACAGGGGACCCGTACAAAAAAAAAAAAATAGAATAGAATAAACTTTATTGTACACCGAAATAGTAACAATTCACAGTAACTTATCGCTGACAGCGATGTCTACCAGACAACCTTAGGATGGATTATAAGAATTTAAACTATAAAAAGGGGTAGTCTGTGGTGTCCTACTAGCAAATAAAACTCAAATAAACAAACATAAAAATACGATAAATAGATAAAATATACCTATACAAAAGATAATATATAAGCTTAAAATATATATACGAGTATATATATATATATTATCACATGTTACATAATTAATTGGAAGCGAAAAAAAATCACGAAAAGAAAGGGTAGTGATGGAAGAAACGAAATTAGGTAGAAACAAAATCGTATTAGAGAGAAAGGTAATGTTCTTTGACAAGGTTTTTTAAAAGAACCTAGCGATTGGGCTTGCCTAACTGGCTTCGCAACGCGTTCCATAATCGCACCGCCTGGACCGTGAATGACTGTGAAATGGTGGTTTTAAAAATGATTGGTTTATCCTACGAGACGATAATGGATAACATGTTGCGAATTTTTGTGTTATGCTCCGCAGCAGAACCAATTGGACTACATTATGTAAAACATTTCGGGACAAAATGTAGATAATGTCTATATTTTTGTAGCTTAAGGGGATTACATCGCCCAAATCCAAAAAAACACCTAGGGTAATTGAAATTTATAGATTATTCCTTATGTACGATTACCATATAAAAAATGAAGGGGATACTTAAGGACATTACTAATAAATTGTATTGATTACGTTTCTCAAAAAAATACCCTAACTCTAGAAAAAAAATCTGGTAAATAGGCCTTTTTTGAACATCAATTCCATATTTTCTCGAAAACGGCTCTATATTTATACATTAAATTTATACCAAAATATTTATGTTACGATAAATTGAATAACTTGTATTGATTTTTTTCCGAATTTCATTGAATATCGATAAGTAATCAAGAAAAAACTCGAATCAGTACTAACACCCCGCGCGCAGCATCCCCTGCAATGCCTGTTTAGAGGTCAATTCTTCTCTACTAATGTAGAGGTAAATCCTTGAAGGTCATTGAGCGATGTAATACCCTTAATATTAAAAATTGCAAGTAGCATCAAAAAAAAGTTAGTTTAATCAAAGGTAAAATAATGTTTTTAAATAATTTTAGTATGCAACTCAAAAAATCAATATGAATCCGAGTGTGACGCGCGGTGTTCAACTGTAGTCAGCGATTTTGTAAAAGTGCTCTTAATAATAAAAATAAATGATATTCTTTGAAATACTCTCTTGTGGGATCGGAAGTGCCGTACTACAGGTATGAGCCCGACCCAGTTCTTGATAATGGTCATATCACTTTGTACTGGGATCGGTCCATCATCACTGACAGGACTATTGTAGCCAATAAGCCTGATATAGTGGTGGTGGACCGAAACGAGAGGCGTGCAATGATTGTTGACATATCCGTGCCGCATGACGAGAACCTTGTGAAAGCCGAAAAAAGTTAAACAAATCAAGTATATTGACTTGGCTCGCGAGGTTGTCGACATGTGGGAAGTGGATTCGGCGATCATTGTACCGATAGTCGTGTCGCGTAATGGCTTAATAGACAAGAGCCTCGACCAACACCTTAGGAGGCTCTCGTTAGGCGGCTGGATCAAGGGCTTGATTCAGAAAGCGGTACTCCTGGACACGGCTCGTATTGTTAGGAGGTTCCTTTCTCTGGAGACCTGACCGCCGGTAGCTTGGACCCTGTTCCCGATACCGGTGGGACACTATTTTTTATATTTTTAAATGTTTATTTTTAATGTGTTTTTTTTAAAGAAATATTTAAAAATATTTTAAAATAAGTTAAAAAATAAATGAATGGAATAAATGATATTTATTTTGTAAGTAGGTTTTAATAACACATTTACACGTCAATTTTTTTTGTCATTTTAAACTAGATGAGGCCGGTGTTTCCTAGCTGACTACCCGGAGAAGAAACACCGAAACAAACTCAGGGGTCAAAGTCTCTTTTAAAGTCCACACAGCAAACATGTATTGGTCAAATCAATCCCAAGCCTTTTCGTCCTCAACATAGTCCTTTACAGGGTAAAAAGCCTTTTGGCAAAGTTTTCGCTTTACAAATGATTTGAATTTATTTAGGCTTAGTTGTTGAATATGACTAGGAAGTTTATTATAGAAGTGTATACATTGGCATCTAAATGAGCCCCCTATTTTTTTGAGCCTGGTAGCAGGAACTACAAATTTATGTTTATTCCTAGTATTAAAATTATGAATATCACTGTATTTCTTAAACATGTTTTTATTTTTGTGGGGATACAAAATATTCTCGTAAATATACTGCGAAGGTACGGTCATTATATTGATATCTTTAAATTTATCTCTGAGGGAGTATCTAGGACTTAATTTATAAATCGAACGAATAGCCCTTTTCTGCAAAATAAAAATTGTCTGGATATCGGCGGCATTTCCCCACAGTAGAATACCGTACGACATGACACTATGGAAGTAACTAAAATAAACTAGACGGGCTGTCTCTACATTAGTTAAATTTCTAATTTGTCTAAAAGCTAAGTTTCTTCGATAATTTGTCTATATGTGGGCCCCATTGAAGCTTAGCATCTAAAGTTATGCCTAAGAACACTGTACTATCTTCAGGACTCAACTCTTTATCTTTGATTAGCACACTACTTTCTACTTGCCTAACATGAGGCATGGTAAACTTAATACATTTTGGTTTTTTTTTCATTAAGGAGTAGGTTATTTACATTAAAATTACAGATGAAATTACAGAATTAAATAATATTATTAACAAGTACACACCACACTATTTCTGGGCACGGTTTGAGGATAAAACTTTCGTCCTAGTCCAGTGTTTCAAAAAGAGGCTATGGGTTTAAGTTATTTAAAAAAAAAAAATGAAATAAAAAATCTTAAAAATTAGGTAATGCGCTAAGTTTTGCTAAATTGACATACAAATTATTAAGAAAAAATTTATAATAATAAATTAATATATAAATTCATCCCTATATTATTATTATTAATGTATTCGGGTACCATAATAAGATCATTAACATAATGTGCATGCTAGTATTATTTAACTAGTCATGATCAATTCATTTCATTATAAAATTTTAAGTCAATTCAGAAGATATTTGAAAAAAGATTAAAAAAAAAATATAAAAATTTATCCACAATTATAACATTGATTATGGAAATTTCAAATGTCGAAATGTAAATACAACGCTTTTTTTTTAATTCCACGCTCATCTCAGAAATAACAGTTGAAAATCCAACTTTATCAAATTTAAAGTTAGGTACAATACGGGGCATGTAAGTTGAACTAAAATGACGAGCGACCTTCAATACGCATTAGCAGATTTTCGGGTCTCAGTCGAAGTGCGGCACAGCGGGGGTTTACGCGTAAACATAGCAACAGTGGCCATTTTGATTCAAATTATTTGCCGCGTATAATACTACCATTAGCTTCAGTTCAATAGACACACTGCTCTCAAAACTAGGAAGGTATAAAAATATAGTTTTATGCGGCGATATAAACATCGACATAGCCGCTAACAGTAACGATAAACGTTCAAATGAATACCTAAACATGCTATCAGTCACGGTTTACTCTCAAGCTATAATACACTAACGCATGGGCGCACATGCCTAGACCACATGATGCTCAAAACAAAGTTAGACGCTAAATGCTTTATCTTTGAATCTTCATTAACAGACCACGAAACCGTTGCCCTCGGTTTAAACGTATGCTCTCGCTCAGTACCTCTAGCACGAATATTTGAAGGTTTCGTATCGTAAATGTATCGAGTTGCCGATACGATAACGGAATACAACTAAAGTCGGAAGCACGATTACCGTAACACAACGGCTTCTAAAATTGATTTTGAACTGCTTGATAAAGTAATACAAAATACTAATTTTCAGCCAATCATTGAGAGTAGTGACGCCAATCTTGCAGCTGACATGCTTGTCTGTTACCTATCATCGGCGATAGCTAGTAGTTCATGCTTAATAAACATTCCCAAAAGACAGCGGGATCACTCAAGGATTGCTTCGCTGTATGAGGAACAGGGATAACTTACATAAAAAACATAAACGATACCCTGAGAATGAAATTATCAGTAAAACTTACAGACGATATCGAAATTATTGCAACCACATTTAAAAAAAAAACTAAGCGTAGTTATGAAAAAAACGAGATTGAGAATGCAAAGTCCTGTCCTGTCCTGTTCTCTTTGCTTAACTCTCCTACTCCTCCTTCGTATCTTATATCTCACTTCCAATATCTCTGTTCTACACACGCTAAAAATCTGCGTTCTTCCAACAATCTCCTACTACTTTGTCCTTCCCATACTTCTGATTTTGTTCATTCTTCCTTCTATATACAGTCCATTCTTCTGTGGAATTCGCTACCTCTTGATTTCAGGACGGCTACGAGTCGGTATGCATTTAAGCGGGGGTTGCGGAATTACTTTCTAAACCAATAGCAGAATCATCTCAGAATCATCTCAAAAACTCCTTTACTGTTTATATTTATATATATATTGTATATATATATTATTAAATATGTATGTATGTTTATTTTTAGCTGTATATAGGATGTGTGTAATACTTGTTTTCATATTAATATTATCTTTTTTTTATGCACCTGCCATATTGCCACTCCACCACCCTAGGTTGACTGGTAGAGAATGCCTAAGACATTAAGTCCGCCTTTGTACCTTTTGTTGCATGAAGAATAAATAAATAAATAAATAAATAAAGGGTAATAAACGGCAGTTATGGGATGCAATTAAAAGGATAAGTTCCTCTGGGAAACCACCGGACGTTTCCTCTCATTTCTTTAAATCTCAAAACAAGGACCAGGACATAAATAAAGTAAATAATTTCTTTGCGGATGTGGGTAGAAGGCTCACCGAACAAGTGACCAATTCATCGCAGGATATAACACCTCAATTTGATATTCCAACTACTGCGCCTGATACGATTAATGTAATAAATTGTGGTGGGGGCGGCCACAAGTACTTTTCTGCACTAGTGCTTAAAACAGTCATTGCGTGCCTAAAAGCGGTCATTTGCTTTTTGCTTAAAGATCTGTACCTCTACCATGAGTTTTAAGCAATAGTATTCGTCGCTACTCGATATCGACGCCGTAAATATTTTGTATGGCAAATTTTGCAGCGCCTCTAGCGGTCACTTGCAGAACAAAAATTTGCCATACAAAATATTTACGGCGTCGATATCGAGTAGCGACGAATACTATTGCTTAAAACTCATGGTAGAGGTACTGAGCGTTTAAAATTCAAAACTACATAGTATGTCACTACTGCCGCTATTCACGAACGACATTTGACATTTCCGTCATCGATAATTATTTTTAACCGACTTCGAAAAGGAGGAGGTTCTATTTCCGGCTGCATGTATTTTTTTTTTAATAAATAGTAATATATTGCATGTGTTTCCACAGCGGCCAGAACGCTCGAGAGACAGAGACAACAACAGCAGCGAGAGTGACGGCGACGCTGATATAGATCTCGGTGATATCATCGAGTTTGAACTCGACTAACGCAATAATTATACGTGTTAATCAGTTTCCTTGAGTTTTATTTATCACTTACCTTTTCAGGAATAAGGGGCCGTTCAAGTATTACGTGAGTAGATTTTTCCCCTCGTCAGCAAAACTAAGCATTCTCTCCCTCCATGCTTACGTAAACATTGGTACCTACATGCATTTTTCAATACGGTACTTTGGTTTCGGTATTAGTTAATTTAATGAGCAAAAGTTACAAGTAAAAAAATAAGTAATAGGCTTGAAATAGAGAATCTGCCTGCTGCGGTCTTCCCATCCGATTATAATTTGGGTGTCTTCAAGGCTAGATGTGAATAGGCTCTTAATAAATAAGTGCGACTCACCATCAACGATTGTATCACTGCTTACCATCAGGTGGGATTGCAATCAAGCACTAGTTTATAACCAATAAAAAAAAAAACTAAAAAAAAATTTTATTTTGACTTAATTCAAATTATCAGTCGTCAGTCCATGACTTTAAGTGTTCAATGACATTTGATTTTTGCTCTCAGTGATGTGTGTATGCTCACTTTCTTGTAATTATGAAAAATTGACATCGTTTTCTTGTGACGTGTGACGGGTAGCGTTTTTCGCGGACAAAACTGTGCCAGAGATCGCCGTAGACAGTGGTTTGGAAGGAGAAAGGCAGGCCTTTGCCCATCGGCGTAGCCAGACATGGGCTCAGGGTGGCGCAGCAGTCTATAATAATATGTAACTTGCAAATTAAAGCCGCGGTCTTACCTCGGTCAATTTTTTCATAAAAGAAGGTTACACCTACCATATAGCACTCTGTATCTGTGTGTATAATTCGAATTATCCAAAACACTTTCTTATTACTCACCTACCTACACCACGAAATCTCTCTTTAGGTTTGGTTAGGTATCTTACAGGTCAGAGACAGGGTGGGGCGCTTGCCCCACCGTGGCTACGTCCAGGCCTTTGCCCAAATGTGGGACACAGTGTAAATCATCAAACTAATGGCTGTTTTTTTTAGTTTCACACAGTTTTCTCATTTAATCAGTGTCCAGTTTAGTAAGTATTTAGTTTTCAATCACTTTGAGTTACTTTACAATCACTTTTACAACAAAGATCGCGGTTATTTCAATGATTTCACATATTGTCCAGTTGCGCAGACACTTCAGATACAAAACTACATTAATTTTACATCACAAAATCCACTAGGAATCGATTTGTGAATAATTAAAACAGCCACTGAACTCCACTCGATAAAATCTCGCCGAAAACAACATCGAATCACTTCAGTGCAGGATTAAGCCAGCGTGGACCTGTAGCAAATTCTACCAAGGGGGTCAAGTCTTTAGCTTTGTTAAAGTAGGTAAAATCATCCAATGACATCCCCCGCACTTGGGCGGAGCGGGAGATAATGTCAGACTCTTACTGACTAAAACCCTACCCCGTTGCTCCTTGGACAAATTAATAAACCTGCAAGTTTGCGGTTGCTCACAAAAATGTGAGTTCTACTATTCGACAACAGATGGCGTTGGTAGTGGTAAGAATGTGAATGTTCTTATTTTAAAATTAATTTACCTATTAGAATACTTGGTCGTATTGCTATTTCCATTCAGTCTCCGCACATGTGCAAGAAACCGCAGCCGACAGTTTTTTTTAAAGATTGTCTTCGCGCAGGTCAACCTATGGGATTTTCATACGCCTACCGGACTTGCCTGTGTTAAATAAAATTGAAGCCTTCAGCTAAAACTTATAAAATTTATTAAAATTAAGTGACTACACTCTTAGGGCATACTCCATAATCATGGCGGTAAGTGCCCACTAGCTAGTTATGCTAGCAAAGGAGGAAGCCGCACGCGTGAGGCAACGGCCCTCACGCCCAGTCGCCGTCGGGATCCCGCTTTCCGGCCACCGTAGACGCGGGCTTGCGGACGGCGAGCTATGGGTCGCTGTCTGATCGTCCGGTAACCGACCGGACCGAGCCCAAGTCGTCGACGGCGTGTTCTGTTCCCGCGCGACACAAGGAGCTGTCAGCACACCGAAGAGGCTCAGCCTAGATACCTAGGCTACGAAGGAACGGGGTAGGTTTTTAGTCAGTAAGTCTGACACTACTTCCCGCTCCGCCCAAGGGCAGGATTTGTCATTGGATGATTTTACCTACCATAAAAAAGGGGGGGCTAAGGCCCCCCTAAAGGCTTGCTTTACAGCTTCAGAGCCTAGTTTAGGCACCAGTCTCCCACAATATAATGACGCTGCGACAATATATGCTGATGACACTGCGTCATATACTTCCTCTGAAGATATCGACCTAATAATTGAACGGCTTGAACTGGCACTACGTCTTCTTGACACGTTTTTCACTAGATGGAAACTAAAATTAAACTCAAGTAAAACAAGCCATTCTTTTCACCCGAAAACGAAGTTTACCTCCCAGGCTTATTAATTTCAAAACAGTTTCCATACCATGGAGTCGTTCGGTAAAATATCTCGGTGTAGTTCTAGATAATAAAATAACCTGGAATGAAAATACTGACACACATCGCGAAAAGGGTCTGAAGAAGTTGTCTGATGCCCCAAGAGGACACCGGTGTCCGCCACCTATTGTCTTTCTATTGTGTCACTAATTACGGTATTCAAAAGGTTAAATGCATTAAAACCTATTTTAAATAGAAAATCAAAATTAAGCGCTGTTACTAAACTACGTATTTATACTACCCTTGTTAGAACATGTTTGACATATGCTTCGCCAGTCTGGAGTTGCCTGACTGACAAAAACTACAACAAATTGCAAATTGTTCAGAATAAGACACTTAAAATTTCGTATAATACTGCTTTTCTAACCAACCCCAACTGCATGAGCAAATTAAATTCCTCTTCATTAAAAAATTCATTTTAAAATCAGCTCGTAAATTCTACTTGTATAAAAATCCCAAACACTACAATCCGTTAGATTCATCCATAGGTAAACGAAGATCAAATAGTTTGCCGTATTCAAAAAAATATAATCGATATCGCTTACCACATCACTATTTCTTAGGTGAATAACAATATGAAGCTACCACCGGACCGACCGGGCTACCCTCACCTGGCCACCGTACTTGAAGCAAAAACAAACTAATTACCCACAATTTATATTAATAAAATTAGTAACTTATTATATTGTGCGATCGACTCGCATTACCTTGTGTACCTAAATTAAATAGTGTAGTTATGGTGTAAATAAGTCAGTGCTAAGACTTTTCTGTGCGTCGTAATTCAACATAGTGTTCTATAAGAACTTGTTATATAACACAATCTCAACATTAATGTAAATGTGAAATGTTTGCAAAGGTAAGTTTGCCTAAAAACTAGTTACATAGATGGTTGTAAACAATCTATACTTATAATAAATCTGTAGGTAGAAGTAAAAATTCTGTACATTGAATATATCAAAAAAATAAATGGCAGGGGGTGTTACTAGACCGACACCGAACACAAAAATGTGATTAAAAATTTTTTTGTCTGTCTGTTTGTTCAGGAATCACGCAAAATCTACCGGTTCGATTACGATGAAACTTGGTATAATTATTCTTTAATATCCTGGGCATCACACTGGGTACTTTTTATCCCGGAAAAGTTTATACAATAAAAAAAAAAACTTAATTTTGCGGTTCGATCCCTAGACCCGATTACTGTACCAACCGCAAATAATAAGTTTGTCGTAGGTTACGTCACCCGTTTCTATTGTAATTAGCCAAAAAGGGCCCGCGCCGGGGCAGAAGTATTAATACCGGTATGCTCGATAGATAACGTTCTACACAAATAGCACTATAAACAAAAATCTCATTGATAAGTTTCGTCATTCACGCGAACGAAGTTGCGGGCACAGCTAGTTTAGAATAAGATCATATTGTTGACAGTTTCATGATGTTATGTGAATAAAGACCTTTAAAAATCAATCAATCAATCAATGGGTAGCTCGCCGTACGTCCGTCCAGTAACCCCCAGATCGAGCCCAAGTCGTCGACAGCACGTACTGTTCCCGCGTGCCTCAAGGAGTTGTCAGCAAATTGTAGAGGTCCAGCAGGGCCGAAGCCTACTGGGGCTATGGACTGATTTCTGAAAAGAATGTCCGGCCCCGGTATAAAGGGCTAAGAAGGAACAGGGTAGGTTTTTAGTCAGTAAGAGTCACACTATCTCCCGCTCCGCCCAAGGGCGGGGGATGTAATTGGATGATTTTACCTACCATAAAAAAGGGCATAACCTGTTGAGTGCGGGCCTCGGCTGGAAGGACATCTAGGGATGGACTGGAGCGAGCATCATTTGCAGGAGACGGTTCTGAAACGTCTATATCCTATGGTATATGTGTACGAAGACAGACCAAGTATAATTCTCAATGGGACAGAAGACCGCGACCGGAGTGCCAGCAGCGGCGGCTCAGAACAGACCAAGTCCTGGAATAGCATATACGGTACTTTTTATACTCAGAGTATATTCCTTTGGGACAAAGGCGTCGCTAAGGGGGGGCAGGATGGGGCTACGCCCCCCCCCCCCCCTATAGGCTTACTTTACAGCTTCAGAGCCTAGTTTAGGCACCAGTCTCCCACAATATAATGTCCATTCTATATGTTACCGTAGATTACACCCCTATTTTTTAATTAGTGCACAAAAAAATGGGGCTCAATCAGTACCCGTTACTGATCATATTTGTGTAGTCAAAAGTACAAAAAACGAAATCCCAAAATTGTCTACGAAAATTTGTCATTATTGGTAAATTTATAATTGAATCATCACATAACAACTACTACTAGAAAATATTAAGCGCAGTGTTTTCCCATTTTTATTGACATTCTTTCATTCATAAACAATAACCTGTACAATGTTTCCATAAATTGAGTGAGATTTTGGTAAATAAACAAACGCTCATAACTTTGCTGTTTATGAATATTATTTATTGAGACTTTACTTAAATAATAACAAGAGCTTTTCTAATAAGTCCTTTAAGAATTTGCCCTAATTAAAAAATAGTGGTGTATTGTGGAGTAAATTTTTTTTTATTATTATTTAAAAAAAAAACTTTTTTATTAGTCTCTATACTTCCAATAGCCTCCCCCCCCCCCTTCATCATCGGCTAGCGACGGCCTTGCTTCGGGATATTTTTTTACTATCACGAGGGTAAAGCCTAGCAATAGCAAGTAAATAAATAAAACAAAACAACTACGAATACTCAATGCACTTTATTTCATATCATAAATAGGTAATATGTTTGGGATATCACAATTTGTTTGTTCATTACTCGCCAAATCTTTATCTATCATCTAGGCGTTACACAAGTTTTATACAATTGTCATTAAAATAACTACAAACTAGATTGAAGAGGTATTATTTTACAAAACAAAAGGACAATTGAAGTTATTAGAATAATAGTTAGTATAAAGGTAACAGCTCATTAGAGCCACCCGGCACCCACGCCGCACCGCCTCGCCTCGCGGCTAGTATTCTTTATATGGACTTGTATGAACATGCGCTCACTATCATCTTACGACCGAGGCGATCCGGTGACTCTACGAAGTGGATGTAGTTAGCGCATGCCACAGATATAGATAGACATAGATAACGCAAGCATCACGATCTGTATGAAAACCAAGCGTGCCATTTTTTGACTACCTATTATGACGTCACAAGCACTATTTAGTGAAAACGCCGCCGCGTACGGTGTCCCCCTCGCTCCACTCCCACACCAACAGCACAATTAACCATTTTTATATTTTTAACTGCACCCGACTAGCGCTGTACTCCGATGCAGACTGAGCGCGAAAGTGACCACTTACGATTTTTGTACGTAAGCTAGGCATGCGAAGTAGTTGCGCTTGCGTTATCTAGGTATATCTATATCTGTGGCGCATGCCCACACAAGTCCATAATATAAGAATATAGTGTGTTGGGGTAAGACCGACGCTGGGGGTAAGAACATATAAATCAAATATCTCATTTATTTGGCTACATATTTTAATACTAGCTACATTGTACGGCGGCACAAAATTATGACGTGGCACGCAATGTGGATAGCATTAAAAATATAACTAAATATGTGAGATATTTAATCTATACGTTATTACCACAGCATCGATCTTACCCCAACGCACCTTAGGCACTGCGGATTGAGTCCGGGTGGCTCTAATGAGCTGTGACCTTAATACTACTGATAGAAGCTGAAACAAGTGTTTTTTACATCTTCCATAATTAAATTACTGAGCTAAATTCCGCAAATATATTGTTTCCTTATGAAATTTAAAGTTAGGTCCAATACGCGGCATGTAAATTGAACTTGGCGATCGACCTTCAATGTGCAGAAATAGATTTTCGGCTCTCAAATGAAGTGCGGTACAGCGGGGGGCTGCGTGTAAACATAGCAACGGCGGCCATTTTAGTTTAACTTATTTGCCGCGTACAATATTATTCATTTTTTTATTGATATTTTGCGGAATTTTGCTTCACACAGCAGCAGTCAGTTTGAATTTAGATTTAGGTAATTATACCTTTTTATGCTGAGAGCAGGGTACCCAACTTACGAGTTGTGGGTCGCGGGTTCAAACCCAGCCAGGCGCATTACTTTGTATAATTAATTTCATCACTACTGCTCTCAAAACGGTGAAGGGAAACATCGTGAGGAATGTCCTAGAACCAAAAATTCGAAGACATGCGACATCCACTAATCCGCACTGGGTCCGCGTGGTGGCCGGATTACGGCCCATTCCCTCTCCTAGAGAGGAGGGCCTGTGTCCCAGCAGTGGGAACATTATAATGCTGATGCTATGGTATGCTGCGGGGGCTGTTATAACTGTATTTTTATGTGGCAAAAGTAACCTCTGAACATTATATAAAAAAAACATACAAATAATACTAAAATAAATACAGGAAAATTTTTTAACCACTGCGTAAATTTTTTTTGGTGGCTCAGTGTAAGCAATAGAACACATTTCCATTTTTAGTTTATGACTTTTTTTTTTCTCATTTTTCCATTTTGTCCCAATTTGAAATAAGCAAGACATGGATATAATTTAATAGTAATACTATGAATGAGCATGAATGAAAACGCGAAGGCCGCCGGCCGCTGGACCACGCCCAGCGCACGAGACGGGGGTGCGGGGGCATGCGGCGCCGGCGTTTGATAAACAAAACGCATGCACATGCAGTACGTCACTTGCGGATGCAGAGACCGGACGTTTGCGCCCTTCGCCGTCCCTGCGCGTGTGCCGCGTACTAGACTAGCGTAGTGACAATGTCTCATTTTACTCACCGCGAGTGTTATGAAATGGTGCGAGTGTATTTGTTAAGCAATGAAAATTTACGAGCAGCACGAAGAAGATACGAAAGGGAGAGCGTACCTCGTATGCGAGCCCAAGGGATCCTCAATCCCACGGTCCCTAATGAGAGGACAATTTGAGCAGCTAACCAAAGGCTGCTTTGCTTGATCACGGCCAGTTCAGAACACCGAGCCACGCACAAGGGTCTGGCAGACCTCGACTGGCAGTCGAAGCCGATTTTTTTGAACGCAATCCAAGAGCCAGTACCTACGACGCAGAACGACGTTTTGGTGTTAGCCAAAGCGCAGTATGGAAGCTGCTAAATACAGCCGGACTCCATCCATACCACTTTCAGCCGGTACAACAACTCCATGACCCAGACCCAGCACCACGTCGAGCCTTTTAAATCACACCACAATTTTTTAAATACGCCAAAATGCAATTGTTTCAATCTAAATTGTATCATGTCTAAATACCTATCATACCTAAATGTTTTATTTTGAATGGATTAAAACGTATTACCTACTTTCTTACTTATTATGATTTATTTTCTGCATTTTGATGGTCCTAAGCCCATGAAAGTATGAAGGATAAATTGGAATTACGTTTACAAATAACTTTACACAGTCTAAACTTTAAAAAATGTAGCGCTAAACTGGGGTCAATAATCGCACCGCGTAAGTAGGTACCGTCGCATAGAGCGAGCGCGCGTGAGTACTTCTGATACCAGCTGGCGCGTCAGGCGAGCGGTCGACGCGCGGCGTGAATCGGGCGACCAGTCGACGGACTGGCAAGCGACGTCCATAAAATAAATTTCTGAGTAAACAAGTCTCGTAAGCGTTAACTTAATTTTTTACTATTGAAACATATCAAAATAAAAAATACGTGTTTATTAAAATATATTCAAGTTTATTATGTCAAAATTTGCGCACTGGTTAAAAACTTTTCCTGTATATATACTGTATTTAAGCACATATTGTAAGTATTGTGTTTTATAAGAAACACTACAGGAATAAGTCACGCTTTCTAATGCCGATAAAGCGTCGATAAAAAAAGTTTAGTGCTGGTTTACGGAGACACGGCGCGTTTCACGGCGCGTTGGGCGTTCGTCGTACATTGCAGCAGCGGGCCGCCTCATTGCTCATGCAAACATAAACATATGGCAAAGTACGACAACCGCTCAACGCGCCGCATCTCCGTAAACAAGCCCTTACTGGTAACTTGATATATCCCCGGCAGAAGATGTCATTGTGACTTAACCGTAACAATTTATTATTATTATTTCATGTATATCTTTTTAGCAACGCGTAAAACATAGACGGAAACCTTGTAGTACAATGCGACTCATATTAATAATAAGAATATCAATGAACTCTATCTGAAAAATAGATAAATGGTTCAAAAAGATAAATAACAACTGCTATTGGCATTTATTTTTTTACGAGTGCACAAGCGCTAAAGTTCGCAGAGCTTAACTTCAGACTCGCCAAGTTACCGCGGCCGTACTTGATTATTATTAGATTTGACAGCTGGACAGAAGCAACATGGCGATAAGTCAATTCTATAATATTTTGAATCGTATTTTAAATATTAACTTAATCCCTCAATTTTATACCATTAATTCAACTTAAAACTTCGTTCAGAAACCGAAATTATCGATTTTTTTTTTTTCATTTTTTTAACTCGAGCGCTTTATCGGCATTTTTAATACGAAATAACTTTATATAGAATAGGTAATATTTACATTAATTTATAGACTAGTAGACTCCAATAAATGGCACTTAATTCACGAAGTCTTTTAACACTTTTGTTTGTTACGAATAAACTGAAAAAAAGCCTCGTAATGTATGTACTCTTTCCTACTTTATGGTTCCATAGAGAAAATTATAGATTTTTTTTTTCGAAGTCTCATAGTCTTAGATGAACCTGCCTGATAAACTTATCTATCATAAGATTCTTTTTTTGAATCTCATATAAAGAATAGAGAAAATTGTGAGTCATAAATTAAAAAAAAATATATTTTTCTGTTGCTAATTTTTAAAGTCCGTTAATTTAATTGGTTAATAAATTAAAAACGTGCAGGAAAGAGTAGATTTACCAAAAAGTATAGGTAATAAGATAAATAAGAACTACCTACTAGCTATTATTGTCTATTTTCTGATATACACCGACAAAAGAGGTCGACTCTATACCGAATACGCTAATATTTAAAAATTCATTACAAAACAAAAATTAAAAAAAAATCGGAAAACCAAAAAGCACAGAAATAATATTAGGTATCAAAAGATCTTGCACACCTTATTTTCATAGGCATCTTAAACTATGAAAAATGGCGCGTAAAGCGATTTTATCTTTGTTGGCTAAGACAGCAGAAGCTATTGGAGATTTTTAACTTAAAAAATTCAATACGTTGGTTTAACTATATTGAACAGAAAAGCTGAACTCAGTCGTCCATTATTAATAGTGCGTAACTCAGTTTCTTCTAAAAATCAAGTTACTTACGTGTTACTAAACAATCTATAGATTACTACTCTCCTGAAAAGTTCCCGATTTTGACTTACGCGGTGTTCAAACTTAAGGTAAGCGACGACGACTTATTTTGATAATTTTGTCCACTCGTATTTTCATTGGTCAAACGCTATCGTGAAGATAGAATTATAATGCGCGATGCGTCACACGGGGCGTCGCCAAATAGGCGGGAGCAATGGCCGCCACGCCTAAAGTAAAATACAGTGCGACAAGGATTTTGGCGCTCAAATTATTTGAAATGCAGGCGGCGAAGTCAGTAAGCATTTGTAAAATTGTCTGTGGCAATAAAAAAAAAAACTATTGAAAATCAAGATGGTGGCGTTGGTTCCGATTAGCGATTTCGTTTACGCGCCAAAAAAATTTAAGTCTTGTCGTAACTAAGATTTTTTTTGATTGATGAGAAAAAGAAATTAAATTAATTGGGTACTGGTGGTAAACAGTATTATTATTAGTTAGTCACTTTCAGCAATTAATATAATTTCCTTTCTTTCAAAATGATAGTGAGAAAAACTAATCCCATATCCAGCGCGGGAAAATAATAAAGAAAAGCAATATGGCTACCGTAAAAATAAATTGTAATTTATCTTGTCAATCGTTCACAACTTGAGAATTATATTTATAAATATTATATTTTCTTACAATAATCATTCTTAAATCTAGTTTATTTTTTATTTATTTACAATATATTACAATTTCTATATCATATTGATACACTATACATTAGCGGTTACCGGTAACCGTTACTTAATGAATAACGGTTTTACGTTATCTTAATACTACAATGAGAATTCACTCTTTTTATGAAATAATCAAAATGCAGTCTTGAAAATCAATCAAATAAAACATGATTTAAATGTTACGTTCCAATCCATAAGGAAATGGAATACTTTGGATTTATTCCAAGAGATCACACTTTTATGTTAATTTTGGAAACCATTTTGAACACAATTCAAACTTACATCAAAAATCCGTTATCGAGTCAAAAACCTATAGTAGATTTTGTAACTTTATTTGTATTTATTTACACTCTCACTTTAGCGATCTGTCAATGAACAAATTCATTCACCCCTCCGCCATGATGATGAAACTGTTGCGTATTATCAACGATGACGCTCGTATAACCGCCTTCTTGCACAGCCGGACTGGCCGCCATTTTACCAAATGTCCCGCCAAAATTATCTACCACGGGCCTGCCATTTTGATTCTGATTATGGCCGTAGAAAGATATTAAATTCGTGTAGTTATAATTATTGGGTATTTCTGATCCTTCTATTGAGCTACAAGACGATGAGCTAGCTGAAAACGGTCTTTGATTTTGTGGATAACTGACATAATTAGGTAAGATTTCATTGGTGTCTGTGTAATTTTCGTAAAAGATTTCTTGATAAGATCCGTTTTGATGGTGGTATTCTTCTTGGGTTTCGTAAGGGGGTATGACTGGGAGGTATTCGGGATACGTGTAACCCCCACTGGAGTCGCTGTATTCGCTTTCTGGGACCTGTACGGGGTTGATTTTCTCTGTGTGTCTAACGTGGGGCATTTGTGGTGATGTCGTGGTTGTGGGGACGTGGGATGGCGTGGGGCAGTCTACGTTGTTGACGTGCTTTGGGGCTCCTTGGCTGATGTTTAAGATTAGGTGTTTTTCTTCGATGTCACTGGAAGAAAAGGGCTTGGTTATTTTTTAAAGTTGATTGTAAAACACAAATAGCACACATTTCAAGTAAGATAACACAGGTACTTTTATCTATTTTTTTTAAAATGTTTAGCTCATTTTATTGTCAAGACAATTGCTTTAAAATTAATCTTCAGCTACAAAAATACAAAGAAGAGTGTTCTTAAACCACGATGAAACGAACTGAATAGAAACTTAGGCTTAAGTACAACAAAATGCAAGACAGTAGTAACATTATAAGAGTAGTAGATATGGCGTTTCCTTTGACACCTAATCTACAAGCAATGTGTAACACAAGGAGTAGGCACCAACCTGAGTACATAATTGACTGACACAATGCAGTGTGGCCTCGAAGACCGAGAGTTGTGTACTATGGTCGCATAGCTCTGCATCCACACCCAGCCACCACTCTTCGTTAGGAAGCGGTAATAACGGGATGTAACTTGACCTTTTGTTAAAACTGCAATAGAGAAAAATAGGTTTAGATTGTTGACATAATATAAGAGACCTGAGGTACCTGTAAGTTAATGTACTTTAATCGGTTGTCAAAATATAGATTGATACCATTCAGTTAGTCTTTTGATAGCATAAGAACTGATCCGATACTTTGGAAAAATTAGGGACTAGTTAAAAAATATACACGCAACGACCGACAACTACCTACTGGTCATTGACTCGCTCAGCTGATGTTTACTTAAATAAATTAATTTCGTACATTCGTGTATTAATTCGAGTTTTAGAAAAAAGTACTTTATTCTTTAATTTTATCTTTACAAATCAATAGTGTTTCATGTAACGGGTCGACTCTCCACGGGATTAAAACGATCAAAATTTAACCGTGTATACGTCGTCGTTTTGATCACTTGTTTGGCTTTAGACAGTAAAAGACTGACACTCCTTCTCGCCCCATTCACAGCTGGAGAATTTATTTGATGAAAAACCACAAAAAAATGAAACTAAAAATATATTACATAATGAGTCCTACTTTATTATATAGAACAAGAGTGGAATAATGTTTAGAACGTTTTTTTCATTCCTATCAGAAGTGCCAAGTACGAGTATAAAGGCCGTGATCGACGGGCGAGTAAAACCGCGGTCTTCGGTAAAGCTCGCCGGAGTATCATTGCAATACGAACGACCAGCCTAGCTCGCGGCTCGTCGTGTTTGCTTCATTTTCTACTCGGCTCGTCGTTCAAAACTATTTTACTCACTAGTCGATCAGCACCGCCGAGCCACGAGTAAAACCAACGTTCTATAAAACCGCGATGTTGACTCGTACGTCGATTACCCACTTAAGATAGAGACGAGAACTTATTGTGGCTACGTGATAAGATATATTTATAAAATTTAGTTACTTATAACCGTTATTAGTTTGTACTAAGATATAGCTGTGAATATACTTACGGGTACAATGCGAGTGCCTCATATGCAAGACGTCGGTGCCGTGAATGTAGTGGTAGAGGGTCTTCTCGATCAGGTCCTGAGGCTCATAGCCCGTGAGCGATGCCACCCTGGAAATAATGATATAACTGTTAGTTATGTTATCGTTACATGATGTAGCATCCTTAATATCAGATATGTGGAAGTTTTTTTTTTATAATTGTCGGTCTATGGAAATGCCTTCCACAAGTGACAATGGAAGCATAGACTAATACCGTTGTAGTAGCCCTTGCGAAGGGCAAGTAAAAGAACTCAGGTGGGTTTTAGTCAGTAAAAATCTGACTCCTTCTTGCTCCATGCAGAGCGGGATTCAAATGTCTATACGATAAAATGATATACGATACGAGGAAATCAACTCGTAAAAAAAGAATTATTATCTCATTCGTTTAATACTCCGGGCTGGTTATCATAAGGAGAATTTAATGAGTAGGAAGTATTTTACTATATTTTTATATCATTTTTTAATACTTTGCTACCTTTGAAGACGACACGCGCACACTCTCCAAACGCTTACTAACATCGAATATTGTACTAAATCCTAGAATAAATTTATTTTAAATTACAGTCCATTTGCCTTTGAGTTATAGTTCTTAGATAGGTCCCTTACACCTAGAACAAATTTCAAATCAAAACTCATAAAAGACAAAATCACTTCCTTGTTCCCACTTTATCCCATAAAAACAACACTACAATCACCTCGCCTCGATACCAACCCCTAACCTGTCACGATCCCCTCAGTAATTAGTTAACCCTTAAAACTAGAGTACCAGGGGTCTCTCCCTTTGACAAGCATTGCTTTTTTGCAATGGTAATTGCCGGAAGTGACGCGCAATATTTTTTTGAGCGTCAACAGTTTTTTCGCTTGAAAAACAATATGCGAGCTTGATTGGGTAAAAAAGGTGATCGGTTTCTGTTCGGAGGGTTTTTTTTTTATTAAGAGTTTATTAGTTATGTAAATGCAGCCTTTTTTAACTTTTAAATGATGAAATTGATTCATTACATATTAGTAGGTATATGCCATTAAATTAGATTATTTTTTACAAACTTTTATTTAGTTTCACCTATCCCGATGTTTGTCTGTGATCAAATCTTAAAAATTAAACTTGATCCACTTCCCGCTTACCGATTGAGTTGAAATTTTGCATGCATGTGTAAATCAGATAATAATCAGATAGTAAAGTTATTATGACAAGGAGCTGATCTGATAATGGAACCGCAAGGTGGCCATAGGAACTCAGTAATTACACGACACAACCCCATCAAGTTTGGGCTCGTGTCATTCGTCTTGACGAGATTTTGGTCATATATGGTAACCAGTGTCTGAAGATGGAACTGGAAGATGGACATAGAAATTCGCTAATATAAGCGCAATAAGATAACCTTATCGTATTTGACTTATTGGAATGGCCTTGATGAGTAATAATTATCTAAATAGGTATTTACCGCGCTATAAAGGCTTGCTATGAAAAAAATATTTTCATTGAAAACTGGTTTAACAATATTAAGTTTTATAAATTAACCACAAAATTATATACCTACGCGTTATTATTTTTATTTACTCTCATTACGTCGAGGTAACCATACTTTACGTTACAAAGGGACAGACTTTGTGTGAAGTTATTAGCTAAGTAATTTATAAACGGGAACTTTACTGTTACTGGACAGTCAAATGTAATGGAAATACATAGACTAATTTTGAGTTTAACGAGTTATATGTTTGAGTACATCGATCCGACATCACCCTACCCTTAAAAGAAACACGTTTATCTACATTAAGATTCTGAAAAAAAAAAAACGGTTGAAAACCGTTATTTCTTATCATAAATAAAAATGAATGTCCTTACAACCATACTTTGTTTAATTTTGTTTCAATTGTCAGTCAAAAAGCTTATCATCTTAAACCCACAAATACCATTACTTTATTTGACATGTTAAATTTAACCGTTATGAAAGATAACGTGTTGTAAACATAACTCAAATAACGTAATAATTACCGGTATCTTATCGTTGTTCGAAATAACATTAATAGTAGACAAAAAAAATCAGAAACAAGGTCTTAATTTGCATGAATTATTTTTCATACTCGAAAACCGGGTTTTATTCCATTTCTTATAAGCACGCAATGGACTGTTTTCCACACTAGTGCGGAAAAAAAGCGCGCTCTCCCCCGCCTCAATTTTTTTGTAATACAGATATAAGTGCAGAAAGTCTGTCATTGCAGCCGAGGAAGAATTTCCGAAATTCTGTGGAAATGTTATGAAGCCGAGTGCTGCAGTGACGAATCTCCACGTGTATCAAACGATGTTTTTCAATACACTTACGAAGAAATACGATGAAAAATCCACTAATAATCTATCTTCTATCGGAAAATTACGACTTATTTTTGTTCCTTCTGTTCTGAAGAAATTTTCCAAAGTTACCTTACAATTCAGTTTTGTTTTGATGGAAGCAGGCTATCGCAAATATTTTTTACCTCAATCACATAATCTGACGGAGGATTCTCTTCAAATCTTCGCAATGTCAAACTTTCTGCACTTGTATCAAAATGTGAGCAGTGGTGGCCGAGAGAAACGGTGAAGGAAAACATCGTGAGGAAACCGGCATGTCCTAGAACCAAAAACTCGAAGACATGTGACATTCACCAACCCGCACTGGGCCCGCGTGGTTGATTACGGCCCATTCCCTCTCTTTGAGAGGAGGCCTGTGTCCCAGCAGTGGGAACATTAAAAGGCTGATGATGATGATCGAAATGTACTATTCCGGGTGAATTATCATACAAGTTTTTTTCCATATAAAAATCCATCTACTTTACCCGCAGGCGGTCGCCTCCTTCTGCGAAGCAGTAATGCTAGCAAAGGAGGAGGCCGACCGTATCAGGCAACGGCGCTCACGCCGCAGCCGCCGCCGTAATTCCGATCCAAATTTCCGGCAACCGTAAGCGCGGGCTTGCGGACGGCGGGCAATGGGAAGCTCGCTGTCCGTTTGTCCGGTAACAGACCGGACCGAGCCCAAGTCGTTTACGGCGCGCACTGTTCCCGTGCGCCTCAAGGAGTTGTCAGCAAACCGTAGGGGCCCAGTAGGGTCGAGGCCTAGTCTGGGGCTCTGGGAAGGTATGAAAATGCATACCAGGGCCCTGGAACCAAGGCAGGGAAGGAACAGGGTAGGTTTTTAGTCAGTAAGAGTCTGACACTATTTCCCGCTCCGCCCAAGGGCGGATTTGTCATTGGATGATTTTACCTAATATTAAAAAAAAATCTACTTTACCCATTATAGAGTAGTTTGGTTTCACAGTTAATTGATCATTGTTTAGCAGCGGATATCCGATATTGTGGTGTCAATTATACCCCAATCCTGTCGGGGCACTACCCCCACTAAAACGGGTGTCAATTGTATCCCACTTGGGGAGTCTTTGTTTCAACCCCTCACGGTTTGAGGGTGAAGATTTTTTTTCTATGTCCTTAAAAAAAATCTTCTATGGTTTTTTTTTTAACGTACTTGTATCTGTTCTAATGGTTTTTTAAGTGGATATCAAATTAAATTGTTACTATATTGTGTATGCATGTGATGGCCCAGTAGTTAAGATGTCGTCTCTCATGTAAAACTCGAATAAATATTCGCATGTACCTACGAAATTAATTTCTTTCAGTAAAAGTCAGCTGAGCGAGGTCAATGAACTGTAGGTAATTAGTACGCAACGACCGATAGCTACCTATTCTAGAAAAATTTTCGAAACTCGATTCGGGAAAACTGTTTTCATAGGTAAGTTTGTACGGAACCCTCAGTGTGCGAGTCCGACTCACACTTGACCAATTTTTTTTTTCCATTTTGCTATCGACTCTACGAGGTCCACCATAGGCGTGGGTTTGCGGACGACGAGCAATGGGTAGCTCGCGGTCCGGCCGGCGACGTAAAAAATGTTAGCAAAACCGTAGGGCCAAAGCCTACTGAGCCCAGGGGTCGTCCGAAAGCACAACCGTGATATTATGATAGATTTATTTAGGCAAACACCTTTAATGTAGAATCAATGTACACATACAATACTCAAAGAACACAAAAAGTTCTTAATACAACACAATAAAGTCCAAATTCAATCACCGTTCCAAAAATCGAATTTACCAAGCAACTCGCTATCCTCCAAAAATTGTCTCTAACTCCTAATTCAAAAGCAATAAGGTCCATTTTCGCTTGTATTACAGTGAGATAAACAGCAAATATAAATTAGTGTTTAGTACGTGCTAAAGTGTGCGAATGCAGGATAGCTTCCGTACAGTCAGCATTAATGGTGAAGTTTGCTGAATGAACGATATTTTATTATCATAAGCAAGACTGTTTTTTGTATTGAATTTGCTTACGAATTCTTTTTTGGCGACGGTCTCTTTGAATTTGTAGCACGTGGTGTCTTTTCTAAGGCCGTGGTTTCGGAGACGCGGCGCGTTTGGCGTTTCGTCGTACATTGCAGCAGCGGGCTGCGTCGCTCGCGCAAACAAAAACTTATGGCAATGTACGACGGACCGCACGACGCGCCGCGCAACGCGTCGCGTCTCCGTGATCGAGCACTTATGGTTCCGTTCCCCTAAAGGAAAATACGGAGTCCTTATAGGTTCACTTTGTCTGACCTGTTGGTCTAGTGGTTAATGGCCCTGACTGCTATGCCGGAGGTCGTGGGTTCGATTCCCACCCAGGACAAATGTTTGTGTGATGAGCACGATCATTTGTTCTATGTCTGGGTGTTATTTATCTATAATATGTATGTGTTTAGAAATATATAATTGTGTTTAACAGTAGTCCAGTACTCATAACATAGTGTGATAGTGTGGAATTACTACATTGTATAAAACAAAGTCGCTTACCGCTGTCTGTCCCTATGTATGCTTAGATCTTTAAAACTACTCAACGGAATTTTTTGTTTTTTTTTATAGACAAGGTGATTCAAGAGGAAGGTTTATATGTATAATTACATGCATAATGTATTTAATATCACTATTGCACCCGTGCAATATTTATGCATAATGTATTAAATTTAATATCACTATTCCACCCGTGCAATATATAACAATAGAACATGACTCATAGCTGTCATAGACAAAGAAACATTACCAAATAAGGTAGCGCATAGATAAACTTATAAGTCGACGGATTTAGCTAAGCTTATCTATCTGTCCCAATACGTTGTCTATGGTGTCACGTTGCAACATCTGTGGCCCAGGTGGGTATGTTTTGACATTTAATATCTTTGTAGTTATGGAAGCCTGGTACCTGGAAGATGGATGTGTTGATTTGCTTGTGTATACTATTTATGTCGCTTTAATACCGCGGAGGGTCGATTCGGTACATGAAACACTCGATTTGTAACGATAAAAATGAAAAATAAAGTACTTAAAATAAAACGACCAAAATTTAACGGTGTATAAAGGCGATATCAAATACGTTCATAAGTATTGAAAAATTCACATTAGTGAGTACTTGCGGGATTTGTCATTGGATGATTTTACCTACCATAAAAAAAATCTCATCTGTGTTGCTATTCTCTATGAAAACGCAGCGCATCCTCAACGACGAACACCCAAATAGACATTGGATTGTCAACCTAATAGACCTATACATTGGATTGTTAATTCAATGTATCCTATTTGGATGTTCGTCGTTGCGGCAGCGCTGCGTTTTCTTAGAGAATAGCCCCACTGGACTAGGCGTTTCGCCTCGTCGTTCATACCGCTTACATCGAAGGACTGGAACAATTTGCATGCTGCGGTCTTCAAGGCTAGAGTGAATAGGCTCCTAATAAACTAGTGCGCCTCACCATCAACGATTGCATCACTGCTTATCATCATGTAGGATTGCAGTCAAGCACTAGTTTATAACAAATAAAAAAAAATACTGTGTCTTTCTATATTGCCAAACTATCGATAATACCCAACGTATTCCAAGTTGCCCACCACTAAATTTTTCTCGTAACTATTCTTAAATGGGCATGGAAATAAGCGGGCAATAATTAATAGTTGAAAATAACCGCGAGCCTACACGGGCATACGGCGGGCAATTCACGCGCTTCTCAGAAACAGGGCATAACTCTGTATTGGTTGAACAATGCAGGACTTGCGCGTTTTCCAGTGCTCTCGACACGTCTCGGTAAACGACACAAAAATTTTAGGTATTTTTTTCATAAAAATTTTAGACATTTTTTATGTAGAAGTAGAAGACATGTGACGATTAGTTAAGTACCTAAACAAGTGGAGTATAGATTTTCAGCAGAGTTTTGTCTATAAAATATTATTTGACGAAGAAAACTAGTTTGAGCTGCAAGAAAAATAGCAGTCACACACACACACACAGACAAAACTACATGTTTTAACGACTAGCTCTTTGCTGTGTGGACGGAAAAAATAAATGAAAGAATCAAAATACCTACTGCCGCTAAAATGAAAATTTTAATGCTATGACACACAGTGCAACAGTGCCTAATTATAAATGTTAATTTGACAATAGGTACCTTATTTGCCATTTGCATCGACACACATTAACATTATATTGTAATATTATTTTGTCACTATTTATTATAAATTCAGCGTGAATCGTAACGACCAATACTGTGACCAAACCGAACGACTCATAAGTCTGAATGACTAACAAACAAGGCCACCGGCTTTTGTGTTTTCCATAAATGCCAAGATGTTGTTTTACTGTCTTAAACATTATAACCGTACGAGGTAACTAAAATTACCTATCTAGCTTGCATAAGTGTATACTAAAATACGTGCCTCGTATTATATTTTGATAAACACATAGGTAATGTTCGCAATTTGTAATAAATTAGATGTCAAAAAAATGTATTTGTTAGTACAATGTTCGACAATATACGATTGTTTTTTGAAAGTCAAAATCTATCTATAGCATAGCGTAACTAGCCTCTCTATGGGAGAGGAAATTGGCCATAGTCTGCAAATTATTGCTTCTAGGGCATGACAAATTCCTCACGATAAAATATAAATTTAAAACAAATTATGTCAAAATCGACCTGGATGTGATCTTTAAGAATTGGAAAGAGAAAGTGAGGAGACATGATTGTTGGAGAGAATGGAGGGAGGCTTTCGTTCCAGTGGGACCACACGGGCTTGTTATATTACTATAATAATAGTGTTTATTAAAACTTTTGTCAATCGTCTATTACTTTTATCAGTTTAAACTGGAAGGTGTTTCCTAGCTGACTACAAAAGTAACCAGAGTAGAGTAGAGTCGCTACTCCAATGCTTCGATTTGCAACCCAGGGTAGTTCTTTTATAACTCGAGTAGCTACCCTAAAGTTAACCCAACTAACTCTAACTCCGAGCAGAGTAGGTTTGGTGTAAGCGGCCATAAATGACACTTGTTTGACATTGACAGTTGAAACTCTACGTTTGCGTTAAAAAATGCGAGTGTACAGTATACTCTGATGACGTCATTAGATTTAAGTCTATCCCCAATTTTGAGAATGGTTTCAATCGATTCTAGAGTGACTTTTGGGTTCTTTATCCGTGTCGGTACCATTGGACAAGCGCAATGGCCGCAAGTTCACCATTTATTAGTTCACGCCAATCAGGGGCGCGTAAACCTTGCTCAACAATGCGCGTTAGCGGTTCGTGGAATTGCAGGACTGGGGCCAAGGACTTGACAGATCTCGGCGATTTAAATGGAATATAGTTGTAACGCAATTTAGAAAAATATGAAAAAGAAAATGACTGCCTAATTCCAGTTTCGTTTATCTAAAGACGTTGTATAAACAATACGCATGCGTGATGAAAACCGCATGATATAAAAACACCCCGAGTCAATGACTGCGCTTAGTGTTCCACGCAGGCTTCAAATAGATGTCAACAACACCATAGGGACCCATACGGGTCTAATACTAGCTAGGGCCCATGGGGAATTTCGAAGTTTTTAGGCCAAAAAGCAACTGAAGAACCCACAGTGTGTTGATTTAGTTATTAAAAGTCTGAAACGCTGTATCGTTCCCTAGAACGGGAATGTTCTTTGTATGATTTTCCTTCTAAATACAAGAATTCATTTTTTCATAGCAAGCTTTTATAGCTTGGTATAATACTTAGATATATGGTTAATTCGGTACATGAAACAGTATCGATTTGTAAAGAAAAAATTAAAAAATAAAGTACTTTTTTCAAAAACTCGAATTAATATACGCCTGTATGAAATTAATTTCTTTAAGTAAACGGGTCAATGACCTTGTAGGTATTTGTCGGTCGTTGCGTACTAACTACCTACAGTTCATTGGCCTCGTTCAGCTGACGTATACCTATAGGAATTAATTTCGTACATGCGTAAATTAATTGGAGTTTAAAAAAAAATACTTTATTTTTAATTTTATCTTTATAAATCGATAGTGTTTCATGTACCGAATCGATCCTCCGCGGGATTAAAACGACTAAAATTTAACGGTGTATAAAATTTAGTCTAGCTGGCTGACTTCTCTATTGCTTTGTTCTAGTAAAGAATGTTGTCATCGATAAAACTAAATAGTGTTGTGCTGATATCGACAAAGCTTATCGATACTACCCACGACGCGAGCGACGGCTGTGAAATCGTTTGGCGTCGCACCGTTACGGCTTTCCGCTGATTTTATTAACTCGCATCAAATGGTTTATTGTTGCTTGAATTTTGTCTTTTTTAACTTTTATTTGTCGATAGTGTTTGTGTAGTGGTTTTTACGGCACTAGATTTGATATGGCTTTGGTGAATTATATTTTGACACTGACGTTTTGAATATAAAATAGAATTGAAGTAATCAAAAAGCTGGAGGCCACAGGACTTTAGTTGATTATTTCACTATTTAAATACACTTTTATTACTCTTTTGTGATATTATTTCATAAAATCGCAAAAAGAAAAAAAAAACAAATTCGTTCAAAATAAGTTATAAACTTTTTAAATCTGGTGGAAAGGGAAATTGTCAAATAACAGTATAAAGGTCGCAGCTCATTAGAGCCACCCGGCACCCACTCCGCACCGCCTCGCTTCTTGCGGCTAGTATTCTTTATATGGACTTGTATGAACATGCGCTCACTACAGCGTCTATTACACCACTCGATTTTCCGCACAAGTTACACAGACTGTCTTAAAGTTTACTTCCGAGTAAGACAGTCTGACCCTCATTACACTACGTGACGTCGACAAAACCAGTCGGAATATTGAGTGGTGTAATAGACCCTTACATCAACTTATATCCGAGGCGATCTAATGACGTTACGGAGCGCATGCGCATAAATAATAATAATAATATAGCCTTTATTCCTTAATTTTTGTTACATTATTTTATAAAAGCTAAATAAAAAAAAGATAAACTAAATAATAAAATAACAAAAAAATAACTAGACTGGTATATCAGTTCCGGTTAGTTAAGGTCCCTTTCGGGTATAGGCCTCCTCCAAGGTTTTCCAGTTTGGTCTGTCCCTAGCCTTGTTCATCCAGTCAGCTCCTGCTGTAGTTTTTATATCATCGGCCCAACGTTCGTACGGGCGACCCCTGCTTCGGTGTCCACCTGGGCCTGGCCATAGTGTGGTTCGTTTTGTCCACCTGTCATCAGGAAGACGAGCAATATGTCCTGCCCATTTCCATTTCAGACGTTGGGCATGGTTTAGAGCATCTATGACATTTGTTTTATTTCTTATATCTGCGCATAAAAGTTCCTTGCAAATGTCTCGACGTCATTCGTTTGACCGACACACTGACAGACATTTGTGGACGGATCTCACCGAGAGTGTACTCCTTCCTTTTTAAATTTGTTGCAAAAAAAAACCAGATGTGTCCGGGGAAAAAACCATATTTCTCCCAAATGTCTGGTATTTTTGCCGTGTTTATCCGGTATCGGCAATTTAGGTGATGGCAGCCCTAGTGTTTACGAATATTTCAGTGATTCAATTGTTCCAATCGCAAAGGTGGCACACTTTAACTATCACACAACACCCATAGACTAATATAATATTATAAGATGAGACAACACCGTCTAGTCCCAAGCTAAGCAGAGCTTGTGTTATGGGTACCAGACTGCTGATAAACATACTTATATATTTCTAAATACATACATATTTTAGATAAATAACACCCAGACACAGAACAAATGATCGTGCTCATCACACAAACATTTGTCCTGGGTGGGAATCGAACCCACGACCTCCGGCATAGCAGTCAGGGCCACTAACCACTAGACCAACAGGCCAGTCAAATTTTGCCTATGCCTCGTGGCAACCGTGCCGTAAAACCGTAAAACTAAGTAGGTTCTTCAGCTAAAATTGATAAAATAAATGTCGACATACCTGGCGTCCAAGAATATCAGCCTCATATCCAGCGAAGCTCTGAACATGAACATATTGGAGTGCAGCTTCAGCTCTGTGACGGCTGACGGCGGCAGCGAGTGCCCGACCGCGATGAGGCCGAGCGGTGCCGAACCCTCTCCAAAGCGGCGCGCTCGGAGGTAGCCAGAACAGTGTATTACCTGAAGTTAAAGGTATCGGTGAGATGAGGACCGTATTGATATATCATTTATGTCCAGGCATCTTGGCCTATAGATACCGTTACATTTTCACACAGTTAAATTTTGATCGTTTTAATCCCGTGGAGGGTCAATTCGGTACACGAAACACTATCGATTTGTAAACGAAAACATACGGCAATGTACGTGCTCGATTACGGAGACGCGGCGCGTTGGGCTGTCCGTCGTACATTGCCATATGTTTGTGTTTGCGCGAGCAATGACGCGGCCCGCTGCTGCAATGTACGACGAAACGCCCAACGCGCCGCGCAACGCGCCGCGTCTCCGTAAACACGGCCTAACACGGACCGCCCAACGCGCCGCGCCGCGTCTCCGTAATCGAGCACTAAGTGGGCATTCCCATCGTGCCTATAACAATGGATCCGCGCTAGCCCAAGCGCCTAAAAATATATCTCTACCCCATAATATTCCCTTCCACCCATCCCCCACTATTCTCAAGATGATCTGCCAAAAATCCTTTTAAACTTGTCCCTAGAGTATGTTTACTCACTAAATTACAAATCAAATGCTTAAAACAATAGTGGCGCGCGTTGCATTATTTATTGTGAAGGAGGCATTGTTCAACACTCAGTTGTACCAACATACGAAATGGGGAATTAGCGGGGACTGTATGGGGTTCTATGGGGATGTTTTATTAGTATTGGAATTAATTGAAGGGGTTCAGAACTATACGTGAGGATAATCGGGTATTTCCTTTGGGGTAACTGTGGATCTGTTGAAAATGGGATAATACCATGCATTATATTGTTTTATTATTATAATCTATAGGTACAACCTTATTTTTAGTATATTCGGAATCGGAAACACGTGTCCAGTGTTTTTATGTAAAGAATCTATGTACAAAATTTCATAAATTTTCGAAATGCCATGCAAAATCACAAAGTTGTAAGCTCGTAATGTTATCACAAAGTTGTAAGCTGGTTGTTCACACAAACACATGAACATGGCCATTCGGGTGACTGAGGGGTTGTTTTACTACTTACTTAAAGAAATTAATTTCGCACATATGCGTATATTTATTCGAATTTTAGAAAAAATGTACTTTGTTTTTTTTTTATTTTATCTTTACAAATCTATAGTATTTCATGTACCGGATCGACCCTCCACTGGATTAAAACGATCAAAATTTAACGGTGTATAAAAGCGAAATACCATTCAC
This sequence comes from Leucania comma, assembly GCA_958295575.1. Classification (NCBI taxonomy): domain Eukaryota; kingdom Metazoa; phylum Arthropoda; class Insecta; order Lepidoptera; family Noctuidae; genus Leucania; species Leucania comma. Next base: position 4,021,170 of record OY282492.1, on the reverse strand, counting down.
TAATTCAGCGAAATCTCAGGAACTATAACACCTACAAACTTAAAATTTGGCAGGTAATGTCCTTATAGGGTGTAGACGTCCGCTAAGAACGGATTTTACGAAACTCCACCCCTAAGGGGGTAAAGCGGGGGTTGAAAGTTTGTATAGAGAAACCGACTTTCACGCGAGGAGCCGAAGGAAGCAGAAGCTAGTATAATAATGATTCCATAACTTTCTTACAACGCCATTGTTACGGACGCCGAGATATAAAGGAATAAATCAAAATAGTACATAGATAACGTGTACACAATAACACGTAAACATAAATCTCATTCGCAATAAGCAAACTCACTATCAGTAAAGCAGCGCCAATCAGAGTGAACCAACTAGGAATCCAGACAGGTCGCTACAGGTCGCGACAGGTTCCTACGAGTTATGGGTCTCGACCGAGCTGCTTATTGTTGATTATTGTAGTGGAATTAAACAACGTTAATTTTCTGCTTTTCTTTATTCTCCATCTTGCAATTACTGTCCGTTAACATTTGTACTTAACCACAGACCAACTATAGTAACTTTCATAGACAACCACAGATACCCAAACATCCCCCCTTTTCCAAAGCTTTTATAATTAATTAAAATAAACACACAAAATCAAATAATCGGTTCTTACGTAGGCATACTAATTTTGTAAATCAAAGCTATCTATATAATCTTTAAATTTAGCTGGTCTCCTAACTGTATGACCACTACGTGTTACATTTACAGTTTCATTTGGTAAAGAACTACCAGGACATCTATCATTAACTATAATATTTTCAAACTGTTGTGAGTTGGCAGCGGAGCTACTGACATTAGTATTTAATGATTCATTATCAGGCGGTGCTTCAGAGATATTGAGATTATTATCAGTGCCAACATTTTCGTCTTTACTGCTTTCATTTAATCTAACATTGTGTTCAATTTCAGACATATTATCATTACAAACAAGTGAACTATCCTGCATAATATTACTACCAGTGGAGTTACATGTTAAGTTTTCATAATTACTATTTATATACTCTAAATTATCAGAATTACAAACACTGAAGTGTGGTTTAATAAATTTTCTGTTTCTCCTGTACTTATTCCCTACTTCATCCCCCACCACATAAGAACGAGGTTCATCACATTTTTTGATAATTTTACCTTTAGTCCAGTTAGCATCTAGTGACTTCTTAAAATATACATTTTGATTGACCTTCAAATCCTCAAGAGATTTTGAATTTTTATCATAATTTTTTTTTACAGATTCTATATGATTGTTATATTTTTTTGCATAAACAGCAGCTTTTGGCTTCAAATTACTTTTAGAAATGGGTAATAATGAATTTAAACTTCTTGAAAATAACAATTGTGCCGGAGATGGGAGATACAACTTAGGAGTATTTCTATAATTTAGCAAACCTAGATATGGATCCGAACCATCCTCCTTACATTTTTTGAATATACTTTTAAAAATTTTTACACCACTTTCACTTTGCCCATTTGATTGTGGATACAGTGGGCTTGATTTGATATGCTCAAATTTGTAATTGGTAGCGAAATTCCTGAACTTTTCAGATGTAAATTGTGGACCACCATCAGTAACTACTATTGCAGGAATACCATGTCTTGCAAAGATAGATTTACAGTTCAATACTACACAGTCACTTGACAAGTTATCCAGTTTACTAACTTCAATATACTTTGAATAATAATCCATAAATATAAGAAAATCTTTGTTATCTAGGGTACAAATATCAATGCCAACCTTGTGCCAAGGGAGTTTCTCTATATCATGATTAATCAATGGTTCTTTCTGTATATTTGAACTGAATTTACCACAAGGTTCACATTGTTTTACAAATAATTCAAGGTCTCTATTTATGTCTGGCCAAAAAACGCAGGATCTAGCTCTGATTTTACATGTACTTAAACCTACATGTCCATGATGAATATTTTTTAATATCTCTACTTTCATAGATTCTGGTATAACAATTAAGTTGTGCTTTAGTATAATGCCATCTAATGTGCTTAGCTCATCTCTAAAAGTCCAATATTTTCGTAATTTTTTATCTATATCTGAAATATTTTTTGGCCAGCCATTTTTAACATAACCCATTATTTCTTTAAGTATACAATCAGATTTAGTTGCTTCCTGGATTTTCTTTAGTTGAATATTAGATACAGGTAAAGAGTTTCTTAGTAGTTTAACATGACATATTATATTCTCTCTAAGTTGCTTCATTTTAGAATCTACTATGTCAGCACAGCTTCTGGACAATGTGTCCGCAATGAAAAGCAAACGGCCTGGTTTGTATTTTACTTCTAGATTGTAACCTTGCACAGCTAACATCATTCTTTGTAACCGTGCAGGTACTTTATATAACGGTTTTTTAAATAATGTTTCCAATGGTTTGTGGTCTGTTTCAACATGTACTTTACGCCCATAGGCGTATTGATGCATTTTATAGCACCCAAAAACTATTGCTAACATTTCTTTTTCTAGCTGGCAGTAATTTTGCTCAGTAGAATTAAGGGACCGAGAACCAAATGCAATTGGCTTTCCATTTTGCAAGACTACAGCTCCCATAGCAGTTGATGAACTATCCACTGATAACACAATATCTTGGTTTGTATTGAAAAAAGCTAAACATGGACTGCTGCATAGAGCATTTTTCAACTTGCCTACAGCTTCTTCTTGGTTGCTATCCCAGGTGAACACAGCATCTTTTTTCATTAGCATTCGCAAAGGTTCAGTTATTTTTGAGTAATTTGGAATGAATCGAGACAAATAGTTGCACATTCCCAAGAACCTTTCTAAATCTTTCCTATTTTCTGGATGTTTCATGTTCATTACAGCCTGTACTTTATTAGGGTCTGGATATACACCATTTTCTGTGAATTTGTGCCCTAGGAACAAAAGTTCTGTCACAAAAAATTTACATTTAGATTCATTAAATTTAATACCATTTTTTAATGCAATTTCCATCACTTTTCTAAGTCGTTCATTTAAAACCTCTACAGATTGGGCAAAAATACACAGATCATCAATGTATGGTATAACTCCTTCTACATTTTCAAACATTTGATTAATTATCCTACTAAACTCTTCTGGAGCCGAACTTATTCCAAAAGGTAACCTTTTATAGCGATACCTCCCAAAAGGTGTTATGAATGTGCATAGATCCGAACTTTCCTCATTTAAATTTAACATCCAAAACCCATTAGAAGCATCTAATAGAGCAAAAACTTTAGCATCCTTCATTTTACTTTTAATTTCATCTAGTGTGGGCAATTGATATTTTGGCTGCACTATGTATTTATTCAAAGCTCTAGGATCAATACACATTCTCAGTTTCCCATTGGGTTTACGAACAGAAACTAAATTATTAACCCATCTAGTGGGCTTGATTACCTTTTCAATTACCCCTAACCTCTCCATTCTTTTTAGCTCTAAATGCATTTCAGGCAGTAGTGAAAATGGAACACGTCGTGCTGCTTGTATAGTTGGGACTGCATTACTGCTTAGCTGTAAGTTCACTGACCCGGGAATGCAACCAAGACCGCCATCAAACAGCTCACTGTAATTAGTTTTTAAATCTTTTATTAATTCTGGAATTTTACTAGACTGACATGTAACATTGTGTATATTGACTAAGTTAGTGTTTGCTGAAATGAAATTATAGGTCAAACATGTTTTACAACCAAGAAGAGTGGGAATATTGCCATCAATTATTATAAATTTAACTTTATATTTCTTTTTATTAGGATGTACAATTTCTAACCAGCAGGTTCCTCTAACAGGGACACATTTTCCATCCAGCTGGATAACTTTTTTATCACATGGTAATATTTCAGATTTTTTTAAGCGGAGTTGTTTACATACCTCGCTTCCTATCACATTACAGGCTGCTCCGGTGTCCATTTTTACAAGTAATTTTGTATCATTGACTGTGAATTCTTGAAGAATCTCATTTCCCACAAATCCTATAAAAAATTCACCTTGGTCATCTTCTTTCTTTGTGTCTTCCATCTCCTCAGCCAAGTTTACCTTTTTGAAAGTATTTTTTCCTCTGCATTTCTTTGAGAAGTGATTTTGCTTATTACAATTATGACAGGTTTTCCCATAGGCTGGACACTGATTCAAGTTGTGGGATAACCCACAATTCCGACAATTTTTAATCAATTTAGTTTTCTGATTGACAAGCAACACATCCTGGTGGCTAATAGGATCATTGCGCTGGTTATCTAAATACCTGTTGGACGCCTCCGCGCTAAGTAAAAATTTCATAACGTAAGCAATACTAAGTCTACTTTCATCTTCCGCCATCAGTTTCGCTTTTATCGAATTATATTTCGGATCAAGGCCTGCTATAATTTTTGATACTGTCAAGCTTTCTCGTAATTCTTGGAGCTCGCACATGTTGCCAAGATTTATTACTTTTTGAAAGTACTCCTCCAATCGTGCATTGTTTTGAGTAACTGCGAAGAACTCGCTTCTCAAAATTGTCAGATTCTTTCTAGGTGAAAAATATTCATCGAACAGTGTCAATACATGTGCTAATGTTTCACTCCCATTGCAGTTGAAGGTATTGTAGATTTTTAACCCTTCGCCTCCTATGTAATTGAGCAAAATACTCACTTTTCTTTTTTCCTTCGCTTCATCAAGTCCTGAGGCTGATAGGTAGATCTCGAGCCTCTGACGAAACTCCTTGAAACTCTCCGACAGATTGCCTTCGAATACCATGCCACGGAGAGGCAGCAATGGTTCGGTCGCACCTGACACCATGTTGATTATTGTAGTGGAATTAAACAACGTTAATTTTCTGCTTTTCTTTATTCTCCATCTTGCAATTACTGTCCGTTAACATTTGTACTTAACCACAGACCAACTATAGTAACTTTCATAGACAACCACAGATACCCAAACACTTATCAATAATAGGTGGAAACCAAGAAAATTTAATGTTGTTAGGTTCACCCAGGGCACGACTTGCACCTACTAAAATGAGCTATAAATATGGGTCGCATTTTTACGTTGGACACAGTTCGTCGGACCAAGGAAAAGAAATGAAGCAGTAGTAAGTGCAAGTCGTCTAGTAAGTAACTCTCTATGTAACTCTCTCTCTATGTGAATTGTTCTATGTGTTTGGCTATTTTATGTGCATTGTTTTATGTGAATTATTTTGTGTGTGAATTATTTTGTGTGTGAACTATTTTCTATGTGAACTATTTTCTATGTGAACTATTTTCTATGTGAACTATTTTCTGTGTGAACTATTTTCTATGTGAACTATCTTATGTGTTTGACTATCGATGTGTTTGAAGTGAACTTTGATTAACTTAGTGAATTAATAAAACTGATATTATCTAATCGTGATTATATGGAACTGAAATCGATACGTGTTTTATTGAACTATACAGTCCACACCCCACAGTGTTTGGTCCAGTCGAGCCGGATCGGGGATATTAGAATCAGTGTTTTAAGTAAAGTAAATAGAGCCAGTGCCTTGGAAAGTATACTAGAGTCAGTGTTTTAAGTAAAGTAAATAGAGCCAGTGCTTTGGAAAGTATATTAGAATCAGTGTTCTATGAAAGTATATAGAGCCAGTGCTTTGGAAAGTATATTAGAATCAGTGTTCTATGAAAGTATATAGAGCCAGTGCCTTGGAAAGTATATTAGAATCAGTGTTCTATGAAAGTATATAGAGCCAGTGCTTTGGAAAGTATATTAGAATCAGTGTTCTATGAAAGTATATAGAGCCAGTGCTTTGGAAAGTATATTAGAATCAGTGTTCTATGAAAGTATATAGAGCCAGTGCTTTGGAAAGTATATTAGAATCAGTGTTCTATCAAAGTATATAGAGCCAGTGCTTTGGAAAGTATAATAGAGTCAGTGTTTTACTAAAGTATATAGAGTCAGTGTTGAGAAAGTATACTTAGAATCAGTGACAAAAGTAAACAGTGACTAAAAATGGTCGTAACGAGAAGCCAAAGCGACCTAGCAGAAATGGAAGAACAGAAACGACGGGACGAAATTATGATGATGCGTCGCCGTGAAGCAGAACGTATTCATCTAGAGAGAGTGAGACGACTGTCGCTCGATCCTCCTGCATCACCACAGCTGGAGAGCATGATCGGGCCTACCACTACTACTGCAGACCTCACAACTGCAGACCTCACGACTGCAGGTCCCTCAGCGGTGCGGCACCAAATCAGATCGCCGCCCCGATCAGTGAGGTCAACGACGAGTGCCACAACGAGGCTACGGATAGCCGAACTCGAGGCGGCTGAGAAACTGGCCGACATACGACGAAAGGAGCTGGACCTGGAGGCAGAGCTAATCAAAAAGAGATTAGCAGTGGATGTCTCCGTAATTCAGGACGAGGAGAGCATCCATGAAGAGCCCATCCCGGTGGAACAGCAGCACCAAAAGGTCGACCAGTGGTTGCGCACCAACCCCCCCATCACACGGGGGGAGGCTGGAGGACGCACAGAAAAGGAAGAAAAGCAGCTGCGCTTCGAAACCTCGAGGGCGAGATCTCCGACACCAACTCGAGGTAGAAATAGTATTGACCAATTGGCCATGACCCTAGAGAAGATGGCCAGGCCACGACTCCGGCACACCGACCTACCTCACTTTTCGGGTGCCGTGAGTGAATGGCTGTCATTTACAGCGGCATATAGTGACACCACAAATATGTACAGTGTGTCACCAGCAGAGAACCTCCAGCGCCTACGAAGTAGTTTAAAGGGTGAAGCAAGAGATGCAGTGTCAGCACTTTTACACACCGCTACTGAACCTGATATTATAATGAAAACACTCGAACAGTGTTTCGGACGACCGGAAGTAATAATAGACAGAGCGCTGGATGAGTTAAGGAAAATGCCCAAAGCAGGTACGACAGCAAACGAATTAAATAACTTCGCAATCAAGATACAAAACACGATTTGCGTACTGAAAGCCATCGACCGTAAAGGGTACTTATATAACCCCTTACTGACAAGGGAAATATTAGAAAAGCTAAGTCCACACATAAAGTCTAGATGGTGTGATTATGCTACTGAGAACGAAGGGGCAGCAGAGCCGGAATTAATTATGTTGTCGCGTTTCCTTATGCGTGAAGCAGACAGGGCGTTACGCTACACTTACGCCCCGTCAACAAGCAGCGCTACCACTATACAGAAAAGGGAAACTAGGCCGGCTGTCATTACGAAGAAAAAGAATAGTACAATATATACTACGGTCAACCAAGCTGACGAAGAAGATGTACAGTGCTCCAGCTGTAAACATAAACATGAGCTAACGCAGTGCCCCAAATACAAGGCCCTGACAATCGACCAACGCTGGGAATTATTAAAGGAAAATAGAATGTGTTTCAAATGCGCCCGCAAGAGGCATAGGCGCACCACATGCAGAGCCAAACCATGTGGGGTGAATCAATGTCGACGGCCACATCACGCCACGCTGCACAAAGAGCGAGAGTCACCCGATGTCAAGCCTGCAACTTCACCTGTGAATGATCAATCTACAAAAGAGGGGACAGTTATGTCGGTGGCTACCCAACCTGCCACCGGCCCGAGAACTGTCCTGCTGAAGATGTGCCCAGTTATTATAGCAGGGCCGCGAGGAGAAGTAAAAACGCATGCGCTCTTTGATGAGGGAGCCACCATCACCTTAATCGATGAAGACTTAGCAGCCAGCGTCGGGGCAGAAGGAGTGTCGCAGCCACTACATATTCAGGGGGTGAATATGTCCTCCCAAGAACGGGACAGCAAGATGGTCACGGTGCAAGTAAGAGGCATAAACAAGGACAGCGCACCACACAAGCTTCGGGCCAGAACTATGAAAGACTTGAAGCTTCACCAGCAGTCAATTCCAGACACACTGCTAGAGTACGAGCACCTACGAGATCTTCCCAAGAACGAGGTGTGCTATGACGCGACACGCCCAGGACTCTTAGTGGGAACCGACCACTGGGAGTATATCGTATCAAGAAAACTGCGCGTCGGTGGTCCTAACCAACCAGCTGCATCCCTAACACAGCTGGGTTGGGTAATACACGGGACCGCGCCGCGAAATATCGTCGTGAATGAAGACAACGTGCTGCACATTTATGAAACAGAGCGGCAGCAGCATGATCATCAGCTTCACGATCTAGTGGAAGCTCACTTCAAACTTGAAGCAATAGGCATCTCGCGAGAACCGCGAGTGAACGACACCGACCAGCGAGCAATAGATATTGTCAAGAAGACAATTAAGAAAATTAAGGGTGGGTATGAAGTTGGCCTACCATGGCGAGACGACGACGTCACTATGCCGCCAAGCTACAACGCGGCCCTTCGACGTCTGAACAAAATCGAACAAAAGATGGATGCCTCACCCGAGTTTGCTCAACAGTATAGTACCCAGATAAACAATCTATTAGAAAAGGGGTACGCAGCGCCATGTGACGGATCAGAACAATCGAGTACCGTCTCCTGGTTCCTGCCTCACTTTGCCGTGCAAAACCCAAACAAGCCCGGCAAGCAACGACTGGTGTTCGACGCAGCAGCAAGAAGCTACGGTTTGTGCCTGAATGACAAACTACTCGAGGGGCCAGACCTGTTGCTATCGCTCCCGGGAATCATCTTCCGTTTCCGGGAAAGGGCGATAGCCGTCACTGCAGACATTCAGGAAATGTTCCTACGAATAAAGATACGACCTGAGGACCAGCCAGCACAACAATTCCTGTGGAGAGGCAGCAACAGAACCAGCCCTCCACGACATTATAAAATGACGAGTATGATATTCGGCGCGGCCAGTTTACCATTCATGGCCCACTTTGTCCGAAACCACAATGCGGACATATATGGGCAAGAATATCCACGAGCACTAGAAGCCATCAAACAGAGTCACTATATGGACGATCTAGTGACAAGCTACGACGATATTCAAGAGGCTATCCAGGCAGTGGACGAAATAAGAAAAGTGCACGCAAACGCCGGCTTCACTCTGCGAGGGTGGAGCGCCAACGACGAGCTGGTACTGAAAGACGTACCCCAAGAGCTGCACGCCACGACGCCCACACAACTGGGGGGAGAAAAGCCTGAAAATAAGATACTCGGGCTTTACTGGAACGCGGAAAGAGACGAACTCGGGTTCAACACCTCGATGAACCGAGTTCCCGCAGAAGTGAGACAACGAATGCGAGCACCGACCAAACGGGAGGCACTCAGCGCAGTAATGTCAATATATGATCCTCTCGGACTACTGAGCCACTTCACAATAAGAGCAAAAATAATACTGCAAAGTCTGTGGCGCCTCCCGATCACGTGGGACGAGAGGATACCAGATAAGGAAAATGAGCTCTTCACAAACTGGCTCACTCAACTCAACGAGATAGCGCAACTACGATTGCCTAGAAATTACATGGCAAGAGGACACAAGAGCGTTGAGCTGCACGTATTCTGCGATGCGAGCGAGCAAGCATACGCGGCCGTGGCCTACTGGAAGATGACAAATTATGAAGAAACCACAACCGTCGTACTAGTAGCCGCCAAAGCGAAGGTGGCGCCACGACGGGTGCAGACGATCCCGCGACTAGAACTTCAGGCTGCGGTCATAGGAGCAAGACTGGCTGACCACATAAGAAAGGAACATCACATCGAGGTCGGCAGAACAGTATATTGGACAGACTCCTCCACTGTCGTCCATTGGATTAAAAATGATGGGCGACGATACACCCCTTTCGTCGCAAACCGGCTAGGTGAGATCGCCGAGCTAACCAAGAAAGAAGAATGGCGTTGGCTACCCACAAAGCAAAATATAGCCGACGACGCCACCCGACTTACAAACGCGCCGATCAGCGCCACCGACCGCTGGTTCCGGGGTCCTGACTTCTTACAAACTCCTGAGGAACAATGGCCCCATAAGCCAGACCAAGAAGTTGAAGATCAAGAGGTCCTACATATCAATGAAGGCCGGACAAGAGAGAGTTGGCTACCCGATCCCGCCCGCTTCTCAAAATACGAGACCCTAGTAAGAGCTACAGCAAGGGTACTCGCCTTTGTTGACATGTGTCGACGAACAGCAAAGGGACTTGAGCATCGACACCTACAGCGCGCCGAGAAAGAGCTCTTGCAACAAGCACAGCAGGATAGCTTCTATGACGAGATAAAGAGGGTAACTTCGGCTCGTGCCATCTCCAAAACGAGCAAACTATATCGTTTAGACCCGATATACGAAGACGGCCTACTACGAGTACGAGGTCGAATAGAAGCGTCATCAGCACCCAGCGAGACCAAGAGGCCCGTCATCATAGACGGACGTCACCCAATAGCAAAACTCATCGTGTTGCGAGAACACTGCGCCGCCGGTCACGCAAACAGAGAGCGCGTGACAAACGACCTCAGACAAAGATACTGGGTTATCCACTTACGACCCACTGTCCGTACAGTTGAAAGAAACTGTGCATTCTGCCGAAGAAGAAAGGCCATGCCACAAATACCGGCCACTGGAGATCTACCGCGCGCCCGCATGGACCCGTTCCACCGCCCGTTTTCCAATTGTGGCGTGGATTATTTTGGACCAATGATAGTAAAGGTGGGTCGACGGCGGGAAAAGAGATGGGGCGCACTCTTCACGTGCCTCACCTGCAGAGCCATTCATCTAGAACTCGTCGCCTCGCTATCTACGGACTCAGCAATAATGGCGCTGAGGCGGATGGCGGCACGAAGAGGATGGCCAAGCACAATGTACTCGGACAACGGCACCAACTTCCGAGGAGCCGACCACGAACTGCGGGCAGCGTACCAAGAATGGCTGCCAGCCCTGAAGGACGTAGGAATGGTGCATAGGATGGAGTGGCGCTTCATACCTCCAGGGGCACCCAACCAAGGAGGAGCATGGGAGCGGATGATAAGAACGGTAAAATCAGCACTCAGCATCACCCTACGCGAGAAAGCACCGCCCGAAGAGGTGCTAAATACTCTACTCGCCGAAGTAGAGTTCGCAGTAAACGCACGCCCATTGACCCACGTCAGCGTGAATCCTGAAGATCCTGAGGCCCTCACCCCAAATCATTTCTTGATGGGGTCCTCAACTGGCCTACCGACAACGGGACCCTGCGAGGAAGCGGATCGACGGACGTGGCGAGTCAGCCAGGCGCTCGCGGACCAATTCTGGCGACGCTGGCTGAAAGAATATCTGCCTCTACTGGTACCACGAGGGGAACCAAGAAACAACGTCCGGCCACTACAAGTGGGCGACGTAGTCCTAGTAGTCGACGGGACCCTGCCCAGAAATGTCTGGCCGATGGGAATCGTCGAGAGGACTCACGGCGGACCGGACGGCGGCATCAGAGTAGCAGAGGTGCGAACTCGCACTGGAATATTTCGGCGCCCCACGAGCAAACTCGTCGTCCTATTAAATAAAGAAGAGGCTTCGCGGGCTACGCCGGGGGGAGGAACTGTTACGGACGCCGAGATATAAAGGAATAAATCAAAATAGTACATAGATAACGTGTACACAATAACACGTAAACATAAATCTCATTCGCAATAAGCAAACTCACTATCAGTAAAGCAGCGCCAATCAGAGTGAACCAACTAGGAATCCAGACAGGTCGCTACAGGTCGCGACAGGTTCCTACGAGTTATGGGTCTCGACCGAGCTGCTTATCAATAATAGGTGGAAACCAAGAAAATTTAATGTTGTTAGGTTCACCCAGGGCACGACTTGCACCTACTAAAATGAGCTATAAATATGGGTCGCATTTTTACGTTGGACACAGTTCGTCGGACCAAGGAAAAGAAATGAAGCAGTAGTAAGTGCAAGTCGTCTAGTAAGTAACTCTCTATGTAACTCTCTCTCTATGTGAATTGTTCTATGTGTTTGGCTATTTTATGTGCATTGTTTTATGTGAATTATTTTGTGTGTGAACTATTTTCTATGTGAACTATTTTCTATGTGAACTATTTTCTATGTGAACTATTTTCTATGTGAACTATTTTCTATGTGAACTATTTTCTGTGTGAACTATTTTCTATGTGAACTATCTTATGTGTTTGACTATCGATGTGTTTGAAGTGAACTTTGATTAACTTAGTGAATTAATAAAACTGATATTATCTAATCGTGATTATATGGAACTGAAATCGATACGTGTTTTATTGAACTATACAGTCCACACCCCACAGCCATCTAGTCCCAATTTAAGGAGAACTTGTGGTACGAGTACTGGACAACATAAAAACATATTTATATATTTCTAAATACATTAATTATTACAATATTCTTTCTTCGTTAAGAGTGTTCTACCATTTTCATAATTTTTCACACAACTTCTTTTTGTTTTTTGGTGGTGGGTAAAATCATCCAATGACATCTCCCGCCCTTGGGCGAAGCGGGAGGTAGTGTCAGACTCTTACTGACTAGAAAACCACCCCGTTCCTTCGTTGACTTGCATACCAGGGTCGAGCCTTCCTTTCAGAAGCAGACTCTTGGCCCCAGTAGGCTTCAACCCTGCCTGCCTGCAGCTAGCAGGCTGGGCCTCTACGGTTTGCTGACAACTCCTTGATTCACACAACCCCTCCTAAGTGATTATGATATTATGACGCATCTTTCTTTAGTTTTTTTTTTTTGGAAACAGATATTTTGTGGAAATTATCTAGGTTGCTATTGAAATTAAATCACAAATTAATGTTAAAATAATCCAGTAAAAACCTCTGAAAATCTGCTATTATGCGTGAACTTTGGCCCTTTAAAATGTAGGGACCTACTCATAAAAAAAATGTACTATAAAATACAGGCATATTTAATCGAGATTCTAAATAACGAAAATCATAACCAAAAACTTTCCTGGAACAAGTTTTGCAAAATTACCGAAATCCAACAGAGTTTTCAGGTGTTATCTCTCTTTTATCGCGTTACCTCTTCATCAAACATTGGGCTTGATTACATCAGCTGAAGCAACAAGCTTTTAAACAACGCTTACGTTGATGATAGACGAATGGGGAAAAGCCACCTACCTTATAACCTGATGTGGTGAGTCCAGCATTTCTCTTGGCGAGCACACATTTCATTTTGATGAAGAACGCCCGTTCACACTCGATGTCCACAGTTGGACCCCACGTCCCACCGACTGGGTACCTAACAAATAAACAAAACTGTAAATAAAAAACTTAACACTTTCCGGGACAGACCGCCTCTTGACGTTATCTCGATATGTCGATAAACAGTACGGCTAAGAACGGCGAACATTAGTCGGCGATAGCCGTTGCTAGTCCATAGTATTCCTAGGAAGCACACGATCTAGTGTCACATCAGCCGACTTCATTTGTTTATGGGTGTCACGGCAAACTCTTCTTCAAATCATAAGCAGTGTTATGCTTCAAAACGTCGAGAGGCGTAGACTGAGCCAAGGCGTCCACGTCTGTAGCCGTATTTGTCATAGGAAAAATTTTTGAAAAAATATGTAATGGTAGTGCGGACGGTATGATAAACTGTATGGGATTTTGAAACGTCATATCATAGTATTTGAAAATAGTCAAGTGTCCCAGATCGTTTTTTTTTGAGGTGAGATATCATCCAATGACTTCTTGAGGTCTGACAACCTTTCCGACAAGAGTGGGAGCTCTAGGTGGACCGGAAGTTTTGTCAGACTTTTACTGACTACACTCCCACTCCAGACTCTAGAGGTTATTAATAATATAGTAATAATAATAATAGTTTATTTATAAAAACTTAGACATAAGTTACAAAATATTTTGACAGGCTAATTTAGAAAAGTATATGTAGTGTAGTCATCTGGGGGTCTACTCTCTTTCTCCGAAACGAAACTTTCGTAAACGAACGAAATTCAAACGAAGTTTCGTCAGTGAACCTACTCTGTTTCATGTTCGGACACGCACATGAAGTTCGGATCCACAGACAATCTTCGTGATTGAATGGAATGAACAATATTGTGTGGGTCTTTTTATAAGTCATTTAATATAAATTACGGTTTTTAAATTAATTTTGAATCTGGCTTTATTTTAAAATTCTGCATTTACTATGTGGTTTATTAAATATTACTAGTAATATTTATAAATAAAATTTAAATGTATTGCTAAATACTGATTTTTGATGAAATTCACCACGACATTATAAAACATCCTTTTTTACGACCTTTGCTAACCGACTTATTTAAAGAGCACCATTTCTTGCCAATCATCGGTAGTAACGTATGACAATTAAAAATATCCGTATAATCACATGTAATGTGTCAATTATAACAAACGTCAACTTCAACTTGATTTTTAGTTTGACTTTTTGAAAAATATATCATGTTGCCAGTGCTTTTTTTACCTACTTTTCAATTGCAATACACATTTTGTATATTTATTTGTATTTTAATATATGATTTATTAAATTTTTCTTGTAATATTTATACATAGAATATAAATTGGACTCAAAAAAGTACTTATTATTGGTGGCAAGGTTGTGAGGTTTAAGACCTTAGCCTGCCCAAATGGGACGAAGAAAAACAATCTTGTAACTTGTCAAGATTGTCAACTTCAGTGTTAACAATTTAGCATTATTATGGCTAAATTTAGCAATTTTATAAGTGATTTGGCATGCATAAATTCAGTTTAGCATTGCATTGCATTGCATAGCATCAGCCTTGAAATGTGTCCACTGCTTGGACTCAGGACTCCTCTTTAGGAGAGGGAATGGGCACAGTTTAGCATATTTTTTAGCATTTTATTCGGGAAGATATTGATACTTGAATTTCCAAAAACAAAAATAAACCTGAATAACGCGGTGATGTTTCTGAAAACGACCGTAGTGAACTAGAGATCAGGGGAATCCCGCTTGAATTGAACTACATAATGGTTTATTGTATAAGTCGACGTTGTCATCGAAGGCAATTTTGTTTTGTTTGATTCGTATGTGGCTACGTGCGTTGAATAAGAGATAGTAATAGAACTAATAGAGTTAATTAATTGACAATGCCATAAAAATATCACAATTTGAGACTGGGAATTGATATCCGATTTGAAGGAGTGGCTTCAGAGCCGGCCGGTCGGTCTTCTGCTTCGGTTGTATCCAATGAAGAGGTTACAAACGAAGGTCTTCATATCTTATTTGTGTCACAAAATTAGTTCTTTCAGTGCTTCCTTGCCATTATTGTTCAGATTTTTTAATAAATGCGCGTCGTTGTTTTATTTTTACATTTTCTAGAAATTTTAGTATATTTTTGGCATTTTTTAAATGTAGATTTTGCAAAAAATATTTTGTAGAGTTGGCAGCACTCGTCAACTTAGGATGTTTTGTTTGATTTTTTCAAAAGATTTTTATTCTGTTTATTACTCAAGTGTATTATCATGATACATACTTTGTGATCGTTTTACACATTCTGTAAAAACAGTTTCAAGTTAATCTGTCGATATCGCGTAACATTTTCGGCCTCCACATGCTGCTTTGTTTTGGAAATAAGAAAGTAAATATGTATGAAATTTGTAAATAAATATTAACATAAATTTACAATATAACTAGTATTTGTATTTAGTCGTAGGTAGTCTATTCTTAGAATTATTTTATTCACAATCTTAGTTGTGTCCGAATTTTGTTTTCAAAAATAATAATTGATTTTATTACCAAATTTTTATGTATAAGAATTTAAAATCCATTTTAATTCCATCAATTCTTATATAATTACAATTTTTTAATGATAATTAGGTATTTAATCCGTTTTATTTTCAGATCAATGAACCAATGCCATCCACCTTCTCACCTCCTGTCAATCAAGCCAACTTCTAAACTTTTCACAGCCTGATGTAGCTGTGAACCTAGAACCCAGCCAGGAAGATAGGCATAACCAGCCAGTCGACTACTAGTGTCATGAAAATTCCTAAATCTTACAGGGTTCAAGTTAATAAAAATTGTAAACATTATACATGTATTTTAGTCTTTTATTAAAATGTCACTGAACAACAACAACTTAACACAGTCCACTTTCTAGCGCTTTGCTACTCTGAACATATCACAGTAGCACTGAACTTCCTAGAGTTTTGCTACCCTGAAAATATAACAGTAGCACTTCACTGCCTAATGTTTTGCTACCCTGAACATATCACAGTAGCACTCCACTTTCTAGTGCTTTGGTGGGAAGAAGCCTTTGGAGATAATAAAAGCACTATTTCCTAGCATAACTCCTCAAATAATTGCCGACTGAGTCTGTCTTTTCCCACAAACTAAGACAGGAATTTGCGTAATGTTAAGCTGGTTGCGCAAGTGACTCCGGTTCCTTGTACGCTCTAAACGTCCTTCACGTAGA
Organism: Leucania comma; assembly: GCA_958295575.1. Classification (NCBI taxonomy): domain Eukaryota; kingdom Metazoa; phylum Arthropoda; class Insecta; order Lepidoptera; family Noctuidae; genus Leucania; species Leucania comma. The sequence continues at coordinate 4,004,869 of OY282492.1, read as the reverse complement.
GCTGCTGTAATTACTCCTCCTTGCGTTGTTTTCCTCAATGCTGAGGATCGTGACCACCCTGTTTCATCACTTTTCCTTGAATGATATTTCTCCATATGATTCTATCTCTGGCGGTATGAAGGGCATTGTATATTGTAGAGCCGCATTGATTTAAAGCATTTTTGAGGCCATTTTAAGCAATTTTCCTGCAAAATTCACACAAACGAAGATCAAAATATAACACTTTTGGTTTCGTAGGTTTGAAGTTAAAATTCCGAATAATCCATCTTCATCGGTTGCTTGTGTACTTTAAACGTTCCTCACGTGGAGCTGCTTTTATTAAGAGCATTCTAGAGGCCATTTTAAGGAATTTTCACACAAAATCCACAAAAACGAAAATCAAAAGGTAACGTTTTTGGTTTCGTCAATTTGACGTTAAAATTGCGCAATATTCGTGTGTCAAACTCATTTTTTTTTTCGTAACATTACCAATTAGAGTAGGGGGTCTACTCTCTTTCTCCGAAACGAAACTTTCGTAAACGAACGAAATTCAAACGAAGTTTCGTCAGTGAACCTACTCTGTTTCATGTTCGGACACGCACATGAAGTTCGGATCCACAGACAATCTTCGTGATTGAATGGAATGAACAATATTGTGTGGGTCTTTTTATATGTCATTTAAAATAAATTACGGTTTTTAAACTAATTTTGAATCTGGCTTTATTTTAAAATTTTGCATTTACTATGTGGTTTATTAAATATTACTAGTAATATTTATAAATAAAATTTAAATGTATTGCTAAATACTGATTTTTGATGAAATTCACCACGACATTATAAAACATCCTTTTTTACGACCTTTGCTAACCGACTTATTTAAAGAGCACCATTTCTTGCCAATCATCGGTACTAACGTATGACAATTAAAAATATCCGTATAATCACACGTAATGTGTCAATTATAACAAACGTCAACTTCAACTTGATTTTTAGTTTGACTTTTTGAAAAATATATCATGTTGCCAGTGCTTTTTTTACCTACTTTTCAATTGCAATACACATTTTGTATATTTATTTGTATTTTAATATATGATTTATTAAATTTTTCTTGTAATATTTATACATAGAATATAAATTGGACTCAAAAAAGTACTTATTATTGGCGGCGAGGTTGTGAGGTTTAAGACCTTAGCCTGCCCAAATGGGACGAAGAAAAACAATCTTGTAACTTGTCAAGATTGTCAACTTCAGTGTTAACAATTTAGCATTATTATGGCTAAATTTAGCAATTTTATAAGTGATTTGGCATGCATAAATTCAGTTTAGCATTGCATTGCATTGCATAGCATCAGCCTTGAAATGTGTCCACTGCTTGGACTCAGGACTCCTCTTTAGGAGAGGGAATGGGCACAGTTTAGCATATTTTTTAGCATTTTATTCGGGAAGATATTGATACTTGAATTTCCAAAAACAAAAATAAACCTGAATAACGCGCTGATGTTTCTAAAAACGACCGTAGTGAACTAGTGATCAGGGGAATCCCGCTTGAATTGAACTACATAATGGTTTATTGTATAAGTCGACGTTGTCATCGAAGGCAATTTTGTTTTGTTTGATTCGTATGTGGCTACGTGCGTTGAATAAGATATAGTAATAGAACTAATAGAGTTAATTAATTGACAATGCCATAAAAATATCACAATTTGAGACTGGGAATTGATATCCGATTTGAAGGAGTGGCTTCAGAGCCGGCCGGTCGGTCTTCTGCTTCGGTTGTATCTAATGAAGAGGATACAAACGAAGGTCTTCATATTTTATTTGTGTCACAAAATTAGTTCTTTCAGTGCTTCCTTGCCATTATTGTTAAGATTTTTTAATAAATGCGCGTCGTTGTTTTATTTTTACATTTTCTAGAAATATTAGCATATTTTTGGCATTTTTTAAATGTAGATTTTGCAAAAAAGTATTTTGTAGAGTTGGCAGCACTCGTCAACTTATGATGTTTTGTTTGATTTTTTCAAAAGATTTTTATTCTGTTTATTACTCAAGTGTTGTGTTATTACATCATGATACATACTTTGTGATCGTTTTACACATTCTGTAAAAACAGTTTCAAGTTATCGCGTACCATTTTCGGCCTCCACATGCTGCTTTGTTTTGGAAATAAGAAAGTAAATATGTATAAAATTTGTAAGTAAATATTAACATAAATTTACAATATAACTACAAATTTAGTCGTAGGTAGTCTATTCTTAGAATTCTTTTATTCACAATCTTAGTTGTGTCCGAATTTTGTTATCAAAAATAATAATTGATTTTATTACCAAATTTTTATGTATAAGAATTTAAAATCCATTTTAATTCCATCAATTCTTATATAATTACAATTTTTCAATGACAATTAGGTATTAGGCGTTGTGTGATAGTTGTGGAATATTATATTATATTATATTTAATCCGTTTTATTTTCAGATCAATGAACCAATGCCATCCACCTTCTCACCTCCTGTCAATCAAGCCAACTTCTAGACTTTTCACAGCCTGAGGTAGCTGTGAACCTAGAACCCAGCCAGGAAGATAGGCATAACCAGCCAATCGACTACTAGTGTCATGAAAATTCCTAAATCTTACAGGGTTCAAGTTAATAAAAATTATAAACATTATACATGTATTTTAGTCTTTTATTAAAATCTCACTGAACAACAACAACTTAAGACAGTCCACTTTCTAGCACTTTGCTACCCTGAATATATCACAGTAGCACTCAACTTCCTAGAGTTTTGCTACCCTGAACATATAACAGTAGCACTTCACTGCCTAGTGCTTTGCTACCCTGAACATATCACAGTAGCACTCCACTTTCTAGTGCTTTGGTGGGAAGAAGCCGTTGGAGGTAATAAAAGCATTATTTCCTGGCACAACTCCTCAAATAATTGCCGACTGAGTCTGTCTTTTCCCACAAACTAAGACAAGAATTTGCGTAATGTTAAGCTGGTTGCGTAAGTGATGCCGGTTCCTTGTACGCTCTAAACGTCCTTCACGTAGAGCTGCTGTAATTACTCCTCCTTGCGTTGTTTTCCTCAATGTTGAGGATCGTGACCACCCTGCTTCATCACTTTTCCTTGAATGATATTTCTCGATATGATTCTGTCTCTAGCGGTGTGATGGGCATTGTAAATCGTAGAGCCGCTTTGATTTAAAGCATTTTTGAGGCCATTTTAAGCAATTTTCCTACAAAATTCACACCAACGAAGATCAAAATATAACACTTTTGGTTTCGTAGGTTTGAGGTTAAAATTCCGAATAATCCATCTTCATCGGTTGCTTGTGTACTTTAAACGTTCTTCACGTGGAGCTGCTTTTATTTAGAGCATTCTAGAGGCCATTGTAATGTATTATCACACGAAATCCACAAAAACGAAAATCAAAAGGTAACGTTTTTGGTTTCGTCAATTTGACGTTAAAATTTCAAAACATTCGTGTGTCAAACTCATTTTTTTTTTCGAAACATTGCCAATTAGAGTAGGTTTAGAGAATCGGAATGTCAAACTATTTTCGTTCGTTTGAAATTTCGGGAACGAAATGAACCGTGGTAGGAAACACGCGAAATTTCTTACGAAACTTCGTTTTTCGGAGAAAGAGAGTAGACCCCTAGGTTTAGAGAATCGGAATGTCAAACTATTTTCGTTCGTATGAAATTTCGGGAACGAAATGAACCGTGGTAGGAAACACGCGAAATTTCTTACGAAACTTCGTTTTTCGGAGAAAGAGAGTAGACCCCCTGTAGTCGAACTAGGCAGAGCCTGTATTTCGACATTCCGATCCCGATTTCCGGCCACCGTAGGCGCGGGCTTGCGGACGGCGTGCAATGGGTAGCACGCTGTCCGATCGTCCGGTAACCGACCGGACCGAGCCCAAGTCGTCGACGGCGCGTTCTGTTCCCGCGCGCCTCAAGGAGCTGTCAGCACACCGAAGAGGCCCAGCCTGCTAACTGCAGGCAGGCAGGGTCGAAGCCTACTGGGGTCATGGGTTAGTTCCGAAAGGAATGCTCGGCCCCGGCACGATAGGCTACGAAGGAACGGGGTAGGTTTTTAGTCAGTAAGAGTCTGACACTACTTCCCGCTCCGCCCAAGGGCGGGATTTGTCATTGGATGATTTTACCTACCATAAAAAAAAAGCCTGTATTTCGACTATAAGTGCCAAACCCATATGAAAATTATACATTATATAATTGCCTGCAACATTTAATTTTATCTTGTACCTAAAAATTTTTTAACAATTTATAATATCTCTATTTTACTCCGATATTAGAAAAGATAAAAAGATACAAAAAAAATATAAAAAGAAAAAAAAGTTTGGGCAGTGTTTGCATGCCCTCTTAAATGATTTCCCGCCTTCAAAAAGAAGTCCTATTTTTTTTTAACCGTCGACCCTGGCGTGCTGCCTATTGCTCACCGTCCCCTCAATATAACTCACCCAAGACTAGGATACTGATGTGGCAGGTAGGAGTGTGGATGCTGTAAGCTGAGTACTGCCGTCATCTCCTCATGATCTGACTGGTGAATGTACTCGTATATCGAGTTCCCTGTTAATTCTACCTGTGGGGTAAACAATACCTATTAGTTATCGTCGTCATCACTGCAGCCAAAAGACGTCCACCGTTGTTTATAGGTGGCGCGGCATCCTAAAGGTCATAGCTCATTAGAGCCACCCGGAACGAGTGTGCGAGGCGGTGCGCAGTGGGTTGACCGGGTGGCTCTAATGAGCTGTGACTAAAGTCAAAAGGTCTAAGGTTGGTTGTCACCAATTAAGATTGGCGACGATCGTACGATCAAACGATGCGTTCATCGACGTGCGATAAAAATGATCGTGCGATGGTCCAACCGGTGTCCTAATTGGCAACGATCGATAGTATGAACAAACGATGCGTTCATCGCCTTTTCCGCAGCGATGCGCGACGACGCGTGAGTGACCAATCAGGACACTCAAAAAAGATTTGTAGTTTTGATTGCACGATCGCACGATCAGACCTATCGTAGATCGTTTGCTTCGCTTTTTTTTGATGACATGGGGGATGGGGGTCTGTATGGTGATTACGTCAGCAGCTTTTTTTTTAAGAGAACAATCTCGATGTTCCAATACGTCACGAAAATAAGTAGACAGACACATATCACAGAGCAATGTTTACGTAAGTATGTGGGGGGAGGGTTAGATCTTTGCTTACTTTCTAAAAATAAAATCTGCTTACGTATTACCTGAACGGCCCCTTTCACTGTTCTCGCGCGATCACTTGCAAGCTCTATTAGGATACACTAAAGAAATTAACTAGTACTTACTTGACTCAACCCTAGATGCACGGAGGCCGTTTCACTAATATACATGATCTTGCCGTCAGGAGCCACTACGAAGATGAACCCGTCCAGGGTCTGCAGCAGGTGGGAGCCTAGCTCTCGTATGGACAACTCTCTGGGCTGGGGTGGAGGTGGCGCGGCTCCCCAAGCGTCGCCGAGACCTGGGCGAAAACAAGACGTGATGATATCTAAGTGACGCCGAGCGCTGCCGCTCGCGACAGTGAAATAACTTCAAAGTTGCACTTTTTTCCTAAAAATACTATAAATTTCTGACGTCATAGAAGAATGCACCATTCGCACCCGAATTGCATTTTGAAGAAAAGTTAATAATGTCAAAAAATCCGACCATCAAAAGTTCTAAACAAGTGATTTTAAGCAGTCTGATGCGGGCTTTAGGCTCTAGGGCATGCCAAAGAAATATATAAGTACCTATATGGCGCAGTCGGTTAAATTAACTGTAAGGCACTGAACTCACGAAGCGGTTTTCTCCCGCTGCCGCCGCGGCAGACAAGACAGTCGATTTTCGACCGATAGGGCGCGGTCGCTGCCAACCGACCGCAGAGCGTGCGGGCGCAAACCGCCGAGGCGACCGCGGCGCCGGTGAGCGGCAACCGCGAACAACCACGCTCACCGCGGCCATAAACCGCGCCGTGAAAATTGCTTTAATTTTTTACATAATATTGTATTTGTATTCTACAGAAACAGCGGGTCAGTAACCGTGGCGGCAGCGGGAGAAACCCGCTTCGTGAGTTCTCTCCCTAAGTATTCCATTTTTTCCGAATGCCTTTTAGATTAAATAAAAACAGCGGATGTTAAGTGACTCGCCTCTTGCGCGTGAACCGCTGAAATTGTGCCAATTGTCACGATTTCACATTGGTCGCGACGATCACACACATTCGGCGACTAACGCTATTTCGCTCTTTGAGATGCCCGCTGTCAAATTAAACTCACCATCAGGAAAAACCTGCCTCATCTTCAGGTAGCTTGTTGTCAATCTAATGACGGAGGCTTTATCAAGCTGCGACGTGATGGCGGACGGCAGAGGGAGAAGCTTGGCCAACTCGAGGAACTCTGCGTTCTCTTTCTCTCTTCGGGAACGAGCTGCGTTTTTACTCTTTTCTTTCATGATGGCAGCCGCGTCCAGAGGGCGGGAGCTGTCTTTGCGGCAGGCTGGAACAAGTATAGAGGTTTTATTAGCAGAATAAATGGCAAAAAGCTGAAGGATCTGGGGCCAAGGGTCTGTTTCTGAAAAGAAGGCTATGAAAGGCAACGAAGGAACGTTAGGTTTTTAGTCAGTAAAAGTCTGATACTATCTTCCGCTCCTCCCAAGGGCGGGGGATGTCATTGGATGATTTTTGCTTACCGAAAAAAAAGGATGTTTTTTTAAGATGGAAAGTTATCCAACGACTTCTCCTGCTCTAGAGCGGAGTGGGAGGGCGTGGACTTCTACTGACTGAAACTATACCTATATTCGACCTTCTTTGCCTAGCGTTCCAGGACCAGGGTTTCCTTTCGGACGTCAACCCTTTTTTTTTATGGTAGGTAAAATCATCCAATGACAAATCCCGCCCTTGGGCGGAGCGGGAAGTAGTGTCAGACTCTTACTGACTAAAAACCTACCCCGTTCCTTCGTAGCCTATCGTGCCGGGGCCGAGCATTCCTTTCGGAAGTTAACCCATGACCCCAGTAGGCTTCGACCCTGCCTGCCTGCAGTTAGCAGGCTGGGCCTCTTCGGTGTGCTGACGGCTCCTTTAGGCGCGCGGGAACAGTACGCGCCGTCGACGACTTGGGCTCGGTCCGGTCGGTTACCGGAGACGTCAACCCTTGGCCCAAGTAGGCTTTGGTCTTATTGGTTCTCTACGGTTTTGCTGATAGGCATGCGTGGAACACTACGCGCCATCGACCATTTGGACTCGGTCCGGACGGTTACCGGATATCCGGACGGCGAGCTACCCATTGGTCTTAGCCCGCAAACCCACGCCACAGATACATAAGACCAATATTATAAAGGCGAAAGTCTGTACATAGGGTGACTGGTAGTGACCGATACCTTAAACACGTGATTGTAGTCATGATAACAAACAACTTTTACTATAGGACTTAATCTGAAATCGCGGAATGTACTGACCAGCAGATTTTTTTCGCGATTTCAGGTTTAGTCTCGTAGTAAAAGTTGTTTGTTATCTTGACTACAATCACGTGTTTAAGTATCGATCACTAATTACCAGTCACCCTATAATAAGTATAAGTGTGTGTATGTTTGTTATACGTTCACGCTCAAACGCGGCCGCCCATGCTTGGCATGGGTGTTAGAAATTTTAGAAGTTTTAAAATTTTATCTCCTATAAAATGCATATAAATCTTCCTCATGAAACACTAAAAACTACGTACTCATTAAAATAAAATAAAAAAACATCCCTGACCTACGTCACGCCAAAATTAACGACGTAGTTATACATTCAAAAAATTATCATTCTCGCTAACGAGATCACATGCATATTCAACAGCACAAGGCTGAAAGCACTCCATGCTTTTGCTTCATAAAAAAAAATACAGACCATAGACTTTTGGCGGGAAAACAACATCGTGATGAATTATTCATGGGGATCGGAGAGCTAATGCTTACAAATGATAAGTCTGTGAGCAGAAGATGGATACAAAATATTTGTAGGTGTTTTGTTTAGGGGTACTTTGTGTTTTTTTTATTTGAAGCGGTATTTGTGTAATTCTTGTTAAAATAGTCCTAAGAATCAGAATCAGAATAGTTTATTTCAAATAGACCAATTACAGGCACTTTTGAATTGTCAAAATGTCGGTCAGTCCAAAAAAAAAAAGTGAAGCTAAATTGCACGTTCCAAAGCTGATAGGATGGGATTAGGAAAAGAACATACTCGCGAAATTTAAAATATCCTATGTGAAATTCAAATTCAAAATGATTTTATTTAACTTAAGCCTACTTAGCACTTATAAAACGTGAAAAGCGTGAATAGTGCACGGTTCCATTTGGTGGTTTCCTATGGAGACGCACCGGCAAGAGATTCCATGGTTTTACAATATTTTTCATATTATAATATTACTACACATGTAAGGACAGTGTAGGCCAATCAATATTGTACCCAAAAGCACACTGAATTAATAATAATAATAATCATTGTACCGATAGTCGTATCAGCCAATGGTTTAATAGCCAAGAGCTTTGACAACACCTTAGGAGGCTCGCGTTAGGCGGCTGGATCAAGGGCTTGATTCAGAAAGTGGTAGTCTTGGACACGGCTCGTACCTATAGGAGGTTCCTCTCTCTGGAGTTCTGATCTTGCCAGCTTGGACCCTGTTCCCAATACCGGTGGGACACTGTTTTATATATTTAAATGTTTTTCTTTTTATGCTTTAACAATAGAATGTTAAAGGTTATGTGAGACTGTCACCACGCGCCCCAGGATAAAGGCAAGGAACGGAAAGGTAGGTTTTTAGTCAGTAAAAGTCTGACACTATTTCCCGCCCCACCCAAGGGCGGGATTTGTCATTGGATGATTTTACCTACCCAAAAAAAAAAAACCTGTAAATGAATTTTGTGTTGTAAAAAAAATCCTGTAAATGAATAAACCAAATATTAATAAAAAAGTGGGCCGCACTGGAGAGTAATATGAATCTGCGGAGTCTACAGTGCTCGCACTATCATTTTATATATAAAAAAAGTACATATAGATCTTTCTAACAGAACTTTGTCTGACAATACTTTCATTTCACAAGAAGCTCTTCACAAAATATTACAATATCAATTCATGTTTCTCAATATTCGTTACTTTAAATCACAAGTACTATTGCATCAGAATTTCAGATTTCTTAGTATTATTGGTAAGTGCCGAGCATAGTAATGAGGTTCGACAGCTATGGTGTAATAAACTCAATCACAGTTATTCGAAATAACCACTCCCTTCGGTATTACTGGCTAGACCTAATATAGGGCTGCCTCGTAGACTGTTTTTGCAGATTTTTGCAAGTCTAAACTCATATAACAAAAAAAAAATATCATAGTGTTAGTGTAGTGTTATATTATAGTGTGTAAAAATTGTTATAGTGGTTTATTGGTTAGGGATTCTTACAAATCATATACAGAATACATTATTAAACCAAGTCAAATAATAAAAGATGTCAAACCTTTAAATGAAAATACAATTTGATTGATTAGGATTTCTATTTTAGTGTATGCTCCGATGTCTCCCAAAAAACCGATACCACGAGGCAAAAATAGAGTTCGGTATTATTCTTCTAATCATTAATATAACCAGCCGCAATTGTAGTGCCTAATCCAGTCGAAAGTGACAAATTTTGAAAATATAATCTCTAAAAGCAAATCAAATAAGTTTATTTTCCTTGAAAAAAGCTTTCAATATTTTCTTTGAGTAGTTTTAGTAGTTTAGCCTCTACATCGTAGCCCACTATTCAGCAATCTTTCTTCTAATTTGTAGTAAACACCCAATTCTTCACGACACGATTTATTTAAAAAAAAAATGGATAACTTTTACACCTAAAACATAAATTATATATTTTTTTATACATCATCTCGTCATCATGTGAGCTTATTTAGTCCGTCGCGGCATATGATTACTTATTTTCTTAGCTATTTTATGGAAATATAAGTATTTAAGAAATACATTTTAAGTTAAAATAAATAAATGAATGCCACCCCTATTGTCGACAAACGACATATGGCAGTCATTTATACAGTGCCATAAACAAGCGCCCGATCGGATTCCGTACGTTCCATTTACGAATTTTGCGCGCGAATATTTTTGTTTTACGGCTAGCCAATGTGGCGCGCTATTGTAAATTAGGAGTACTATTTTTGGTACAGCATTTTTTTTTCACAAAATAACAAAAGCAATTTTGGAGTGTATTTGTACGTCACCTTTATTTTATTGTGTTTCTTTAATGTATGTGGATAAATATATAGGTAATAGTCCCTGACTGTACAAAGGCTTTTTCCTAAATAATTATTTAAAAATACCTACCTAAATAATTATACATAAATATTATAATTAACAAGAACGTTCCAGATGATTTACCTACCTTATTTTTTTAAATTAAGATATACTCACTTATAGCCATATCATATTCAGATGCGCATTTACTAAACAGTTTTCTTTTAGGATATTTCATTGTAAAAAAAAAAAAAAACAATAGCTAATCCTTTAAATTATCTTTTGCAAACCCGCACCATAAACAAAAAAAAATATTCGTCTTACAACACGTAACAGTAAGAAAATAAAATAATAAAACTGCACTTTACGCGAACAGGTTCAAATCGATACTGGCAGCATCCACCTTCTTTCCTATGTCCGTTTCCGATATAAAAAAAAAACAAATGACAGGTATAACAATAGCGCGGGCAAATACATTGACAATAAAAGACATTGTTGTGTTACGTCATCAAACGTCATTCTTGAGGGCAGGGCTTGGATAGGGGCGGGCAATAACAAAAAAGACAATCAGAAAAACTGTAACTTTATTTAAACTTTGCTACAGTTTTATAAATTATTGTAACCATTTGCGAAGTAGGTTTCCATTGCTTTGAGTTATTACGTTTTATTTTCATGTATCTTTCAGTTAAGATAAAACAAGGAAAAATATAAAAAAACTGCGTATTATTTTGCGTTGTAAAACTTATTGTTATCTATTTTATGACTATACTCTCTTGTATTGGTTTTCGTCGTCACTCTACTGACGAAGCCTTAGCAAAGCATCACGAAATTTTTGGTATATTATTAGATAAATTAGCTAAAGAGTCGAAATTGCTATCTTGGTGTCTCTTCAAAAAAGGATTTGCCCATAGACATCTGTAATACCAAGAGTGCGTTACTTGTAACTTACCATGTCCATGGGCGACGGTAGCTACTTATCATCCAATAAGTAAGTATATTGTCAAATAAGCCCTCCGCTTATTTGACACTATACCCGGCAAAATTTTGATTGTTTAAATCTTTACAAATCGATAGTGTTTCATGTACCCAATCGACCCTCCATGGGATTAAAACGACCAAAATTTAGCCGTGTATAAAAAAATATCTACATAGTTTTTTTATTTAAACTTTATGTAGTACAGCAGTGGTACATAGGCGGACTTAATGCCAACATTCTGTAGGTACTATTATATATTCTGTGATTCTGTTTAGTAAAATAGATATTAGAAATAGAAACATATTACCCTCATACAATCCTTTTAATTAACTGTACCACTATAATGAAAGCGGTTTTCATATAATTATATAATTTAAAGATGCTTGTTATAAGACTTTAAATGATAATGATAAATGATATTTATTTTGCAAATAGGTATTTTACAAACACTTTTACACGTCAATTTTTTCGTCAGTTTAAGCTAGATGAGGCCGGTGTTTCCTAGCTGACTACCCTGAGAAGAAACACCGAAACAAACTCAGGGGTCAAAGTCTCTTTGACATTACAACGCGCAACGTCGCGTAACCTAAAGATGCGATCCAATACTAAGACACCGTTGCGTTGTACCCGTATAGTTTTGACAACTCTCGATTGATTTGTATTGTGTATTGATAATGTTGTTTTTGTTAAAGATTATCTATCGAGTAAGATTGAATGTCTTGTGTGCGGGCTACAGATTATCCCAATTCTATAGGTATGGTAAGTAAAAGTCGCATGCCGTTGCTTACTTATTCATTTCACTAAAGACTATTTTTCTATTACAACTTTATTTCACTAACGACAGACTCTCACTAACAAGCAGTTGAAGAAAAGGTTGCCTAATGTTTATTTCTTTATTTGTCATCTTCTAAAAACTCTCATGGTAGTTATCAGGGCCTCATGTCTGCTATTTTCATAACATTGTCGTTCCAACACGATCCCATTGTCATTTTGCTAAAGTTCGTAATCTGTTAATTTATAATGGCCGATCATTGGTCGGTCATTAGTATCGTAATAGAATTGTGGTACGAGCGAGCTGTATTGTAACTAAATAAAAGCAGTGACTGCACAATGACGTTCTAATGGTAGGCTACTATATACTAATTGTTTTAAGTACACATTAATCGCAAAACAGATTTTTTTTTTAACCACAGATTTACTGTTTTCAGATTTATTCCTACACATGTGCTATAAGACCTTGCTTTACATCAAATTTTAGAATTCTGAGTCAACGGGAAGAAAAAAGAAATGAGAGTGTCGAAATATACATAAACGTCTGTATCATATTTCGTTGACTTAGGGCCAAATTCACCAATAAACTAATCGCGATTATATATAACAAAACGCAGTTTGAGCGCCTAATCGAGATTATAGCTTCATGTTGCGTTTCACCGCGATGAAATGAACCTAGTTTACGCTAAACTCATTTTCAATTCTTTTGTTGTCGGCCATTTTTACGACACGTGTCTTTAAACTAGAATACGCTGAGCTCAGTTTAGTTGAACTAAGTTTTTATATTGAATGATGAAATCAGTCCTTAGATGTTTGATTTTTTCACCGCTTCAAGAGACCGGAGATCTAAGTATATGGTTTTAATTTCAACTCGATACCTCCACGCGTTCCCTAGATAAAGGGTCTTGACAGACAGATGGACTATAAAATGATCCTTTACGGGTTCCGTTTTTCTTTTTTAAGTACAAAACTCTAAATAAAAAACAGTATAATATTATACTTTTCCTGCTAGCTTGTTTGTCGTGCGTTGCGTACGTCCGACACTCAATTAAAAAAATCGATCTCAACAACTATCTCATATGCGAAACAACAAACCAAAGTAACACATTATCTGTATTTATTCAAAATGATCGTTAAGACTTTTTCATTTAACAAAACAACTCATTATGCGCGCTCACATTTCATGTCGCCGTTGAAAAGGATGAAAATCAATAAAATTCTCGATGAATACAATCTGCATATCTGCCGCCATTTTATTTCATTCAGCAAAAGGGCAAAGTCGCAATTTGATGCTGGTAGTAAAAAAAAAACAATTCGAAATTTGAATCTTTGGAGTGTCCTCGAGATGTTCAATTGTCGTTGGATTAGATTTTTTTTTTCGTTTTTATAATTTTGAAAGAGAAAAGACAACGGTTGTTTTGCTTCATTTGAACAAATAATGAAAGTATTTTTTGAAGTTTGCAAATAGTGTTGTATAGTAGGTAGTAACGGTAATCTTCAGTATCCTAATTAGATGTTCATTTTCAGTTGACGTAAATTAAAAGATGTTTTTTTTTTTTTTTGTTTTAATTGATTATTATGAGGAATGAAAACGATAAATATGATTGACTTAGGTTCTATAAGTCTAGATTAATTTTAGATTTAATGTTAATCCTAATTATTTTAAACAACAGCGACGGCCTATTGCATTAATAAATATTCTTGGTATGGCAGTGGTATATAGACTAGTGAGTCCCAACTTTTATTTATATGTCCTGCATCGCAGCAATTTGTTTAATAAACATTCAGCTGCTTCTTTGGCTGACTTATAATCTAGGTGTGGTAGATTGGATTGAAGAGAAACATTCTAGGAGTTTCTCTTCCCACTGGCAGATGAACCGGTCCATTAAGCTAGGTACACTATTCCAGATCCTGATAGCCCACAGGCCAGAGCTTTAACATGCTTAGACAACTTTTCCTGGTAGTATGAACCTCTCTATCCTCTCTCTCTCTTAATAATTCCCAACTAATTCAACAATATTTTAAGCACAAGCATGATATAGACTTACCGAGTTAAATTTCAATTGGATTAGCCAGCCTGCCGGTAAGATTAAGCAAACCATTATCTAGCAGCTAAAACGTTACCACCTTTTAAATTCATAACTGAGTGGCATTCAGTTCGAGTAATATAATAATAATTTGCGAAAATCCGTAAACGAGAATTTAATCTTTCGACACGCAATTAAATAAAGGTAATTTATTTATTACGAGCAACCTTCCCACGCTTGACCGTAAAAAAAAATGCCTCGAGACAATCATCATTGTTTATGACTTGTCACTTTTGTCACTTGTTTTGAATTTGGAACAGTAATGCCGCGCTAGAACTGTCTTCTTTAAAAAAATATTCTTGAACTGAACATAAATAAAAAAGAGGAATGGCAAAAATGTGTGTTGTGTTTCGATTATGAATGTGGAAAAAGCTATGAGAGTAAGGAGAGGACCAAAGAAAGCCCTGCCTCACACTGAACTCATAAACGTCGCCTACTCCGGGCATTTCTTTTGTATCTACGGTCTTTCTAAATTGTAAATGTTAATTGTGGTATTACACCTATATCTTCTAGACAGTCCATTGATTTCATTATAAAGTCCCAAACAGTGGCTGATTATGCCAGTACGGGGTCTGTAGCAAATTCGATCTCAATAAGGTACTGAGGGACATTTTGTGTGTATGTGTAAATTACAATGGACACCAATAACCCCGTGTATTTTAAGATAGACCTAGATACGTAAAAAGTACGATAATGGGTGTTATACTTAAAAAAAAGTCTAAAGTAAATTGGCTATCAAATTCAAAGTAATCAGCTGTATATTTTTTAATATTTTTTATATTATATCAGCTGGATATTATTTGCGTTAACAAATTTTTTTGTGCATTCAACTGCAGTATCCTCCAACGCGCGGGGCCTGTAGTATTTGCTACTCTTGCTTCATGGCTAATCTGCCAATGGTCCCAACCGAGTCTATTCACAATAGATTGACTGTTTGAAGAACGATTCAATATTGTCTAGAAAAGGGGTGATTATTAACACAACTGCTACCAGAAAAGTATGAGAAACAAGTCGGATTAGCTAAGCAGTAAGAGCAGCACGGACCCGCGCGTTAGAGGTGCCTGGATTGACAAAAATAAAGTTAGGATATCTAGATCTTATGTGGAAATTAGTACAGCGGACAAGGTCCCTGCTAGCTATTTCTTATTAGTTTTACTCATCTTTATAATGGATCTCAGCTGATTAAATAAATTAATTATATTATTATTATTAAACTCCATTCGCAATAAGATTAGACATTTAAACACACTTTTACATTGTTGAAACCTCTACGGTTCGCACTAAGCGTTTCGCCTCGTCGTTTACACCGCGTAGATCGTAGGACAAGAACAATTTGCCTGCCGCGGTGTTTCCGTCCAGTTTAGCAGTTTTCAAGGCTAGAGTGTATAGGCTCTTAATAAACTAGTGCGCCTAACCATCAACGATTCAAGCACCGGTTATAAAAAAAAAGCGCATAATATACATTACACTACCACAACATCTAACTAGGTAGAAATGCGTAACAAAACATCGATGTAACTCGAGACGTTAGCTTCCACCGTATTATAAATGTGCACGTGTGTCGCAGGATCCGGGCACCGCCCGCCGGCGGTGGTCTGGCGTCGCGTAATGTAAGTGTGTTATTATTTTTGTTGGAGATTTATTGTAGTATACTACGGAGTGAGTGAGCTATTGAGAGGGGACGTTTTTGTGAAGTAAAAGGGATTTTACGAGATTTTTGGTGGATTAAGTTTGAAGTTGTTGCTTCAGAGTGGTAGTAGAAATTAACAAATGGCTCTGTTTCCTTATGTGTAGACTTTATTTTAGAATAGCTGCCGCCTGCGGCATCGCTTGCGTGAAAGTCTTTCTATTTTATTGCACCAAAAATGGCTAAGGCCCGTGTCCCGCGTACGTATTCCACTGATCAATAAATACTTGTATTTTTTTTTTACGGTAGGTAAAATCATCCAATGACAAATCCCGCCCTTGGGCGGAGCGGGAAATAGTGTCAGACCCTTACTGACTAAAAACCTACCCTGTTCCTTCCCTGCCTTGGTTCCAGGGCCCTGGTATGCATTTTCATACCTTCCCAGAGCCCCAGACTAGGCCTCGACCCTACTGGGCCTCTACGGTTTGCTGACAACTCCTTGAGGCGGTATGACGAACAAATAAAATTTTCTTCTCAAATCGATTGTTTCGTTTTCCCTCAAATAGTCCGGGAGATAGCGTTGCATTTTAGGTAGTGTTGTTACCAGAGGCGTAGCTACCGCCGTATCTACCGTATCAATTATACGGGGCCTCCACCCTATAGAGGCCCCGACGAAGACAAAAATTCGGAACATTATCCACAACCGTCTCATAGGGTAAACCAAGCATTTGTAACAAAACATCATTTATTTATACGGGGACTACGTGGAACTAGCTACTCCACTGGCTGTTACGCCGACCGGTTGCCATCTTGTTCAACAGATCTCGAATGACTGATAAGTGAACCAAGCATCAGCTGACGTACCCGCGGTGTGTGTAGGATTGACAGGTTACGGAAGTGGTGAAAAATAAAATAAAAATAGTCACCAGCTGAAAATTTTTACATAGATATTTTACATCATACTGAGCTAAACAAAAATCGTAGCTGCGTGGTGGAGGGGGGACAGTGCGATGAATACGTCAGGCGCTCGCATGAACTTGTAAAAGAAAGTAGGTATCGGTGGAAAGATCGTCAGCTAACGCCGTAAGTAAAAAATATTGGAGCACTACCTTCTACCAGCTGTTTGTCGGTTTCTCCATACAAACTTTCAAACCCCGTTTTACCCCCTAAAGAGTGGAGTTTCGTAAAATCCATTCTTAGCGGATGTCTACACCCTTTAAGTACGTACCTGCCAAATTTTAATGTGTAGGCGTTATAGTTTCTGAACTTTCGTGCTACCTAACTACCTACAGTTCATTTGCCTCGCTCAGCTGACGTTTGCTTAAAGAAATTAATTTCGTACATGCGTAAATGAATTCGAGTTTAAAAAAAAGTATTTATTTTTTAATTTTCTCTTTATAAATCGATAGTGTTTCATGTACCGAATCGACCCTCTGCGGGATTAAAACGACCAAAATTTAACAATGTATATAGATTGCTACTACGCTGTCTCCTTTTAAACACATATTTCGAGATACATTCTGGATCTGTCAGAGCCCATAACACATAAAAGTTAAGGCCACGTTATTAGCGGCGTCAATGGAGGTTTTGTAGTCCTCCAAAATGCAGATGTAGAGTCACTTTGGGCATTCTAATAAGTAGGCCTTCGTCTGATCTATCCGGTAATTACCGATTAGCAAAAACTTACTTTTACTGCGCAGAAAAAAATTACTTTCTCCTAAAGAAAGGCCAACACAAATGTGCTAGTCACAGCTTTGTTATAAAAACTTGTAATCCTTTCAAATTGGATAACAAATCCACCTGTAAGGGATTATAGGATTAGGAGGCGGAAGATGATTAAGAAAGAGGTTTGATGTAAGCAGGTTTAGATTGTCTGTGGTTCCGCTGGATTTTAAACCATAGATAAGGATGAGGTTTGCAGACTGGGTGCAATAAAAAAAAGTTATCTGCGATTTTGTCACTTTTGACGTGGCAAAAAAATACAGATATCGCCTTGTTTTTTTTTTGGCTTCATAATACGTAAAAGAAAATTTGCTATGTTTTGGTATATGAAGTTTTTAGTAAGGTAGGACATTATCATTTTTTATTTGTAACTAATTAATAATTCCATTTAAAAATTGCAGATAGATAAGTTTTTTGATTTTGCCTCCGTTAAGATATTCAAGTTTTAAACTTACACTGTTAGTTCTTAAGCTAAATAAAAACTCTATTATACACTAACTTGAAAAATTTGACTATATAGCCGAATTGAAAGCGATTGTCTTCAGTGTTGAGCGATTGTTCGAAACAGTCACCACGGCCCTGAAACGCAATAATCAACTGAAGGAGCACGGGTGAATTTTAGTCAGTATAAGTTTTAGTTAGTACAAATTTTAGTCAGTACAAATTTTAGTCAGTACAAATTTTAGTCCGTACAAGTTTTAGTCATTACAAGTTTTGCTCGGTACAAGTTTGATAATAATCTTTCTCGCTAAGTCTAGCTCTACTTAGAGCGGCATAGGTAGTGTAATCTAAATGGGCTATTCAAGAATCTTTAAGTTGGATTTTTAAGCGACTTTAATAAATTCATGTTCGACTGAATGTTTTTTTATATACGTTCACTGATTTCTCGGTCAATTGTGGACCGTATTTTGAATTATTTTTTTTATGTAACTTTTTACAAAAATGTATATATATTTATAATAACTTAAATAAAAACAAAAACAATAAAAAGTGTTACATCACTTTAATTTTGAAAGTCAAATGTTTATTACATTTGACTTCAAAAATTAAAGTTATTTGGCAGTTTTTAGTGCATTTGTTTTTTAACTGGAAATGACGACTTTTTATTATTCGAATAATATGATTTTATCAAACAAAAGAAGATTACATCAAAGACGATTTTATAATGAATAAACTAATAAATGATTTCAACAGCTAATTCCAACTTCGATCCAATAGAAAAGCTTTGTCCGTTTTTTTTCACTACAAGTTTCCTAAAATTATGACGAAGATGAATGAGCATTTCCACTTTAATGGAACCCTAAAAGTCCGAAATGACTACAGACGCGTGGGAACGAGTAACAAGTCAATAAAAATACGCGCCAAAAGTCAATATCTATGGAATTGTTATTTTTTTTTTTTACAAGCAAAGGACAGGGCCGATAATGCCATTGTTTCTGGCCGCAAAGGACGCACGTGTCTATGTCAGGTTTTACTGTGTTTTGTTTACTTGTTTAGTTTTTTTTTAACGTAGTATAGACACCTGCGGAGTCATTCACAAGTTCGTGTAGTAATCATTCAGTAATTTGCGTTTGTGATTTTGACGTGGGAACTCGTTGGTGTAAGGTGTCTGCTTTTGTTTATCGACTCAATTGTCGTATTTCAATCTAAAACTGTGCAATTTCATGCGAAATTGTTGATAGCTTACACCGATTTGTGCAGAAATTATTTTAAAATTATAAAATCACAATTTTAAGGATGCCCAATACCACGATTTTTTTTTTTACCTCTAGAAACAGCTTATATTTCTTTGTTTGCTTATAAAAACCATTTGAAGCTGACTAAAACCTCTTTTTTAGCTGAGGGGTTAAATGATAGTCTTAAAAATATGGCTATCAGACCCATTGTTAAAGTTTAGATGAAGTTGATACATACATGATAAACATGATACATTGAAAAGGTTGAATTTTAGATGATCACAATGACTACTTTCTTAAATAGAAAAACACATTGAACAAAACATATTAACATCGATATCTACATAGATTATAAGTCTAAATAAAAAAAACACATTTAACGTAAATGTCTCCATTAATTGAATTAAAATGTGAATAAAAAAATAAAAAAAAATTGTAATTTTGTGAAAACAAAAAAAAATCTTCCAGCATTTTCTGAATAAAACGGGAAATTCTAATAGATGTCTTGCAGTTAGGTACCTTCTAGTTGCTCGTACTAAGCTGTCCTGTGTTACAGACCACACTACGAGCAAGAAAGTTTAAAATATCTAAAGGTTCTGAAACCGTAAACTGACCTCTCCCATGCAAATACGAGTTCATTCACAAAACGCCAGTTCCTTTCCCACGTTTATTCACAAACAGGCACAATTGAATTATGCATTAGACAATAAAAACCTCTTTTCGCTTAAATACAAGTTTAATTTTACGCTTCATTTAAAAAAAGAAGTTCTTATAGTAAGGCCACAAGATTGCCTTTGCCTTCTAAAAAGATTATTCTTGTCTATGGTGCGCTTTTGACAGTTTCGTTTAGAAGAGACGGGAAGCTTTTTTTGGCGGAAAACTTTTTAGAAGGATAAACAGGATCAGTTAGGGCCGATGTCTGCCAGGGCTGCGGAATGTTAAAGAGTTACTTCTGGCTGTCCGTTGCAAGGGAAACTAAAGGAACACTGTGGGGTTTTGCTCAGTAAAAGTCTAATATTGTCTCCACTCAGAGTGTGAAGTCATTTGATGATTTCACATGTAGAAAAAAAAAGATAAAAAATACCTTAAGATTCTAGGACACGGTCCACCCCTGTGCCAAACATCGTCACGGCTAAACGAGCCGTTAGAACGTAAAGAAGTAACAAATATTCCCACATACATACCAATTTACACTTTTATAATATTAGTGTAAGTACTGACTTCATAATCAGCCTTTTAATATTCCCACTGCTGTGACTCAGGCCTCTTCTCTAGGATAAGGAGTGGGCCGTGATCCACCACGCGGGCCCAGTGCGGGTTGGTGGATGTCACATGTCTTTGAATTTTTGGTTCTAGGACATGTCGGTTTCCTCACGACGTATCATTCACAGTATTGAGAGCAGAGGGTGATGAAATAAATTACACAAACTAGTGTATATTATGCGGCAAATAAGTTTAACCGGTTAAGCGGTTACGCCGCGTAACCGCTTAACCGGTTAAACTTCAAAGTGGCGCGTAACTTACGCGCCACTTTGATTGAGATCCAAGAATCGGTTATAACCCTCGTCACATAAAATGAACCATCATGGCGGTTGACCTTGCATGCGCAGTAATCGATTTTCTGGTCTCAATCGAAGTCAGGGGCTCCGCGTAACGATGGCAAATGGTTCAACTTATTTCCCGCGTACTATATCTGGTTGAGCCACCATTGCTCGGATTACGAACTTAACACCATTGAAATTCAAAGTTAAGTTTATTAAGGGCCGGTTCTAGTCACTGTTTTTTTTGTATGAACTTCGCTCGGGATTATGTCGTCTTCGCGGCCCCAAACAGCGGTTTTATTTTAACAAAAAAACAACAACTATTCAAGATTTTTGTTCTTGCGAAGCGCTTTTAAATAACAAACTTTATTTATTTTTTTGTAACTTTCAAATAGTTCCGTAACGTAATCTCGTAGATAAATACGTTTGAAATCGTAAATTAAGGTCAGATTTTTTTTATCGAGCCAACTAATTTATATCGTGTCATGTTCATTTTTGCCAAGCCCTTGGCCATATAGTCAATTTTAATAAAATAAATTTTCATGGTGTTCTCTTTTATATTTGTGGATTTCCATAGGTTTAAAAAAGGTCAAAATGAGTAGAACCGGGCCTTAAATAACATTCTACAAAGCATATTACTTTGCCAAACATAATTCAACTGAACTAAATCACTTCCCCTACATTTATAAATAAAATTCCGGCGTCCAAAGGTGAGAAAACACAGCGTAAATCACAGGAAGAGGAAATAAATCAATTTGGCTCTCATATTTTTTACTCAAACTGTTCCTCAGATTATGAGATTAGCATGGACTAGTTGTGTGGGGTGGTAGGTAATCCAACGTGAACATCTGGCCCAATTCTGTTAATAGCTAGCAAGTTTTTAAGGGTAGTTAGAAATTAGGAAAGTATGTATGGATATTTTTGCAATTGGTAATTTAGCACCGTTTTTTTAGCGTTAAAAACCATCAAATAACTTCTCCTGCAACAACTCAACACTACTCGTTTCATTATTGTCTTCAAAAGGTCATGATCAGGATTGATTTCAAATAAACCTTTTAAGGCCTTGATCGACGGGCGAGTAAAACCGCAGTCTTATGGCTCGCCGGTAAAGCTCGCTGGTGTATCATTGCAATACGAACGACGAGCCTGGCTCGTGGCTCGTCGTGTTTGCTGTATTTTCTACTCGGCTCGTCGTACAAAACTGTTTTACTCGCTAGTCGATCAGCACCAACGAGCTGCGAGTTAAACCGCCGTTTTATAAAACCGCATTATTGGCTCGTACGTCGATCACCCACTTTACAGGCACTTTTGATTTGTCAAGAAGTCATAAAAATTATGGTAATTGCACATCCCAAAGCGTGGTGAAGATTTTGCAAGAAATTCCAAGAAACTCTAGACTCTCTTATATCTCGGTTACATGTATGTCATTTATTAATATGTCTTTCATTTGTTCTTTGCGATTCACGGTGTTATGTGGCTATAATAATTAATATTATCTTTTCTATTAGTAGATATTTTATGTACCAATTACAATCGCAATGATTCCCGCTTGCAATTGAAATTCATTTTTAATAGGTACCTAGATTATTGTGTCGATAATTTCTTCAATTTATGGAGCAAGATTTAGACTATTTTTAACGGCTTCAAAAAAGGAGACGATTCTCAACCTACTGAATATTTAATAGTCAATACTCAATATTTTATTGCAATTCCATATGTAGATGGTGTTGAAAATTGTCACAGACCGATATGGACCCTGTCGGGCACAGCAAAAATTAGGAGAGAGGAAAAGGGCTAAGTTTTTTCAATATGGAATACAATAGTTTTGTAAATCTAATATGATAGGTTTAATTGAGTATATAAAACAATACATGTGTGTACTCATCACTATAATTTTTGTGTATAAATAAATTATGTCAGATATTTTTGTTTATTCATTGTATTTATCAGCGATATTTTCGCTAAATGTTAACCGATATTGATTGTTCTTTATTTGTTAAGAAGAGTATTTCTCTTAGGTGGTCCCATTTATTTGGAAAATGTTTGATGAAGAACTTCGGAGATTATTTTTATGTTTTAAAGAAAATTGTTTACTAAAACTTTAGGTCAGAGGTTTTCGGAACATAGATAGATAGATAGATGTAAACTGTTACTGTGTACTGTTGTGTGTGTGTGTGTGTTAGGTGTATAGTGTGAAAGTCCCGCAAATCTCCTTTGAAAAGGGGGGATCCTCTGATCAGACGGGTGATATGTCCGGTTTGGTCAACTGCCCAATAAATGATTTCGAGCTGTTTTATATGTTCAAATCGCGCGGAGAACTTTACGCGATGAAGAATTTTGTAGTTTAGTTCTTATGTGACGTCATAGATGTCGCTACAAAAGTCGAATAAAATCCACAAAAAAACTGACGGGTGATATATTGTCCGGTTTGGTCAACTGCCCATTAAATGATTTCGAGCTGTTGTATATGTTCAAATCGCGCGTACAACTTTATTTACGCGATGCAGAATTTTGTAGTTTAGTTCTTATGTGACGTCATTGATGTCAACAAAAGCCGAAAAAAATCCACAAAAATACTCAAAACACAACTGCAACACCAACAAAGTAGCAGCTACAACTATGTAGCGGCTATTAGCAAACGCTAACCGGTTAACAGTTGCCCGTACGTGCTTTTTACCCGCTGTACGCGTTATTTACGTTTAAATCACGTACGGTTACATTGTTGGGCATAGTTGAGCGATGATACGGTTGCTTAGGGCTACGTAATTTTGTATTAGGTGCTTCTGAGAAGGAAAACTGGTGTAGGTTAATTTGTCATTGGTTGGGCGAAGCTTGTAAAGTTATTTGCTTACTGAGAGCAGGTGCAATGTTTAGTGGAATTACTGTATTATTAATTTTGTGGGGTAGGCGGTGCGATGCGATAAGACGCCTATTGTGGAAAACTGCGATGCGAATTGCTGCGTTCGATCGTGGAACAAAGCATCATCACTCCAGATGATCCTCGATCGGTTTCCAGATCTTGTTATTTTTTAATTGAAAATAACGTAACCTATTTACTAGATTATTGACAACCAATCAACAAACCAATCAACATATTATTTTTTAAATGAAGAGAAATATAAAACGTGGAAAATAAGTTAAACTAAAATAGCAGTCGTTGCTATGGTTATACATACCCAGCCACCCGCCGATCCGCACATCGATTGAAACCAGAAAATCTGTTATTGCGCATTGAAAGTCGATCGCCATTGTGGTTCAACTTATATGCCGCGTATTTTACCCAGTTTTGATTCGCATGCCTACTTTTCAGAAAAAAAGGGCCTCGCAAAGATCTGCCGGCCAGGGCCTCCAGCTTTTTGGAGATTGAACGAGACGGAGGGACTCTTTTACTGACTAAATCCCTCCCGTGTTCCTTCCGTTGCCCTCTGCGTCCCAAAGCCTCTTTCAAACATGCCGCCGTTTATTTAAGAGCAGTTTTTCTACTTTTCAATAAAAAAAAGAATACGTGCATATGCTTGGCACACCTCTACAACATTCATAGAAAAAAAAAACTAAAGTGTGAGCACATAAACCGCACGCAACAGCTGTTTTTTTAACCCCACCAAACGTCAAATAAAAACATGAATGAACGAGTTGACTTAAAAAAAAAAACGCCTCTCGTAAACATATCATAGACAAGAAAAAAGTCTATCGCGCCAAAACTGTGTTACCTCACGCACGAAACCTATCTATAAAGATTTCGGTGACGTCGAACGTGCATACGATGAATTCAAACATGGCGGCCTTTTTTTCTATTTTATTTGTTGTGTTACAAACTATATTTGTTTTTATTACGCTGGAATGCATTCTGGAAGTCACGAATTCGCCATTAGACTGATCCGAGGTGCGTCGATTTTTACGGTGCAAACAAATTGGTGCAAACGTGTCTATTAGGACGTGAAAATATTCAAGGTATGCGTTTTAATTTAGGAGCAGATGAATGGCTTACAAATGTTGTAAGTAAGATTGATTGGTTGCTCAAATCAGGAGCTTTGTTCAAATAGCTCCGACTCATTGATAAAATTCAATAAAGCCTGAAATATTACATCTTGATACAAATGGAGAAAGTTTATCATCGCGATCGAGGTGAAATTTGCCCGAACCGCAGATGAGGGTGTTATGGAGCCGATTGCGGCAGTAACAAGTTTTTCCACATGTATATCAATTGACGAGTTTTTCAATACACTTACGAAGAATTGAATGAACGGTGCTTGGTGTGAGACTCGTGGGAGTTACTTAGCACTGACCCTGAATCAGCGTGATAAGATATCAATTATCGTACAATAAATGGTGGCGGGTCGAGCTCACGTTCTTTTCCGCACTAGTGTAGAAAACAGCAAATTGCATGCCTAAAAGTGGTAGGGATAAGATCGGATTTTCGAACAAGTGTATTAAAAAATGGTTTTGCTACCATTTCTTTGAGACGTGACTGGAATACAATCAGTTCTGCTGTTAGGAATGTGCCCTGCCCACTTTAGTTTCGGGATTCCAGCACGATACCGCTTGGCTTACTTTTTCTAAGTTTTTCTAATATTCCCACAGCCCACCAGTAGATGCCCAATTACGGTCTGTTACAAGTTACCACGCTCGATACTCAACTTTCTGCCTACTCATCTTCGATCAACACTACCCATTAAAAAACACAACTGTCAAGCTATCTATCCCATACGCAGTTACCTCATTAAACCAAGTTTACAAATTTTAAACCATGCAAAGAGATCGCGTACCAAAAAACGTAAAAAACCTCATTATTCCCAGAAAGGAGGTCCAGGCGGCCATTTTGTTCTGTTTACATACAAGATGGCTACCGCGCGTTCGATATTCAAACAAAGTTTTATTGTGGACCGGTTTCTGTGGTAATGGACAGTTCTGCCCTCGAAAGACAAAAGCGGTATCTCAAAATTTTGAAAAATATTGCTTTTTACATTTAATCGGGTAGTCGAAAAACTACTTACTTTAATGGTACTGAAAGAACACTATACATGCTTACTTCTTTTTTTATCTTTATCTATATAAAAGCGAAATACCACTCACTGATTAATCACGAAATCTTAGAAACTATAACACCTACAAACTTAAAATTTGGCAAGTAGGTTCCTTATAGCGTGTAGACATTCGCTAAGAACGAATTTTATGAAACTCCACCCTTAAGGGGATAATCACTGACTATCACGCGGGCGATGCCGCTGATAGAAGCTAGTATAGTATACAACGAAGTCTCTTTCCGCGTGTGTCTATTTATCCTCCAACTCCTAGACCACGCAACGATTTTGATGCGGATTTTACTAATAGAAAGAACATTTATTGTTCTTTCTATTAGTAAAATGGAAAAAGATTATGTACGTAATGAAAAAAAACATTGTATAATTTGTAACCTTGCGAAACCGAAAAAATCAATAGTGTCTAATATCTTTATTTGTAAAAAGAAACAGTTTTTTGGCACGCAGATAATTATTATGATGTAAAGGCAAGCGAAGCCGCCATCATAAATGCGAAATCATCTTTGTTTACTTTTTTTTTTAACTAGTTTTAAGTAGGTGTGTCGTTGTTTGTTTTCTCAAAGTCACGGAAAATCCCGTTATTTCCCAAAACTTACTTAATTGAGTTACCGCCTTTCGGCTTTCGGGAGCACAATTTTGAAGGGTCCTGTAGAACCGTGAACATGTGTTGAAGCTTGAAGTTTACTAAATATGATAATAAATTATATATTATTGTTAAGTGGTATTCCTTGTAGCTGGCTTAAGGCCCGGTTCTATTCATTTTGACCTTTTTTAAACCTATGGAAATCCACAAATATAAAAGAGAACACCATGAAAATTTATTTCATTAAAATTGACTATATGGCCAAGGGCTTGACAAAAATAAAAACACGATATAAATTAGTTGGCTCGATAAAAAAAAATCGCGAATCTGACCCTAATTTACGATTTAAAACGTATTTATCTACGAGATTACGTTACAGAACTATTTGAAAGGAACAAAAAAACAGCTTGTTATTTAAAAGCGCTTCGCAAGAACAAAAATATTGAATAGTTGTTGTTTTTTTTTATATAGAAATAAAACCACTGTTTTGGGGCCGCGAAGACGACATAATCCCGAGCGAAGTTCATACAAAATAAACAGTGACTAGCACCGGCCCTTAACGAAAGCTTGTTAATATGTATTTTCTTTATCGTTGGATATGGTAGGTAGATAGCGTAGGGTAGGGTAAGTAGGTACTGTGGGGTAGGGTAGGGTAGATAATGTCTTTGACAGGTTTTTTTTTTATGGTAGGTGAAATCATCCAATAACAAATCCCGCCCTTGGGCGGAGCGGGAAGTAGTGTCAGACTCTTACTGACTAAAAACCTACCCTGTTCCTTCGTAGCCTATCGTGCCGGGGCCGAGTATTCCTTTCGGAAGTTAACCCATGACCCCAGTAGGCTTCGACCCTGCCTGCCTGGCAGGCAGTACCTAAATACTACACCTCACTATTGACAATTTTCAAATCTTCTTTTATTCATTTGTATTTGTATATATTATATTCATTCAACTTGGACACGAATTTGGGGTGAAAGCCTGGTGATCCGTCACACAGGGTATCCTAGTATGGACTCCAGACTCTCACAAAGTGTTGCAATTGTTCACTAATATTATCGAATTAGATTTTGTTATTAGTATTAAATTAATTAAGCTTAATTAGTAATAATTTTTGTCCCTTATGTTAAAACGTACACATTCATTTGTATACTTTGTGAAGAGTGAAATAAATGCTTATTATTATTATTATTCCATTTATTCATTATATAAGCTTATTAATTACATTTTTAAATATTTTTTAAAAAACATACAAAAAAAAAAATATTTAAAAATATAAAAAATAGTGTCCCACCGGTATCGGGAACAGAGTCCAAGCTACCGGCGGTCAGGGCTCCAGAGAAAGGAACCTCCTAACAATACGAGCCGTGTCCAGGAGTACCGCTTTCTGAATCAAGCCCTTGATCCAGCCGCCTAACGAGAGCCTCCTAAGGTGTTGGTCGAGGCTCTTGGCTATTAAGCTATTACCCGACACGACTATCGGTACAATGATCGCCGAATCCACTTCCCACATGTCGACAACCTCGCGAGCCAAGTCAATATACTTATTATTATTATTCTAGCAAGGTTTTTAACGTTTTCGTCCAAACGGAACCCAAAAACCGTCAGTTATTACTGTGATTTTCAGTGCTAATTGAAAAAAATGGTTTATAAACCTTACCGTAATGCACGGCCGCCATATTGTCACGTGCGCACGCATTTAAATTTAGTTCTTGTTAGCTTACATTTAACGTTTAAAATACAATGTCTTGATGTGTGAACCGTCATCTATTTGTCATGTGCGCATAGGCATCGCAATTTCGACTATATTTCCTTATGTATAAGGTTTAAAGTAAGATGTTTTGGTAGTCTATACTTATTAAGTATTATAATGGATTGTAAATTTTTGCCTTTTAAAGAAAAAAATTTAAAAAAATCTGGTTAGCTTCCAACTGATTTTTTTTTTTAGTTCTTTTGCTTTTCAGGTAGTTATTGCATTACTTAGCAGTTCGCAAAGTGCCCGATTTTCATTACGAATCGTGTGCGGTCAGTACCTCTACCATGAGTTTTAAGCAATAGTATTCGTCGATACTCGATATCGACGCCGTAAATATTTTGTATGGCAAATTTTGGTTCTGCAAGTGACCGCTAGAGGCGCTGTAAAATTTGCCATACAAAATATTTATGGCGTCGATATCGAGTAACGACGAATACTATTGCTTAAAACTCATGGTAGAGGTACAGTTTACTGAGCTGTAAGTGAAGTTTACAGAAGCATATTGCCAGGTCTTGGTTCAGGGTATGGTCCGGAGCGGGGAGGAATGGCAGGCGGTAGCCTCCTGCTAGCGAAAGGGGCAGCTGCACGTATGAGGAAACGGATTTCTTCACGCACAAGCGGCCGAGTCCGCGACCCCAAATACCAGCCACGGTAGGCGTGGGCTTGCTGACGACGAGCAATGTGTAGCTCGCCGTCGGGCCGTCGGGTAAAAAAAAGACAAAATCGGTTGAACGGACAGTGAAAAAGGTTTGTTTGATTGCGAATGGAGTATAATCTATACACCGTTAAATGTCAATCGTTTTAATCCCGTGGAGGGTCGATTCGGTACATGAAAAACTATAGATTTGTAAAGATAAAATTAAAAAATAAGGTACTTTTTTTAAATCGAATTAATTTATGCAAGTACGAAATTAATTTCTTTAAGTAAACGTCAGCTGGGCGAGTTCAATTACCTGTAGGTAGTTAGTACGCAACGACCGACAGCTACCTACAAGGTAATTGAATCATTTACTTAAAGAAATTAATTTCGTACTAATGTACGCATGTACGAAATTAATTTCTACGAAATAAGTTTAGTACTAATTTGTACGAAATCGAAAAAAAATCGAATCGAATTCGAGTTTTAGACAAGAAGTACTTTATTTTTTATTGTATCTTTACAAATCGATAGTATTTCATGTACCGGAACGACCCTCCACGGGATTAAAAAGATCAAAATTTAACGGTGTATAAGTATGTTTATCAGTTGTCTAGTAGGTACTCATAGCACAAGCTCTGCTTAGTATGGGACTAGATGGCGTTGTGTGAAAAAAAAAGTGTATTTAAATAAATTATCTAACTATGATAAATCCAATATGGTACACGTGTTACCAATAGGAACTTGAGTCAATATTATGATAAATGGTTTTTATTGGGCAATCTTATCACTAGCCAATCAGGAGGCTCCACTGATAAATGGCACTGAAATGAAGAGCACTTCGAGATAAGAAAGCTTATTGACAAATTAGTTTTTGATAGAATATAGGTCATGAATAAATATCGATAAAAAAGGCTCGCAAAATAGACGGTCTATGCGGCCTGCAGAGAGCAGTGGTGGCCGAGTGGTAACGGCCCCGACTTACGAGTTGTAGGCCGCGCGTTCAAACCCAGCCAGGCACATTACTTTATGTAATTTATTTCATCACCACTGCTCTCAAAAACGGTGAAGAAAAGCACTGTGAGGAAACCGGCATGTCATAGAACCAAAAATTCGAAGACATGTGACATCCACCAATCAGAAGAACTGAGCCCGCGTGGTGGATTACGGCCCATTCAGTCTCCAAGAGAGGAGACTAAGTCCCAGCAGTGGGAACATTTCCGGAGCGAGGAGGAGTGGCAGGCGGTCGCCTCCTTCTGCGAAGCAGTAATGCTAGCAAAGGAGGAGGCTGACCGTATCAGGCAAAGGCGCTCACGCCGCAGCCGCCGCCGTAATTCCGATCCAAATTTCCGGCCACCGTAGGCGCGGGCTTCCGGACGGCGGGCAATAGGTAGCTCGCTGTCCGTTTGTCCGGTAACAGACTGGACCGAGCTCAAGTCGTTTACGGCGCGCACTGTTCCCGTGCGCCTCAAGGAGTTGTCAGCAAACCGTAGGGGCCCAGTAGGGTCGAGGCCTAGTCTGGGGCTCTGAGAAGGTATGAAAATGCATACCAGGGCCCTGGAACCAAGGCAGGGAAGGAACAGGGTAGGTTTTTAGTCAGTAAGAGTCTGACACTATTTCCCGGCCCACCCAAGGGAGGGATTTGTCATTGGATGATTTTACCTACCAAAAAAAAAAAACAGTGGGAACATTATAAGGCTGATGCAATGCAAAATGCAATGAAACGCTTGAAACATTTTCTGCCTAAAGGGTAAAAACGGGTCCCTATTACTAAGACTTCGCTGTCGGTCCATCTGTCTGTCACCAGGCTGTATCTCAAGAACCAAGAAGAAGGATATATTTCAAGACAGTTGAAATTTTCACAGATGATGTATTTCTATGGCGGCTATAAAGACAAATACTAAAAACAGAAAAAAAAAATTAAGTGGGGCTACAAGAAACGTAATTTTTTGCCGTTATTTGCTACGGACGTTTCGAAACCTTTCGTGCGCGACTCCAACTCATACTTGGCCGGTTTATTTTTCATTATATTCCTGTACCGGAAGACGTAGCGTTGGCCTCCTACAAGGTGGACCGATGACCTGGTAAAGTTGCGGGAATCCGGTGGATGCGAGACGCACAGGACCGTTCTCTGTGGCGCCACTTGGGGGAGGCCTATCTCCAACAGTGGATGTCTTTCGGCTGAAATGATGATATTCTTGTACTAATAGTTATACGGCACATTACTCGCAGAACAAAATGGTCTATGAGGCCGAAAGGTTCTGGAGTTGCGAACGCGTACCTGAAGACGCAGCGTTGTAAGACCTCCTACAAATTGGATCAATGACCTGCGGGGATATTGCGTAACTCTGTTGACAGCTCAAGTGAAGATCACTTGCTAGAATGTACATCGTATAACTGTCAAACAGCTAGTTTCGTATTGCCTATCTTTAGTGTCCAACTGATATGACGTCATTATCCACCGGTGTCTTTGATATCCACTGTAACACGTATTGACAGATGTTATTGTATCGATACTTTTAAAATTGTGATTGTGAGCTTTAAGCTGCAGATGCGATATTTAACTTAGCTGTATAATAGTCGATAAAATCTAGAGCCGGGACAATATGTTAGTTTTTGCTAGCCACCACTTATCCGCCACAGTTTGTTAGCCACGTGATGTCATACGTAATACCAAAGTTATGAAATCGTTAGTTGACAACAAAGTTTAGTGTACATCAAATGCCAGTTGTCAACTGTTTTGAAAAAGTTAGCCAATAGCCCTGCAGGTCAGGGTCGCGGAAATCTGATGTATGCGAGACGCATTTTATGACTCAGTCCTTCGAGTTGATGACAAATGTAAAACCAATCGAGTATCAAGTAACTTATCTATAGGACAAAGGTCGATTAGGATTCTAACAATGAATTCAATTAAAGGTAATTTAAAAATCTGTTTATGGCTCGGGAAAAGTGTAATGCCTACCCTTATGTGGCAGTGTAACACCGAGCATAGCCCTTTCCATTGCCCTTTGCGTGATTTTAAGCTTTCTTAAGAGGCCCATTGTGAGCGAGTTTCAATACCAATAAGTATGTAAAAAAAAGTTTAGATAAATTGAAAAATTGTCATTGGTACTTTCCCGGTTTTAAACCACTATCTCTTGTATGAGAGGCTGGTGTCTTTACCATTAGGCTATCACGACACTTTTTATACGATATTTTGTTCAATCCTAAGAGACAGAAATAGCACCTAACAAAGTAAGTAACCTTCATTGGTTACGCTTAGATCGCCATCAAATTTTAAATTTTGGCGAGGAAACAGTGTACAAAAACAAAAAACTGTTAAAGAAATAAATAAAAAAAAAAAAAAAAAACAATTATATACATACATACATTTAATTGTATATTATATAAAAGCGAAATACCACTCACTGATTAATCACGAAATCTCAGAAACTATAACACCTACAAACTTAAAATTTGGTGGGTAGACATGATGTAGACATCCGCTAAGAACAGATTTTACGTAAATCCACCCTTAAGGGGGTAAAACGGGGATTGGAAGTTTGTATGGACAAAACCGACTTTCACACGGCGAACCCGCTGGCAGAGCGCTGGTTATTGTAGTAACCTTGCTTAAATTCAACATCAGCTTTTTTAAAACGCAACGTCTGCATTTTAACTTACAATGGCCGTTTCAAATTACGTTTACAAGAATAAACAGTTATTTTTAAAGCTCACCTGACATTTTCTCACAAAATTTCATAGAGTAAATTCTTTTTTCAACAAATAAAGCACTTAAAACACACACACTAACACTTTTCACTAATCAAATAAACTTATTTAATATAAGTCTTATTTGATAATAAACTTAAAAAAAAAAATCGTTTAATCAAAATGCAAAACGAAAAATACTTTTTTTTTTATAAAAGCGCGCGTTCTCAACTCTCCGAACACAGTTCCATGTTTGAATGAAGACATTTCTTGTACCAAAGACAATTGCATTTTACTTCCTTGTTTTAATTATTTTAAAATCAATGTCAAATGGTTTCGTGGAGTCAGCATTTTGGTAAGGATGGCCGTGTAGACTGCACATGTGTAATTCCGTGGCCTCATTTACGATTTATGTTTACGTTAAGTGTAATATTTTACAATAAAATATTGTCATAATGATGGTGTAATTTTTTAAGGTCGTTTAGTGACTCATTCTCGTTGTTGTTAATTAAAATAAAATAGAAATGTGCCTTTTTGTTGAGTAGCCAGTTTTGAAGGTCGCATAAAAGAAGAATATATCGAAACTAATAAGCAATAAATTACATATTTACTGTACGGACTTTAAAAGAGACTTTGATCCCTGAGTTTGTTTCGGTGTTCCATCTTAGTATATTCAGCCAGGAGACACCGGACTCATCGAGTTTAAAATTGGCGGGCGGTCCCCCTACTAGGGAAGAAGGCGGCCGCACGCGTGAGGGAACAGTCTTCCTCACGCTCCAGCCGCCAGGATCACGACCCTGATTTCCAGCCATCGTAGGCTTGCGGACGGCGAGCTATGGGTAGCTTGCAAAACCGTAGGGGCCCAGCAGGCCCGAAGCTTACTGGGGCCATGAGTTTTATGAAAGAGGATCCTGGGGCCCTGGAACGAAGGCAAAGAAGGAACAAGAGTGGGTTTTAGTCAGTAAAAGTCTGACACTCCTCTTGCTCCGCCCAAGGGCAGGAAAAGTAATGATTGCTCAACTAAAAAAAAAGTGGCTTAAACTAACGAAAAAAAATGACGTATCAAGTGTTTTTTAAATCTATTTGCAAAATAAATATCATTTATATACATATTTATCAGTTAACAGTCACATGTCTTATTAAAGTAATATACAGGTTAATTTTTTTTTTCTTAACCTCTTTTTTACAATCACACTTATCAAAAACGCGAATGTTTGTGAGAATATGAGTATTTTGTTACTTCTTATCGCACGAATGGCTGAACCGATTTCGATAAAACTTGGCAGAAGGGTAGAGCATGTCCTGAAATAGCCGTGTGTTTTTGTTGTTTAATCCCGTTCCCTTGGGTAAATTTTCTATGAATATGTAGAATACATTAATATCCCCTCGAAGGCCTATTGCACATACGTTTGTACAACTTGAATGACCTTGAAAATAGTTCATTGTCTTACTGTTCACACAAATATACGAAATTCATTTTTTTGTTTTTTTTTTCTATATATATTTATTTTTCCTGAAAAAAAATCTCAAAAGTTTACTTTGAATTTTTTTTTTCGATATGATTTTCTAAAAAGGGGCTATTACGTAATAATAATACAGTTTGATATAGTACTGGTTTTTTTTTTCTTTTCAGTGACGATCTGATCTGAACTTCTTAAAGCCGTGCACTCCAGCATTGCATACATACCAAGTTAATTTCCATTAGGTAAAGTGATGGGTTCACAATCCAATCGTTATTAAAATGTAGATAGAACACGTTCACTATATTATCCGGTATCGTCATGTATTAAGTAAATAAACTGATTAATGTAAGGTGCTTGTTATGTAAAAATATATTTCATTTCACACTTCCAGCTGTTATGATGGTCCCTTCTTTGTTACTGCTATTGGTTTCTGGAACTCTCTTCCACCCCCTCACTCTTCCTTTCTTTGGATATATTCTTCATCAATTTATCGTCTTCCTGCCTTTGTTCCCTCGGCGCAACTCATTTTTTAAAGCCAGGTTCCACTCATTTTGAACATTTTTTGAACCTATGGAAATCTACAAATAGGTATATTTAAAAAAAATCAAAACTTGTTTTTATTATTTGAAAGTTACATAAAATAATAAAGCTTGCTTTTTAAAAGGGTCTGCCAAAAACAAAAGTCTTAGATACTTAGTTATTAGGTTTTTTTTATAAAAATAAAACCGCTGTTACGGGGCCGCAAAGTCGACATAGATCCGGGCGGAGTTCATACAAAATACGCTGTAACTACAACTGGCTATGACCGACTTCAAAATAAGGAGGTGGATTTTTTCTATTGTTTTAATGTTTGTTATCATGACTACAGTTACGTGTAAAAGTATCGTTCACTAATTACCACTCACCCTATATAAAATTTAAATAAATAAACAAATAAAACCAGCGCAAATAAAATGTCGAAACTGAATAAACACCCATAGACAATGTCGCTGATAAAAGATAGATTATTAAAAAAAAAGTTGAGTGAAGTTTTAATAATAGTATAAATAAATAATATCAGATTTATACCGTACTAAAACAACATCAAAAGCCCAACCCGCCATTTATCATAAAGTAAAATTTCTAAACCGACAAAAGAAATTAAGTTACAACAATCAACTGGTACGAATAAACGTAATTTACTATTATAATAAAATAATAATCGTTTACTTACGCGTCGGCCATTAAAGTACGAACAAGCCACAGACGAACAAAAGAGAATCGAAGCTAACAGCCCTTACGTGAGGCTGAATAACTCAATGCCTTTGTCAGTTCGCCGATCGATGACGATAACCTGCCAAATTATGACCATAGATTTTTATTGGGCGCGAATGTCATTTGCGTCGGGTAAAGGTAGAATTGTCATTTTATAATAATAATATCTGAAGAGACGTGGAGGTGTGGTTGAACTGAATTCTGGAACTTGTTTGAGGTTGCAAAATATGGGTGTAACACACAATTTAGTCGTTCATTTCAGAAATGTAGGCATAAGTTGCGTTGAGATATGGTTGGGGTTGCAAAATATCGACGGCTCTTAAGCCTTATACAGTAAAGGCGAGGTAAAGATGCGGACCAGGCGAGTCGTAAGGCAAAGAAAAAAATTGAGTTTATTTACGACAAACATGGCGCATACCTCAAAAATAAAACAAATACAACAACGACTATATATATAATAAATAAAATATAATAACATATGCGTCACATACGCTCAAAACGGCCAGCGCTCAGCAAAAAGCTGGAGCTCGTGTGTAATACAGAGCCACAGCGCTGATTTTCAGCGCCAGCCATCGACCCGCTTCAAAAAAATTTAATACCTTTATTTATTAATTTATTGTTAACATATACTTACAGCTAAAACACATATAAATTATTAATAAATAGTACCCAAAATTAACTTCGTACATGCGTATATTAATTCGAGTTTTAGAAAAAAGTACTTTATTTTAAAAAAAATATAAATATCTGAAACATTCACAAATACTTACACAATTATATACATTATATAAAACACTTTATTTTTTAATTTTATGTTTACAAATTGATAGTATTTCATGTACGGGAATGACCCTCCACGGGATTACAACGATCAAAATTTAACGTTGTACTTTGAATGTATTTCTATACGAAGGGTCCGTCGATATGGGTGTAACATTTGCCGTTCATTCCAGGGCATAGTGTTACGTAGGTAGCGTAGAGCATTGTTTCTAATTCAGTTCCGCGTATGTAACATGCCTACGGCTTTATGAGTTGTCCCAAGTGTATTTCATTTGGCATGGAAATTGCAATTACAAACTAATTGTACGTTTTAAGTACTTACTAAGTTCCAACAGTGCACGGATAAAGTAAGAGTCGACAATGGCACAGGCCCCGCGCATAGATACAGAAAAAAAGTTGC
Source organism: Leucania comma (assembly GCA_958295575.1). Taxonomy (NCBI): domain Eukaryota; kingdom Metazoa; phylum Arthropoda; class Insecta; order Lepidoptera; family Noctuidae; genus Leucania; species Leucania comma. The sequence continues at coordinate 3,968,622 of OY282492.1, read as the reverse complement.
TGACATTTTATTTTCTATTTTTTTTTTCACTGACGATTCGAACGCCATCAAGAATAGAACAGTTGACTTTTATTGAAGCCGTTTAGTACAATCGTACTCGTATAAAAAAGTTTTAAAATATAATTTATAAAGTCGAAGGCTTTTTTCCCGTATATTATATTTGAAAACTTTTAATCTGACTGTACTAAACAGTGTGTGCCCGAATATTCAGTGAAAAAAATATTGAAATAAAAAAAATGGTAATTTAAAAAACTAAAAAACCCGTCTGCTTTTCTGAGTATTCATGAAAAAGCCCTAAAACAAGAAAGTCGTTGTAGCAGTCGGGAGTCGGGACCCATTACATCATAGATCTACTAACTAGACGGCTGACTTTCTAGAATGGGTCCCGACTGCTACAACGACTTTCTTGTTTTAGGGCTTTTTCATGAATACTCAGAAAAGCAGTCGGGTTTTTAGTTTTTTAAATTACCATTTTTTATTTTTTACCTTTTTGGTTTTATTTTTTTTACGATATCACTTTCACAGTAATTACAAATCTAACGACACCTCGCAAACTAAAATCCATCGAGCCGTTCAGGCCACAGAGCGTGCCAAATATTTGAATTTGGCGCCAAAAATTCGCCATTTTGCTTTTTTTTTTATTTTGATATACCCAGTGTCACTCTCACAGTAAATACGAATCTAACGACACCTCTCAAGCTATAATCCATCAAGCCGTTCAGGCTGCAGAGCGTGCCAAACAATTATACATACATACATACAAACATAACCCTCCTTCTGGCGCAGTCGGGTAAAAACGTGCCCATGCGGACACTGTCTGAACATATTGTGTTAGAATCGTAAGCTACTCAAAAAAATCAAGGTACTTAAACCATATGAAATCTTTTCGATTCTGATTTCTCTACAACTAGTGACCCGCCCCAGCTTCGCACGGGTGCAATGGTGATATTAAATAAGTATATTATGCATGTATTATACATATAAACCTTCCTCTTAAATCACTCTATCTATTAAAAAGGTCGTTGCGTAGTTTTAAAGATCTAAGCTCATATAGGGTGACTGGTAATTAGTGGACGATACTTAAACACGTGATTGTAGTCATGATGACAAACAAGTTTTACTATGAGGCCAAACCTGAAATCGCGAAAAGAATCTGCTAGTCAGTACATTTATGTTCGCCTAACTGGTCAAAATGTACTGAACTTGGCCTTTTTTTCGCGATTTCAGGTTTGGCCTCATAGTAAAAGTTGTTTGTTATCATGACTACAATAACGTGTTTAAGTATTGTTCACTAATTACCAGTCACACTGTATAGGGACAGACAGCTGGAAGCGACTTTATTTTATACTATGTAGTCAAGACAATATGAGCAACTGCCTACAGGGCCGTCGCTACCAAAGATCCCTGCGGTTTGAGAGAAAAACCTTGAAAGATTTATTATTCGTTTCCATTTTACAAAGATTTAGTGAGCCACCCATTGACGGACGGACAGCGAGCTATCCATTGCCCGCTTTCCGCGAGCCCGCGCCTACGGTGGCCGGAAATCGGGATTGGTATCCCGGCGGCGGCGGCGGGTAGAATTCCGACTATCTCTAGGTAAACTATCGAATCTAAAAATATGCATTTCTTTTTTATTTATTTTTATTTGTTATAAACTAGTGCTTGACTGCAATATTTCTGTTATATTAAATAAGCACTGATAATAATTATCGTTTTTGTGTGGGTACACGATAACTGTCAATACTTATTGCTTATTTGAAACCAAAATATACAGATACTAGCGACCCGCCCCAGCTTCGCATGGGTGCAATGGTGATAAAAAATATATTATGCATGTATTATACATACAAACCTTCCTCTGGAATCATTCTATCTATTAAGAAAAACTGCATCAAAATCCGTTGCGTAGTTTTAAAGATATAAGCATACATGGGGACAGACAGCGGGAAGCGACTTTGTTTTATACTACCTATGTATTGATAAAGATTTTCAAAATAAACATCAGTTATCATTACTATAAGGTCCTCTATGGTTGATATTAATGTCAAAAATATTCTAAAAAGAAGGCCACAGCATCACACTTAGGGTTGACGAAATATAGTATTTTTCAAACTAAGCTATAAAAAAATATAGTACACTTCAAAAGAATAAAGTATTTTATGGAAAAAGCAAAAAATTATTTTTTGTTATTTAGGTATTAATATTTTTTATACTATATTTGTTTAACTAAATGTAGGAAGTCTTGCATTTTTAACTATTTAAATTCTAAAATAAAAGTTTCATGCTTTATGACAACCGTTTTTTATATTAATATAAATAAAAAACTATATTTTTGTTAAAGGTTTATATTTTTTGGTTTTTTTTTTGTATTTTTCTTTTTGATTATCGGTGATTGGGAATTAGGGACCCAATTTCGTTTCTTCTTATAAAAAGAACAATTGAAATTGAATTTGAATTGAAAACAATCAAGAAAATCAAAGAACATGAACATAGCAGACCAATGACCAAACATTCATTTGACAGTAACAAGCTCAAAACGCAGTAAGATAGATACGTTCGGATACACGCTACCGCATTGGTCAAATGTTGAAAATATAGTATTTTTGCGGGCTATATATTTTTTCAACAGTATATTATAGTACAGTTGGCAACCCTAATCGCACTATTCAGCCAAGCAACTACCATAATGCCCGTCCCTAACATCCGCTTATATTAATTTTATTTAAATGTAACAACAGAGTATAATAAATAAAGATTGCCACACAAAGAGTGGGACATGAGTATTGATTGTTAGGTTCGTGACGGTGAATGCCTTTGCCGTATTACGCTTTGATTCGATGACGATATATTTTTCCCGCCTTTCGGTTTTGTTGGTGACAGCTGATGGGTGATACTTTGATAGTTTACGTACGTATTATGTTGTTTTGTTTTTTATATTAAATTAATTTCCGCCAGCTGCTTTACTTGCGTTAATCGCGAAAAAAATCTACCAAGTTCAGTACATTTTGACCAATTAGGCGAACCAAAATGTACTGAACTTGGCAGATTCTTTTCGCGATTTCAGGTTTGGTCTCATAGTAAAAGTTGTTTGTTATCATGACTACAATCACGTGTTTAAGTATTGTTCATTAATTATCAGTCACCCTTTATTCTATATATAAAAATATATAAATAATTATCACAATTGAGAGGAAAGGTATATTGCGTGCTAAAGTGGAGATTTGCAAATACACAAATTCAAATTCATAATTCGGAAATCAGGAGAGGTCCCACGTCATTCCCTTGTGTGACTCCAAATGGTTTTAATCCTTATTAATGTGTTACATTTGAGAGTACTAGATTTAGAACGGAGACACGTATTGGTAATTTGGCGTCGCTAATATCCTGATTGTTGTTAAATATTTTTTTCCTGTACTTATTTACTTATTAGGCCCCTCACCCACGTTACTTTTTTCCGATTCGCAAATTAGTAGGGTAGAGGCCTAGTCTGGGGCTCTGGGGAGGTATGAAAATGCATACCAGGGCCCTGGAACCAAGGCAGGGAAGGAACAGGGTAGGTATTTAGTCAGTAAGAGTTTGACACTATTTCCCGCTCCGCCCAAGGGCGGGATTTGTCATTGGATGATTTTACCTACCATAAAAAAAAACCAAAGATGTTGGGCTTTTTTTATGTGAAATCAGCCATTGACTTCTCCTGCCTCTTGCTGCGGAGTGGAAGGGCGCGTCAGATTTTACTGACTAAAACCCACTCCTATGTACCTTCTTTGCCTTACATTCCAGGACGCCTTTCGGACAACTCAGGCGCTTGAGACACTACGTGTCGATGACTCAGACTGGGTCCGGACAATTACCACACTTGGTGCGGTTGCGAAGCGTTCTAATGCGATTCATCGTGTTGTAAGCGACGCTGCAGCAGTTTTTACTCACGCATGCGAAAACATCAGTCATAACATGTGACTGATTCGCTTCCCTCTTCGACGCACCTAGTCACGTAGGTTACCTCAATAGATTGTCTATTGTTTGTCCATTTACGCTGAATCGCAGGACACCGTCTTACCGTAGTACATAATTTTAATACAATACAAGGCCAGTTTACTGGTCAACCGCACGAGCTTTCGAGCTTACAACCTTTTTGCATCAGAGAAAGTATTTTCTTTCAATAAATATTCATAGACACAGCCTAGTCTAGAATAATGTGTCATTCATTATAATTCTCATGCCCATTCATTGACAACCACCCACTAGGCTTTACAAAGCTATACAAGAAAAATTACTCATTAGAATTCCCCAAATATGCGTAGTGCGTGGGAAAAGCATCATTATACAGAGACGAACATCTATCAGCAAGCTATTATGAACCTTATTTTAAAAATAATAAAGATCACTATGGCATAAAACTATAGTTATTTTAGAAAGGACCTACTGCCGCGTTTTCATTGTCCTGTCACGTACGGAAAGGACGAAATTGTGTCGCCAATCAATAAAAGACTGCATGCCGTTTAGGATAGGGTTAAAATTAGGATAAATGTTATGGGAGTCGTTTTGAACAATGAGATTCGAATGTGGGTGTGATTCAAAATGATTCGGATAATATATTTTATTTTGAGGCAAAGGCAAGCTTTTATGTTTAAATTGATATAAACTAGTGCTCGACTGCGATCCCACCTGATGGTAAGCAATGATACAATCGTCGTTGATGGTGAGGCGCACTAGTTTATTAAATTCACTCTAGCCTTGATTGAAATTATAGAGAAGAAGGAGAGACAACAGCGCTTAGCCTATATTATGAATTTACGATGTTCATTCATTATTTATTTTATAATTTATGTACACACTTATATACAGCAGAAAATACATAAATATAAAAAAAATACAATTTGACAAAATAGTATAAATCAAATTGAAAAATTGTTCATATTATGATGACGATTTAAAAATAAATCCCTTTTCAAATGTGGAACGGCTAATAAAAATAGAGGGCGCCCACAAATCCGTTGAAGCACAGATTAAACAACACTAGGACTTGCTAAATCCATGCTCAAGTGTTCGCGTGCGACGCTCAGAAAGACAAATATGTTATGTTATGACAATAATGCTAAAAATAATAGAGTACATACGTTTGGAGTATTTTTTTTTGTTGTATTAAAGTATTATGATTATGATTTGTTTGCGGCTTGTTTTTTTCTAGGATATGTGGGTGTGGACATTTTCTATTCATAAAATGCTTTGTCCTGAATGAATGACAGACGGATCAAAGCCTAAACCGCTCATCGTTAAGATCTGAAAATTGGAGGATATGTTCTTAGTGTGATGTAAGCATCTGACAAGAAAGGATTTTTCGGAATTCTACCCATAAAGAGGTTTAAAAGGGCGACAAAGTTCGTCTGGGACAACGTGATTCCTTAGTCCAATTCATGAACATTCTTTAACAGAATTAATGTAAGAATAATTACGTATTTTATAGCATAAAACTATAGTTATTCATCCATTATGGGGATTAAAAAAGAGTAGCAAGTTATTTTGGAATTAAAAATCCTATTAGAACGATTTTCGACTTATACGCGGACGAAATCGTCGGCAAAAGCTAGTAATACTTTTTTTTAAGTTCTTACAGTCCATTCTAAGGTTTAAGGGAAGAAACTGGCGTGTCCTAGAAACCAAAATTCGAAGACATGTGACATCCACCAAACCGCACTGGGCCCGCGTGGTGGACGACCCATTCCCTCTCCTAGAGAGGAGGCCTGAGTCCCAGCAGTGGGGACATTATAAGGCTGATGCTGTGCTATACTAGACCACACAACTGACTGACTGACCTGTTGGTCTATTGATTATTTATTGACCTGGAGGTTGTCATTTTGATACCCACCCAAAACAAATGTTTGTGTGATGAGCACGATCATTTGTTCTGTATCTGAGTCTAATTTATCTATAATACGTATGTATTTAGAAATATAAGTATGTTTATCAGTTGTCTAGTACCACAAGCTCTGCTTAGTGTGGGACAGATGGCGTTGTGTGATAGTTGTGGAATAAAAAATTTGTTCCGTTCGGGAATCGAAGGTGTGACGCGCCCTTTACCTATGTCATTCGACCTTCGACATCAATATCGCCTATCAAAGCAATTAATTTTCTATATTAACAGCAATAACTTAGGAACAAAAGGCCTCTAATAATACTTGAACATTTAGACCATTATAGACTTTGCCATAAACCATCGGGCTCGTAGAGCGATTGCCTAGGTTGGTATTGGCTTGAACAAATGTAATAATTTATACAGCGGGCGGAGCGTATAAAGACCGCCCACTACGCCCCGCAGTCAAGGCGATACTAATGGCTCTATCTATTTATGTTATAAAACCGTTGTGACGAGGCAAAGGTAAGCATCTGTACGGCCGCCGGGCGCGTGGAAGTAGACTGTATGCGACCTTTTTTTTTTTTTTTTTTTACATTTTAGTTGTGGTATGCTGTAACGAGTTGCCAGTTCGGACACATTATATTCGGACATAGTGCCTGAATCGACACATTTTATGTTTTTATATTTTTTTAGTGACGATTCAGTGTTCGAATTCATTGAAGCTGTTTAGTACAGTCAGATAAAAAAGTTTAATTTTTGTTTTATAAACCAATTTATTACCCGAAGTTGCGACCTTAAAACCGACCTAAAATAATCTTGGTAACGCTTCCTCCCCCCCCCCCCCTCACCTTTTTTTTAATTTAAACTTTTGGTTTGTAAAAATAATAAGAAACTCAACAATAATAAATTTTTTTCGCTGGCTAAAATCATCCAATGACACCCTTTGGCGGAGCGGGAGATAGTGTCAAACTTTTACTGACTAAAAAACCGAGTCCGTTCCATCTTTGCCTTTATACCAGGGCTGAGCCTTCCTTTCAGGGGTAGACCCTTGGCCCCAGTAGGCTTCGACCCTGTATGCTGGCAGGCTGGGCCCCTACGGTATGCTGACACTGTCCCTCACCCGCATTTGCCCCAACCTTATGCATGAGAGGCGGCACATTCTTTTTATCACGACACTGCTATAGTCTGATAAAAATACCAAATGATTTCGCCTCATCATTTATACCGCATACATCGAAGGACTGGAACAATTTCCCTGCTGCGGTCTTCCCGTCCGATTATAATTTAGGTGTCTTCAAGGCCAGAGTGAATAGGCTCTTAATAATCTAGTGCGCCTCACCATCAACGATTGCATCACTGCTTACCATCATGTGGGATCGCAGTCAAGCAATAGCTTATATTTTAAAAAAAAAATCGTGTATATTAAAACAGTAATACTTGACCTCGTTTAATAACGAGCAACGCCGCATTATGAGTATTAGCAAGTAATTACACAAGTATTCTCAACAGGTGACCTGAATATTTATAGCAAAGTTGATGAATATCTTTACGTTGTAGACACTGAATGAATTTGGAATTTAGTATATTTTTCTAACGGCGAGCAATGGGTAGCTCACCGTTCGGCCGTCCGGTAACCGTCCGGACGGTGCCCGAGTTGTTGCCGCGTAGTGTTCCACGCGCGCCTCAAGGAGATGTCAACAAAACCGTAGGAGCCCAGCAGGGTCGAACCTTCTGGGGGAACCTGGAATGCAAGGCAACAAAGGAACATTGGTGTGGGTTTTAGTCAGTAAAAGTCGGGAGGGCTCCCGCTCCGTCTTAAAGCCGGAGAAGTCATTAGATGATTCCTCTCCTAAAATAGTATATTGCTCTAAATTCAAATTAAAAGATCTTAACTCTCACGTATACGCACAAAATGTTTTGGGAACATAATCATTGTTCATCAGCTAAGGAGTGGAATTCCCTGCCGGAGTCTGCGTTTCCTGATAGCTGCAACCTTAGGGGAATTTGTTTCCTTCTGCGAAGCAGTAATGATAGCAAAGGGGGAGGCCGACCGCATCAGACAAAGGCTACGGCGTTCTCGTCACCGTAGGCACCCGTAGGCGCGTGCTTGCGGACGGCGAGTAATGGGCAGCTTGCTGTCCGACCGTCCGGTAACCGTCCGGATCGAGCCCAAGTCGTCGACGGCGCGTACTGTTTCCGCTCGCCTCAAGTTGTCAGCAAAACGTAGGGGCCCAGCCTGCTAGCAGGCAGAGTCGAAGCCTGAGCCAAGAGTTTGCTTCTGAAAGGAAGGCTTGGCCCTGTTTTGAAATACAACGAAGGAACGGGGTAGGTTTTTTAGTCAGTAAGAGTCTAACACTTTCTCCCGTTCCACATAAGAGCGGGATGGGCACGCCACGATCGAGGCGGTAAGGCCCCTCTTTGAGGCGTGGCTGGAAAGGCCCCACGGCGTCGTCACCTTCCGTTTGGCGCAGGTGCTGACCGAACACGGCAAGTTCGGTCCGTACCTGTACAAGATTCGTGCGGAGACGACGCCCGGGTGTCGCCACTGTGCGGACCGCCCGGTGGACACGGTGGAGCACACAGTCGAGGTGTGCCCCGCTTGGGAAGAGCATCGCCGTGTCCTCGTGGGGGCGATCGGCGGCGATCTCTCGCGCCGGGGCTTGGTTCAAGCCATGCTCCGGAGCGAGGAGGAGTGGCAGGCGGTCGCCTCCTTTTGCGAAGCAGTAATGCTAGTAAAGGAGGAGGCCGACCGCATTAGGCAAAGGCGGACACGCCGCCGCCGCCGCCGGGTTTCCGATCCCAATTTCCGGCCACCGTAGGCGCGGGCTCGCGGACGGTGGGCAATGGGTAGCTCGCTGTCCGTCCGTTCGGTAACAGACTGGTCCGAGCTCAGGTCGTCTACGGCGCGCACCGTTCCCGCGCGCCTCAAGGAGTTGTCAGCAAACTGTAGGGGTCCAGCAGGGCCGAAGCCTACTGGGGCCAAAGGTTATGCGAGAGTGTCACCACGGGCCCCGGGACAAAGGCGAGGAATGGAAAGGTAGGTTTTTAGTCAGTAAAAGTCTGACACTGTTTCCCGCCCCACCCAAGGGCGGGATTCGTCATTGGATGATTTTACCAACCACAAAAAAAAAAAAAAAAAAAAACAAGAGCGGGAGATGTAGCTGGATAATTATTACCCACCGAAAAAATCTGTAAGTACTTCTTAAACTACATACACTTGGCCCAGAAAACTTTTCAAAAATTGGCATTGAAGTAGAGTTTGCGACGTTAAAATCATTTCGGAAACTCGCCTTGTCATTTCTGAGAAATAAATATCTTAAAACTAGGAAAAATTCAATAAATCCGAACTTCGAAACATTACCGGAACTTGTCAAGAAGTAAGTACACACGATATGCCAAACACGACAAATTTAAATAAATGGGTTTGTAGTTCCAATGTCAGTGGGTTATGGGCACAAATTATATTACATAAGACTCAAATATCAGCTGGTATTCATAGGTGTAAAAATAGTGAAATAGAAAACTACAAGCACATGTCTCTAGCTACTATTTTTTATTGACTGGCCTGTTGGTCTAGTTGTTAGTGTCCTGACTGCTATGCCGGAGGTCGTGGGTGCGATTCCCACCCAATACAAATGTTAGTGTGATGAGCACGATCATTTGTTCTGTGTCTGGGTTTTTTTTTTATGGTAGGTAAAATCATCCAATGACAAATCCCGCCCTTGGGCGGAGCGGGAAGTAGTGTCAGACTCTTACTGACTAAAAACCTACCCCGTTCCTTCGTTGCCTATAGTGCCGGGGCTGAGCCTTCCTCTCAGAAAACGGCCCTTGACCCCAGCAGGCTTCGACCCTGCCTGCCTGCAGTTAGCAGGCTGGGCCTCTTCGGTTTGCTGACAGCTCCTTGAGGCGCGCGGGAACAGAACGCGCCGTCGACGACTTGGGCTCGGTCCGGCCGGTTACCGGACGATCGGACAGCGTGCTACCCATTGCACGCCGTCCGCAAGCCCGCGCCTACGGTGGCCGGAAATCGGGATCGGAATCCCGGCGGCGGCTGGGGCGAGCGCCCCGTTGCCTCTGTCTGATGCGGTCGGCCTCCTCCTTTGCTAGCATTACTGCTTCGCAGAAGGAGGCGACCGCCTGCCATCCCTCCTCACTACGGACCATGGCCTGAACCAAGGCCCGGCGAGAGAGATCGCTGCCGCCGATCGCCCCCACGAGGACACGGCGATGCTCCGCCCAGGCGGGGCACACCTCTACAGTGTGCTCCACCGTGTCCTCCGGGTGTTCCGCACAGTGGCGACACCCGGGCGAATCCTCCGCACGAATCCGGAACAGGGGGTCTACTCTCTTTCTCCGAAAAACGAAGTTTCGTAAGAAATTTCGCGTGTTTCCTACCACGGTTCATTTCGTTCCCGAAATTTCATACGAACGAAAATAGTTTGACGTTTCGATTCTCTAAACCTACTCTAATTGGCAATGTTTCGAAAAAAAAAATAAGTTTGACACACGAATGTTTCTAAATTTTAACGTCAAATTGACGAAACCAAAAACGTTACCTTTTGATATTCGTTTTTGTGGATTTCATGTGATAATACATTACAATGGCCTCTAGAATGCTCTAAATAAAAGCAGCTCCACGTGAAGAACGTTTAAAGTACACAAGCAACCGATGAAGATGGATTATTCGGAATTTTAACCTCAAACCTACGAAACCAAAAGTGTTATATTTTGATCTTCGTTTGTGTGAATTTTGTAGGAAAATTGCTTAAAATGGCCTCAAAAATGCTTTAAATCAAAGCGGCTCTACGATATACAATGCCCTTCACACCGCCAGAGATAGAATCATATGGAAAAATATCATTCAAGGAAAAGTGTTGAAGCAGGGTGGTCACGATCCTCAGCATTGCGGAAAACAACGCAAGGAGGAGTAATTACAGCAGCTCTACGTGAAGGACGTTCAAGGAACCGGCATCACTTACGCAACCAGCTTAACATTACGCAAATTCTTGTCTTAGTTTGTGGGAAAAGACAGACTCAGTCGGCAATTATTTGAGGAGTTGTGCCAGGAAATAATGCTTTTATTACCTCCAACGGCTTCTTCCCACCAAAGCACTAGAAAGTGGAGTGCTACTGTGATATGTTCAGGGTAGCAAAGCACTAGGCAGTGAAGTGCTACTGTTATATGTTCAGGGTAGCAAAACTCTAGGAAGTTGAGTGCTACTGTGATATATTCAGGGTAGCAAAGAACTAGAAATTGGACTGTCTTAAGTTGTTGTTGTTCAGTGAGATTTTAATAAAAGACTAAAATACATGTATAATGTTTATAATTTTTATTAACTTGAACCCTGTAAGATTTAGGAATTTTCATGACACTAGTAGTCGACTGGCTGGTTATGCCTATCTTCCTGGCTGGGTTCTAGGTTCACAGCTACCTCAGGCTGTGAAAAGTTTAGAAGTTGGCTTGATTGACAGAAGGTGAGAAGGTGGATGGCATTGGTTCATTGATCTGAAAATAAAACAGATTAAATACCTAATTGTCATTAAAAAATTGTAATTATATAATTAATAATTATATAATTATTATGTTATATAAGAATTGATGGAATTAAAATGGATTTGAAATTCTTATACATAAAAATTTGGTAATAAAATCAATTATTATTTTTGATAACAAAATTCGGACACAACTAATATTGTGAATAAAAGAATTCTAAGAATAGACTACCTACGACTAAATACAAATACTAGTTATATAGTAAATTTATGTTAATATTTACTTACAAATACATATTTACTTTCTTAAATCCAAAACAAAGCAGCATGTGGCCGAAAATGTTACGCGATATCTCGCGATATCGACAGTTTAACTTGAAACTGTTTTTACAGAATGTGTAAAACGATCCCAAAGTATGTATCATGATGTATTAACACAACACTTGAGTAATAAACTCGGAATAAAAATCTTTTGAAAAAATCAAACAAAACATCCTAAGTTGACGAGTGCTGCCAACTCTACAAAATATTTTTTTGCAAAATCTACATTTAAAAAATGCCAAAAATATGCTAAAATTTCTAGAAAATGTAAAAATAAAACAACGACGCGCATTTATTAAAAAATCTTAACAATAATGGCAAGGAAGCACTGAAAGAACTAATTTTGTGACACAAATAAAATGTGAAGACCTTCGTTTGTATCCTCTTCATTAGATACAACCGAAGCAGAAGACCGACCGTCCGGCTCTGAAGCCACTCCTTCAAATCGGATATCAATAATTCCCAGTCCCAAATTGTGATATTTTTATGGCATTGTCAATTAATTAACTCTATTAGTTCTATTTTTATCTCTTATTCAACGCACGTAGCCACATACGAATCAAACAAAACAAAATTGCTTTCGATGACAACGTCGACTTATACAATAAACTATTATGTAGTTCAATTCAAGCGGGATTCCCCTGATCACTAGTTCACTACGGTCGTTTTCAGAAACATCACCGCGTTATTCAGGTTTATTTTTGTTTTTGGAAATTCAAGTATCAATCTTCCCGAATAAAATGCTAAGAAATATGCTAAACTGTGCCCATTCCCTCTCCTAAAGAGGAGTCCTGAGTTCAAGCAGTGGACAAATTTCAAGGCTGATGCTATGCAATGCAATGCAATGCTAAACTGAATTTATGCATGCCAAATCACTTATAAAATTGCTAAATTTAGCCATAATAATGCTAAATTGTTAACACTGAAGTTGACAATCTTGACAAGTTACAAGATTGTTTTTCTTCGTCCCATTTGGGCAGGCTAAGGTCTTAAACCTCACAACCTCGCCGTCAATAATAAGTACTTTTTTGAGTCCAATTTATATTCTATGTATAAATATTACAAGAAAAATTTAATAAATCATATATTAAAATACAAATAAATATAAAAAATGTTATTGCAATTGAAAATAGGTAAAAAAAGCACTGGCAACATGATATATTTTTCAAAAAGTCTAACTATAAATCAAGTTGAAGTTGACATTTGTTATAATTGACACATTACGTGTGATTATACGGATATTTTTAATTGTCATACGTTAGTACCGATGATTGGCAAGAAATGGTGCTCTTTAAATAAGTCGGTTAGCAAAGGTCGTAAAAAAGGATGTTTTATAATGTCGTGGTGAATTACATCAAAAATCAGTGTTTAGCAATACATTTAAATTTTATTTATAAATAGTACTAGTAATATTTAATAAACCACATAGTAAAAGCAAAATTTTAAAATAAAGCCAGATTCAAAATTAGTTTAAAAACCGTAATTTATATTAAATGACATATAAAAAGACCCACACAATATTGTTCATTCCATTCAATCACGAAGATTGTCTGTGGATCCGAACTTCATGTGCGCGTCCGAACATGAAACAGAGTAGGTTCACTGACGAAACTTCGTTTGAATTTCGTTCGTTTACGAAAGTTTCGTTTCGGAGAAAGAGAGTAGACCCCCAGGTACTTAGCGAACTTTCCGTGTTCGGTAAGCACCTGCGTCGTGCGGAAGTTGAGAGCGCCGTGAGGTCTTTCCAGCCACGCCTCAAAGATGGGCCTTATCGCCCTAATTGTGGCGCGCCCCGTTCTGTGTTTGGGTGTAATTTATCTATAGTATGTATGTATCGGAAATATTGGCAGTCTAACGCGAGCAGTTTATCGGCACAGATGATTTCAATGCTTACCACCGCAGCTTCGGCTTGCTCAGCATCAGCCTCAACAGGGGCGGTGGGCCTTCAAATCACCTGCTCCTCAGGTCGCGGGCCGCCCTACCCCTTCGCGCCTACGCGGGCTTGAATGACACTCTAGAAGTAGGGCAGACAAGAATGTGTGAAGTTGGATTTGCATCGTTTCTTCTCGGATCCGGAACTTTGTAGCACAACATATTGACTTTTATTTTAATTTAATATTGGAAATGCTACCAAGTATAGTACGCGGCAAATAAGTTGAACCATCAGCCACAGCTACATGAACTACACTGAACCATCATTGTCACACAAGTTGAACTATCATGCCGGTCGACTTTTGAATGCGCAGTAACAGAATTTCTATTTTCGGGTCCCAATCAAAGTGGGGAGTTGCGCGCAACCACAGAAAATGGTGCAACTTATTTTCCGCGTACTATAATGGTCTATATATTTGTGACCAAAATTCTGTAAAATGTTGTAACGGTGTGGTGAAAATATGGCAAATAAATAATTTGGTAAATGAAAAAAACTTTAACTGAGGCTTCGGTCAATAGCAATTCGTTAAAATGACAGATGATAGGTACTTCGATGATCTAAAAATATGTCAAATAATGCATATATAAAAAAAAGACGTCGGTTAATAGTATTCGGTCAAAAGAAATTCGAACAAAAATAAAATCGGAAATGTGATCGGTTCCCTTGCGGAACTTGCAGTAGATAGTTGTCTTCCAATTTTTTTTTATTATTGAAAGGTTCGCGCTTGACCGCTATCTCATCTGATGGAAAGCGACGATACGGTCGACGATGGATCGCGCTTACCTAGAAGAAACCTATTCACTCTTGACTTAAAGATTCCCGGGTTGTAGCCATCAGGACACACAGACTCCGGCAGGGAATTCCACTCCTTTGCTGTACGCATAATAAAAGTGTTCCCAAAACGCTTTGTATAGGTGGGTATTTATAAGTTATTTTTGTATATATTATATAATTGTATTATATTTGTGATTTATTAGTATATATGGTATATATCTATTCTTGTATTCACCTTTTTTCTCTCTTTATTGCACCTACCACTTGTCTGTCCATCACCCTAAGGTTGACTGGTAGAAAACGCCTCTGTACTTTTGTGCATAAAGTGTTAAATAAATAAATAAGTTACCGTATTACCCAGTAACTGTGGGTTGTAGAACAGTCAGGTATGTTAAACAGTCGCTCCATGTATATTACTGGTATTCAAATGAATCCCGTTAGACCCCAACATGGTTGGAATGGTTCACAACAGAAAATTACATTATACAATCAGACACTGCGGTCCAAAACGCAAATCGTTGATGTGGCCCAAAAGCTGCCCAACTGAAATGGGACTGGGCAGGACAAGCCTTATAACCACCGACCTCTGCTTATAACTAAGTCAGCAGCAACGAGCGTTTGAATATACCACTTCTTCTTTTTCTTCTTTTCGAATCGATGGTAAACTCGTTAAATTGTTTGGGCCCAGTAAGTGGCCGGCCACGTTAACAGCAGCATCGGTGGCACTCATCAAATCCTCTAAAGTGCAGGTGTAACACCTGGGACATTCCAACATGTGGGTCATGTTTTAAGCAGCACCGCAATCACATTGAGTATCCGACGGGTCTATAAACACCCATTTCGCTTAGTTCTGTTTGCAGCGGCCTACCCGGATGCGCAGCCGGTTTAATGCTTTCCACACAGACCACTGCGATTCACGTCCAGGTGGGAGACGTTCTTGGGGTTTCAAGAAGCCGGATAGTGGAAGGTTATGTTCTTCCCAAAGCTTGATTCCTAAACCACTAGTTATCTTCTATGAAAGCCACTTTCTGAGGCTAAGGCGGGAGCTTCGCTTGGCTACTGGAGTGGAGCACTCTTTCCTAGAAGTAACCTATGCACTCTTGACAAAGACACCTAGATTGTAGCTTTAACAGGAAACACATAATATTCCGGTAGAGAATTACGCACGATCAATGTGTTCCCAAAACGCTTTGTGCGTGTGGGTGGGATGTCCACCATGTGAAGGTGCGCCTCAAGGAGTTGTCAGCAAACTGTAGGGGCCCAACAGGGCCGAAGCCTACTGGGGTCAAAGGGTATGTGAAAATGGCACCCGGGGCCCTGGGACCAAGGCGAAGAATGGAACGGGGTAGGTTTTTAGTCAGTAAGAGTCTGACACTACTTCCCGCTCCACCCAAGGGCGGGATTTGTCATTGGATGACTTTACCTACCGAAAAAAAAAAACCATGTGAAGGTAGGTAAAGTCGTTTTGCCATAACGCGATTTACAATGGCGCAATGCGCAATTTTTCTTCAGAAAAATATTTTCTTTTGGTGCACACAAACGCGGCTTGACAGGACACGATGACACACTAGACTGAGCGACTTACTACTCCTAGGTAACAACTATCGGATCACGACTTTGTTCGCTACATCCTGTCTATTGGTAATATATATTTAATGTCTTTGGTCAATGGCATCACCAGGCCCTATCAGAATACCAGCGCTTCGTTATTTTGCTTTTTTTGTGTCAAAATATTGCAGCATTTACTGAGATAGGAGCCTTTTTGGCCTTGCACAGGTCTTTTTAACCCCTGACAGAAAAGAGGGGTGTTCTATGTTTGACCTGTCTGTGTGTCTGTCTGTGTGCGGTAGGATTTTAAACACTTAATGGGTGTTTACTTTATTTTAAATATATGTGTGACCTAATATTTGAAATACTCGTGTACAATCTAGTGCCATTGAGCTGGTCTGATGATGGAGCTCGAAGGTAAGAACCCTGGATTGCTTATTAACATAGTAAACCTATCGAGTTTGGGCTCATAGATTCGCCTTAACTAGTGCTATACATTTCTCATGATGGTAAGGATCTGATGCTAGAACTGGGAGCTGGGTGATGGAACTTTGGAATTCCTATTAGTAAACCCATTAAGTTTGGGCTCATTAGATTCGTCTTGACCAGTTCTATACATTTCATATTGATGACAAGGACTGCGGGGATTTCTTTTAATTTTATATTTTATGATTATAAATCTTTTAATATTGTTTTCTTTTATTTTTGTGTGAGTTTCAAATAAATGCTGTTTCTTTCTTTTTTTCTTTCATGTATCGGTGGTGCGTAACCTTACGTCTGGTGGTTCGACGATGGAACGGAATTGGCGGAATGAAGTTTCACAATTCCGGCTAACACTCCCTGTTTAGTTGCTTAGGGAAGATGTCTTCTCCTTTGGAATCTAACGATAGAGTGTTAGTTGCATCTACCAACAGTAGCAGGTAACAATAGGTGAAGGTATTATTTGTTCGACTGGATCATAAACCCAAAGAACCGGTTTCTATAGGCGTTTCCTCTCTGTGTAAATAATCGAACAGCTGCTTTGAAACGCTCAAATGTGCTCTCCTTGGAAATTAATGGCCAAAAGCTAAAAGCGTATGGCGTTTTGAAGGATATTTTAGTTGTTAATTTATAATAATTTTGAATCTGTTATAATTAATTTATAGTAGCATAGCATAGCATCAGCCTTATAATGTTCCCACTGCTGGGATTCAGGCCTTCTCTCTAGGAGAGGGAATGGGCCATAAACCACATTTGGTGGATGTTACATGTCTTCGATTTTTTGGTTCTAGGACATGCCGGTTTCCTCACGATGTTTTCCTTCACCGTTTTGAGAGCAGTGGTAATGAAATAAAATACACGAAGTGATGCGCCTGGCTAGGTTTGAACTCGTAAGTTGGGACCGTTACCACTCGGCCATCACTGCTGAATAATTTTGATGGACTGTATGTATGAATTGTATTCTCCCCATTCAGACCTATGGTGCACGAACTTGGTCTTTGACTAACATCCAAAAGTCCAAACTCAAGGTCTGCTATCGTGTTATGGAGCGCAGCATGCTATATGTCAAATTAACAGACCACATTCGAAACACTGCATTGCGCTCCATAACGCAAATCGTTGATGTGGCGCAAAAGGCTGCCCAACTTAAATGGGACTGGGCAGGACATGTCTGACGCATGTCTAACGAGCTGTGGGCCAGTCTGGTGTCCGGACACAGCGACACGGGCCGCGGCAGACCACGAAGGAGATGGCGGGACGACCTGGATGTCTTCCTTGAGAATTGGAACGAGAACACTTTCTCGTAACCGTGATCATTGGAATGAATGGAGGAAGGCCTTTGCCCAGCAGACAGATAAGATATTATATCTATATAATATACTAGCTTCTGCTAGCGGGTTCGCCTTCGTCAAAGTCGGTTTAGCCCCTTAGGAGTGGAGTTTCGTAAAATCCGTTCTTAGCGGACGTCTACACCCTGTAAGGAAGCTACCTGCCAAATTTTAAGTTTGTAGGTGTTATAGTTTCTGAGATTTCGTGATTAATCTGTGAGTGGTATTTCGCTTTTATACACAGTTAAATTTTAGTCGTTTTAATCCTGAAGAGGGTCGATTCGGTACATGAAACACTATCGATTTATAAGAATAAAATGAAAAAATAAAGTACTTTTTTTCTAAAAGTCGAGTTAATTATACGCATGTACGAAATTAATTTCTTTAAGTTGGGCAATGTCAATCACCTTGTAGGGAGATGTCGGTCGTTGCGTACTAACTACCTACAGTTCATTGACCTCGATCAGCTGACGTTTACTTAAAGAAATTAATTTCGTACACGCGTATCTATATTAATTCGAGTTTTAGAAAAAAAGTACCTTATTTTTTCTTTACAAATCGATAATATTTTATGTACCGAATCGACCCTCCGCGGGATTAAAATGACAAAAATTTAACGGTGTATATCTATATAATATCTTATCCGTCTCTGTGTTCCGTGAGTGTGTCCGTGGCATCACCAGGCCTTAATAGAATACCAGCGCTGCGTTATTTTACTTTTTTGTTTTGAATATCGAAGCATAATATACTGAGATAGGAGCCTTTTTGGTCTCGCACAGGTCTTTTATTTTTAATCTTAGATATTTTTTTTTTAAATTAACTATTTATGGATTAAGTAGTTACTTTTTAGGGTTCCGTACTCAAAGGGTAAAAACGGGACCCTATTACTAAGACTTCGCTGTCTGTCCGTCTGTCGGTCACCAGGCTATATCTCAAGAACCAGACAATTGAAATTTTCACAGATGATGTATTTCTGTTGCCGCTATAATAAAAAATACTAAAATAATTATTTAAGGGGGTCTCTCATACAACAAACGCGATTTTTTGCCCATTTTTGCTCGATATCAATAATGGGAACAGGTAGGCACTTGAAATATTCACAAAATCATCACCATCAGCCTTTTAATGTTCCCACTGCTGGGACACAGGCCTCCTCTCTAAGAGAGGGAATGGGCCGTAATCCACCAAGCGGGCCCAGTGCGGGTTAGTGGATGTCACATGTCTTCGAATTTTTGGTTCTAGGACATGCCGGTTTCCTCACGATGTTTTCCTTTACCGTTTTAAGAGCATTGGTGATGAAATAAGTTACACAAAGTAATGTGCCTGGCTGGGTTTGAACCCGCGACCTACAACTCGTAAGTCGGGGCCGTTACCATTTGGCCACCACTGCTCTTGCACAAAATACTCAGTTGTATTATAAAATTAAAATAAAATGAATATTTAAGGCCCATACAAAAAACGCCATTTTAAAATAAAATGAATATTAAAGGCCAATACAAAAAACGCCATTCTTTTTTTGCTTTTGTTTTGATGTTTACCTATCAATGGTACGAAACCCTTCGTTCTCGAGTCCGACTCACACTGGCCAGTTTTTATTTTATTGTTGTTACCTGTGCGAGTCACAATCACATTATTTATCTTTTTTTTCTATTTAGCGTCTACCTATGTAAGAGTACCTACATGTAAAACTCCGAATGATGTTATTACATTAGCGCCATTATAAGTTCCCCTGTCTAATAAAGTAAATATTTCTCACGACTAACATCAGGAAATCCGTTCCGATAACCTGAACACTGAAATACGAACAGAAAAAGGCTGCCATCAAAGTGCCGATCGCAAAACACTATTTACAAATCAATTTTTCCCTTTCAAACAACGCCGTTTCTGTCAAACGTTTTAAAACGAGAACAAATACTTTTTTTAATAGAACCCCTCTTACCTCATTGGTCGGGGGTGGAAGCGCGCGCACGCGATTGGTCGGCTCGAGGGTGGTAGCGAGGAGCGGCAGCCAATCAGAACGCTTCTCGCGAACGTGCCCTATCTCACTTTGGCGCCCTTCAGGACTTAAGGGCCATAAGGTTGTGTTTGCGCTGCATTTTACGCTGTTTGTCAAATTAATTGATGTTCGTTTTTTTTTAAATAGGGCTGGAAGTGGTTCATAGGCTTTTGAGTGAATCGGGTATCGTGTGCCAGTGTGGAAAAATAATGCTTACTAAATACAACGTAGATATAAAGTAAATAGGTAGGTTTAGTACGCGGCAAATAAGTTGAACCATTTACTATAGTTACCCACAGCTCCCACTTCGATTGAGATCCGAAAATTGGTTAAAACCTCGTCACACAAGTTGAACTATCATGGTAGTCGACCTTGAATTCGCAGTAACCTATTTTCGGGTCTCAATCGAAGAGGGGGGATGGCTGTAAACATAGTAAATGGTTCGACTTATTTGCCGCGTACTTACTACGAATATATTATACTCTTATAGCGTAAGCCCGAACTATAGAACCTAAATATTTTTTATTGTTACTTTTATACTACATACACCGTTAAATTTTTGTCGTTTTAATCCCGCGGAGGGTCGATTCTGTACATGAAACCCTACCGATTTGTAAAAATAAAAATGAAAAATAAAGTATTTTTTTTCAAACTTGAATTAATTTATGCATGTACGAAATTCGATTTCTTTGAGTAAACGTCAGCTGATCAAGGCCAATGAACTGTAGGTAGTTAGTACGCAACGACCGACAACTCCCTACAAGGTCATCGACTCATTTACTTAAAAAAATAAATTTCGTACATGCGTATATTGATTCGAGTTTTAGAAAAACAGTACTTTATATTTTAATTTTATCTTTATAAATCGATAGTGTTTCATGTACCGAATCGATCCTACACGGGATTAAAACGACCAAAATTTAATGGTGTATAGGCTCACGCTTAACCGTTAACCTATCCTAACTGTAGAGGACGCCGGTGTCCTCTCACATGCACGCCACTATAGGCCTTAATTCCGACGTTTAGAGTCTACTTTTCTATGAACAAGTTTGGTAGTTGTGGATCTACATGCCTCTATCTCACGTGATGGTAAGCGATGATGTGGCCGACAATGGAGCACCCTTGCCTAGAAGTAACCTATTCAGTATTGACTTAAAGAGGGAGGTTATAGAGGTTGCTGTGTTGTGACTATCAGGATCCTGGGCGTTCGGGTCTAGTTCAAGCCGTGGTACGGCCATGACCACCATCGTTGATCGCTTCTAAGATGATATGACAGGGTTTATATGAAACTTCCAGCATATGCTTCAACGTGTGCTCGGTGATAAATGATATTTATTTTGCAAATGGGTTTTTCAAAAACACTTTTACACGTAATTTTTTTTTTGTCAGTTTGAACTAGATGAGGCCGGTGTTTCCTAGCGGACTACCCTGAGAAGAAACACCGAAACAAACTCAGGGGACAGGGTTGAGCAGCGTGCATTGCGCATAGACCATATGCATGGTGACAACCAAGCGTTCTTTCCCGCTAGATCCGAAAACCAAAAAAAAAAAAAAAAAAAAAAAATTCGGTCACGCTACGGAGTGGATGTAGTGAACGCATGCCCATACAAGTTCATATAAAGAATACTAAACGCAGGTGGCGAGGCGGTGCGGCGTGGGTGCCGGGTGGCTCTAATGAGCTGTGACCTTAACCCATATCGAACTTTTAGGGATAGGTACAGTTTCAGATGCACCGGGCTTATATAATATAATATTTTCATCATCACCACCATCATCATATTACCCTGCGTGATCATGTCAGGAATGAAGATATCCGCAGGAGAACCAGGTCACCGACATAGCCCGAAGAAACACCAAACTTAAGTGGCAGTGGGTAGAGCCCATTGCTCGTAGATTTTCAATGGGGACGAAAGGTTCCGGGGGCTTACCCTCGAGTTTAATTCCAATCGGTCGCATTGGAATTGTGACTTTAGGTACTCTTGAATTTGATGGTAGCGCCAAATTGGTGTAAAATTGCGTGACCACAGGCCAAGACCTATCCCCATTTTACTTAGTTTCCCAAAAATGTCACGCAATTTGGCCCTAAAATCGAATTCAAGAGTACCTAAAGTCACAATTCCAATGCGACCGATTGGAATTAAACTCGAGAGTAAGCCCCCTGGTCACTAGATAGACCGATAACCTGGTGAGAGTCGCGGAAATACAATGGAAGTGACAATTGAAGTTGCTGCCTATTCGGCAACGTCGGGATTGTCACGCTCTTTCTTTTCTATTCTCTGTTCTTCATAATCCCAACTCCCCCTTGTATCTTCGGGAACGCTTTGAGTATCGTGTCCCAAGAGGAAAGCCTTGTCGCTCAACATCCTCTTTTCTCCTTCGTTTTCCTGTCCACACTTCAAGTCGCTACAGTGGCTCTTTTACCGTTCGTATAGTGCACCTCTGGAATTCTCTTCCTCACACATTGAGGGCTAGCCCTTCGTTAGAGGTTTTCAAGTGAAGAATTAAGGAACATTTCCTATCAACATGACCCGTAAATATGTATGTATATGTTTTATTATTATTAATATACTTATATGTTGTATTTATTATGTTTATGTATAGTATGCTGTACACATATATATTTAGTATACTTTTAGTTTTAAGTTAGATGTAATCATTTATGTAATTAAGTTTTGTTGTGCATGATTGTATATCCTCAAATGTAAGGTTTATTTCTCATTTTTGATGCATTCGGTTTGCTGGTAGAAAACCCAATTATGGGTTAAGCTCGCCTATGTACTCGTACATCCACTGACCTTTTATTGTTTTGTTGAAATTGTATGTACAATAAAGAATAAAGAATAAAAGAAGCGTGACGCACTGGGCCGTTCGTTGTGGCGACACTTGGGGAGACCTATGTCCAACAGTGGACGTCTTTCGGCTGAAATGATGATAATAACGCTTGATTCTATTGTCTAAGAAAACACAGCGCAACACTGTAATTTGAAGTACAGTTCAAAGGTTTGAAGAAGGTAACCAACTCAAAGGACGCATGACCCAACACCACATCAATATTTTAAAAAAGTACTTCACACAAAGGACATTTTGATTCTGACTGGCCGCTAATAATTCGACCCGTCACATATTATTAACGGTCGCGTCAACCGAACAAAGAACAAAAGCTATTCGAATATCGAACACAAACGAACAAAGCTTTGTTTTTTCTTTATTTCAGTTCGACATTCGAAACTGTTTTGACGTTCCAGTGTTCCATTTTTGAAAAATTATTATTATCGCTCTTCGGGTCTTATGAGCGATCAATAAAAAGTAACTGGTGACCAGTAATCTTGTTTATGGTTTTGAAATGCTAAACAGAAACAGCTGTGTATCGTTAGTTGTGACTTATGAAGGCTACCTAACTTGACAGTCACTAGACCACACACACAAATCAATTTGCCTAGCGTTGTTCCGTTAATTTGCATTAAGGGACTCATTTTAGTCACAGCTGTTTTCCGACGGGAAAGTGTTTCTAAGTTTTTTGACAAGCGCTCTTTTCTCTCTTATAAGATTTTTTTTCTTTTTTTTCAATGATTTATTGAGGAAAGAACCATATTATAGGCCTGTAGTACATCCTGAACCTTGACCGCCGGTAGCTTGGATAATGTTGATACCGGTGGGATACTGTTTTTTGTTTTTTATATTAATAAATACTTATTATTTTTTATTTTTGAAATGTAACAAATATCAGTGAAGTAAAGCGAATACTTTGAAATATTTAAAAATGTAAGTGAAATAAAGAGAATACTTAATAATAAAATTTAGTTTATTTACAATAATTAAATAAAGGTTTAGATATTAAGTTACTTCAGAGTAGGTAAGTAAAAAAATAATAAAAACCCTAATAAAAATGTATTGAGGTTTTTATTATTTTTTGTTTTTTTACTAACAGAAAGACAGACAACTTATTTAACCTTATCAAAATACGATGTATTAAAAAAAAAAATCACAACTATCACACAACGCCGTCTAGTCCCAAGCTAAGCAGAGCTATGAGTACTAGACAACTGATAAACATACTTATTTATTTATAAATAAATACATATTATAGATAAATTATACCCAGATACAAAACAAATGATCGTACTCATCACACAAACATTTGTCCTGGGTGGAAATCGAATTCACGACCTCCGGCATAGCAGTCAGGGCCTCAGGGGCACTAATCACTAGACCAACAAGCCAGTCAATTATATTTCTTTTAAAAAGACAGAGTAAACGAAGCTGTCTGTTCTAATAGTATTTGTATGACAAACATTGGTGCGGGATGCCCTCCCTCCTCCTTCCCTGCTACAGTTTTAAGTATCAGTACCTCTACCATGAGTTTTAAGCAATAGTATTCGTCGCTACTCGATATCGACGCCGTAAATATTTTGTATGGCAAATTTTGCAGCGCCTCTAGCGGTCACTTGCAGAACAAAAATTTGCCATACAAAATATTTACGGCGTCGATATCGAGTAGCGACGAATACTATTGCTTAAAACTCATGGTAGAGGTACTGTACGAGTACAGTATGAATTTATCGCAGTAAGTAGGGGTCTCAACTCTCAGGCCTAATAAGGAGTTCAACGATTCAATTTCTCTCATACATCACGAATTAAAAGGTAGGAAGGTAGAACTACATTGCGTCCACGTGGGCCACGTACGCCGATCTGGGCGCGTCGGTCTCCATACATGTTATATGGCAACTAGATTTGTAGAGCTACACTTGATCCACTCCACGCGACGTCGTTCTACGTACAAATCAGGTGTGGTCCATGTGTGCGTTGGTCTAATATAGTTCTAGCTAGCTTTAGACTTTGTCTTAAGAAACACTCATAATAGGTATAGGGTGCCTGGTATTTAGTGACCGATACTTAAACACGTGATTGTAGTTATGATAACAAACAACTTTTACTATGGGATCAAACCTGAAATGGCGAAAAAAATTCAGCCAAGTTCAGTACATTTTGGACCAGTTAGGTGAACATGAATGTACTGACCAGTAGATTTGTTTTCGCGATTTCAGATTTGGTCCCATAGTAAAAGTTATTTGTTAAGTATGACTACAATCACGTGTTTAAGTATCGGTCACGAATTTCCAGCACCCTATATGTAAATAGACATCGTCTTTCATACAGCATCATAATTTCTTTGGTCTTGTTCTAGACCTTTACGGCGTTTCCTTCGTTGAATATTTTTGTATTGAAAGCCGCCAACCCGAGGTACATTTAAATACAACCGCTCTTACGTGATCATGATGTTATTACACATCTTTTTCCAGATATTTTGGATACACAGATATCTTGTGGATATTATCTAGGCCTCTATAGAAAATAAAAATTTGTGTAAAATGAATCTAGACTTCTGAGAATCCGCTATTTTACGTTGACTTTGACCCTTCATAATGTACTTATATATTAAAAATATAAAAAAAGTACTTCTATAGAAGCCTTGTACATTAAATCGAGATTCAGAATGACGACAATTTTTCATAAAATAGTTAAAAAATAACATGTATTTCCTGGAACAAGTTTTGTGAAATATTCGAGTAAATCACGTAATTACCAAATGCCAACAGGTTTTCCGGCGTTATCTCTCTTTTTTCGCGTTGCCTCTCCATCAAACATCGCGTTGTATTACGTAAGATGAAGCAACACGCTTTTAAACCATGCTCGACGTTGACAATAGTCGCGTGGCGAAGGCCCCGGTTAAGTTGTTCTATTACTAAGTTAGAATGTTGCACCAAATGTTGAGTGAAAGTTCCATGACATAAGGGTACCTATCTATCCTTCCTTTATGCTTAAAAACATTGTGAAAATTATAGCAGAGATGTTTTTTATTCAATTATATAAAGTATAGTGCTTGACTATAGTCCTACTTGACGGTAAGCAGTGATGCAATCGTTGATGGTTTTTTTTTTGGTAGCTAAAATCATCCAATGACAAATCCCGCCCTTGGGTGGGGCGGGAAATAGTGTCAGACTCTTACTGACTAAAAACCTACCCTGTTCCATTCATTTCCTTTGTCCCAGGGCCCTTGGTGACATTTTCACATAACAGCAACATTTCAGTAGGCTTCGGCCCTGCTGGGCCCCTACAGTTAATCGTTGATGGTGAGGCGCATTAGTTTATTAAAAGCCTATTCACTCTAGCCTTGAAGATACCAAAATTATAATCGGACGGGGTTATGTTCCGGCGGCCCCATACCTTGGGTACGTTCACATGCAATTGAGGCGTAGCCATATTAGAAATAAAAAATTAAAAAAATAAAAACGGTAATTTAAAAAACTAAAAAACCCGACTGCTTTTCTGAGCATTCATGAAAAAGCCCTAAAACAAGAAAGTCGTTGTACCCGATTGCACTTATCTATATAATATTTTAAATACTGGCAGTCGGGACCCATTCTAGAATTGAGGGCACATACCTATATTACATTGCAGATTACTCCAATCTATTGACTAGACGGCTGACTTTCTAGAATGGGTCCCGACTGCCAGTATTTAAAATATTATATAGATAAGTGCAATCGGGTACAACGACTTTCTTGTTTTAGGGCTTTTTCATGAATGCTCAGAAAAGCAGTCGGGTTTTTTAGTTTTTTAAATTACCGTTTTTATTTTTTTTATTTTATTTTATTACGATATCACTTTCAAAGTAATTACGAATCTAAAGACACCTCTCAAACTAAAATCCATCGAGCCGTTCAGGTCGCAGAGCGTGCCAAACATTTGAATTTGGCGCTAAAAATCCGCCATTTTGTTTTTTTTTTTATTTTGATATACCCAGTGTCACTCTCACAGTAAATACGAATCTAACAACACCTCTCAAGCTAAAATCCATCGAGCCGTTCAGGCTGCAGAGCGTGCCAAACAATTATACATACATACATACTTACATACATACATACATACATACATACATACTCTCGAAAAACATAACCCTCCTTCTGGCGCAGTCGGGTAAAAATCTGGAAGTAATATGTTAAGGCTGTTTTTAATATCATGCAGATTTCATCACGCATGCGGAATTGCTCCGCATGCAAAACATATCAAAAGGCAAAAAAATGCGTCCCGCGTGCGTATTGCAAGCAAGAAATCCGTACCATAATAAAAACACCCTAAATTTGTCTAATATTAGATTTTTATGTTATTTCTAATCATAAAAAAATACGTATTGGAGCATCTTCGGAATTGGAATTTTGTCCGTCGGAAGCTTTGATGAAACGGCAAACTAGTTGAAAAATACGTCAGACATTTTGTTTTCTTATATGAAACTATGTTAGGTATACTTACCTTTTTCAGGGGCACATATAAAGATTTCATACGTATCTTTATTAATCATATTCCCGTATCACTGTGCAAACTTTAGAAACGACAAGAAAGATACAACGTGGCAATGCCGCCAGCCTTTTGGGCACACTTCCAGTCGACAGCGATGCGGAGGAGTTTTTTGACGCTATATTCTAGTTAGGAGCAGCCTTTAGTGTATATATTTATGTGTAATGTGTATAGTGATATTATTTAGCTTATTGATAGTATAATTTAAACGTTGAATTCATAAATAAAATCTTCGCTAATAATCGTAAAGTAAATAAAGGACCACTTGGTCTAGAAATACTTAATGGAAAAAAAAAAAAAAGATTATATTTTAGATTATACTATTTTTTAGTTTTTATTTTTTCTTTATTTTCCAAATAGATTAAAAAAAAAACACTTTTACAGATAAATTTATTTTTTTCGCCAGTTTAAACTAGGCGAAGACGCCGTTTCCTAGCTGACTACCCTGAGAAGAAACACCGAAACAAACTCAGGGATCAAAGTCTCTTTTAAAGTCCATACAGCAAACATGTAATGGTCAAATCATACATGATGCTGCAGATTATTGTCTGAAATGATCTTTTGAAGAAAGAACCACTCAGATTTGAGTGGACCTGTTCAGTCAGTGCAAGCATTTTTCAATATTCGTGTAGCTCAACTTAGGACTACTAAAGAACTCAACATTATTATGCATATGGTTTTTTTTTATGGTAGGTAAAATCATCCAATGACAAATCCCGCCCTTGGGTGGGGCGCGAAATAGTGTCAGACTCTTACTGACTAAGAAGCTACCCTGTTCCATTCATTGCATTCGTCCCAGGGCCCCGGGTGACATTTTTACATAACCTTTGGCCCCAGTAGGCTTCGGCCCTGTTGGGCCCCTACAGTTTGCTGACAACTCCTTGAGGCGCGCGGGAACAGTGCGCCGTAGGCGACTTGAGCTCGGACCGGTCTGTTACCGGACGGACGGACTCATACCCATTGCCCGCCGTCCGCGAGCCCGCGCCTACTGTGGCCGGAAATCGAGATCGGAATCCCGGCGGCGGCGGCGGCGTGTGCGCCGTTGCCTAATGCGGTCGGCCTCCTCCTTTGCTAGCATTACTGCTTCGCAGAAGGAAGCGACCGCCTGCCTCTCCTCGCTTTGGAGCAAGGCCTGTACGTGAGCAAATATTTATAAGATCACAGATACTAATTAAACTTAGAAGTATGTTTATGTTAGGTAGAAAGATCAGTGGTGGCCGAGTGGTAACGGCTCCGACTTACGAATTGTAGATTCCGGTTTCAAACCAAGCCAGCCACATAGCTTTGAGTAATTTATTTCATCACCCACTGCTTACAAAATGGTGAAGGAAAACATCGTGAGGAAACCGGCATGTTCTAGAACCAAAAATTCTAAGACATGTGACATCCACCAACCCGCACTGGGCCCGCGTGGTTGATTACCGCCCATTATCTCTCATAGAGAGGCCTGGGTCACAGCAGTAGGAACATTAAAAGGCTGATTTTGCTATGTAGGTAGCTACTAGAATAGTGCATCTCGTGATAAACATGAAAGTTAGTCAGCAAGGCTGTATTGTTATCGGGGAATTGACCGCCCAAGGCGCGTCCGTAGGTCGCAACGCAAATGTCATATCAGCTTTGTTCTTTGGACTCTGTTTTAACCCTATTTACCTGGTTGGCATTTTGTTTTTAAGTTTTTAAATCTCAACTAGCATCTACCAGGGCTTGCGAACGGCGAGCAATGGGTAGCTCGCTGTCCGATCATCCGGTAACCGATCGGACCGAGCCCAAGTCGTCAACAGCGCGTACTGTTCCCGAGCGCTTCAAGAAGCTGTCAGCAAACCGTAGAGGCCCAGCCTGCTAGCTGCAGGCAGGCAGAGTCGAAGACTGCTTGGGTCATGGGTTAGCCTGCTAGCTGTAGTTTCATCTACCAGTAGTTTTGCCCATGTGTAAGTAGGTTTCTAAATATAGTGCTCCGATTCAGGCCCGTTTAGGGGGTACATTTTGAAAACACCTCTTTTTTTTTATGGTAGGTAAAATCGTCCAATGACAAATCCCGCCCTAGGGTGGAGCGGGAAGTAGTGTCAGACTCTTACTGACTAAAAACCTACCCCGTTCCATTCTTTGCCTTGGTCCCAGGGCCCCGGGTGCCATTTTCAAACACCTCTCTTATTGCGCGGCTGCTCTACGGAAAAACAAAGTATCTAACCAATTTTTTTTTCATAATTCAATATTTTGACATTTTTGGTACTTTTAAAGCATAGCGGATTTGACTACATTCTCAGAATCATTAAAAACGGTTTAGTTTGGAGAAAAAAAAAATCGTTAAACAACAAAATAAAAACCCACAAATAACTCCTTAAAAAAACTGTGTGTATCGTAGCAAGTAAAGTTCTTAAATATCGCAGCATATGCTGAGTTAGGCGCCTTTTTGGTCTTGCACAGATTTTAATGTTGTTTATTTTTTTTTCTCTTACTATTTTTATTTTGTTTTACTGTATGTGAGAGGTCGAATAAACGATTTTCTTTCTTTCTTTCTTTCAAGAGTTTCCTTGCGTGATCGTATCAAGAATGAAGATATCAATACTCAATACTTTATTGCATTCCATATTATGTACATAGATGGTATGAAATATTGCAAGATTAATATGGACCCTGTCGGACACAGCAAAGTATCGATATATCTGCAGGAGGACCCATCTCCGTCCGTCCGACTCCGTCTCTGGTCTCACTGATGAAGGCGCGTGTGTTGGATTCGGTTCCCTTCAAAATGGTTGAGCTGACTGGCGCTGATATACGCGTCATGTCCGTGAACGGGAGCTGTCAGTTGAGACTGGTCATCTCTTAGCTGCCAGTGGTTTATTTTCATATCTATATTTAGAATGTCTTTTTTTTTCTTTTTATTTTATTGAAATTGTTCTCACATAATAGCAGCGACAAGAAACATGTAACGGAGATATTGGTTATACATGAAATGATTAAAAAGAGTGTCCATGGAGTTTCTTGTACATTCTTCTCCATAGAGATCTACGCTTTGGAATGTGCAATTAGCATCCTTTTTTTTCTGACAGAATGACACCTTGACCTTTCAAAAGTGCCTGTAAATGGTTTATTTGAAATAAATGCTTTGAATCTTTGAATCTTTGACCATGGTCGCCGACATTGCCTGAAGAATCACCAAACATAATGACAGTGGGCAGGGCACATTGCTGCAGAATAAATGATCGATAGGGGCCAAAAGGTTCTGGAGTGGCGACCAAGGTGGACCGATGACCTGGTGAGAGTCGCGGGAATGCGGTAGATGCGAGATGAACCGGACCATTCGTTGTGGCGACACCTGGGGGAGGCCTATGTCCAACAATGGACATCTTTCGGCTGAAATGATGATTATAACATCAACATTCGACCAGGCTTGTTTTTTTTGCTAGCAAAAATGTTTAGTAAAATAAAACAAACCTTGGAATATAAAAACAGTAATTTGCGTTATACACAAATTAAAGCTGATATTTTTATTAGCCAAATATGTATTTATGAAATCCTAAAGGGGATTTTCTGGCCCATTTTTCCTAAATATTAGGAAAAATGAGAATTATTGCGCGTATGAAAATTTTTGCGTATTTTTTTTAAGTTTTTATTGAAATTGTTTGTATTATCCTAGTGATTATTTGCTCCACAAGGGCCCAAAGATTGCCAATTTAGCATTATTGGTCAAAATTCCACCGTTTCAAGAGATTTGATTTCTTGTTTTTATATGAGCGCAAGGATGCAAGACCTAATTAAAATATGTTATAAAATACACTGAGACAGAAATTAAACATAAGGATAAGTGTTCATTATTATCTAAAAATACAAGTTCCCGGCTTCTCCAAAGACGCGTCAAGAACGAAATACAATTTAAAGCAATGCGATTAGGTAAAATTTTGACAGCTGCATTTGACAGTTCATCAAAAAATTTTTTAATTTTGTGTAAAAAACCGGACATTCTAGTAAGAGTCATACTTACTTAATAAGATTTACTTTAAAAAAAATGTTTATTTACCTTACAAGAATCCAATAAGAACAGCAAAGCTGCAATAACCATTACTAAACATTATCACACAACACCTATAAAACTAACAAAAAAAAAAAACACTAATGCACCGCCATGTTTAAATTTTTCAAAATTCGAAAAACCGATTCTTTAACACGTCACTACCGTAACCGTTTCCCGCACTGCTTTTCCAACAAAAAAAAAAACATCAAAACTTCAATTTAAATTTTAAAATGACATTCTTGATTAATGATTTATTTTTAATTAATTTGGCAAAAGTCTCGCGTTGTCACGAGGCGATGGTCGCCGGTTGACTGACAGGCGATGCCGTGTCCCGCTCCCTCTCATCCAGAGGGATAGGGGTGAGGGGCGACGGGAGGGGAGTAATCCCGGCTGAGGTGAGCGATAACAGCATGGAGTATTTTGACACGAATTTTTGTAAAAGGTTATTATTATGAGTAGGCTGTATTGCATATATGCTTGTGCCTCCCTACCTTATGACAAAGTTTTTAAAAAGAAAAAGCAGTTTAATGTTCTTTTTTCAAATGCTACAAAGATATTTTATATGAATAGAGTCACAGAGACTATCAAAAGAGGTCTTAAGTAAAATTGTATTGATTAAACTTTAATTCAGCCTTACTGGACTATAATTACTTGGACTTTTGGATTTATAATTCCAAAAAGATTCTTGTTTCGCAATTCTTAATCGGTCATGCCTTAGTTTGAAACTCATTGAAGAGAAAAGTATAGTTGTTATCACCATCTAGGTAAAAAGCTGCAGAGCAGGTAACCTAAATTGAATATATAAAGCTTAAATCTGTGAAGCCTACACACCTACATATCTATTCGATCTCAAAAGTCATTCCATTACAAAATCCAATCTATAGGAGCTCATTTTCCGTGACAACGACGACATTTTTCCATAAAAAACTGCGTCTGTCATAACTCAGACGAAACCATTACGCTACCACAGACTAAACAAAACGAACGCGGGAAACTGGTTTTCTTTTTTCAACTCGTTTGCATTTGACGTTTGCCACTTCCCGCCTCCGTGGGTCGCGCGCGCTGATTGGTCGAGAGATGCCCAACCAGCGTGGAGGAAGTCTGTTCTATTATATTTTGAATGCCCGGTGATATTTTTTTTTTAATTTGAATTGGTTTAATTTTTTTTTTTTGGTTGCATGTTGTCTATTGTTGTCTGTTATTTATGGGCTGTGCCATGATTAATTTTAGACGTTTTTATAAATGGTTATTCAGTAGGTAGATTTTTTTGCTGCGATTTTACAATATGGAGTCGACTCGATTAATTTTTGCAGCTTATGCAGCCTTATTCAATTTGAGAAATATATATTAGTATCATATTTACCTACCCATTCAGACACAATTTAAGAGCCTTGCCTACTGAAAGATTTTTAATGACAATAAATCTCGAGTAAACCCCGGTTTCTATATAAAATATAAACACGTAAGTAATTTAAAAATTACCTAGATTTTTTGTCAGTGTAGTTGATAATTTTATTTGTTGAAAATAAAGGGCGTATTTCTTATGTTAGGTGAGACATGCCCCATGGGTTGGCAAACCCGGCCGGGGCTCTGGAACGCAGGCAAAGAAGAAAAATAGGATTGACATAAAATATATAAGATGAGCACGATCGTTTGTTCTTTGACTGGGTATAATTTATCTATAATATATATTATTCTATATCTAAAGTATACACGACTAAATTTTGATCGTTTTAATCACGTGGAGGGTCGATCTGGTACATGAAACATTATCGATTTGTAAAGATTAATAAAGTACTTACTTTTTCCTAAAACTTGATAATAATAT
This sequence comes from Leucania comma, assembly GCA_958295575.1. NCBI lineage: Eukaryota > Metazoa > Arthropoda > Insecta > Lepidoptera > Noctuidae > Leucania > Leucania comma. The sequence goes on along the minus strand of OY282492.1, from coordinate 3,935,699 downwards.
ACGTCATTTATATCGCGACATTGAAGGACTGAAACAATTTGCCTGCTGCGGTCTTCCCGTCCGATTGTAATTTGGGTGTCTTCAAGGCTAGAGTGAATAGGCTCATAATAAACTTGTGCAATTCACCATCAACGATTGCATCACTGCTTACCATCAGGTAGGATCGCAGTCGAGCACTAGTTTACATCAAATAAAAAAAAATAAAGATGAAAGGGAACGAAAGGGTGAAGGAAAACATCATGAGGAAACCTGTCTTAGAACCAAAAAATTCGAAGACATGTGACATTCACCAACCCGCACTGGGCCCTCGTGGTGGATTACGGCTCATTCCCTCTCCTAGAGAGGAGGCCTGTGTCCCAGCTGTGGACGTTAAAAGGCTGATGATAATGATGATGATGAAAGATTATTTATTTTTTATTTATTTATTAAAACTCACACACTATCTTTAAAGGATATCCCAATACAATAGTGGTTTCCAAACACAACAAATAAATTAAAACATCAAATTACGGCTAATACTTAAAAATCTAAACTTAAAAAATAAAACACAATACTAAAATCTACTAAAATCATCATTTGAAGTCAGACTACTACACATATAATCAAATACTACACAATTATATTTACCTATGTACTAATTATAATAATTAATAATATATTCCACAACTATCACACAACACCGTCTAGTCCCAAGCTAAGCAGAGCTTGTGTTATGGGTACCAGACAGCTGGTAAACATACTTATATATTTCTAAACACATACATATTATAGATAAATAACACCCAGACACAGAACAAATGATCGTGCTCATCACACAAACATTTGTCTTGGGTGGGAATCGAACCCACGACCTCCGGCATAGCAGTCAGGGCTACTAACCACTAGACCAACAGGCCAGTCAATTAACTATAACTAACAAAATTCAACAAAACTCTTGCGAATTCACTCAAGATGAAAGATTCTATGTATCTTTGTTACTTATTCACGCTTGACCGGCTAAACTGATTTGATAGTTGCTCACAGGTTGTCTATGTCTTAGAATAGCAAATTAGTTTTTAGGATTTCGTACCTCAAAAGGAAAAAAACGGATCCCTTGTAGAATTACTTTGCTGTCCGTCCGTAAGACCCTTTATCTCGGGGAGGCGTGAAGGTATCAAGTTGAATTTAAGGCCTGGTTCTACACATTTTGACCTTTTTTAAACCTATGGAAATCCACAAATATAAAAGAGAACACCATGAAAATTTATACATTCCACGACTTTCTTTGACAAATCATTTACTGTTCAAGCTGCTCGTCTGTGGAATGAATTGCCAGACACAATTAAACGCGCTCAATCGTTGCCTGTTTTTAAAAGACTCGTTAGGGAACATTACCTGTCGCTGCGAATGTTGTTAGTCGTCATGTAAATTTCTGTATTGTTATCAATATGTATGTATTTATTATAAAATATATGTATATATCTATGTTTCTATTGTAATATAAATATTGTATATCACTGTTATTGTCACACCAATGACAGCCCCATTTCTTGTCCAGGCAATTACTGCCCATTCCAGGTTGCCTGGAAGAGATCGCAGAGTGCGATAAGGCCGCCCATTGTATATGTGTGTTTTAGTTTTAGTTCCTTGTTTTTGTTTATGTAATGGTGTACAATAAAGCATATAATAAATAAATAATATATGACTAAGGGCTTGGCAAAAATGAAAACACGATATAAATTAGTTGGCTCGATAAAAAAAAATCGCGAATCTGGCCCTAATTTACGATTTCAAACGTCTACGACGATTACGTTACGGAACTATTTGAAAGTTACAAAAAAACAATAAAGCTTGTTATTTAAAAGCGCTTCGCAAGAACAAAAATCTTGAATAGTTGTTGTTTTTTTTTATATAAAAATAAAACCGCTGTTTTTGGGCCGCGAAGACGACATAATCCCGAGCGAAGTTCATACAAAAAACAATGACTAGAACCGGCCCTAAAAACCATATACTTAAGTCTGCAGCCCCTTGAAGCTGTAAAAAATCAAACTTCTAATTTAACGGAAAAAATAGATACGGCCATTTATGTCGCAAAAAACGTATATTTCGACACTATCAAGGGAATTCAATTCCAAATCATAGGGTGCTCAGTGTGTGAGTCTGATTCCTACTTGGCCAGTTTTTTATCCTGAGAGTGTGTTCCCTTAGGATAGCATAGCATAACATCAGCTTAATAATGTTCCCACTGCTGGGACTCAGGCCTCCTCTCTAGGAGAGGGGATGAGCCCGTAGCGACATTTATGTTGTCACAAATGAACTAAACCTGCATCGCGCAAGTAAAATTCTCTGAGCGATTTGAACATACTCCGCGCGATTTGAACATATAGAACTGCCCGGAATCATCTACCGGGCAATAGCCCACCAGACATAACATCCGTCTGGTCGGAGGATCCTCCCTTTTCAACGGAAGTATGTGGTACTTTACTCTCTGTTCCACCAACCTTCAAAGGCCGTAATCCACCACGCGGGCCCAGTGCGTGTTGGTGGATGTCACATGTCTTCGAATTTTTTGTTCTTTAGCACAGCAGCTAGAGAAACCTGGGGTCCTGGTACACAAAGTAACAAAGGAACATAGGAGTGAGTTTAAAAAAAACAGCTCATTAGAGCCACCCGGCGAACTCTCCGCACTGCCTCACCTCCTGCAGCTAGTATTCTTTAAATAGACTTGAATGGGCATGCGCTTAAGTTGATGTAGTGAACGCTTACCCATACAAGTTCATATAAAGAATACTAGCTGTAGAAGGCGAGGCGGTGCGGAGTGGATGCCGGGTGGCTCTAAAGAGCTGTGACCATCGATATATCATCATCATCAGCCTGCCCTTATCCCGTTTTATTTTGGGTCGGCGCAACACGTTTGTTTTTCTTCCATTTTGTCCTGTCACTCGTCACGCTATCACTAACTCCCTTTTCTTTCATATCACTCCTCACACAATCCATCCATCTCTTCTTTGGCCTCCCTTTCCCTCTCCATCCATCCACATTTAAACTCATAACTCTTTTAGTAACATGCATTTCATCCCTCCTCTTCACATGACCGTACCAAGACAAACGATTTCCTTTCAACTTTTCAGTTACTGGCGCCACTTTCAAACTTCCCCTAATATAGTAATTTCTCACTTTATCCATTCTCGTCACACTACACATCCATCTCAACATTCTCATCTCCGCTACGTACAATCTTTTTTTTTCCGTCTTTTTCACAGCCCAAAATTCTGATCCATACAGTATGGGCCTTATCACGGACTTGTAGATTTTACCCTTCAACTTGAGTGGCATCCGTGGATCACAAGTTGCCCCCGTGACCAGTCGCCATTTCATCCATCCTGCGTTGATCCGGTGCGTTACGTCTCGGTCTACCTCACCATCCCCTTGGATGAGCGACCCGAGGTACCGAAAGTCGGAGCAGATCGGTATGGGCGAGGACCATCGATATCATCATCATCATCATCAGCCTTTTAAAGTTCCCACTGCTGGGACACAGGCCTCCTCTCTAGGAGAGGGAATGGGCCGTAATCCACCACGCGGGCCCAGTGCGGCTTGGTGATTGTCACATGTCTTCGAATTTTTAGTTCTAGGACATGCCGGTTTCCTCACGATGTTTTCCTTCACCGTTTTGAGAGCAGTGGTGATGAAATAAATTACACAAAATAATGCGCCTGGCTGGGTTTGAACCCGCGACCTACAACTCGTAAGTCGGGGCCGTTACCACTCGGCCACCACTGCTGTACCATCGATATATATGTATCTACTAAAATATAAGTCGATAGCTGTGACCTTAAGGCAGGACAAATCTGCCTTCTGGGGCCAAGGGTAAGGCGAAAGTGAAGTGAAAGGCAATGAAGGAGCAGGGTAGGTTTTTAGTCTGTAAGAATCTGACACTATCTCCCGCCCCACCCAAGGGCGGGACTTGTCATTTGATGATTTTACCTACCATAAAACAAGTCAGGACAAGTCTGACACGCTCTCCCGCTCCACCCTTGAACGAGAGAAGTCATTGAAATCCCAGCTAAAAAAAAACATTTCATCACCTCATTAACTTCTATAATTAAAGTTCATCTACACTTAAACTTAGACATTATAACAACGTAGAACTCTCGTTGATAATTACAGGGACGTCGTTACCGTCGCCATTTTGTTACAAATTGGACTAATTTGATAGCTCTCCCCCTACCCCTGCGCTGGGGGTGATCGCCCCCAACTCCTCGCCAACTTGTTGGGAGACTGAGTGACTTTAGTAGATAAAAGTGAGTTTATTTCAAGTTAAACCGTCTTAAGTTTAATGATTGTTTAAATTACGGTTAAGATTTCAAATTCAAATCGTTTATTGTGGATCATAGGTTCATAAGATGTTGTTTTAGTTACAGAATCTGCTATGTCCCGCCATTGAGGCATACAAAATTCTTATTATTATTTTGGCATATAGTATAAATACAGTAATTACATCAAATTGTCATGGAATACATTCAAATTAAATTAGTAAAATATTTAGATCTAATTATAAATTAGTCATATTTCAATATATTAATTTATAAAACAATTACTTAATGCTTCATGGTATATAAGTATTAGTTTTTAATTATTATTGAGTACACTTTTAGTTTGTATTAATAAACCGGCTGATTCAGTGTCTTGTCATTTAGAAATTCTTCTATAGAGTAGGTAATACTTAACATTTATTTATCAATAAATAATTCGTGTAGTTTTTTTTTTAAAGATATTAATATTGCTCATATTTCTGAGAGAAGGAGGAAGATTATTAAAGATACGAGGCCCCAAAAGATACTTAGGGGGAAAAGCTTTGTTTTGCTGGTTATGGTGCGCAGCTTGTCCTTGTGTCTAGCTCTTGTTTAATTTAATTCTTAATTTGTTCTGTCTGGAGTTGTATATTAATGATAATCATAAAATACATAATATAATATTCCAACAACTATCACACAACGCCGTCTAGTCCCAAGCTAAGCAGAGCTTGTGTTATGAGTACTAGACAACTGATAAACATACTTATATGTTTCTAAGATAAATTACACCCAGACATAGAACAAATGATCGTGCTCATCACACAAACATTTGTCCTGGGTGGGAATCGAACCCACGACCTCCGGCATAGCAGTCAGGGGCATTACCAGTAGACCAACAGGCCAGTAAAAATATATGAAACGTCTAACTCCCAAGTCTATGACCAGTGCGTGTTGCCAGTGATGACATAAGACTCCGAAACGTGGTCGCTCAAAACGCGCCTCATCAGAAGGCTTAAATTCACCCAAAGGGCAATGGAAAGGGCTATGCTCGGAGTTTCCTTGAGTGATCGGAGAACAGGAGAACCACGGTTACATAGCACGAAGAATCGCCAAACTTAAGTGGCAATGATCAGGGCACATTATTTTTTATTATTGGTAGGCTCGCGTTTGACCACTATCTCACCTGATGGTAAGCGATGATGTGGCCGACGATGAAGCACGCTTGCCTAGAAGTAACCTATTCACTCTTGACTTAAAGACCCCTAGGTTGTAGCCATCAGAAAGAAAGAAAGCAAAACAGTTCCGTAAGGTTCTGGAGTGGCGACCGCATATCAGAAGACACAGTGTTGGAAGGCCTCCTACAAGGTGGACCGATATCCTGGCAAGGGTTGCGGAAATCTTAGGGATGTTAGATGCTCAGGACCGTTCATTGTGGTGACACTTGGGGGAGGCCTATGTCCAACAGTGGACGTCTTTTAGCTGAAATTATGATGATGAAACATTGATTTTTACTTAATTACCTACCTTTTTAGCTTCGTGTAATGCCGCAATATCACGGACGAGTTTTTCGTAGCACTACGCCCTTTACGTACCTTCTATGCTACATAGCGTTTGCTAACAAAACGCAGTAGCTAACTTACTTATTGCGACGAAAAAGTCGTATTGTATACTACGAATATTTCGTAGCTCTACGCCCATAACTGGTATATCTACTCCGCTTAGCGTTTGCCAGTAACCGACATTTAGGCGCTACGAAGAATTCGTAGTAGTAAACTACTTTCTACGAAATTTCGTAGCGCTACGCCTATTTGAATCTCATTCACATAGCGTTTGCTTCGCTACGAAGAATTCGTAGGTGATTGTAGGCTACATTTTTTTCGTAGCGCTATATGTTTTGTGGTAGGCAAGGCAAAAGAGAAAAACATTATTTTGCTAAATAAACATTATTTAACATTTGCTCCTTGAGATACGTTCTTTCACAAAGAATTCTATAACCGCCTGATTTTTATAATATTTATAATTTGCCAAAGACACCCTCTCGGAAAAAAATCAACCGTAATAATTCGTAAACAATTTTTCTAAACCATTGACTTTGCAGTACTAATGATCAGTAAAACTACAATATAAAACAAAGAACATAAAGGTTTGGCCACACGGCCCTCGTTAGTGGCACGTGTCGCCCTGTGTGATGTCACTCGTGTGAACGAAACGTCATCAGACGTCGCGTCACACACGTTTTTTTTTTGTTATGATGTTGGTAGCATTGATTTAGTAGAATTTATTTTGGGCATATTTGAAACTAGAATGGAATTACGTAAAAATATTTTTGTTTATGTAATGATTTTATGAATTTGGCTTGGATATCTAGTCCTTTAGGCCATATCTTTATAATTTGTTTACCGTTAGAAAATGGATGTAGAAATTGTAATGTTTTTGTAGTATTTAGCAGCAAATGTATCTAGTCGACCTTCTCGGCAAACTTTGCTGAGGTAGTCAAAACACATTTTACTGAGATCGCGCCTGTTTCAATGATTCCACATATTGTTAATTGTGCAGACGTATAAAGGTTATAGGTAGATGTATAAAAGTTATAAAGCTCATTAGAGCCACCCGGAACCCATTTCGCTCCGCCTCGCTTCCTGCGGCTAGTTATTCTTTATATGGACTTGTATGGGTATGCGATGCGCTCACTACATCATCTTAAGACTGAGGCAATCCGGTGACGCTACGGAGTAGATCTGTTAAGATCCTTAACAGATCTAAAGTCATTCATGAACATTTGGGGGAATGCGGAACAGAGAGTAAAGTCCCACATACCTCCATTGAAAAGGGAGGATCCTCCGACCAGACAGGTGTTATATCTGGTGGGCTACTGCCCGATAGATGATTTCGGGTTTGTTCTTTATGTTCCAATCGCGCCGCGAATCTTACTTGCGAGATGCAGGATTAGTTCATTTGTGACGACATAGATGTCGCTACAAACAATATACTAACGATCGATCGAATTTGTTTGTGTGGAATTGTGAATGTTTTGTCAGTGATACGAGTACATGTAAAGTCTATTTTAGCTTAACCCCTTAATTATGTTACTATTTATTCTATACCTTAGCACCTCAACTCGCAAGTCTCCGTGGAGCTGGTAGAATGCTTTCTTGTTTCGCGCCATTTTTAATCGTGATATATTATTAGATGTAAGTTGATGAATTTATTAGGTTATAACAGTTCTTGTGGAGTTTTTTAATAATCGGAAATCAAAAGACTTAAAACGACTGTGATTTTGTTAGAAGTCGATTGGTTTATCTCAAAAAAAGCAACTACACTTCAGTAGCTTGACTAGTTAGGTTTGAACCGATGACCGAATAGAGCTAATAGAACTAATAGTTCGAACTAGTTCACTGGCCGAACTGAACTAGTACGGAGCTATCTTTGAAATGACCGAGGAGGCACAGAAACCGGGCCATGACCCCAGTAAGCTTCCACCCTGCTGGGCCCCGTACGGTTTGCTGACAATTTAACTCCTTGAGGCACGCGTGAAAATATACGTGCCGTTGACGTTTTGGGCTCGGTCCGGACGGTTACCGGACGGTCGGACCCATTACTCGCCGTCCGCAAGCCCGCGCCTACGGTGGCCGGAAAGCGGGATCGGAATCCCGGTGGCGGCTGGGGCGTGAGGGTCGTTGCCTCACGCGTGCGGCCTCCTCGTTACTGTTTCGCAGTAGGACGCGACCGCCTGATGTTTGAACCTCTGTAATTTAGACAAATATTGAATTTGGTGTTACAAAATATGGGTCACTTTAAGCTGTCTTATCTTCGGGTCGACTTGGAATTAAAAGTTGAAATTTATTTTATATTTAAAAAACATGTTATTTTTTTTTAATTTAGTCTTTCATTTATTTTTTATTTTTGACAAGTTTGTGCTTGACCGCGAAATAGGCTAAGCAATTCACACACTACCCGAAATGCAACCGGTAGAAAACCGACAGGCTAGCAACTCGGCGTCGATGCTCAACTTTATTTAAACTGTCAAACACCAGGACACCGGTGTCCGCACACTTATTGTCTTTCTATTGTGTCTCTAATTAAGGTATTCAAAAGGTTAATTGCGTTTTGTCAAAGACACTAACCAAAAGACGACATAGCCAACAAAATCCGAGATTTGTTACCTGGACTGGACCTAACTTCAGTTAATTTTCGCAAATAGTTCTAGAAAATAACGTAAAAACATATAAATTACAAATTTTATTTGCATGTTTACTATTGAAAGCTAGAATAGAATAGAATAAAACTTTATTGTACACCAAAAAAGTTACATAGCTGCTATATAGGTATATCTAGTATATAGTTATATGCTAGATGACATAGGACGACAGTTTTTCTAAGACATTTCTTCTGATGTCCGCTCTATTGTATCTCTTTAAAGATCTTTGGGTTTTGTATTTTTTTGTAAATAAAATATTTAGGACCAATTTATTTTTATAGAGAGCATGTGGTGGCCGAGTGGTAATGGCCCCGATTTATGAGTTGCAGGTTCAAACCCGCTAGGTGCATTATTTTGTGTAATTTATTTCATCACCACTGCTCTCAAAACGGTGTAGGAAAACATCGTGAGGAAACCGGCATGTCCTAGAACCAAAATTCGAAGATATGTGACATCCACCAACCTGCACTTGGCCCGCATGGTGGATTATAACCCATTTCCTTTTCTAGAGAGGAGGCCTGAGTACCAGCAGTGGGAACATTATAAGGCTAATGCTATGCTATTTTTATAGAAGTAATAAATATACACCACTATTTTTTAATTAGTGCAAATACTTAAAGGGCTTCTTAGAAAAGGTCTTTTTATTATTTAAGTAAAGTCTCAATGCATAATATTCATAAACAGCAAAGTTATGAACGTTTGTTTTTATCCCAAAATCTCACTCAATTTATGGAAAAGCTACATGTTATTGTTTATGAATGAAAAAATGTCAATAAAAATGGAAAACACCGCGCTTAGTATTTTCTAGGAGTAGTTGTTATGAATGATGATTCAATTATGAATTTACCAATAATGACAAATTTTCATGGACAATTTTGTGATTTTGTTTTTTTGTACTTTTGACTACACAAATATGATCAGTAACGGGTACTAATCGAGCCCCATTTTTTTGTGCACTAATTAAAAAATAGGGGTGTCCAACCACGGAAGTCTTTAAAATTGTTCAGTTTTTTTTTTTCAGGAAAATTACGGTCATTTGACGATTTTAAAAATAATCTTAGGCCGTACCACGAGCCCCTAAGCGCATCGTTTACTTGTTTACGAACTGTTATTTTCTAATTAGAAACACATTTGACCAATAATGATTCCGTACATATACTAGGGTAGAGCTCATTTTGATTTTTTTTTAATGAAGGAAAACCCTTCGTGCCGCCTCAAGCGACCTTCACGGGCGGTTACCATCACAGCGGAGGGTCGCAAACTCCATCACAGTTAACAATATGGAGCTCGCTCGCTATTATAAAATACCCTAGGGCGACATACAACCGAAATAATTAAAGCTTATGATATGAGAATTATAAAACCAAGCATTTTAATTCGATATTTTAATGAGAATTGTATCTTTAAGTGAACATATAAAGTCGAGATATTGGTTAAGAGTAAGTGGGTACAAAGTAATTTTATTTATTTTAATATATTTTTTTAATATTATCGGGGCTTACTACGTTAGTTTTCGTGTTGCGACTGCCATCTAGTATCGCAAAGATGAACCGAATGTAGCGCCATCTATTGGCGAATAGCGTCAACTAGATTTAACGAGTGAGTTTCCGACGGGTGTCGCTAGAGGACGTTGTTTTCAAAACCAACTAAATTATTGTATAAAATCACGGAACACAGAAAGAACCTGGAAATAGTAAGTAGGCGTGGCACTGTCGCCGCTAGTGAGTACTGCAATACGCACTTGCTGTTCAAGCGCTCTCATTCGCAAACTAGACTACGTCAACATACAATTTACATAAAATAATATTAAAACGCCTTATTGTGCCATTCCGGACTGTAAAAACCATAGTCGGACTAAAAATCTAACTCATGGAGGTGTATCATACCACCGGTAAGTATTATTTTCGAATTTATTTTAATAAAATGAAAAAATTAAATTTCGTCAAACATTGCACAAGACATACAAACAAAAATTGTCCTTAACTTCATGCAAACAAAGTTGATTTTCTTTTCCCGGTTATTAGCCTTTCTGGAATATTCGCATCTCTACCTATACTTTTGACGCTATCCAAATAGTGCGTGACTTTATCGATAAAATCAATCGACATGTATTGCATTGCCTTTTTAAAATAAAAGTATTTATACTTGAGAGTATGAGTATTAAAATACAGATAATTATTAAATTAATAAAGTTAATGAAATAAATATTGTAGGATGATATTCGTGATGCCATTTGAAATAAATCTAGCTAAAGAGCTTGGAACAACATAGGGCGTTTGAATTAAACCTTATGTTTAGTCGTCGCCGGCTTCGTCCGATCACACTTTTCGTAACGAATGCATAATAACTTTAATTTCGGAAGTCAATGTCAAAAAATGAAGAAACCAAACCGTAAACACCGACTTCCGCAATCAAAGGTATTTTACATTATTTAGTTTTTTTGAAGTCAGTTATATTTTTTTGTAAAAGAGTTTTTTTTTGTATTTTCAATATTAAACACACAATGAAAATAAATTACCTTTTTCACTACGTATTTATACTAAGTTCTTATTTGTGAAATTGCAATACTTGTTACATTGTTACACCTATATGTCCGTAGTATTCAACATAAATAACATAACCTAAATTTTAAAACGGGCAACTAACTTGATCATTTAAAAGTGCCCGTTAATATTTTAATTAAATTCTTTGATCAAAATCAAACAATATAAAACAGTGAAAAGATTATTATACAAATATAATATTCTTTTCACTGTTTTATATTGTCTTAAACTCAAATAGCAATGTAATAATAAAACATTGCGAGGTTTTCAGCATTTTATTTCATTTACCCAGTATAAAATGAACAAATACAAACAAAAAGGTATTTGATTTACATGCAAATAAATACCCTTTTTACTACGTTTAGAAATTACCCTACTACATATTAATTTCATTATTTTAATACTATCGCATACGATATTTTTTCGCATTATATTTTATGTTTGTTTTCATACTATCGATATTATTACGATCGAATTAGGGTACGTCACTATTTGAGTAGCGACCTGCATTTGTGTCAGTGATACGCCATTCAAATACAACCCTTATTTTTATAATGTTATAGTTCATACTGAACAACGCCATCTAGCGACGAGTGGCGGTACTTGGTAGTCCAAGATGTATTTCTTTCTTGTTTTTGTCAATTTGATTTATAAATCGTTGACATTAAAGTTGCATTTCGTATAACATTTTTTTTTTAATTTGTTTACGCCCAATTTTTGTTGTAGCCAATCGTATCTTCCGGTTTGCAGTAAGAGTAAATCGTAAATGTGTGAGTTTGGCGACACCGGTTCTGGTACAAACATTTTCTCAAGGTAGTTCTAGTGTCTTTCTGTGTTCTGTGTATAAAATAACTACAGTAGAATCCCGATTATCCGGATCAATTAAAACCAGGGGTATTCCGTATAATCGAAAATCCGGATAACCGATTTCAAAGCAAATCAAACAATATTTAAATTTTAATAAGTTTTTATTATGTAATGGGTTCACTTAGATCTTACGATATATAAAAAACGAGCAATAACGATAGATAATGAATTACATAACACCTATGTAATTTAAAATTTTGGTTGGAAATAACTTGTTATTGATCTTTGACGTAATGAATCACATCTTTTCATTGCGGCCAAGTCCCTGATGCGCTTCAGTTGTAACAACTGTATGGGATCAGATTCGTCCTGTCTTTCAAACCACTTAAAAGCAACATCTAGAGCTTCAAAAGCTTCAGCGTGAGATGGTACTTGACATACATCCCCAGTTTCAGTCTCTTCTTCATCTTCTCTCTTGTTACTGTTCAAATCCTCAATGATTTCTTCATCAGTTAATATTTGGAATCCAGGGTCTTCACTATCGCAGTTCAGCCACTCCTTAATATTCTCTTCATCGCACCCTTCACCAATGCTAAGAATTTTCATTGCTTCTGTTATTTCTTTAAAATCGTCGTGCGGTTTAATTGAAGAATTAGATAGAGTTGATTTTAATAATTTATTCCATGCCCTTTTTAATGTTTGCAACTCCACAGAGTTCCACGCTTCTACCAGCATGTAACAACAATCTTTTAAATTAATTTCTTTAACAAACTTTAACAACGTTTCTATTTCATTGTCGTCTGCTGATAAAAGACGACGCAGTAGCTGCTTTCTGTATAAACGTTTTAAAGTTTCAATGACACTTTGGTCCATAGGTTGCAATATCGATGTTACGTTAGGGGGCAAAAACTTAACTGTGAACTTCCCATTTTCTCGATTTAGTGTTTCAGCGCAAGGGTGCGTTGGCGCATTATCTAATAACAACAATACATCGCCCTCTTTTCCCACGTCCTTTTGAAATTTCTTCACCTCAGGAATAAATGTATTTTCGTACCAAGTAAGAAAGATATCTGTGTTCATCCACGCTTTTTGTTGGTTAGCGTAAGTTAAGGGTATTTTAACATTTTTGAAACAGCGCGGATTTTTTGATTTACCAATAAGTAGCAGTGGCAATCGATGTGTTCCTTTAGCGTTTGCGCAAACCATAACTGTAACTCTGTCCTTACTCACTTTGTGCCCCGGTGCTGCATTTTCACGACGCGATGCTAATGATCTGCTTGGTAGAGCTTTCCAATTAAGACCTGTTTCGTCCGCATTGTATACAAAATCTAAATCGTATTTTTTTTCATCTAGAAATTCTTTTAACTCGTCTGCAAAAGAGTCGGCTGATGCAACGTTAGCAGACAGTTTTTCTCCTTGAATCTCCAGTTCTCGAATTCCATGTCTAGATTTGAATCTTGCTAACCATCCACAGCTCGCCTTGAAAGAAGTATCACCACCAAGTTTTTGATTAAAATCCAATGCTTTTTCACATAACAGAGGTCCAGATATGGGCTGGCCGCATGCTCTCTTTTGTAAGAACCAAGTAAAAACTAGACGTAACAAGTATTATGAGACGTACCTGCGAGAACTGGGAGGGCGGCATCACGGTCGGTGGAGTAAAAATCACCAACCTGCGCTACGCCGATGACACTACTCTTTTTGCAGCAAATGAGGCGGAAATGGTTGCATTCCTGGACCGTATGGAACGGATTAGCGAGGAGATGGGGCTTTCCATAAACAAGTCCAAAACCAAGATCATGGTGGTGGATAGGTCTGGGAAATTGGAGCTCACTGGCGCGTTGGACCTAGAGATAGTGGACAACTTTATTTACCTGGGCTCCAATATCAGTAATGATGGTTCGTGCGAGAAGGAAGTTCGCAGAAGAATTGGCATGGCTAAGGGCGCCATGTCTCAGCTTGACAGGATCTGGAGGGATCGCAACATCTCCATCAACACCAAAACGAAGCTGGTGCGGACCCTGGTCTTCTCCATATTTTCGTATGGCGCTGAGACTTGGACGCTGAAAGCTGCAGACCGCAAACGCATCGACGCCTTTGAGATGTGGTGCTGGAGAAAAATGCTCCGTATCCCTTGGACAGCATTTCGGACCAACGTATCCATATTGCGAGAACTCAAAATCTCCTCGCGGTTGTCGTCCGAGTGTCTCAGAAAGATTCTGCAATACTTCAGTCACGTTGCAAGGAAGGACGGTGGCAACCTCGAGAGGCTTATCGTGACCGGTAAAGTGGATGGGAAAAGGCCTCGTGGACGCAGCCCAATACGTTGGTCCGACCAGATCCGCTCCACTCTTAACTCTACGGTATATAATGCCCTTCACACCGCCAGAGACAGAAACAGATGGAGAAACGTCGTGATGAAAATGATGAAGCAGGGAGGTCACGACCCTCAGCACTGAGGAATACGACGCAAGGAGGAGGAAGTAAAAACTGCATTCTCCAGAATTTCATTTTGAGATTTTTTCATGACTTTACGTTGCGAGCTCCCATCTTCTTGCTCAAGCGCGCAGGTGAATTTCATTATGGAATCAGAATTCTTTTTAATATCTGATATCGTAGAAGTTCCGACACCATATATTTGTGCCAACTTACTGCCAGATTCACCATTTTTTATACTCTCAATTATCTTCATTTTGTCTTTAAGAGACAACACTACTCTTTTTCGCTTGGACATTTTAAATTTCCAACACAAAACGTAAACAAAAATAAAAGACAACCTTTCAGTTGAACGTTATCAAAGAAAATGAAACAATAACAAACACTATCCCGCAAACAAATAGGAGCGGGAGTACGTACAGCGTCGGAGGCGGGAATAAACTTGTCGTAACATGTCTCGTTTCGCCGTCAAAACATTTTTAAATTGATAATTAGAGCCGAGACGAATGAGTCCGGATAATCGGATGTTCGGATAATCGATGTTCGGATAATCGGGATTCTACTGTACAACCAAATTATTGTATTATATCGGGTTTAATCAATTAAAACCAGTTTTTAATCAAATCAAACAGGCACAATTTACATTTTACTTGGGTGTAACAAAAATAAAAGTGTCTCCATGTCCACAAATAGAATAGAATAAAACTTTATTGTACACCAAAAAACAACAGCATAATATTGGTTATGGTTCGGTATAGACCATATAATATGTATTGACTAACTTTAAGTAGGTACTTACACACATTAGCAAAATATGGAATAGAAATTTATGTAGAGATACATATTTGTTTAAAATTGTTATATGTATCTCGTTTACCTATTATATCCAACTGACTTTGATATTGTTTTTACAGTTACTGCCTACTTATTTTAGGTAGAATTTTATTTAACTATAATAATCAAAACTTTATAGGTAAGTATATACACAAATTAAAAATAATAATATGTACAAACGGGTAGAAAAAGAACTTATTGGGCATCAAAAAATTCATCCACATCGATATCAATGGGAAAAGTGCCCAGAACGCTGGCAGCATTGCCACGTTGGATGGCAATGCTGATCCGTTGACCGAAGAAAAGCCCAGCCCTCTGGTCACGCGAAGAGTCGGCCAGCTGTTTGTTGTTGTCACGAACAACTCGATGAGCGCTCGGACCCCATGGCCCTAGTGTTTCAACCCCAAACGGATATAATTTTGTACAGTTATTGATAAACTCATCCATTTTACCAACAAAAATGTTATGCATATTATAATATAATAATATTTATTCAAAATTCTTTACAGGATAAATTAATAAATTCTTAAATATAAATCTTAATTCTAACAACCGTATTTATAAACTAGTAAAACTAAATACTTGGGTAAAAGTAACTATACTTAAGTAATAATTTCTTTTCTATAGGGAAAAATTTAAATTTTGAATGAAGATTTCAAACGTCAAGTAAGGACTTAATAAGATTTTACTTAGTAAAAAGTAATTACTTCTTTATAAATACGGATGTAAGTTTTACGTGCCTGAACTAGGAATTTAGGAAATTCTGTGTTTCTGGCGAGAAGGGCTAACATAATTTAAAATTAACAAATAATGACAAGGATTCTATAATAGGTATGTACAACACATATATGTAAAAATCTTTTGTAAAGTAGATAAAATAATAAATCATCTTAAACCTACTATTATACACCGTTAGATTTTGGTCGTTTTAATCCCGTGGAGGGTCGATTCGGTACATGAAACACTCGGTTTGTAAAGATTTAATTAAAAAATAAGTACTTTTTTTCTAAAATTCGAATTAATTCACGTATGTACGAAATGAATTTCTTTAAGTAAACGTCAGCTGAGCGAGGCCAATGAACTGTAGGTAGTTAGTACTCACTTTGCTGGGCCAGTGGATGGTAGATCACCACACAGTACACAGTGAGTCGTCACTGTCTGCGGCGATGCCCCAGTGCGTTGGGGTGATGATACCCAGTGAGGCGTCGTCCATATTGCTAATAAGCAATCCAAGGTTCTTACCATCGAGCTTCATCATCAAACCAGCTCCATGGCACCAGATTGTACGCGAGTATTTCAAATATTAGGTCACACATATGTTTAAAATAAAGTTAACACCCATTAAGTGTTTAAAAACCCTACCGCAGTTAACAAACGCGCTGATGACATTGAACACCTGCATAAATAAATCTCGATTTTTGACGACAGCTTTCAAACAACAAAAAAACCGCATCAAAATCGGTCCATTCGTTTGGGCGCTACGATGCCACGAACAAACACACTGTCTGTCTGTCTACAGAAAGGTCAAACTTAATGTAACACCCCTCTTTTCCGTCGGGGGTTAAAAACAGTTTTACACTATTGTAGCAATAGCTTCCATTACTGAATCAGTATCTTCGATCGCGTCATCTGAAGTCCGTACATTTTTGTGGTTTGTTGGTGCAATCTTCAAACACCAGTCACCAAGACAAAAGACCAAAAATTTGGTATACGAGTACACTACTTTTTGTAGTCGATAATGGTAAAGGATCTATTACACCATTCGATATTCAGACTGGTTTTGTCGACGTCGCGTAGTGTTATAAGGGTCAGACTGTCTTACTCGGAAGTAAACTTTAAGACAGTCTGTGTAACTTGTTCGGAATATCGAGTGGTGTAATAGACGCATAAGTGACGGTAAAAACCTGCTTGTCTTACAGCGCATTCACGACTTCGTTCTTAGCGACGAGCGGCGGCGTGGCGAGCGGGGCGGTTGGCGATTGGTCGATCGCGCGGCGTTATGGCCGCTATGAGCGGTGTCGACCAATCGCCTACCGATACAACCCGGCTCGCCGCTAAGACCGAAGTCGTGAACAGGCCCTTAGCAAGCGAGCGAGAGTAGATGCAAATGGTGGGACCTCCTTTCTTATATCTATGGGCGGGACGAAGAGGCGCGGCAATTTCGAAGACAGTTGAATATCATCGTGCACAGCATCAAATGTACTTTCGCTCGTTAGCTAGCTTTTACAGATTAGTTAGTAATTTGAACGTCTTCAATTATTATAAGTATTTTATAATCAAACTTTTTTTTTCTATTAAGAAAACAAATTACTTTTGATCATAAAAATTCTGTAATTCTTTCCAAACCCAGTTTTTTACATCCACGAATCCACCCAAAAATACTGTCCGACCGTCTTGTAGTTATAGGGGGAGCCAAAGAGTATAGTAAATAGGGGGAGCCCTATAAGGGAGGCTATAACTATAAAAACCAGATTTGAAGAATTTGTAGCACGTCAACCCTCTTTTTTTTTTAATGCTTTTGGCTTGGATAGCCTTTAAGTCATGACATGGTGTGAATAGTTCATTAGTTGAAAAAATTAAAAAAGATACGGTCGCAACGTGGCGGTCGGGGTCTCACAGGGGACATGACCCCCAAAATTGTACACGTCAAAGTGAAAATCTTCTAAAAATTTACAAAAGATATATCAGATGCTAGTTTTGCTACGTAAATGGAAAAATGCTGAAGGTCACAACTTATTTTTCGAAACACATGAGTTAGCTGAAAAACTGGGTACTATGAGACCTAGTGCTACGCCTCTATGCACTCTGCGATAATTATCTAGGAAATGACTAGGAATATCACTTTTCACACGTTTTTCACTTTCATTCATTTTCGTATCGGTTTTCATAGTTTGCTGCATAATATATGAGATTTTTATAATTATTGTTGTAAAACCTCAACAGAAATTATGACAAAACATAAAATAGAAATAAAACAAATTTATCTTATAAAATATACAATTTATTCTTATAAAATAATCTTACATAGTAACTAAAATAATGTAATAACCTAGAAAGCCAGTTTCTTCATGAGCAAGTACATATGTTGGTCTACTTCAAACCCATGTAAGTTATTTGCATCTCCTTGTAAGCGCATGAGTAGGCCTCCGAACGAGACGTACGCTGCTAACCGCGATGCAGGCTCCATTGCTGCTTCATCACCTTCTATCCTGGAAACATACAGATAATTTTTTCATTTTAACCTGTTGAATATCGTAATTAGAGACACAATAGAAAGACAATAGGTGTGCGGACGCCGGCGTCCTCTTGGGGAATAATGAATTAAATAACAATCTAGTACTTGACTGTGATCTCACGTAATAGTAAGCGGTGATGCAATTGTTGATGAAGCGAACTAATCACTCTAGCCTTGAAGACACCTAAATTATAATCGGTTGGGAAGACTGCTGCAGTCAAATTGTTCCAGTCATTTTCATAGTATGCTGTATAAACAACGAGGCGAAACGCTTAGTCCGGGCCATAGAGGTTTCAACAATGTAAGGGTGTATACTGGCCTTACGTTGGGTTGTCTGATGGTAGAAAGAATATAAAAGTGCCATCTTTAGACATATCTTTACTTTTCAGTAGCACCCAGCCTGCTATGAAGGCTTTTGACCGCCACATCAAAAGATCACCAAGTTGTAGCTATCAGCAAACACAGACCCCAGCAGGGAATTCCACTCCTTAGCTGTACGAACAATGAATGTGATCATAAAATGTTAAGTGTGTTTGAGTGGGATGTCCACCACATACCGGTGGGGGTTCGCCGGACGTCTGGGGAGTAGAGGCGTAAGCGTAGGCGTAATGTTATTCATTTAGTTATTTTCCATTTTAGGGATAGCTCACAGTAACACAAAAGGGAGTTATTTATTAATATTTATATGAGGCGACTATCTATCCTTTACAAAAAGTAAGTACTCCATACGCAATACACTGACGTAATAGTAAAATGCTAGTTTCTAAAAGACTTTGTCGAAGAAACTAACCTGTAAACTTTTCCCGACATGACATACTCAAAACTGTCGGCTCGGTTTCCCTCTGTTTCCAATGGATTCCATTCACCACCATCAGGATAACCATTCTCTCTTAGAGTCGTAGCTAACACTAATCTGAACTTATCACCCAGTTCCATTGGATAAATCCAAGAATTTATATCTAAAATAAGGTCCATTTTAAATGACTCTGATTCACAATGTAAACGGCTACAGCGATCGAATTTCTTGCCTTCAGGGTCTATATCCTTAACGTTGAATATGTCTTCGAATAATACACCTGCCATTATTTTATTTTATTAGTTTAACTTGTGAAAAATGAAAAATTAAACAATAATAACACGCTTTCAAATCAAAGCTTGACTTGGCTTAAAAATGACGTCTGTTATCTATAAGTTGGTAGACTCGTTTTTTGAGGATATTGTATGTTCGGATAGTTGCTTTCGCTGATACTGTATGAGAAAAAAACTGAGCAAGAGCGAGTCGGACTCGCGTATCAAATAACTAACTTATTTAAATACTTAAATTCCCAAAACGAGTCTCGGAAGACTTTTGCGAATCGAAAGAAGTACTTTGTTCGTGACATAAGTATACATTTACAGTTTTCCGATTTATTCCCATACTTGTGCTATATGACCTTGCTTCATGCTAAATTTCAGGGTTCTAGGTTAACGGGAAGTACATACCTATACCTATAGATTTTAATTCTCTTGAGAGTATCGAAATTTACGTTTTTTACGACATAAACGACCGTATCTTTTTTTTTGAGTTTGATTTTTTTCACAGTTCCAAGTACCGCAGACCTGAATAACGTATGTATTTAATTTAATTCGATACCTCTACGCGTTCTCAAATTAAAGGGTCTTGACGAAAAATAGACGGACAACAAAGTGATCAGTTAAGGGTTCCGTTTTTCCTTATTTTATTTATTTATTCGTTTATGTACACTCAAACACTTAAAAAAGAAAATAACAAACACAGATAGAAGAGCACAAAGGTACTGCTTATTTCAAATGAAATTTCTTCCAGCAGACCTGCGACAGGAGAGTTGGATGAGAGATGTAGACACAGTGTACAGAAAACAAATAAGTTAGCTAATTAAAAATATACTATATTATTCAAATTAAATCATACAATACATATATAAATACATACATACATACAATGAAATTAAATTATAAAAATATATATGTGCAAATTATAACTTTATGAGATGGTAGAGAGGTAGTGTTCTTTGACTAGCTGTTCCTTTTGATGTACGGAACCCTAAAAATGAAAATAATGTTTTTATTTACTAACTAAGTCAACTTCTGTGCCTTATTTACCTTTGTTCCAAGGCCCCGAGGTTCACTTTCGCATAACCAGTGGCCCTAGTATCTCTCTGTAATCTGTGAGTGGCCCTAGTAGACTATAACCCTGCTGGGCCCTTACGGATTATTTCTTAAAAAGCATTAAAAAGCTTTGCATATTCTGAATTTTTTAGAATAAGTAATCAACTGCGCTCGGTTATTGCTTAGATTTGATATTTATTTACCTTTTAAAGTACAATTTCGTGTTCATGTAACAAAATATTTTTTTTTTTTTTTTTTAATTAATTATGATATGAATAATATATGAAACAGAATTTGATGAGATTTATCCATTCTGGCAGGCATTTTGAATTTTTTGGTAGTAATATAGATACTTTTCTGGTAGGGATTTAAACACAAGACTTTTTAAAACTAAATGACAGATATATTATTATTTACTGTATTCCATAGTGATGGTTTCTTTTTTCATAGATGTATCCGAAAAACATAATTTTTTATCAGTTGGCAGCTCCACATGGTATTATATTTTTCGCACACAAGCGCCCTCTGTTCAATTCAATACCAAAATATTAGTAAAATCAACCTCGTTCGAGCTTGCTTGATTGAGGCTGAAGCTAACCTTAAAAATATAATTGCACGTGTCGGCTCTTTGTTTGTGCGTTTTATAATAAAATTTACAAACATTACCAACGGTTGGCAGTTGGGGCTGACCCAAATACTGTGTTGAACGAGTACAGTGCGTAATCACGACAAAAACAAGTCATTAATCGAAAATGACGGAGGTTTTGCAACCCGGCGCAGAAGTGTTTTCGGAGAAGAAAAAGAAGAAATCCAAGGATCAAGTATCCCTGGGCACGTTTCAGAAGCTAGGAGACTTTCAAATTGAGTCTTCAGAGGCCGTAACAAAGTTGGATACGGCATATTGGCCATTGTTATTGAAAAACTTCGATCGTCTCAATGTGCGCACAAACCACTACACGCCGCTTCCATTTGGTCACTCGCCACTAAAACGCCCAATCACAGAATACATAAAGGCTGGCTTTATCAACGTCGACAAACCTAGTAACCCGAGCTCGCACGAAGTAGTTTCATGGATAAAACGCATATTAAAAGTTGAGAAAACTGGTCATTCGGGCACGTTGGATCCTAAAGTGACAGGTTGTTTGATCGTGTGCATCGACCGCGCGACAAGGCTCGTCAAATCTCAGCAGAATGCCGGTAAGGAGTACGTCGCTGTCTTTAGTTTACATTCAGCCGTTGAAAATGTCCAGAAAGTTACACAAGGTCTTGAGAAGCTGCGCGGGGCGCTATTCCAGCGTCCTCCTCTGATATCAGCTGTCAAACGTCAACTTCGGGTACGTTCTGTGTATGACAGTAAACTCCTTGACTTCGATAAAGAGCGAAACATTGGTGTGTTCTGGGTTAGTTGTGAAGCTGGCTCATACATCCGTACCATGTGTGTACACTTAGGACTAATGCTTGGGGTTGGTGGCCAGATGATTGAGCTCCGAAGAGTCCGCTCCGGTATCCAGGGAGAACAAGAAGGCATGGTCACCATGCATGACATTTTAGATGCACAATGGGCATATGAAAACCATAAAGATGAGACATACCTACGACGAGTGATCAAACCTCTGGAAGGTTTATTAGTAGCCCACAAGAGGATATTTATCAAAGACAGTGCTGTCAACGCTGTCTGCTACGGAGCTAAGGTCCTGTTACCTGGTATCTTGAGGTACGAGGACGGCATTGAAATAGACCAGGAAATAGTCATAGTCACAACCAAAGGAGAAGCTGTTGCATTAGCCATCGCACTAATGACAACGTCCACCATGGCATCATGTGATCACGGAGTAGCAGCTAAGCTGAAAAGAGTAATCATGGAAAGAGACACATACCCAAGAAAATGGGGCTTAGGACCAAAAGCGTCGCACAAAAAACAACTGATTTCGCAAGGGAAACTGGATAAGTTTGGCAAACCTAATGAGAATACGCCTTCGGAATGGTTGAATAGCTACGTGGATTTCAAGCCTAAGGTTGAGAATGGAAATGCAGAGGCTGAAGAGGTTGGAAGAAAAAGAACAGCTAGTACGGCTAATGCGGATGATCCAAATAACTCTGTAGAAATTAAGTCTGAGAAGAAAAAGAAGAAGAAGAAGCGAGACAGTGAAGCACCTGAGGCTGTGTAAGTATTTGTATTTCATTAATAAGGTCTACTATCTATAGACGTGTAGCTTCATAGACACATTCACCACTAGTTTCTGCCAGCGGCTTTTCCTGTGTGAAAATTGATTTGTCCCATCTTTACCCTGTAAGGAACCTACCTGTAAAATTTTAAGTTTATAGGTGTTATAGTTTCTCAGATTTTGTGATTAATCAGTGAGTGGTATTTTGCTTTTATACAATATATGCTTGGTGTATGTCAGTGAGGCTAACAAACTATATTAACAAGCATGCAAAGTACATTGTACGCTGTGAGCAGACACAATATGTCCCATTACCTTTTGTTTTAGTACCATAAGCAGATCCTTCATTTCGTTTTATCAATTAATTTTTAAGTCAACATCTTTTATTCCGAATATTTCAAAGTAGGTTATGTTGTGATCACTATCTTAGCACATCAACTTGTATTAACTTATATTATCCTCACTATTGGCAGACACAAAGTAGAATGGTAGTGTTAACACTTCAATGATACTGCTTCCTTTCACTACAGACAACGCCTGTAATGTCAACTGAACACTTTACAAGGGGCTGTTTAAGTATTACATAAACAGATTTTTGGCAAATATTAACTCCCACTCCCCTCTCGTCAGCTAAAATAAGCAAAGCTCTTAACTGCCCCCCCTTGCTTACGTAAACATTGGTACCGACAAGCATTTTTCAATGCACTCTCGTTTCGTTATTAGTTAATTTAATGAGCAAAAGTTACAATTCTAAAGATAAGAAATAGGCTTGATATAAAGCAATAAAAAAACACACAAATTATCAGTTATCAGTCCATGACACTCAAATCAATGACTTAAAGTTGGTTTTGGTTTTGGTGGTTTTGGTTGGTTTTGGTTGGTTTGGTCACCAATTTGGTCATATGGATTACAATTATGGGGTACTGCCGCAAACTCAAATCTAGAAATTCTGCAAAGATGAGAAGATCAGTGGTCTAGCACCCATAACACAAGCTCTGCTTAGCTTGGGACTAGACGACGTTGTGTGATAGTTGTGGAATATTACATTATTACATTACATTATTCCAGTAACATTCTGAGCTACACTAATCGAAAAGCGTCATAAAAGCCGTTAATTATCATTAGCCATAAGTTCATGAAATGTAATCTTGTTGTGTTCAAACGAGCTTAGTAAACTCATCTGGATTAACTAAGTTGAAACAATAAAATATAAGTCGAACTAAAATGGGGATCGACCTTTAATGCGCAGTAGCATATTTTCGCATCTCAATCAAACGCGCCGCGTGCTATAGCAAATTCTGGTGTATGGACAATTATAATATATTTTTTGTTTTTAGAGTTTGTTTACATACCTTGATTCTACATCGTTAAATTTTAGTCGTATTAATCCCGCGGAGGGTCGATTCGGTACACGAAATACTGTCAATTTGTAAAAAAAAAAATAAAAAATAAAGTTCATATTTTTTTATACTGATATACGAAATTAATTTCTTTAAGTAAACGAGTCAATGACCTTGTAGGTAGTTATCGGTCGTTGCGTATTAACTACCTATAGTTCATTGGCCTCGCTCAGCTGACGTTTACTTAAAGAAATTAATTTTGTGCATGCGTAATTAATTCGAGTTTAAAAAAAAATACTTTATTTTTTAATTTTCACTTTACAAATCGATAGTATTTCATGTACCGAATCGACCCTCCGCGGGATTAAAACGACCAAAATTTAATGGTGTATATTTACTGGCTAAGTTTGGACAGCACATCCTGAAGATACTCGATGAAAGATACCATGTGTGATTCCAAAAGTCATATTTGAAATTTCTTTCCAATGCAGTTGTATTTTTACTTTAATAAAAAATAATAAAATTAAAATAATATAAATATTTAAGGGAGCTCCCATACAAAAAACGACATTTTTTTTTGCCTATTTTGTTGTTCTGTTATTTACCTAGTCAATAGTACGCAACCCTTCATGCGCGAGTCCGACTTTCACTTGGCCGGTATTTTTTTTAATGTTTTTTTTTCTTGTCTTCAGAGCGGAAGACGGTTCTGGTGACGCCACCATGGAAGCTGAAACGACAACAGAAGCCGACACATCAGTACGCAAAGAAAAGAAAAAGAAGAAGAAGAAGGAACGAGAACAAGAAAGGGCAGAATAACAGAACACTGTAGCATAAACTAGAATATAAGTTGAGGATTTTAAATAAATAAGCTGAGTTAGGCCCACTGTCTATGGACGCGTCGCTTCATAGACGCGTATTCATTACACGCTTGGTGTACGCCTGCGTGAAGTTTACATATAAAACTATGGAACTGTTGGCGAAGCGGCAACTCGCGTCGCGTTCTAAATATGAATAGGATAGATTGCCATGTTGTGACGTCACGTTTTAACTGTCAAATAGAAGAAATTGGGCAAAATCGAAGAACCCTAAAGATGGGTTAATGCCGATGTTTGTCAGTATTAGCTAATATGAATATATTCGTCTAGTAATATTGTAATATTTGAGTATTAGTGATATCTGAATATGATGGAATACATAGATATCTCTGCTGTATTTGTATTCAATAAACTGATATTATATCATATATATTTTTGAGATAGTATCTAGGTACTATTTGATATTGCTAAGTAGATAATGTTAATGCCTATGAGTGATACATTTATTTTCATTAGTACATTTGTTGCCATAGTAGTGAGTGAACATGATCCGGGGTAATCGAATGAATCCCGAGTGATATAATATTCACAGAGTAATTTTTCATTATATTATTCAACCTGTGTTGAATGGTCCTTACATATTATGTGAATATGAAATATTAGCATATCAGAGTTAGTCGGAATATCACTAATATCTTAGCGAATACTAATATATCAGTCACAACTCTAAAGAACTCTGAAATAAAAAATTGCAGAACTGGATTCTGATTAATCTTTTTTCGTTCACGATTCGTAAATAAACTAAGTTTTCAAAATTTCTTGTTCTGCTGACTCAACAATTTCGATTTGACAGTCTGACGTGACGTCACAACATGGCAATCGATCCTATTACATATTTGGAACGTATTGTAATGAAGCTACACGTCCAGTCATAGCTTAGCTTCACGCCACACCAAGCGCATAGATAATGACGAATACGCCTCTATGAAGCTACGCGACCATGGACAGTACGCCTTAGATATAAAACAATTTATAATTTGCGCGTTTCAATACGATGAGAATGAGTTTTGAACGCTTTTTCTTGTCTGTGGTTTGTTGAATGACGTTTCGTTTTTTGCGAAAAAATAATGATTATTTTTTAAGCAAAAAATGTGCGAAACGGTTTTTTTATTATTAATTCTTTAAAGTCAAGGAATGAATAAATAGATTAGCTTTATTTAAGTAACATACAAACATACTACTATGTTTAGTCCAGTGCATTTTTTATTCTAAACATTTTGTTAAATAGTCGTCTCGATGTTGTAGCATTATACTTAGTAAATACTTAGCTTAATTAGATGTCTGTTTTCCATAATTCCTTCATATTTGTACCGTTAAAATAATAGAACTTTTTTAACCTACTATATAAACTACTTAATCAATTGCCTCCATTAAAGTCGTATACTATAGGTATAACTAAATAGGCTACGCTAGGTTAATGTCTATGGTCGTTTAATAAAAAGGAATTTCTTGCGTATTTTTATATTTTTAATACGGGTTTTTCATGTTCAGCTATTTAGATTAGTCTCTGCCCTGAATTTGTATTTGTAATCTCCGGTAATAATCGTAAATTGTGTGCTTTTTACTTTTTGATTTGGCGCCAAAAATGCGAAGATGGCGTCGGTGGTTCTTTTTTTTTCAGCCAGGAATTGTTCAAATTATTAAAAAAAAAAAATGAACTACACACTTTCGATTTATTTTAGCTAGAAGGCTCCTTATGCGATAATATTGGCCTTAGAGTAACAATATTTATCAATGATAACATGGACAAATTTATTTGTCTGCTCTAAAACAGAATAAAAAAAAGTTTCTCTCGAGTGATTTTACCTTGTGTAAAGCTAAAAGACAGACATCTTTTGCAGGCTTTGCAAATATTTTTATCGTCGGTGTCACTTTTACTTGTTCTTAATTTTTAATTTGACAGAAAATCAGCAAAATGACTTTTACTATGAAATAGTAAGCTCTTAAAATACGATGTATATTTTTTATTTAGTATATACTTGCATGAATCAGTTACGGAAAGTTTGAAGTCACAGAAATGATTGATTGCTATATTGCAAATGAATGCAAACCTATTTGGAGTTAACTTTGATGGTAATTTTATTAGTTGCTCCCGTGGTTTACGAACCTTTAAAAATAAGTAACTGATCAAGCGCTGAATCTACTAAATATTTGAACAGTTTTATTGCAAACTATTGCACTATAGTACAGACGCCAGCACATCAACCTATCTGAATCTGTCAAATTTCTTTAAAAGATTTTCAACCTTATCACAATTACGGAAGGTTAATGTTCGATTGGTAAAATTTGACAGATTGGGGTAGACTGACGTGCTGGCGTCTGTACATTTACAGCAAGTTAACTTTCAGCAAGTTACCAAACTCAGTTGCCGTGCTGCAAGTTTGCTTGCTGCAAATTGCCATACTGCAAGTAACCTTGCTGCAAGTCATGTCGACTTTCGCAAGTAAACTTGCAAGATTCAGTGCTTGATAACTTTTAAACTTTTCGTGTAATCATCTAAGTAGAACTAAATGATATGTTACTTAGAATTAAGCGCTAAATGTTTATACTATAATTAAGATACGTTAAATAGATGTTAGTTGAATAGCTATCAACATTAAATCTATGCACTAATTACCGATGTTCTTATTTTAATCAGAAATCAGAAGCGTTTATTTCAAATAGACCAATTACAGGCACTTTTGAATTGTCAAAATGTCGTTCAGTCCAAAAAAAAAGTGCAGCTAAATTGCACGTTCCAAAGCGTAGATCTCTATGGAGAAGAACGTGCAAGAAACTCCATGGACACTCTTTTAAATCATATTATTAGCTACACAATTCTTGGTTACATATTTCATGTCGCTTCTATTATGTGAGCACAATGTAGATAAATAATCAAAGAACATGCAAAAATTTAAACAGAAATTGAAATAAGCCACTGGCAGCTAAGAGATGACCAGTCTCTACTGACGGCGCCCGTTCACGAGCATGACGCGTGCACCAGCCCCACTCAGCTCAACCATAATGAAGGGAACCGAATGACCCAATTACACGTGCCTCCATCAGCGAGACATTTGAGTGAGCATGACAAACTCTCAACTGCCATACTCGTAAATTCAAATATGTTTGTAACCAATTCAAAATAAAAATTGTCCATGGTACTTCACATTCACAAAATTTGAAAAAGTGCTTCTACATTATACAATGCTATTGGTTTCAAATACAATAAGTAATCAATTGTCAAAAGATTCATTAAAATAAACCAACTAAAAAAAAAAAAATCTCGAAAATAACAATACAACAAAAAGGGTCATCTCATCTTGTATATTTATATATTTAAAAAACTAATTACGCATAAATGGCTGTCCACGTGGAGCCGGACAGGCATTTAGCCAAGCATTTTTATCTAGGAGATAATCTTCCAATTTATAATATGCTTGTCTACATAGTGTGCGTTTAATGCATGTTTTAAATTTTGACTCATTGAGATTGAGAATCTCAAGTGGTATTTTATTATAAAATTTTACACAGTACCCCATAAAAGAACTATGTACTTTAGCCAATCTGAATCGTGGTTGATCTAATTTGTCCCTATTTCTAGTATTAAAATTGTGCCTGTCACTTATCTTAGTAAAAAGATGAATATTTTTCCGAACATACAAAATATTCTCATAGATATATTGACAAGGGACTGTCATAATGTTTATTTCCTTAAATATTTCCCTAAGAGAATCGCGTTGTGAAGTTTATATATGGCTCTGATGGCTCTCTTCTGCAGAATAAAAATAGACTCTATGTCTGCAGCCCTTCCCCATAGCAAAATACCGTAAGACATAATACTATGAAAGTAACTAAAATAGACTACCCTCGCAGTATCTACATCAGTAAATTCACGGATTTTTCTAACAGCATATGCTGCTGAACTAAGCCGACCTGCCAGAGATGTTAAATGAGGACCCTATTGTAGCCTCGAGTCAAGCGTGATTCCCAAGAAAACCGTGTTCTCGACGAATTCGAGTTTTTCTTTGTTTAATACTATTTCGGAGCTGTTGCTTTTAACATTCGGTAACCTCAAACCTCAAAAATCTCATGCACTTGGTTTTTTTTCATTTAATACTAAATTATTATCAGTAAACCAATTATGGACCTGTTGCAAAGCGTTGTTTACATCATTAAGGTTTGAGGAACGTCTATTGATCTTAAAGATTAATGAATTATCATCAGCAAACAAAACAATATGTGGTTGTTTTTTTAATAGATGCGGTAAATCATTTATATACACCAAAAAGAGAAAAGGACCCAATATTGAGCCTTGTGGTGCACCCATTTTGACTTTAAAACCCTGAGAATTGACACCGTTTATTTGAACATGTTGTTGTCTGTCATTTAAATAAGATTTCACTAAGCTCAGTGCAAGTTTACCTAGCCCATAATGTTTCAGCTTTAAAAGCAAGGTTTCGTGATTAACGCAATCAAAAGCCTTTGAGAGATCACAAAAAATACCTATCGCATCTTGGGCTTCTTCCCACGCTGCAAATATGTGTTTTAATAAAGTGACACCAGCGTCAGTCGTACAACGTCCTTTGGTGAAACCATACTGTTGATCATGTAAGATTTTATTGGTGTTAAAATGGTAAAGCATTTGATTAAGCATAACTTTTTCAAACACCTTACTGAAAACTGGCAACACTGATACAGGTCTGTAATTATTAGTGTCACTATTGTCGCCAGACTTAAAAAGTGGTATAACCTTACTGTATTTCATTAAAAACTAATGACTCGCTCCAGCTTCGCACGGGTGCAATGGTAATATATTATTATGCATGTAATACACATATAAACCGTCCTCTTGAATCACTATCTACATGTAGATCCACTACTACCAAACTCGTTCATACAAAAAGACTCTAAACATCGGAATTATGGCCTATAGTGGAGTGGATGTGAGAGGACACCGGTGTCCTAGCTAGGACTGGAAGAACCGCATCAAAATCCGTTAGGTACATAGTTTTAAAGATCCACGCATACAAAGGGACAGACAGCGGGAAGCGACTTGTTTTATACTATGTTCTAGCGATCCTCTCCCGATTCGCACGGGCAAGTGTAAGGAAAACTTTACAATTTGAATTGTATTATACAACTTTTTTCGTGAATCACTTTGTGAAAACCGTACGAAAGATCGTTCAGTAGTTTTGTCGCGAACAGACTCGGTGTGGGTTCTAGGGGGGCGGTCCGATCCAGGTCCGAATTCAAAGACCTAACTCGTATATTTTTGGTGACTGGTAAGTGACCAATACATAAACACGTGATTGAAGTCATGTTAACAAACAAACCTGAAATCGCGAAAAAACCAGCCAAGTTCAGTTCATTTTGACCAGTTAGGCTAACATAAATACACTGACTAGCAGATTTTTTGCGATTTCAGGTTTGGTCCCATAGTAAAAGTTGTTTGTTATCATGACTACAATCACGTGTTAAAGTATCGGTCACTAATTACCAGTCACCTTATATACCGAAGCATTCAACATCTAAATAAAACTTGGGGCACCGCGGATGATTTATAGTATAATTAATAACTTCTAACAATTCTTATTTATCTAAATTAGTAGGAAAAGACAGAGATACATATTACATGAGAGAAATCTGAGTAAATATAGGTATCTAATGTTCTCAGAGAACAAGTAGCCAGTAATTCTCCAGCACACGCCTCAATAGCGGAGTTTAATACCAGTTGAGGGAGTGTATAATTAATCAATAAATATACCTATGAACAGGTACACCTAATTAACTTCTATCCATGGTATAGTAGGTCTATCTACCAACCTAAATTGTGTTTATAAAGTTTTTTTTATTGTCTATTATTTATCAGTATCATGATAACAGTAAACAGTTTATCTATATGTTACATTTATGTTTCAGCACTACTGTACATGAACCTTAAATAAATATTGGCGTACGGAGGTCTAGGTTATGACAATATTATTATGTTCTTTAGGCAAGAAATCATCTAAAGCCATCTCCCATTCTTGGGCAGAGCGGGAGGATGTGTCAAACTTTTACTGACTAATACCCACTCGTTTGTTCCTTGTTTGCCTTGCGTTCCAGGGCCCCGGGGGTTCATTTTGTTAGAGCTTGTAGGCAATTATATGTAGTCTTCTACTTATACAATAGATACATTAATATAAAAAAGTATACACTGTTAAATTTGTGTCGATTTAATCCCGCCGCGAAGGGTCGATTTAGTACATGAAAAACTATCGATTTGTAAAGAGAAAAATGAAAAATAAAGTACTTTTTTTTCAAACTCGAATTAATTCACGCATGTAAGAAATTAATTTAATTTCTTTAAGTAAATGTCAGCTGAGCGAGGTCAATGAACTGTAGGTAGTTGGTACGCAACGACTGACAGCTACCTATAAGGTCATTGACTCGTTTACTTAAATAAATTAATTTCGTACGTGCGTATATTAATTCGAGTTTTAGAAAAAAGTTTATTTTTTAATTTTATCTTTACAAATTGATAGTGTTTCATTTACCGAATCGACCCTCGACGGGATAAAAAAGACCAAAATTTAACAGTGTATTATGACCTAAGTTCTGTGAGGATTACAATATAAAAAAGTCGGTAAGCATTTCAGTTATTGAACCCTAATAGCAGAGGTTTTCAGTTTTCAGAATTATTTTTTTTCGCCAAATAAATACAATATTTTATGTGGCAATATTATTTGTTGACAGTGACATTAGAGTTTGACAAATGTCAAATGAATGTCGTCAACAAAGCGAGTTGTTTGTTTGTGGTGTATTTCTAAATTGTGTATTTAAATTATAAATAAAAAATAAATTATAGACCATGCACTGGTGCCAGGTCTCGACCGATAGTGAATTGTACAACTACGAATATTTTTCTCATGAAGATGTTTGTAGATTATGCTGGACTAAAAATGCGGATACCGAACTGTTAGTTAAACTTTCAGAAAATTCCACAGAAACCTGTATAGCTGATGTAATTAAAGACTGCTTACACATAGAAGTGGATGATATCCACCTGAACAAGGTCTGTGTTAACTGTTTCAACGAAGTTAAACGATTCTACTTTTACAAGACATTTTGTCAAGAGACTGATAGTAAGCTAAGAAATATACTCCAGAATGGCTTTCAAGAATCAAAAATTAAAGACCTGACTTCCGATGTAATAAAAAGAGAAGATATAGACGAGGTCTATGAAGGAATTGATACTTATTTTGAAGAAAATCTAGAATATGAAGAAACAGAGGAAAGGAAATTAAAAACCTGTTCCAAAGTACGTAAAAAGTATTTACACAAACGATCACCTACTTATTGCAATATTTGCTGCATAGACCTCGAAACCATAGACAGCTTATCCCACCATAATGCAGAATTACATGGCATAGAAAACGATGGAACAACCTTCAAATGTTTCGGCTGTGAAAAACGGTTTAAAAGTCGAAAAACAAGGATAAGTCATGAAGTAAACTTCTGTAAAGGCTTAAAAGATGGTTATAAGTGCACAATATGTGACCGGTACCTACCAAAGAGGTGTATGTATGAGTATCATATGAGAGACCATAGACATAATACGTTGACGGAGTTGCCAGAGCATATATTTAAGTGTGGCAAGTGTATAAAATTGTTTAAGACTAAGGAATTGTTGAAACTGCATATGGCTGAACATGGAAAGGAGAAGAATTTTGTTTGTGATGTTGGTATTTTCTCAATTTTCTGTTATATGAGTATTGGTGGGTAAATTCCAGTTTACCAATACTCATAGGGCCTCACATTATTTAGTCAATGTTGTATGTAAAGAAGTGGTACATAGTCTAACTATTTTTTTGACCTAAAAAATCATCCCGAGTGGAGTGGAAGGGGGTTTCAAACTTTTCCTTACTGAAACCACACCTTTGTCCTTCAGATGCCTTTTGATTTTTAGCATTGCTTTTTTTGTCAGACAGTCGGAGCGGGCTGTGCGGGGGTTTCTAAACAGGATACTCGTAGTCCCAGAATGCAAAGGTAACTGAAGGACACCATCGCACACCCTCCTCTCCACCCTAGAGTGGGAGGAGATACTGAAATGTGTACCCTATTTTTATGTTGTAAACAAAGATCTATTTTCAGTGGCTTGACGAGTTCATGTTGTAAGCCGAACTGACCCCATACTTTCAGGATTTTTTTTTACTTCACACTTATTCTTCTTCTTCCTTTGCTTTATCCCTTCATTTGAGGTCGGCTCTCCTCGTTCTTTGTCGCCAGGATAGTCTATCCTGGGTTGTTTTTGTGTTCAGCTGAGCTTGTTCCAAGTCTTTGGATACGGTTGTCCACCACGTAGCTTTGCAGTAGGATTCGCAGTAGGATTCGACTTCGTAGAATTGCAGTAGGGTAGGCTAGGACAGGGATAGATAGATAGATAGGTAGGTAACAGCAATTCTAACAAGCGGTAGGAGTGCTAGGGTTAGGAATAGCCAGAAGGCTTTTAGTTTGAACAGCAAGCCATTAAGAGCTGCTCGTGCGCGAAGTTACATTGTGTGGAGTAACACACCCCAGAAAGGGGAGAAGTGAAATTAGTAGAGAGGGACAGGAAAAAGAATATATGGAGTTTACAAAGCACGTCCCGGTAGAGCAAGCTGTAAAGACATACGCAGTCACGCAATTGCCGGGAGTGTCTCCAATGGTCCGTATGCCGCAAAGCGGGTAGGACCTACAGTGGTGGTGGGATTTGTCCACCACGTAGTTAAAGGGCGCCCTCTGCCTTTTTACCTTTCTAGGGCCTTCTAACTGGGTACTCCTTGTCCCTTCTGATCACATGTACAATTCCGAGATGGACTGCAGATCGCTAACTGCAAGCGACACTGCTACTAGTTTCTATTGAATATCTTGAAATTGATTCTGAGCACGGGAACCTGCGGCCTGCAGCCGCGACGCGGAACGAATCTACTGCAATTTTCTTCCGAGTAAGACAGTCTGACCCTTATTACACTACGCGACGTCGACAAAACTGGTCTGAATATCGAGTGGTGTAATAGATCCTTTAATGGCGTTATGACATGTCCGCTTTGTGCTCGGAGTTTTTCGGCCAAAGTTGAATATGCAAGTCACATGAGAGCACACGACAGAGCAGCACATCTGAGCTCACAACCACTATGAGGAGCCAAGGAATGCGGTCGCTGTGGCCATGATGATGACGTCACTAAGTAGTTGCTGCACGAAGGCGGCGCTGACGTTCTTTGTCGAGGATCACCAGTTTGGAGGTATGCGGAACAGAGATTAAAGTCCCACGTACCTCCGTTGAAAAGGGAGGATCCTCCGACCAGACAGGTGTTATATCTGGTGGGCTACTGCCTGATAGATGATTTCGGGTTGTTCTATATGTTCAAATTGTGCGGAGAATGTTACTCGCGCGATGCAGGATTAGTTCTTATGTGACGACATAGATGTCGCTACAGCCGAAATCGGCTAGATGGCATCATTATATTATCATTATCATCTTCTAGCTTTTGCTAGTGGCTTCGCCCGCATGATAATCGGTTTATCCACACACAATTCTAATCCGTGTTTTATCCCCGTAGGGGTTCCTTTTTATGAGGGGTGGAGTTTAGAAAAATCCGTTCTTAGCGGATGTCTACACCTTATAAGGAACCTACCTGCCAAATTTTAAGTTTTTAGGTGTTATAGTTTCTGAGATTTCGTGATTAATCAGTGAGTGAGTGGTATTTCGCACGAAGGTACTGGAGTGACTGAAACAAAGTTCGATGCATTGTGCAGCGACATGCAGCCGCGCTTGGAATAGAAGCAACTTTTGACTGACTTGTTGGTCTAGTAGTTAGTGGCCTTGACTGCTATTCAAGGTTCCCACACAGGACAAATGTTTGTGTGATGAGCACGATTTGTTCTGTGTCTGGGTTTAATTTATCTATAATATGTATGTATTTAGAAATTATAAATGTGTATCTAGTACCCAAAACACAAGCTCTGCTTAGCTTGGGACTTGACGACGTTGCGTTATAGTTATAATAATAATAATAAACCTTTATTGTCAGGTAACTAGGGCCCATAGATAAAATACACAAATAACCATACAAAATTAAACTAATACATATAAAGAAACTATATCAAATTATTAAAAACTATTGCACACGAAGTGACGGCGTCGTGTTCCGCTGCGAGGTCGGTATCCTTCCACGAAATCGTCGATACACGACACCCTTCGGCCAAAACTCTCCTTTGAGGCAGGTATCCAAATGGTTAGTCGGCACCCGCACCACAAACGACTTGAAATTTATGTTATGGCGCGGCACTAACTGTACTACTCTTAAAGTCCAGTTGGTCTTCACACGTAAATACTCCACGATATCCTCAACCTTCGTGGTGTGGTGTAGCCTCGAAACGTACAGCTGCGTTGTGGGTATTGCTGGACGCAGCAGCATGTTGACTCCAGCCGGCGCGGTACCGCACTGGTTCTGACAAGTAGGCTTCTTATTTTTCTTCTCTACTAGTTATGGAATATTATTATCAGTGACTGCGACCGCTGCCAGTACTGCGGTCAACCGCAGCTGCTGGCCGCCGTGCTGCCTGCGGTTGCAGGCTGCAGCCCGTCTCGGAACAGTACCTTTATTGTTGTAGATATGCGGCCGTGTGTTCACACGTCAAGACTATTTGCACAAGCATAAACTGACTCACACGGGGGTCAAAAGTCATCAGTGTCCACACTGCGAGTTCCGAGCCACGCAGCGGTCTTCACTGACCGTTCATATTAGGTAAGTAGCATAATTTCATTTGCGTAATACTAAGTTTTTACAAGCTTTCCTAACTTGCAAATGATTGAGCTGATATTGCTGAGTTGGCGACCCTTTTGGTTCTGAAGAACCAAGGGTCTCGCATCCATCGGATTCTGGCAACCAAATCAGATCATTGGTCCACCTTGTAGGAGGCCTTTTTTTATGATAGGTAAAGTCATCCAATGACAAATCCCGCCCTTGGGCGGAGCGGGAAGTAGTGTCAGACTCTTACTGACTAAAAACCTACCCCGTTCCTTCGTAGCCTATCGAGCCGAGGCAGGGTATTCCTTTCGGAAGTTAACCCATGACCCCAGTAGGCTTCGACCCTGCCTGCCTGCAGTTAGCAGGCTGGGCCTCTTCGGTGTGCTGACAGCTCCTTGAGGCGCGCGGGAACAGAACGCGCCGTCGACGACTTGGGCTCGGTCCGGTCGGTTACCGGACGATCGGACAGCGTGCTACCCATTGCACTCCGTCCGCAAGCCCGCTTGTAGGAGGCCTTCCAACGCTGCGTCTTCCGGTACGCGGTCGTTACTCCGGAACCTACCGGCCCAACGGCCATCCGTTCTGCGAGGAATGTGCCCTGCCCATTGCCACTTTACTTACTTAGGCGAGTCTTCGTGCTGTGTCGGTAACCTTGGTTCTCCTGCGAATATGTTCATTTCTGATTCGATTTCGATTCGAAATTCCGAGCATAGCCCTTTCCGTTGCTCTTTGAGTGACGTTAGGCCTTTTGGGGCCCATTGTAGACGACTAATTATAATGTAATATTACAGAAAGCATACCGGTGAGCGGCCATACAGCTGTGACATGTGCCCACAGCGATGCATTTCAAGCTCGAACCTACGTGCGCATCGCAGGAGGCATCTAGGTGTTAAGAAATATGAGGTAAGTTAGTGTAAAACAAAGTTGCTTGCCGCTGTCTGTCCCTATGTATGCTTAGATCTTTAAAACTACGCAACGGATTTTGTTGCGGTTTTTTAATAGATAGAGTGATTCAAGAAGAAGGTTTATATTTATGTATTTAATACATGCATAATATATTTAATATCACCATTGCACCCGTGAGAAGCTGGGGCGGGTCGCTAGTACCCAATAAAATTAATATGTAAGAAGGCTTTCAATTTAGACAGCTGCCGCATGTTTACCGTGCCGCAGCCGGCCGGTTGCAGTACGTTAGCAGTACGATAACAAGCGCCTAAATTGAAGACGTATCTGGCTACCGTGCGTTTGTATGCCAGTGATGCACTATTCAACACCGAATTTAACACGTGGTGCTTGTGACGTTGCTGTCCTGTTGTCGACCGTTCACCGCACGGTTGCCGCACCGCGCGCTTTGTGTGAAAAATACGATCGTCCGTAAGCAGTACGAGTCGACGAAAGCACCGCAGCAGGCCGCCAAAAAACACATAAATTTGAAGCGCCATATTGGTACATTTGAAAGTTTCCGTGACACTAGCGCAAAAGGTGCAAAGGGCAAGAGTCAGTCGATAATTTCCAAACAAAAAAAATGATGTCACTCACGAACAAATATCGACCTTGATTTTCACGGAATAGAGTTAAAAATAAACAAACTTTTTTTCAAAGCGGATCCTTTGTCTATTTTTAAAGAAACGCAAATAAATCAATCAATAAATTTCTTTATTTTCAGTGTACAATCTGCAGCAAGAAATTCGGCTACAAAATAAGTTTAGAAGAGCATATTTCTTCTACACACGTTCGTTCTGAATCTCATCCATGCGAGCATTGTGGCGCCACCTATACTAGAGTTAGAGGATTGCGTCGCCATCTGGCGGCAAAACACGGCAAACAGACCAAAAGCAAAAACGTCGAACAGAACTTGTTAGTTCAGGTTACAGAGACAGATGGCGGTAAAAACAATATTTTAAAAGAAGTTGAGTATGAACTGAAGGGTGGAGAGAATATTTTGTTACTGAAACATCAAGATGGTGATGTTTATATGGTTTGAATGATGTATCCATTGTTCCTCATGTAATAATAAACAGTACATACTTATTTAATAGTTTTATTTAGCGCCATCTAGCGACGAGTAGCACTAGTAAATTTTATATATAAACGCAACTTACAGATTCTAAGTAGCGTTGTTTCTACTTGATATAAATAATTCAAGAAGGCTAGTGCGTTTTAGTTATTTAAATGCCCATATTGTGAATAGGTTCAGTATATAGACTATTAAGCAAAAGCTATCGACCGCTAGATGGCAGTGTAGTCATCGTTGAAAGCGGCAGTTCTAATGACTTTGTTGCTGCACTGCTTATTTTCCTGTTACTATAAACAAAACGTACATGGGGTCTTACTATGACGTGTTAAAATGCCAGGCGTACGAGCGAAAAAGAGGATGGAGCTATACATCGTGTAACATTAAATGCGCAAAACCTGAAAATAGTTTGTTCAGAATAACGAGCAGAATCAATTGAACCAGTTTTTAATATAGGTCACATTTTTCCGAAATTCTTCAATAAAAATATTGACACGTCTATTTATTAAGTCAAGCTATCACGTGCACAAACCTGCCAAAATAGGTAAACGAACTCAAAAGGTTGTCGTCCAATTTAAATTTTCGCGGGATATTAAATAGTTCTTATTTCAATGCTCATACGAACCTTGCATCAAGTACCATGATTATGACAATTTGAAGTAAACAAATCAATCGGTCGTCGCAAACGCAAGAAATGATCAGAATTGTCAGTAAAACTAAAACAGCACTTATAACCTTTTTTTTTTTTAATGGCTTATTTTTCTCAGAATTAGGTCAACTGAATTAAAGGGATTACTTCGCCCAAATCCAAAAAAACACCTAGGTTGATTGAAGTTTATAGATTATTCCTTATGTACGATTGCCATATAAAAAATGAAGGGGATGCTTAAGGACATTACTAATAAATTGTATTGATTACGTTTCTCAAAAAAATACCCAAACTCTAGAAAAAAAATCTGATAAATAGCCCTTTTTTGAACATTAATTCCATATTTTCTCGAAAACGGCTTTTTATTAAACATTGAATTTATACCAAAATATATGTTACGATAAATTGAATAACTTGTATTGATTTTTTTTCTAATTTCATTGAATATCAATAAGTAATCAAGAAAAAATCGAATCAGTCCTAAAACCCCGCGCGCAGCACCCCCTGCAATGCCGGTGTAGAGGTCAGTTCTTCTCTACTAATGTAGAGGTCAATTCTTGAAGGTCCTCTCTTTTTAAAGGGATGGAGCAGAACAGGGTGTTTAGCTTTAACGCTCTTTCTCGCTTGCAAGCCTGACACTATAAGGGCCTATTCACGACTATGGTCTTAGCGGAGAGCGGCGCGGCAAGCGGGCGATACTGGTAGGCGATTGGTCGAGCACGCGCCGTTATAGCCGCCATGAGCGGCGTCGACCAATCGCGTACCGATACGGCACCGCTCGCAGCTAAGACCGAAGTCGTGAATAGGGCCTAATACTTCATGGTATGGCCCTTATAAACGGATTGTGTTGGAGGCAAATCAAAGAAACAAAAGAATATTTGCAAGATATTTTTTTATTCATTTCATCAGTTACAATAATCGGAACAAAAATAAAAGTTCTCTATAATAATATTAAAACGATATCTCACATTGCTAACATGCACTCGTACTACATACATTATTATTTACATAATATTACATACATTGGTAAAGTCCGAGCTATTGGAAAGGACTCAATTTGATTTTTCAGTAAATTGGTAAAAAAAAGAGATAAATTTTGGGTTAAGCTCGCCTGTGTGTATCACCTGCCCTATTTTTTACTATCTGTAAAAGTTGTTATCAACAAAGAACATATGGTTTAAAGGGCTAAGTATCCAGGCCCAAATCATTACAAAAAAAAAGAATACAAGAGTTAGGCGCCAATAAAATTGCACAATAAAATTGAAGCTCATTTAGACTTTTGTCAAATCATTGCGCAATGTTTCAATACTATCCCTACACGTTGAATAATATAATTATTGTACAATCAGATATATTGCGCAATATTATGGTAGAGTGTATGGGACGCCCAACAAACAATTAATATACAATTTTATATATTTTTTTTTTTTGTAGAAGTATAGAAAGACGGTGTCTCGGATTTTTTATCTTTTCACTGATTTCATTGTAGAGTGACTAAAGTAATTCGATTTGTGGTGGGCGAAGTCAAGAGTGAATAGGTTGCTTCTAAGCAAGCATGCTCGATCGTCGGTCTTACCATCTGTTGAGATTGTAGCGACATCTGTCATCAGTTGAGATTTTTACAACAGAGGTGTGTGGAATTTTAAAGCCTTCACTATCCGATTTTTAGGAAATCAATTTAGGAAATCGGAAGATATAATCGCTGTTGGGAGAGATTGGATCCAATTCAGTGTAAAATTGGAGACCCGATCACTCTACTTCCCAAATTGTGAACAATACGTTACGATTTAGTAGACATGGGGGTTTTTGGTTTTGAATGCAAACGGATATTTATCCGATTTCTGATTTGGAAATCGATTTCAATATCCGATTTTAGATATCCGATTCCCGTGGCACTTAACTTCACCAATTCATTCCTTACAATACTCGGCATATAAGTTGAACCAAAATGGCGATCGACCTTGAATGCGTTCTAAGTAACCGATTTTTGGGTCTAAATCGAAGTGGGGGCTGCGCGTAAATCCAGCAACAAAGGCCATTTTGGTTCAACTTATTTGCCGTCCCATTTTGGTTTAACTTAGTTGATCGCCATTGTGGTTTAACTTATACGTGTTGTAAGGAACAAATTGATGAAGCTAAGGGCTACAGAAATCGGATATTGAAATCAATTTCAAAATCCGAAATCGGATATATATATCCGTTTGCGTTTAAAACCAAAACTACCCATGTCTAGTCGTCGGTACGATTGGCTACGATTTAGGATTCAATGTAGGATATTGTGATCACTCGCTATCAATTTTGCTTCCTAACTGTTCCTAAATTGGTTTTCTACAAATCGGAAAGTGTAATAAGCCTTTAAGTCTCTGTTCCCCACACTCCCCCAAAAGATAGTGGTCAAACGCGAGCCTATCCATAATAATAATATAAAAAATCTGCTTCCGCACCTATTTGTCACTTGTGGAGGTGAATCCGGCTGCGGTTGTACGATTTCTTGCGGAAGTTCCGCATTTGCGGAGACGGAGGCGGAATTCCGTTACAACCCAAGTAATCGAACTATTCAAATAAATAAAGTTATTGTGAAATCCAGATTAAGAATTGTATTCGGATATCTGAATCTGGTGAAAGCAGTTATCAGAAAATTTAATGAAACCAAGGAATTTCTAATACTATTCACTACTTTTTTTTGTTAGTCCATAGAGTATATAAGATCCTTGAATAAAACAGAGACAGGTGTTACAACTATTGTCTTTCAAATTACCCTTTTATTTTACCCACATATTTTAAGTACAACTTTCATTACTCATTTTCATTTTTATTAAATTATTGCTTTCAATGCATTTGCTCGTGTCCAGAAAAAAACAGATATTCCTAGAGACCTATTTAATAAAAGTGACAGGCGGCAAGTTATAATCCTACAATTTTGTAACATATCATAAAAATATGATATTACCTATGTGTCAGTTTTTGACAATTAATAATCGAGTTGTCAGATATATTACATAGGTCCCTAGGAATTAATATAACAAAAAAAAAACAACTTGTACTTATTTCTACGATATTTTATTAGTAGTCATCTACAGGCTCTTCTATAGTTCTCTTTATGTAAATTATAGCTCTTTCTACTTATTTAATCTACAACTAACATTTAGGACATCTACATGTGAGAATCACAAAATACTTATTTGACTAAACATCAATATTGTCGAAAAGAGGAACTTCGCACGCCTTGCTTACAACTACCCGCTAAAAACATAATTATGAAAATATTATTGAAGGAGGGAAAATGGAAGAACTCGATTATGTTTGGCACAAAATTAGTCTTTGAAAGTCGATTCCCTGCCGGGGTCTGTGTTTCCTGATAGCTACCACCTGGGAATCTTTAAGTTTGAGGCTTCTAGGTAAGTGAGCTCCAACGTCAACCACATCATCGCTTACCATCCAGCCTATTGATAAAGTTAAAAGATTCAGATGACTGAGACGCTCAGTGCATGACATGATCAGACGTGTGGGGTTGACGTGAGAACTACTACTCAAAACTATTTTTTGAACAACGCTGATTAGTACGAATTTTGTGTCCAAGAATCTCTGGCCATTTCAAATTGCCTGGAAGAGATCACAGAATGCATTTAAGCCAATGATGCCATTTATTATCTTGGTATACAATAAAGTTTATATATAAAAATAAAACTCTAAAGTAACTGATGTGCACTATTTTTGTGCGCCAAAATTCAAACTCAAACTGGACTTTT
The DNA here is from genome assembly GCA_958295575.1 of Leucania comma. Taxonomy (NCBI): domain Eukaryota; kingdom Metazoa; phylum Arthropoda; class Insecta; order Lepidoptera; family Noctuidae; genus Leucania; species Leucania comma. The sequence goes on along the minus strand of OY282492.1, from coordinate 3,893,699 downwards.
TCATACAATTTCTACTGACCGTGTCATTTTAATCAAAAGAATGTCTGTGAAAATACCTCTTTCTGGCGCCAAAAAATCATGGTACCATTGTAGTAATAATTCACTACCCTAGGTGGTGCTACAGGGATTCTAACGGGATAGGGCTAATATTTAAAGATTATACACTCTATGCTCATTGATGGTACAAAATGATCATTATTTATTATTTTGTAATATGTTACTTCATAAAAATAAAGTTTTTAGCGGTAAATAATTTAAATTTATTATATTACTTTTTACTTCAATATTAAACTTTATACACTATTATTAAGATTAGACCGAGTTAGTTTAGAGGCTATAGAACTTAAATCTGACAAATTTATAGTCTGTTCATTTTATCGTGACCTATTTGACAATTATATAAAAACCATAGACATTGCCTTTTTTACTCAGTGGCGTAGCTAGTCCCACAAGGGCCCCGTATCAAAAGTAACCCTGAATAAAAAAATGGTGTTTTTTTTTACAAATGTTTGGTTTATCCTATGAGACGGTTGTGAATAATATGTTGCGAATTTTTGCCTACGTCAGGGATATTATTGATATGGCAGATACGGTGGTAGCTACGCCCCGGTTTTTGTTGGTATTATTAACAGATATAGTCCTAAAGCCAGTTTACTTTAAAATTTAATTCGCCCGGGTTCACCTGAGATATTACTATAATATCTACAAGTCTACATCTAGGTAAGTTTTATTGCCAGACATTTGGGTGACATAGCCAATAATTGCCAGATATATTGTATTTTTTCCGTTATCCCTGCAACAGTAGCCTACATCACCCTTTTGTATTACATATCTTAATTAAACTCTACAATTTTGAAATTCGGAAAGGTTTTTTAAAGATATTTTTTTTTTTAATATTTTCCTTATTTTATGGTTAACTTTCGTAAACAAATAAATAGAGTCCATTTGCTTGTATAATTATACAATTTAAAAACCAATAGGCAGTTGTCTGAGATAATGTCAAGCAAAAATAGTCCTTTTGTAGAATAAAATTAGTGTTAGATTGTACTATGAAATAATATGAATATTGTTAATGTCTGTCTGGAAGTGTGCGTATTAGAGTCTAAAGTCCCGCAAATCTCCATTGAACCTCCGACCAGACGGGTGTTTTATCTGGTTTGAATAAATGCCCGATAAATGTTTTCGGGCAGTTGTATATGTTCAAATCGCGCGGAGAACTTTAATTGCGCGATGCAGAATTTCGTAATTTAGTACCTATATGATCCTATACTCGCATCTGTTTAGTTTTGTACTTAACTAAATGTAAAGAATCTTGACACGTCTTTTTTTTTTTTTTTTAAATCGTCTAAAAGAAATACAAAGATTATTTAAATTTATTTCATTACCTAACGTCGGTTTAGGTAAATAACTAATTGTAAACAATTTTAGAGCCAAATTCACCAATAAACTAATCGCGATTCGTTCCAACAAAACGCAGTTTGAGCGACTAATCGAAATTATAGCTTTCTTTTGTGTTTCACCGCGATGAATTGAACCTAGTTTACGCTAAACTCAGTTTCAATTCTTTTGTTGTCGCCCATGTTTACGACACGGGTCTTTAAACTAGATTACGCTGAGCTCAGTTTAGTTGAACTAAGTTTTTATATTGAATGATGATTTCAGCCCTTAGATACAATTTTTAGATAAAAGACATATCAAGATGGTTTACATTTAGTTAAGTACCTGAACAAAGGCAGTATAGATATGTACATAGACACCTGTATTTATTTGAATATCTTTGAATCTGTCACGTACGTTTCATCAATTGAATGGATTTAGATGAGATGCTAAAAACGAAGAACCATGGCATAATATTATGATACTTTTGGTATCCCGTAAAATTATGCCAAGGTATCTACTAACATTTCTTTAGGATAATTTTCGACTAAGCTGCAGACACTCGTAAACAATATTTTTGCTTGGCATTACTGGCTGACAAAACATATTAAAATGGCAGTGAATCAGGAATAAGCTGAGTCCGGATTGTGAAATAAATAAATGCTGGTCTTTGAGATTTTAAAACGAGCGCAATTTTCAAATAAAATACCGAATCAAGTAAAATAATTCATATTTCGGTATTTAAAAAAAAATAGTTTGCATATGGTACCGATTTGATAGACGTCAAAAAACCCAATGACCAGCAGTATAGACAATTATTTTATTTTAAAATTCGAAACCCGTATTCGACACACATTTAATTTCTATGAGAAACGGAGCCCCTCTAGTAATATTTAAAAATACGTTAAGTTACTCATACGATCACAGAAATAAATATTATTAAGAACGTTTCCATGCATTCAGGAAGTCAACGTTGCCACAATTATTAACATTTACCCGCACTTTGGGAAATTACCCTTAAATTACTGGTAACATTGGCAACATTGATTAAAAATGTCATCGACAAAATTAACTGTCAAATGATTTTTTTTAGGCATAGGTAAGACCTTGTACAGCCTGGTAGGTATGGCAAAAGTAAGTCCTCAACAGGCTAGTAAGGTAGGTTGTCCCTCAAGAAGGCTTGCTTGGTGTAGCCTCTTCGAAGGCATTTGCCCCACCAGGAGCGTTGCGTGCACATTTTCACTGGCTTGAGAATGAAGCATTTTGTTTGGACGACGTTGAAGAACAGCTTCCCCACCATATTTGAAACTGACGTGTCAGCTAGCTTGAGGCATGCGCGGAACCTGTGAACATAGACCGGATTTTAGATTGTTGAATTGCTTAAAAATTTACGAAGCGTTACTGAGGACGTCTTCCATTCTAACCGGTGTTATTTTTCTTTTCAATATTTTACCTACAGTTAATGAGTAATACGAGTAACTTCAGAAAGTATTTAAAAAAAAAGGAAGAAAAAATATATATTTGGCAGTAGTCACCAAGATATAAAATAAAACAAAAATGAAACAGTCAATAAAAAAAATAAAATAAGATTGTGCATGCCTCACGGCTGCGTCAAAAACGTTCATTTTTAGCAATATTGCCAGGTAATGACGATTAAATTTTTTGATATCTACCGTCACTTCGTTTTAAAGCACATATTACCTATACATTCTTATACTTTTGTCAGCCTTCTCGGAAGGTACTTAAGAAGTCTACAGTAAAATTCTCAGTACCTACTATTTTACCAAAATCAGATTTATAACACTAATTTTCTTTCTATAATTTCCGTTTATTACACATTTTTAGAACACGGCTTCCTTTTTAAATGGATTGGATCACATTTAAGTACCTCTCATGCCCCTCAAATTATATTTTTCTTCGCCATACAGTTGTAGTAGTAGGTATTATACAGTTCTTTGCTCAATATCTACCAGCATCAATCAAGGCATTAATCTTAAAAAAGTATCAAAACATAGAGCCTCTATGATCTATGATAATTTCCTCAACATGCGTCCATATTCATAAAATCCAAGATGGCGCCTGCACTCGCGCCAATTTATAGCGCGACCGTCATAAACTGACAGTTTGACAGCAGCCATTATTAAAAGCTGTAAATCTTCATATTAAACACATGGAAGACTTTAAAACTTAATACTGAGAGACCATAGAAGGGCCATTCACTTATTACGTAAGACTGTATAATGGGAGAGGGGGTCCACCATGTCTTATTTTTTCCTACAAGGGTTTTTTTTCGGTGGGTAAAAATCATCCAGTGACATCTTCCGCCCTTGGGCGGAGCGGGAGATAGTATCTGAGTTTTACTGATTAAAAAACCCACCCCGTTCCTTAATTGCCCTTGTACTAGGTTCCTGGTGTTCACTTTCACATTTACTCATGGCCCCAGTAGGCTTCGACCCTGCTGGGTCCCTACAGTGTGCTGATAGTTCCTTGAAGCGCGCGGGAACAGTACGCGCCGTCGTCGACTTGAGCTCGTTACGGACAGTTACCGGACGATTGGACAGCGAACTACCCATTACTCACCGTCCGCAAGCCCGCGACTACGGTGGCCGGAAATCGGGACCGGAATCCCGGCGGCTGATAGTTCTTACGTAAGATTACAAAAATACGCAAAGTTGGATTAGGAAAAGCGCGTGTTGTTATTGTTACATATTGATTATATCAAAATGATCAAAATGATTCTATCAAACATGATTGTAAAAGTTCCTAAAAAATAAGCATCAAAATCAATCAAACGTATTCATTTTCTCCTTTAGAATTCTACGTAATAAATATTAAACAGGAACGGAGTCCGCCTATTCCTATTTCTTTTTTATTTAGGGGGAGGGGGTTCAAGACTGGTAAAAATTGTCTTACGTAATAAGTGAATGGTCCCATATTAAGAATCAAATTCGTAGAATCTGATGTCAATATTATGACCAGTAATAACGTGTGATTTATAGTGAAGATTATGGATGGTTTTCATTGGCTAGCGGAGTGAGGAGTTGCGTTTTGTAGCACCTATAATAGTTTATTTGGAGAATAAATATATGTGATCGTTTGAGATTTAATTGTGATATGCAAAATCTTGGAACCATAAAGATCAGCTCACATGAAGTTTGCTGTAATGACTTTTTAAGGTATTTTTTAAAGGTGGCCATTTGCCGTTTGCCTTCATCTAAAGCAATCCAACGCGATGTTCGATGAAGAGGCAACTCGAAGAAAGAGAGATAGCGTCTGAAAACTCCCTTGGCGTTCGGTAATTCCGTGATTTACTCGAATATTTCATAAAACTTGTTCCAGGAAATACATGTTTATTTATACCCTTAAAAGTTTTTGACAAGAATTGTCATCGTTTAGAATCTCGATTAAATGAGCATGGCTTCTATAGAAGTACTTTTTTATTTTTATTATACGAGTACATTATGGAGGGCAAAAGTTTTTCTTTACTGGATTAGTTTTACACAGATGTATGCTTTGATTTCTATAGAAGCCTAGATAATATCCATAAGATATCTGTGTATCCAAAATATCTAAGGAAAGATGTGTTATAACATCATAATCACGTAAGAGCTGTTGTATGAAAATGTACCTCGATTTGGGCGCTCTTAACATCGATATCTGAATTCAGAAACCACGGAAAGACGACATTAGACATGCTATACTTCCTTATAGTTCATTGTGCAACATTCGATTGTAACATTAACGTCCACACTCGATATTAAAATCAAGATCTTCATCTTTATTGTCCACTTCGAATTTAGAACCTCTTCACGCGCCATTTTTATTGTATTACGTCAGCGAATTGCATTTTATTGCACTGTCGAACGGCCAATAATAGGCGGTGAGTTTTTATTGGTCTGTCTTTTTTTTTTTTTTAATTTATACTAGTGCTTGACTGCGATCCTACCTGATGGTAAGTAAAGATGCAATCGTTGATGGTGAGGCGCACTAGTTTATTAGGATTCACACTAGCCTTGAAGACACCTAAATTAAAATCGGACGGGAGGACCGCAGCAGCCAAGTTGTTCCAGTTCCTCGATGTACGCGGTATAAATGACGAGGCGAATCGTTTGGTTCGAACTGTATTAGTTTCAATAACGTAAGGTTGGATACTTATTTTCATTTCTATGAATGTATTGGAGGAAGTTCCAAAGTAGATAATATGCGACATATAAGTTGAACTAAAATAGTAACAGATTTTTGGGTCTCAATCGAAGTGCGGTACAGCGGGGGGCTGCGTGCAACCATAGCCAGAACGGCCATTTTAGTTCAACTTATTTGCCGCTTACTATAACAGATTTTCAAGTCTCAATTAAAGCGCAGGCTACGTGTAACCATAGCAAAGAGTTGAACTTATATGCCACGTAGTATACCAATTTTGTAATCTATAGCGAGACCGAAAATAATAGTACATTTTAAAAACAAGCTTTTATTAAAATGTTCATAAAAGACGAAATTAAACATTAAATTTAATCAAACTTGTCAATTTACTACTTTACTAGATAAAGTATGTATACAATTTATGATTTAAGCCTTGTCTCTAAATTGCTTGTTCATTTACTCAGAAAATTCTCGCGATAAGGTTTTCTTATATTTAAATTATTATATAAATATTTAACGAATAATTGTCATAAACAAACTGAAAGTTAAAAGAAATTTTGTAATCAAAACGTATAATCAAAGACGATAGGATAGGGCAAAAATCACACATGATTGAATATATAATAGTGCCTAGATTAAAATCGTCACTTACTTTACTCGAAGAAATATCGTCAAAAATCCTAGACCGATGGTGTCTTAGGTTTTTGGCGGGATTCCTTAATCGATACATAATCGGCCATAAAAAGTCACATCACTAATCAAACCAAAACGATCAGCAATTTAGACATAACGACGTCAAAATTTACAATGCTGCCAACATCAAAACAAAAAAGGCGGTAACAAATGGCGCGAAACGCCATTACGTCCAGCACCCAGCTGTCAAACGCACGCGTTCAGATACCACTTGGAGGGTACTTATCGGTGCATCCAGTAATATATTCGGATAAAGTGCCGCCTATGCCAAGAACAAGGAATTCTTACGAACGACTTGCACCGATATCTTCGAGATTTTTTTAAAGTTTTTAGTTTTGATTTTGTTTGAAATTGTGCACAAGACTTGAGAGTTGGGTTCTCCATACTAGAGTGGGTACCCCCTTCCCTATTGAGCCTAATTCTAAAGATTCACCGTAAAGTAAGTTTATTTAAAGCGATTAATGTAAGTAGCACTTTAATGTAACTACGGAATATTTTTCTAGGCAAGTTTTTTTAGGTGTAGTGTAAAAGATCAGCACTCAAAACTTTATCTTAAACAGGGGACATGCTGGATTACTGTCAGCTGACTAAGCTAAGGTCGTTTCTCACTTAACGAAATCTCAACTTAAAAGGTCAGACCTTTTAAGCACAGCCTACCGGTCAAGTGTGAGTCGAATGCAGCGAGGGTACTCTACAAACTTATATTAGCATGAGCCTTTTAATGTTCCCGCTGCTGAGATTCAGGCCTCTTCTCTAGGAGAAGGAATGGGCCGTAACCAACCACGCGGGCCCAATGTGAGTTGGTGGATGTCACATGTCTTCGAATTTTAGGTTCTAGGTCATGCCTGTTTCCTCACGATGTTTTCCTTCTCCGTTTTGAGAGCAGTGCTGATGAAATAAATTACACAAAGTAATACGCCTGGCTGGGTTTGAACTCATGACCTACAATTTATAAGTCGGGGCAGTTACCAACGCTTCTACAACTTACTTAGTGTAAATAGTTCGATTCTTGAATCGAGATGTTAAATTATAATGCACAGATTACAGAGGGCTGACAAAGCTTCGACCATTTGCACTTAACGAGACCTAACATCTTATGCACTTTTGTTGTGGACACAGAGTAAGCGCGGGGATAGAGATTACACACAAGGAAAGAGACTACGAGTTTTCTCGTAGGTGGCATCTAGGAAGAAATCATCTAAGAGATATTTCGTAGCTTGTATTCAATGTGTTAATTGGACTGTGTATAAATAAAATGTGCGATTTCCTTTCCTAAATAGCGATTATAAGGTAAACGTTTGTTCCGATGTATCAAACGACGGATTAGTAAAAGCCGACACATACGCAGCCATTTCTTATTTAACGAGCTCTTTCCCCTCGTCTAGTGCGTTTAGTGATCGTTTATGGGGTGAAGAACGGGAATCACCCCACAGAGTAAGTAATAGTTTGTTTGGTTGAAAGCGATTTTTATTTTTTTAGAAGGTAAAAATTAGAGATGCACCGAATATTCATTTTAAATTCGGTATTCGGCGTATTCGAATTAATGGATTGGGTAAATCAGCCTTTAGGCCAAAGTAAATTAAAAGAATTCCATATTTTAACATTCATAATTACTAGGTACACAAACAAAAATATAATTAAACATAAGAAATCAAATACAACCCAGCATTAATAAGATACATAAAATCAAGTATCTTAAAAGAACAGTCATTTTTAATTGCAATAATTCCACTCTAGCCTATTATAATTAAATTGTAATAAGAAAGGTTTACTTTAGTGAAATTATGAAAACAGCTACTGCGGCCTAGGAAATCAAAGGGCAATCGAGGAACACAGGTGAATTTTGAGACTGAGTGCGGCATTCAGTGAAGGTTCGACATTTTCATTCCTCCAAATCCATTCATAAATGACCATGAAATCAATACAAAAAAAAAAAAGTAGCAAAACTGTACATATACACTCATTCAAAAAGGTGCATACAGTCGAACACAGAAACTCCACTTGTTTTAAATAGGTTATGATCAAGGGAAACAAATATTTATCAACGGTATAAATTAATCATAATACTCCGAAGCAATATAGATTGACAAATGCATATATCTATCTGCTTTTAATTTTTAATAATGTTATGTTAAAAAAATCACTAGGAGTTCAGGTGTTTAGAAAAAAAAACACAAATTAAAAAATAATATTCCTGAGTCTCTGTGTATTCACTACTCTGCGTCCATTCCTCGCGCGAGCTTGTCGCGCTTTCTCTCTCGCTTCATTTGCCAAAGTTCTGGTCAAGCTGCCGGCTATCGCTAGTGATGCAGCCGTGTCGATAATGTTGTCGATACTTATGTTTTTATCCATATAAATAGTTTGCAATTCGGGATTAAGTTCACCTTTGGGCATTAACTGTACTTTTGTGTTTGGTATTTATTTATTTTTATGGAATTAGAAGGGTATTAGGGTCCATAATATAATCTTACTTTTAAACAGCATACCGACTATCAACATTAAGGAACGCATTAAAGTATTGAGTATTGTAGCCTATTTACACTAAGGAATTTAAGTATGTATAGCGTAATTAACACACTGTAAATGTATTGTGTAAAAATTGTCGGCTAGCCAAAATAAATAAATACTCAGTTTTAATATTCGAGGGCTCGTATTGTCCGACGCCTGGGCAAAAATCTCCCTAATAACCTTCCACTATTTCCAGTATTTTACCTTGTATATCAAATGCTGGACAAAAATGTAAGTTTAATAGCTTTTAAACAAGATTAATCCAGATTGGATTTGGAAGAAATCGCCTAGTTAATAAGGCCGCGAATTGTATGTTTTTTTATTATAAGGTTTCCTTTTATACATTTCTAATCTTGGTGTGCAATAAAGTATTTATAAATAAACACATCATTCACACACAAAGGTCTTGACGGGTTTGATGAAAAATTTCGATGTAAATGAATATATGGGCAATTGTAAAGGCAAATCTAGCAAAATACTGCTACAGGACAGATTATGAAAAGTCCGTATAATAACAACAAAAAAATAAAAACATACAAAAACTATCACAATAATATCGATAAATTCCCATCCCTAAACCACCCGTAAGCCATAAGTGGCTTAGTTACACTACAAGCACCGCCAAATACCGAATCAATGCGGGCAACCTAAGAACAAAAGAAGGATTACGCCTTTTCTTGACCGCCCGAAAAGAATTAGTGAAAAAAAAAAAACAAAGACTTGTTAGTCTTTGGTCGTTAGTGTGGCCAGTATTGGTCGGTCAGCGTAAATGATCGGTTTTTTCGCCCGCATAACTAGAATGCTTTGTGACTGCATTGCTTTTTAAGTTCGATGTTCAACGGACGTGTGTTTTGCGAATGTTATTTTAGGGTATTGGAATTTGAAAAAGGAATGCTGACAAAACAGCCAGACAGGCATCAAAATGCCTGTCTGGCTGTTTTGTTGGCATTAATGTATGAAATAAGTTGGATGAACTTCGATCAACAAATTGTCGTTTGAAGTGGATGAAATGAAACATTTTTAGATGGGAAATCATCCAATGACTTCTCCCGTATGTCAGACTTTTACTGACTAAAACCCACACCTGTTCCTTCTTTGCTTTCGTTCCAGGGCCCCGACGTTCATTTCCACATAACTCATGTATGAAATAGAGCATAAATAAAGTTTGTTTATTTATTGTATATATAGGTACTTTACGCCTAATAATGTGGACAGGATAAATATTAACAAAAACTATGTGCTCGATTACGGAGACGCGGCGCGTTGCGCGGCGCGTCGGGCGGTCCGTCGTACATATATAGCCATGTGTTTGTGCTTGCGCGAGCGATGACGCGGCCCGCTGCTGCAATGTACAACGAAACGCCCAACGCGCCGCGCAACGCGACGCCTCTCCGTAAACACGGCCTAAGTGTACAATGGGCGGTCTTATCGCACAGGGCAATCTCTTACAGACAACCTTAGGATGGACTGAAAGAAAGGAAATAGATTTGGGGCGGTCAGTGTACAAATATCATAAATAATATTAATTACACATAGTAATAAAAAAAAAGGTTATACAAAGTTATTTGACTGAAGTTTATTTTGGCACAAGAGGTCGCCGTCGTCGATGGTGCTCCGCTCAAGCGGCGATTGACAATATGAGTTTATACAAACTTCTGTTTTGCCCTTCAGGTAATATAGCCGTGCTTATAGCTTTAATAATAATAATATAATAATATTTCCACAACTATCACACAACACCGTCTAGTCCCAAGGTAAGCAGAGCTTGTGTTATCGGTACAAGACAGCTGATAAAAATACTTATATATTCTTTCCTTATACATACATATTATAGATAAATAACACCCAGACAAAGGACAAATGATCGTGCTCATCACACAAACATTTGTCCTGGGTGGGAATCGAATCCACGACCTCTGGCATAGCAGTCAGGGCCACTAACCACTAAACCAACAGGTCAGTCTTTACGAGTTGCTGCCCGTGGCTCTGTCCGCATAAAAGCCCAAAAATTGTCTCAAGGCAGAATCCCATGAGGTAATTTTCGACTTTGTTAAAAAGTTCGTCCAATTCCATCCATGGAGTTTCTTGTACATTCTTCTCCATAGAGATCTATGCTTTGGTATGTGCAATTAGCATCATTTTTTCTGACAGACCGACTTCTTGACTTTTCAGAAGTGTCTGTGGTTTAACCTTTGGTCCGACGCGGAATTTCGTGTCCTATTCGCCAGGGTTGTGTGTTAGCGACTGGGTACTGCATCTCGTTTAGCTCTTCAACCCCCATAGGTGACAGAAGAGCTGACGAGATGGAGTATTTGGTCGTGGATGTGCGACCGTGGTTGAAATAAACGCGATAGTGTTTGTCGGATATACCCGACGTAAGTTGTTAAAAGCGAAATGTTTTGTTCACTTCGGGGTCACTAGTTTAGGGTTATCCTAATTGTAGAGAGTAAACGATAAAGCGTAGTTCTAGTAAATCTGTATGTTTTCGTGGTGTTGCAACTTTATTTTTTTGTACTTGTCACCTTATTTTTGTTATTGTTTTATTTATAACTTTTTTATTTATATATATATTTATTTTATAATCTTTGGACGCTACACCGTTCGGCGTCTTTATGTCTACACCGCCACCGGCCTTCGCTGAAAATCAGCGCTATGAGCTCATCGCTCTATGCATGAGGCCACAGCTTTATGCTGAGCGTTCGGCAGATTTGGATGTGACGCATATCTTCCTTATTATAGTTGTGTTTGTTAATTAGTTTTAAGCATTGCGTCATTTTCGCGTAAATAAACTATTTTTCTTTCTTTCTTTCTTTTACTCGTCAACTTAGATTAAATCAAAACAGCGGTAGATAGGTGACTCGCCTCCAGCGCGTGGACCGCTGAAATTGTGACAATTGGCACAATTTTACATCGGTCGCGACGTTCACACACATTTGGCGGCTAACGCAGTTGCGCTCGCACGACAGCGCCAGCTATTATCTCTGTCCTTGACTATAGGTTGCGATGTGTGAGTTCCGAGTCCAGGTTTTCTGATTGTGATATTAGCGCTTAACGTATCTTCCCATGCTCGTGAAACTTACTTGACGGAACACAGCCCTCTCTATCTACTCACACGGCGGCGTTGATGTATATCTTGCATACGTCCTGCGATCATATTTCATATCATTTCGATGTGTCCCTGTCCCTACATACAATGTTTCAATGCAAAAACAAGACTACCCACTCTGTCTCGTTAATTTTAAACTTTTTCATCAAAGTAGCATACGGGTGGAAGTGAATCTAAGTTAGAATCTTTTTGTAACCCCTATATTTAGAGCTTAAAAAGTCTTGAACTTGTGGTTTTAAAATTGTTTCTTTGTATACTGGCTTCTGCCAGCGGCTCTGCCGTGAAGCTAGAATTCTCCATACTAATTTTGGGACCCCGTTTTATCCTTTGAGAGGTTTTTTTTTATGGTAGGTAAAATAGATATAGACCTGCTATCTCCTAAATGGTTCAAAAGTACTCTAGAAGAACTGGGGCCAAGGGTTATGTGAAAATGTCACCCGGGGCCCTGGGACGAAGGCAATAATAATAATAATAATATTTCCACAACTATCACACTACACCGTCTAGTCCCAAGCTAAGCAGAGCTTGAATGAATGGAACAGGGTAGGTTTTTAGTCAGTAAGAGTCTGAAACTATTTCCCGCCCCACCCAAGGGCGGGATTTGACCTACCATGATTTTACCTACCATAAAAAAAACCCTAGAAGAAATTTTCAAAAGATTGGCAGCTGATTGGAAGGAGAGAGGTATCGTCGTTGGTGAGACGAGGCTAACAAATCTTCGTTTTGCTGATGACATTGTTCTCTTTTCTTCTTCAGCCACCGAGCTCGAACGTATGCTACAAGAACTAAGTGATGCTAGCCTTGAAGTTGGACTGAAGATGAATATGTCAAAGACTAAAGTCATGAACAACGAAGCGACAAAAAAACATAAAAATGGGGAGACAAGACAATACAACATGTCCAAGAATACCTTTTCTTGGGCCAAGTACTTTCTTTCCAGGCGAGGCAAGACAAAGAAATTGTAAGACGAACTGAAAACGCCTGGAAGAGCTACTGGTTCATGAAAGACTTATTTAAAGGTGAATTGCCCATGGCAATAAAAAAAAGCTCATGGACATGTGTTTTCTCCCTGTGTTGACCTATGGCGCACAGACTTGGTCTATGATTAATATCCAAAAGTCCAAACTCAAGGTTTGCCAACGAGCAATGGAGCGCAGTATACTTGGTGTTAAATTAACTGATCGAGTTCGAAACACTACGCTGCGCTCCAAAACCAAAATAGTTGATGTGGCTCAAAAGACTGCCCAACTGAAATGGGACTGGGCAGGACACGTTTGCCGCATGCCCGACAAACTGTGGGCCACAGTAGCACAAAGTTGGCGCCCTGAGACAGTGCGACAAGGTCGCGGCAGACCGCGAAGGAGATTGTGCGATGAGCTAGGCAGATTCCTCCAGAACTGGCAAGAAAAATGGAAAGAGTGTGGGGAGGCCTTTGCCCAGGAGTAGGACAGAACAGGCTAATAAAAAAAAGGTAAAAACATCAAATGATATATCCCGCCCTTAGGTGGGGCGGGAGATAGTGTCACTTACAGACTAAAAACCTACCCTGCTCCTTCATTGCCTTCATTCCAGGCAACCCTTGGCCCCAGTAGGCTTCGGCTCTACTGGGCTCATACAGTTTGCTGAAAACTCCTTGACAGAGGCGCACGGAAACTGTACGCGCCGTAAACGACTTGGGCTCGGACCGGTCTGTTATCGGACGGTCGGACAACCCATTGCCCGCCGCCCGCAAGCCCGCGGCTTCGGTACAGACATACAGATGCGATGTAAAGTAAGTACATACCTAATCATATAGCAGGATCATGGGACATGATCTAAACATTAAAAAAGTCATTAGTATTCTAGTCATATGAAGGTAATATTTTTTGCACTAGATGAGTTTTTACGTAGACATAACTTTCCAAGACTGATTAGTATTCCAATCATATAACTCATAAAGACACGAAGTGTTTATCTATGTAGTATTTTTGTTATAATTTTCCGTTATTTTATAATTTCGACACACATTCTTCTACCTAGAAATGACCAACCACATAATGTTTTATTATTTAACTGTATTTGTTACTTGAACATGGACAAAACCAAAGTCATGGTAAACAGCCATGTAGCGCCCACTCCTATCAAGATCGGAAACTCTACACTAGAAGTTGTAGACGACTACGTTTACCTGGGACAGGCGGTCCAGTTGGGTAGGTCTTACTTCGAGAAAGAGATCAATCGTCGAATCCGACTCGGCTAGGTAGAGTTCGGGAAATTACGTGGTATCTTCTCGTCCAATATACCACAGTGTCTCAAGACAAAAGTCTATGACCAGTGCGTGTTGCCAGTGATGACATATGACTCCGAAACGTCGCTTACAATGGGCCTCATCAGAAGACTTAAAGTCACCCAAAGGGCAATGGAAAGGGCTATGCTCGGAGTTTCCTTGCGTAGCGTTGGAAGGCCTCCTACTAGGTGGACCGATGACCTGGTAAGGGTTGTGGGAATCCGATAGATGCGAGACGCGTAGGTTCATTGTGGCGACACTTGGGGGAGGCCTATGTCCAACAGTGAATGTATTTCGACTGAAATGATGAATGATGATGATGACCTAAAACTTTAAACAGTCTTTTTTTAGATGCCATCGTTGAAGACACCTCTTTTCACTCAATTCTTGAAGACACCTAAATTATAATCGGACGAGAAGACCATAGCAGGCCAAATGTTCAGTCCTTTAATGTACGCGGTACCAACGACGAGGCAAAACGCTTAGTCCGGAACGTAGAAGTTTCAACAACGTAGTGTGGATATTCGCCGTAAGATGGTAAGACTTTAAGTTATTTAGAGTTCTCGAGAACGCGAATGTAACACATTGTAATGTTTTTGTAATACCTACTTGGCAGCAAATGTATTGGGTCAGTCAGCTGAGGTAGTCAATACTATAATAATCCTCAGCTCTATTTTACCGTAATCGAGTCTGTTTCAATGATTCCACATATTGTCCAGTTGCGCAGACACTTGAGATACAAAACTACACCAATTTTACATAACAATATCCACTAGGAATCAATTTGCGAATAAATAGAAGAGACATTGAATTTCACTTGAAGAATTCCCGCCAAAAACTCTCAAATAGTCTATTTAGGCGCGCATAATTTTGACAGCTGTCAATGTTCCATAGAGATTATTGTCTACGATCTGAGCTTGCGATCTGTATTCAGTATTCACGGCATTGCTAGACGCACGCCTACTTAAGAACTATGCATTTAGGGAAGCCAAATCGAGCTTTTGTTTGGGTATCTTGACTTTTTGAGTTTTTACTTAGTATTTTTTATTCACTTAATAACTACATGTGTAAAATCCAACAGGGTCCAAGCTATCGGTAGTAAGGGCTCCAGAGAAAAGGACCTCCTAACAATATAAGTCTCGTCCAGAAGTATCGCTTTATAAGGCAAGTTCCTAAAGATTTCTAATTGTTATTTTTCTTATTCGATAATTTTAGACTAAAAACTGGCTGAAGAGACAAAGACTTAACTTAGCGACATTTCTACATGTCTCAGAAAGCAAGTTTAGCTTTGGTCCCAGTTTTCTTTTTGTTTCTTTTCTTAGTCGATAAATAATTCTAGACTAGCCTGACTGAAGAGAAAAGTAGAATGACTAGATATTTTAACACGCCAAGAATTCTGCGTGCCTCGGAAAGCACGTTGAGTCGTTGATCCCGACTGTCACTTGGTCTTTTGACAGTGGATACGGACAGCCGGAATCTAGAAAATCTGACTACACTCGTTCCAAGGGTATTATAGATAAAATATCTACTATTATTCAGCCGCATATGGCTAGACTAGGATTCGACCTCAGTATACCTATAGGTAAAGGCTGGACCGGGAGTTACGATACGAAGGATAAATCAATTTAGTTAGGTGTTTTACGTTTTAGTTTCACAAAAGTTATTTAACTAAACAATAAGAGCCAGATTTTTAATTTAAAGCTCCGAGAATGTTCGAAATAGTTGTCCTGGAACGCAAGGAGCAACTGAAGGAACACATGTGGTTATTAATCTGTAAAAGTCTGACTGTTCTTATCTGCGGCCGTCCACTTCGATTGGTACCCGAAAATCGTTTACGGCGCATCCAAGGTCGACCTCCATAATGGTTCAACTTGTGTGATGGGGATTATAACCGATTATCGGGTCTCAGTCGAGGTGGGGGGCTGCGCGTAGCCGTGGTGGATGGTTCAACTTATTTGCCACAACAAATTATGTTTTCGATTTTCTTGCTTACCAGCCCTACTAACGGTGAACGTGAAACGCGGTTACAAATAACAGTACCGCTGTACCGATTACTAAAATAATATGGCTGATCGCTGTTCACAATGCGACTCGATAATGGTGGAGATAGACCAATATATATGTCAGCTTCGCTAGTTTGTATACGATTCTAGAAATCACACGCTGTGGGTCCACTTCATGCGCGGATCCAGCTCTCAAAAAAGGCTGTGAGCTACCCGAAAATCGGCCGCCGCCGGGATTCCGAATTCGATTTCCGACCACCGTAGGCGCGGGCTAGTTAATGTTATTAGGAGTAACTTAGGCGATTTTTATTTTAGAAAAATACTTATTGTTCCACGCAAAAAAGAACTTTAAATTGTGGCCAAAGAGTATAGTGCTGTTATACAAGTCTGCACCTGCTAAGTAGTTCCAAATAAAACAAGATATTGCAAAACAATTGTCTATGTTTAGACCATAGACGCCACATGAGTAGTGTATGTAGACAAGTGACAGTTATTTATTTGTAACGAATGGTCTATTTTCAGCGTCATTTCACGCACAGTTTGCAATGGACTGCTAGCCATTTCAAACTGAAATTTCAAGATCAAGTTATTTGACCGATGTAGTGGGATAGTTCGGAAGAGTTATCGTGGTTCTGAATCGCTTGGGCGGAGCACCGTCACCGTGTCCTCGTGGGAATGAGCGGCGGCGGCGGCGGCGGCGGCGATTTCTTGTGTCAGGCCTTGGTACAGGCCATGGTACGGAGCGAGGGAGAACAGGCCACATCTTCAAACTCAAGCACTAGCCGCCAAGACTAGACGCCGGATCCCTACTACAAGCTACCGCCGTAGCCATCAGCCGACCGGCCGTCGTCCGGTCCGAGCTCAAGTCGTCAATGCACCTCTCGAAAGCGGATTGTACATATTCGTAGGTTGGTACAACTTGAATGATCTTGAAAAACGTTAATTGTCTTACTGTACACACAAATATACTTACGAAATTCTTTTTTATTTTTTTTTCTATATCTTTATTTTTCCTGAAAAAAAAAACCAGACAAAGTTTTTATTTTAATTTTTTTTAAATGTGATTTTCTAAAAAGGGGCAATCACGTAATAACAATACCCCATGGCGTGCGAGGGGGTGTTGCATCTGCAAATCGGGGACCCAGCGGCGTCGAAAAGCATACTATAGTAACAAAGGACTTGATACTAATCCTTGGTTGATTTTTTCGTGGCTTTTTGAATTGATCCAAAAACTGTTTGACAAAAAAGAATGCGAAGACTGGAAGTTCAAAATATGATTGATAAAAGAATAAAAACCTCATGATAAAAACGCAAAAAATATCAGAATAAGACCTAAAAAGCTTTTTGGAAGACAGACCTAAAAAGATAAGCTCACAAAGCCTAGGAAAACCACAAAGAATCGGTCAAACACCTAAAAAAAGGGCCAAGAACCACCTTTTTATAAATACAACCAAATAAATGACGTAACAAATAGACGGCCATTGTTGTTGTCCCCGACTAAGAAACCTTTCCAGGCCGATAAACAAGAATATAGTTATCTCACCTAGCCGCCAGAGGACGCCCCTCTAATAATTTATGTATTGTCAGAAGGCATATTTAACCTCCACGCGTATTATTCACACATTATAAATCCTACGGAGCGTGGCGATAACGGAACGCGACCATAAACGCTAAGATGGCGTCGCTGACAGTTTTTTGACAGCGGTTTTGGCGGGAAAAAGTGAGGGTTCTTTTTTGTGAAATTTGAATTATGTTTTTTTTTTTGTTTTCTGTAGAGGCTTTATGGATTTTCTGTACTACATAACTTTAAAAGTAACATTGATAAATTGTTTTTCAAAAATCAATCACATAAAAAATATCTCAGTATTTAAGTAACCATTGTAAGTTACTATTTCTAACTGGAAATCATTAATTACCGTATCGCAAACAGTTAAATAATCTAGACTGCAGTTCACAAAACAATGTAAAAGTCATTCGAGTTCTATTCTTATCTGGCCAGTTACAAATAAATTAACAATGGTTTCCTTTATACACTAAATAAGTACATAGTTCGCAACATTTTCAATTTTAGAACAGACTGAAAATAAACTTGGAACAGGGGAAGCGGACACCTGTTTAGTCTATGCTTTCCGCGCCATTACCCGCCCATTGAGCCGCGCGCGATTTTCGAATTTCGAACGGAGAAAATGGCGCCATCGCGCGTCAAGTTGACGTAAACGGTTTGCGTGCAAAAACGTGGAAAAAATCGATAGAACCGTGATGAAATGTCTTTGTTGTGTTCCTGTTAATTTAGTATTCTTCATTAAACTTTTTCAATGATATTATTTAACGGAGACAGGGTACTGTGTTTCTTCGAACAAGAGTAACGAAGTACAAGACTGTTGAACACGATATGCATTGCAGGAAAAAAGAAGTGATATCACGCCTATATTTCGGTAGGTTAGGTTAGGCTGGAAAGAGTATACTTAATGGAATATTTAGGGACGCAATTGGCTGTTTTCACACTAGGGCGGAAAAGTGCGCAAGCTCACCTCAGTAAAAATTTATTTAATTTAATTTTGTTTTATTTTATCAGGCTAGATGCTAAGCAACCCCACAAGTCAATCCGGTTTATTCATTTCTTCGTAAATGTATAGAAAAAAAGTCATTACATACACGTGAAAATTTATCACTGCAATACTCGGATCCATAATACCCTCGCCTGCGGCTCTAATGAATTCCACCAAGGCCGCAATGACTACCTTTCCCCACTTGTATCAAAATGTACTTTTACCGTTACAATTACGTTTTTGTAGTAATCAATACATTATGGTACTTCATTAAGCACTTTTTATTTTCTCATACAAGAATTGTTAACGGAATTCAAACAGATATTTTACGTAGCAGATAAAAGTAACACAAACGCTATCGATTCTACCGATCTCTGATTCGATCTATCGGATAAAAGGCTGTATAGGATTTTTTCCTTTGCCCCTGTCCCGACCTTTAAAAAAAGATCGTATTTGACAATTGGAGACCATAAACACCTAGTTAAATTTTTTTCTGATCGTGCTTTTGTTACTATTATCGGTTTGAATAAATTATTTTTATGTTTTTATTTTTAAAAAGGTTCTGTATATATTTATTTTTACATGAAACGTTATTTTAAATGCTTATTTTTAGATACGTGTAGTGCATATATATGTTACTGGCATTCTATATAATCCGGTATTCTATACAATACCTAGGCAATGTATAGAATACGGTTTAAAGTAAGGGTTTTATTTTCAGGTGCTGATAAAAAAAAAAAACCCTAACCTAACTTGTCCGTGTCGTGTTGATATCCTGTCCATCCTGTCCTAGATAAGTGCCGAGAAATGATCAAGTAATGCCATCGCGAAACTAATTTGAAATAATTAAAATGCTTGCATTTAAATAATTAAACGGCTGGTCGACTCTTTGCGTGACCAGAAGGCAGGGATTTTCTTCGGACAACGAATGAGCACTTTTCCCATTGACATCGATGCAAATGAATTTTTTGATGCCCTGCTAGCTCTTTTCCTACCCGTTTGTATATATTATTAGATTAGATATACATTGTACATTTTGGATGTATCCGACAAACAATCCCGTTTTTATTCCACCTGGGTCGCACACAACCAAATACTGTCACCTATGAGGATTGAAGAGCTAAACGAGATGGAGTACCCAGTCGCAAACACACGACGCTGGCGAATAGGACACGAAAACACTAGTCGGACAAATTCGTATTGGTCCGCAAGCGATTGATGGACGGCACTTGAAAAAATAAGGCATTTATCGGTCTGCAAAGATTTTTTCGAATTTCGACTGCTCCTGAAGAAGAGTTATGTTTTTCATTATTTAGTTATATTCCATTTGTTTAGGTGCTCTACTAAATGTAAACAATCTTGACATGTTTTTTATCCAAATAATGTCTAAAAATTTTACCTCAAAATGTTTATGATTAGTTAAAAATTAAATTAAATTAAATTAATCTTTGTAAGTCTTTTATACGATTTTTTTTTCGTTTAAGTACCTAAACAAATGGAGTAAGCATAGACAACTTCTTTTTTTTTAATTCGTATGTAACGACATTATTCAACTTTGAAATCTTACAACCATATAATAATTAAGTTATAAACCCGCATTTTATCACTACACGTACAAACAGACGGACAGACGAAGATATTGAGCACAGATATTTATTTATGACCACCAATTAGAAGGTGTGAGATAAAATCTGAACCTCTTTTGTGGGATAGAGCAAGGTGGAGTGGATTGTCTGTGGTCATGTTAAATCTGTGCGTTTCTTGTATTTTTTCTTGAATAATGACATAAAGGACTTACCAAAAAAAAAAAAAACAACACTAGGATAGGAAGTTTTCCGAAAAGGTTTTTTTTTTATGGTAGGTAAAATCATCCAATGACAAATCCCGCCCTTGGGCGGAGCGGGAAGTAGTGTCAGACTCTGACTGACTAAAAACCTACCCCGTTCCTTCGTTGCCTATAGTGCCGGGGCCGGGTATTCCTTTCGGAAGCTGACCCATGACTCCAGCAGGCTTCGGACCTGCCTGCCTGCAGCAAGCAGGCTGGGCCTCTACGGTTTGCTGACAACTCCTTGAGGCGCACGGGAACAGAACGCGCCGTCGACGACTTGGGCTCGGTCCGGTCGGTTACCGGACGATCGAACAGCGTGCTACCCATTGCACGCCGTCCGCAAGCCGGCGCCTACGGTGGTTTCCGAGAAGGTTGACTAAAGCTGCTAAATACTACAAAAGCATTAGAATGTGTACTTTTATATTCTAATAGTATCAAATAAATGAAATATTCTCATGAAGACATGGCTTAAAAGGACTTAGTATCCAAGCCAAAAACATTAACATTAAAATATAGTATGCGGCAAATAAGTTGAACAATTAGCTATGGTTACGCGCAACCCCCACTTCGATTGAGACCCGAAAGTTGGTTACTGCACATTCAAGGTGGACCGTCAAGATGTTTCAACTTGTGTGACGGGGATTATAGCCGTATTTATTTGCTAACATATGTGTCTGTTTACATTTACATAAAACCGTTTATTAAAAATTGGTTTACAGAAAAAAAAAGATTAAAACTAAAGTTGCTTCTACTCTATGCATTTCTCTGTTCCTTTTTCCTGCTTTATCTCACCACGTTCAGATTTTTTTCCTATTTATTTTTTATTTCATTATAACGCATCAATTCTGTCCGGTACTAGGATCTTGGGTCAAGGAAATGGCTCTATTAATGTTTTAAGACCATTTGGGGACATCTTGACAATAAAAAAACTCAAAAAATGGTTGCCAGCACGGTGGTTTGTCATTATAGCCGTAAATTAATTTTAATGTTTCGTTTTTATTATAATAATTACGTGATATTTTTGTTTAATGACCTTTCTAATGCAGACTGGTGACAGCAGGACAAAAATATGAAAGTTTAAGGTGAGAGAAAAAGATAGGTAGAATGCGACAGGTGTCAGCAGTTAAAAGTTAAAGTTTCTAATAGAAATTTCATTTTGACTTATAAATAACAAAAAAAAAACATTCTAATTGATCTACTAAAACATAAAAATAGAACCTTCACCTGAACGACATCATGCACATAAAAAATGCGTACCTATAACATAGATTTCAATAATTAAGTAATGGCGTTTAAGTATTAAGTACATTAAAAACAGACAAGACAACATCGATCTGTGTAACATAACAAGCAAGCGTAAAACGATAATAATTCACTATTTTTGCATTTAAAATCCAATTTATAGAATACCGAACCGAAGACATAAGACTTTGACACCAAAACTGCCAACCAATAAAACATGACAGCTAAAAACGCGCCAAAAGTACCATAGACAACAATGACAAAATAAAAAATAATAGTAGTGCATACTAAAGCAACGACATCGACTCATACAGCCTACCTTTCGTCGCACCGGCAGTGCATGAGCGTGTTTACTCTCCAATTGTAAACTCCATACTTCTTCTCCATGCCACCGATCCAGAAGGGGCACCGAAGGTCGTGGACCCTGCAGCATCGATCAGTTCTCGTGTGACCTCCCAGCTGAGAGTACCGTGTTGCTGAGAACCCCTTGCCACACCATTTTGTGCCAGGAACGCGGAGTAACTCCATTGTGTCTCGTTTTGATCTGATGGGGTCGATTTTTTGGTTTTTGAACGAATGATTTTAGATATTGCGAATGGTAGGTCGATTCGATTGTTTCTATTATTTCGTAAAGGTATTGGACTGAGCTATAGGCCCACTGTCCATAGACGCGTAGCTTCATAGACGCGTATTCGTCATTATAGTTACTGGTGATTCGGACACAGTGTCCGTATTGGCACATTCTTACTTTAATATCTTTTTCACTGATAATTCGGACACGCACTGTTTACTACAGTCAGACAAAATATTTTGGAATATAATATATGGTGAAAAAAGCGTATTACCGAAACTACAAATAAGAATCAATCAATCGACCATTTCCCTTGCATAATCACACATACCATTGTAACATAGAAATAGTAATTTAACATCAATTTGAACATTTTATCTTCAAATATCGTTCAAAATCATTCGTTCAAAATCATTCCAATGTCTATGACCACGACGCCCATCTCTTTTACTTTTTAAATTGAGCAATGACAAGTTCACTGTCAAATGCCAGACCATAATGACCTCTTACAATTTTTTAATTTTACAAACAGCCTACATCTTTAAATATAGAATAGACCACCAACGTGTTTATGATATTAAAAAAATAACCATAAATATCTTGGGGATAGTCGCTGTAAATCCTTTATAGATCCCGAAGAACCATAAAGATCGATAGATCGTTGGGAATGTATGAATGATCTATAGATCACCACATGTTTTATTGCTTTATTACCTTGTAGAGTTTAGAGTGAAATTAATTGCCAGGAATTAATGTTTAGTTTCGAAATGTTACCGAGATTTTGACATGTAATGCGATTTAATAAGGCAGTTTGAACTTGGGTTCAACAAGAGCATTTTACAAGAGAATCTGTACTAAATAACAGTGCGACGTCTTTATCCGTTTCCTACACTTACTAGAAGTTATTAAACAACATTAGTTTTAGTATATGTGAAACCTGATAAACCTGTTTAGTATTTTTATAATAATTATTTATGTAAAGAATATGTGTATAAAATTTCAAAACTGTAGCATGATTAATCACAAAGTTATAAGCCTGTTAATGTTATCTGGTCGGCCGAACGAATATGTGGTCAATGTGCCATTCGAGCGACTAAAGAGTTGTTTTGCACCCGCAACCAGCATTGCGCTGGGGATTAATGCCTGCTATGACCTGCCGTGACACATATTATACTTATTGTCGGTGATGTCCAACTTGTGACTTTTTAAAATATTTCTGGAAAAAAATATAACATGGTGTAAAAATTATCAGTTACTGATTCTGAACAAACTATATTCAGGCTTCGCATATACTAAAAAATAATGTTGTAAATTTCGACGACGCCAGACTAGGTTTTTTTTGGCATGGATGGGTAGGATGACGGCAGTACGAAAATATGCAACTTCAAGCTGAGAGAAAAGGGTAGCTATAGAAAAATCCGACAGCTGCCACTCGCACTATCCTGTTAATTTCTAGTGTAGCGTTTTAAGCAGATCTAGCATCTAGCCTGCATATGCATTGGAAGTATGACCGGCTGTTTTGCTAAGCCAGACAAAGTTTAAAAACATAAGGCTAGGCAAATAAATAAGTTTACTGACATAGTTTTCTTGTACTAAATAAAATATTTTTTATGCTCAAAAAGATTCACCTTGCTAAAAGCCCTAGTACAAGATTCACAGTGGTGAACAATCATGGCGGGAATTAAACCATAGACAAGACGGTCAACATTAACCCTGCGGGAAACAAACGTCAAAATTTCAAAAACTAGTTTATAAAGACGTATCTTTAACAAAAACATAAAAATAAATTAAGTAATAATCTCAAAAATTCTCATCTTATCTTAATTAGGATGGTAATGGGTCAAAATCTTGAGATTTTTACTGAAATGGGACATAAACTTTATGATATAGGAACTTTATTAGGACCCTTGGACATGAGTGTCATTATGAAAAAGATAATCTGTCATTTTGAACGATTTATATTACATTGCGTATTTAAAATACAAAGTTTAAATATTGTCTATGGAAATGTAGCAATGTATAAGGTGGATATAGAAAAGCGTAGGTTCGTCTTTCTTGAAGAGTTTTATTTAGTAAAAGGTGGTACTAATTGATGTAAGTAATATGATATTATTTTATTCCATTTTAGTGGTGATCATATTTTTTGATTTTAAATGTAATTATTTTGTTTTATGACAATGATTTCTCAGGAAGGTAAGACATTCTTCAGTGATAGGATTTTTAAATATAAATGAATTCTTAATTTTATCACAGGGGTTACGCGCCGAAGTGCGGGTGTCCCAAATTTGACCCTCTCCACTCTTTCTTTTTTCTCTTAATAAAAACATTGTATATTATATAAAATAAATATTATATAGTAAATCATCTATCTATATTTCTCTAGCAAAAATAAAATGGCCGAAATTGACATTGATATTCCGCGCTTCTAGCGCAGTGCATAAGATCTTCTGATTACACACATAGCCATTATATTACAAATAGGGAATTGATTGTAAATTCACTCGGAGAACTACAGAATATGTTATTCTCACTAGCTATGAGGTTGAGAGCTAGTTAATATTAGCAAGTACTTACTATATCATCATATCTTTTATGCATTCGATATTTATATTGACACCAATATCTGGCGGTTCACACCCCTTTGTACAAATATAACCAGTTATTTACAAAGAAAAACTTTGGCAATTTACAAGAAGCACCGTCACCATACACCACACTCGGAAAATAAAACACAATCACAATTAATTTATTTTTATGTGTGTTAAATAAAAATTAAAATAAAACACAACAACACACACCCAGGACAATTGTTTGTGTGATGAGTACGCTCATTTGTTCTGTGTCTGGGTGTAATTTATGCATAATAATATACAAGTATGTTTATCAGTGGTCCAGTACAGCTCATAACACAAGCTCTTCTTAGCTTGGGACTAGACGGCGTTGTGTGATAGTTGTGTAATAAAAAAAAAATTGATCCATAAATGTCTTATTTTGTACTATTTATAGACTCACGCATGGTCACTATCTCACCTGATGGTAAGCAATGATGCTGTATGTAGACGACGGGGCACGCATCTCTAGACGAAATCTATACCCTTATAATTTGCAAGCTGCTGGACTATAGCATTTTTTTTTAATCTGAGGGGTCCACCTGCTTAGGTTATTTTTGCGCCTTTATGAATGTTTCTGTCAGTAGCAGAACCTTTGAAAATAGGTTGTCCAAGTGGCAACTGAAATATCTCATGTGCCTGTATACACCTTTTTTTTGATGACCTGTAGATAGTTGTCGGTCGTTGCGTACTAACTACCAACAGGTCATTGACTCACTTGATAGTGAGGCGCACTAGTTTATTAAGAGCCTATTCACTCTAGCCTTGATGATAAAATAAATAGACCGAATTCCCGGACATTTCCTTTTATAATCAGCCCTACTATTCTATAAACGTTATCCGCATCTAGATAACTCATTCCAACCGAGGCCAGGCTGTTTGACATGTATAATTAGCATACTATCACACCAAGATACGAAGGATATCGTGAGAAAGCTATGCCACGCACAGCCTATGCTTTGTGCAAATTTAAACTATAGCCGTTAGCGTTTGATTGTCTCTGGTTTTATGACTATACCGCTAGAATTGCACATGCCTTATTGCAATGGGACTTGAATATTTATAACCTATCTTAAGGATTCTTGAGTATAGGATTTTTTTTTCTCGATGTCGAAAATATCTGTTTTTACTGTTTTCTCAAAGGCTCTAATGTATATTATCGAAATTGAATAAAAAAACATTATAATTTTACTACCGTTGAATTCAATGTTTCAACGTGTTCATTTTTTGAAGATATAAAAATTGGTACATAATTTATATATAGTATTATTACGTGCAATAAAATCGAAACTTGATCAATTTCGATAGTATACGCGGGACAGTTGTTCTGTATAATCAATTGAAGTTTTGTCAATCAAGTGCGGTGTACTCAACTCCGAAGTGTTAATCGGTGTAACAAACCATTATTTACAAACTAATCCCATTCGAAATTCAAAAACACACCCTTACCCATGACACACGAGAAAAAAAATAACAAAACCTTGTCCTTGAAAAAAAAAAAAAAAACAACTAACCTCCTATCACATCGGCAGTGGGATATCGTATACGGCCTATAGTTGAAGTAACCAAATCTTCTTTTAAACATGCCGATGTTTAACCGGCAATGGTCGTGGGACCTACAGCATCTATCTTCGGCAGCATCAGCGCCGAGCTCCCCGTACTTCGCCGCAACATGACCAGCCCCGCACCATTTGGTTCCAGGCACTATGAAATTCTCCCTGAGTGATCGTCTGGACCTGTTTTTATTTTCATCGTATGTTAGTCTTCTTGTAAGCGATACTGTGATGACGTGTGCTCAAATATTTATGATATTTTGATGTAATTTTGAATGGAAACCTGATGTCGAAAAATAAGCTAGTTTTTCTACCAGTGCTTGGGCTTAAGCGATTTCTGAGAGTTAAGGTGGAACGCCTAGTCGTCTAACTGCTTAGTTTATAGTCAAAATTGGCGTTGAAGTCTACGGATACTTGCAAGCAAATTTGACCTTACCATGACATGTCGAAATATCTAGCATGCGAGTCGACATCCGGATAAAGCCGGACATGTTCAGGCTTTTTAGTTGTGTGTCCGGCCTGATGAAGCGGAGTTTGGCCTGTCCGACTTTTGTTAGGTTTTTTAAATTAGACCATTTTATTTAAGTTTTTTATTTGTGCTTATCGCTAGCGCAAGTGGAGCGGTCTAACAATTTTATCAGTCAATTTATTGTTCTTTCGTCAGAATTTAAAAATATATTGTTGTATAAATTTTTGACAAAAAGAAAAATATCGGCATTTTTACCCAATTGTGCGTTTCAAATGGTTGGCCTGTCCGGCTTCCGTTTCAAGACCTGGAAAACCTTGGTATGAAGGTACTCTATATACCTCCAAACCTTTAACAGTCGGCTTAAGGCCCTGATCGACGAGCGAGTAAAGCTCGCCGGTATAACATTGCAATACGAACGACGCGCCTGGCTCGCGACTCGTCGTGTTTGCTTCATTTTCTACTCGGCTCGTCGTTCAAAACTATTTTACTCGCTAGTCGATGAGCACCGACGAGCCGCGAGTAAAACCGACGATCTATAAAACCGCGGTATAGGCTCGTACGTCGATCATCCACTTTATGTTATCAAATAGATGGCGCTATGAGATCGTGATAGGGCCTCGGAGCTTAAAAATTTTGCGACATCAGGTTTACATTTAAAAGAAATATGTTTCAAAATTATGCTATTAAGTTTATCTTAGTATTCGCGTCTGACTGAGCAAATCCAACAGTGTAAGATAAATATTTGACACTTGAAATTTTATTTTTGAGTAAAGAAAATAGAATAGGTCTTAACATTAATAGCGAGGTAAATTTACAAATTGCCATTGTTAGTTTTAAATGATTCGATGAAATGAACGATGAGAATGAACGTAGGACTGAATGGTTTGATGAATGAGTAGGTTCTGAACAAAATTGATCAAATAGTGAAAGTTTTTGAGAAATTTGAAGTAGAATGTCAATAATTATAGCGATAGAACACAAAATAACTTGTACGTTTAGAGTAATGAGGTATAGGACAGAAAGATTCTTTTCCTTCTTTGGAAAGAGAAGAAACTCAGAGAGGTGTGTTTTTCAGAAATCGGAAGCTTTTATATCAAATAGACTAATTTCAAAATGTCGGTCAGTCCAAAAAAAAAGGGAAGCTAAATTGCACGTTCCAAAGCATAGATCTCTATGGAGAAGAACGTGCAAGAAACTCCATGGACACTCTTTTAATTCATATTATGATGTGTCTATTCCACAGCCGATTTACTTTTTAAAGCCTGGCCATTATAAAGTCACCTTCACTGTTCTTCAAAGATATTAACGCAGAGTCAAGGGAAGATTAAAGATATTTAGGGCCAAAGCCATGCTATGGCATTAATTGGTACTAAGTTTTAGCGCTAACAGTGCTAAATTTAGTTTTAAAGAACAATGGAGGCCCAGTCATCAAACCGGTTATTTATTTCATCACCACTGCTCTCAAAACGGTGAAGGAAAACATCGTGAGGAAACCGATATCTGCTAGAACCATAAATTCGAAAACATGTGACATCCGCCCCCCCCCTTTGGGTCCGCGTGATAGGCTGTTCCCTCTCCTAGAGAGGAGGCCTGAATCCCAGCAGTGGGAATATTATAAAGCTGATTACGCTAAGTTTTAGCCCAAACAATGTTATACTTAAAAATTTAACTAAAACGATGAATATTTTGAACAGAAACCTTAGGTTAAATATGAATGATGTTGTAAATGAAAAGCATTGCAATAAGTAATGAGGATGAGTTTAGTAAATGAAGGATATATTTCAGGGCATAAAGCAGTAGTTCTCCGTTTCAAGATATTGCGATAATATGGCGTAGTTCCATCTACGTATAAAATATAGTTGAGGTATAGGTATGTGTCAAAATGCTGGAGTTTAAGTACTAGTGAAAAAAAGTCAAGAGGTCATTCCATGGACTGGCTGTTTCGTCACGTATTCGAAAGTTGAAAATTGTAGGTAAAGGATGAAAATCGAAAGGAGATGAGCGTCGTGCGGGTATATTCCATATTTAAATGTCTTGAATCGTCATAGACAAGATAACTTTTGTCAAAGTTTCCAATTCAAGACATTTTGAATAGATAACCCGTTTGAAAAGCAAATATTGTTCTCAAAATAAAACGAATTTAACAGACTTTCGTACACAAAATCATAAGCAAATTTGTTTTATTCGAATATATAAGCTTTGCTTGGTAAAAATATAACAACTACCTAGCCAGAGAGCTTTCTCCAACTTTGTTTTTATTCTTCATCATATACTGTAGTTCTTCATGCCTTTTCAAGCATTCCATTTTCAATTTATCATAATCCAGCCAGTTCGAAATATCTGGCGGCAAACGGTCGCCATCTTTTAGTATTCTAAAAGTGACATTTCCAAAATGGCGATAAAACTTTTCGTCTCCGACGTTCTTTGGTTGTTTGTTCGCTATCCTATATATTTCTTCGTCTAAAGCTAGTTTTAGTTCTTTTCTTAATGTTTTAAGGAAGTTCCTGGCTGATTTTCCTTGTGTTACATATTCACAGTCTTGGATGTCACCATTTTGTGTGTAAATAACTTGTACAAGATGTCTGCCATCTGTTAGCTGACGGAGCTTTAGGCCGAGTCTGAAACAAAGAGAAAAATATTGATTAACTTTTGAATTATGGTTGTAGATAGTTGCAGGTGTGTTAGGCATTTGAGGTGTTGTATGCTCATTGGTAAAAAGAGACGATAAAAATAGTTATAATAAATTTAAACACAGGAGAACATTGCTCATCATCACGCCATTACCGATCCCTCAGGAGACGACTTAAGGGCCAGTTCTACTCATTTTGACCTTTTTTAAACCTATGGAAATCCACAAATATAAAAGAGAACACCATGAAAATTTATTTTATTAAAATTGACTATATGAAAACACGATATAAATTAGTTGGCTCGATAAAAAAAAATCGCGAATCTGACCCTAATTTACGATTTAAAACGTATTTATCTACGAGATTACGTTACGGAACTATTTGAAAGTTACAAAAAAAAAATAAAGCTTGTTATTTAAAAGCGCTTCGCAAGAACAAAAATCTTGAATAATTGTTGTTTTTTTTTTTTATATAAAAATAAAACCGCTGTTTTGGGGCCGCGAAGACGACATAATCCCGAGCGAAGTTCATACAAAAAAAAACAATGACTAGAACCGGCCCTTAAGGTGATTCTCGGCCGTCGTAGGCGCGGGCTTACGGATAGCGAGCAAGCCGTAAGAAACAAGCCCGATTCGGCAGCGCGCTATGTTCCACGAGCGCTTCAAAGGGATGTCAGAAAAACCGAAGGGACCCAGCAGGGTCACAGCCTGCTAGGTTTGCAGGAACGATTAAAAGAGTTACTATAACCCTAGAACGCAATGGGTACACCTAACTGTAGGAACATACATCGTTGAATTTTGATCGTTTTAATCCCGTGGAGGGTCGATCTAATACATGAAACACTATTGATTACTAAAGATAAAATTTCAAAATAAAGTACTTTTTTTCTAAAACTCGAATTAATATACGCTTGTACGAAATTAATTTCTTTAAGTAAACGAGTCAATGATCTTGTAGGTAGTTGTCGCTCGTTGCGTACTAACTACCTACAGGTCATTGAACTCGCCCAGCTGACGTTTACTTAAAGAAATTAATTTCATACATGCGTAAATTAATTCGAGTTTTAAAAAAAGTACTTTATTTTTTAATTTTATCTTTACAAATCGATAGTGTTTCATGTACCGAATCGACCCTCTACGTCACGTATGTGTTATTTATAAAAAGTAGGTAAATGAAAGGAGTTTTTGAGATGACTCCACTATATATATATATATATATATATTAGATAGAAAATAAAGCGGCAACTTCCGCTTAAATGATATCCTACATATCGACGGGTCCTACGTATACTGGTGTAACCCGCAAAACAGCGAAATACGTTTTTTTGCACCAAAAGCCTTAAAATTACCTTAACTTTATATCCTGTAAAAATTATATTAAATTATCAAGTAATTTCAAAGATACAAACTTGTAAACTGATATAAGTGACATCATTTTCAGCCACACGACCATCTACACTGATGTAAGTCACTTGCACCAGTGTAGGTAGTCGCGTACGGCGCGACACGTCAGCGCAAGTGCCATTTACTCTTGTATGCGCGCGGCGACGGAGTCGGGAGCACGTTAAACACTGGTATAACTGCGATTCGTTTTAGTTTACGCATTCATTTGTTAAAAACTATTCAGATTTTGTTTGTCTTGAGTAAGTAGTGGTAAGAAGTCACATCAATGAAGCACTTAATTAATGATAGATTTATTAGAAAATAAGTATAGTAAAATAAACACTCCAGAAAATTACGAAGGTAAGTATTAAGTCACATCTGACTTTTTTTTTTGTTTTTGTTTTGTTGTTATCTGATATAAGTTGCCTACGAGTACATTATTTTAATAATAATATCTATTTACTAATAAAATCAATCGAACACTATTTTTAATACATTTTAGAAGCAATTCACAGCATAATTATTTTATTATATAATTTTAAATTCTCCCTTACCTCCGAGTGCGGATTTTTTTGCTAAAGAGATGTCATTCATCAATAAGGTTATAAGTAAGTTTAAGCGACCCAGAAGATATGTTCGAGGAAACCCCTACAGTAGAAAGTTTATAGCGGATTTTACCAAACATTTCGTCAGATTCTGCCAAGTCCTCTGACTGCTATACCGTCCAGGAGGTGAGTGTGATTGTGCATAACAACTTTATAGAAGATTAATCTCAAATTCTACATCCACGACAAAATCCAATTTATGAATCACATGTATTAAAACAAAATGACCTTCCTGATGATGAAATTAATAGCTTATCCTCAATGCCTTCGCCATTATTTTCTTTTTCACCAATTTTCCAACAAACTGATGATGAATTTGACGATTTTTTGCTATTAAATTCAGACTACACTGACCTTTAAGTAGTCCCGCAAGTGTGCAAAGAAAAACCCAAAAAAAGAAAGATAAGGGCAGATTGCGAGAGAAGTTCCAAAATACGTGGTTTGATGAAAGACGCAAGTTCAATTTATACAGGGGATTAGAATTCTAGTCCTCCTAATTATAATGAGTCGAACGGGGAAGTTACATGAGAAGAAAAAAATAAAACAGCTTGTAAATGCCGCAAAAAAATGTTTTGAAAAAATTTCATTTTCACAAATTTACTCCATTTTATATGGCTGATCTGCAGGATCATTGTTATTGTTGACGAACAGACAGCTAAAAAAAGTGACAATGAAATAGCCAGCTGTATTTATAGATTAGATGTAGCTAACAAGAGTTTATTACCAATTGACAAGAAAAAATTGAAAGATTTTCAAGATCTTTGCAAGTCCAATGTCATTCCTGTGCGGTACCTACCATTCATTTTACAATAATTTGAAGATACCGATAACACTGAAGATGTCTCTGACCAGGTTAAATTTTTCGAAATCATAGTTGTCTTTTCCAACGTGTTGTTTTTATTTTTTTACTGGGTTTTCTATACCATTATCTACTATAATTATTGTTACGATAAATAACAATGTGACATATTGCCAATGTCTGAAAAACTGATTAAGTAGTACGTAAGACTCATTAGGAAGTACTAATGAAAATATAAATAAACAATTAATATAACTAACGAAAGTTCCTACTTAAGTTAAGAAGTTACATTTTACAGTTTTATAATTTTTAAGGTGGCAAGGTCATTGATTTTCATTTTAGAATGCAATAATACATTAACATCAAAATAATAATACCTATTGTCTGGAAAAGTCATTTATTTGAAATAAATTTTATTTTGTATTTTTAATGTTTTTATTTCATTTTCTGCCACACCCATTCAAATATTTAAGGTTAATAACAATGCAGAAAATTGTTGCAAGTAGTTTTCTAGTACTGAGGAAACTGTTGTAAGTGTTTAAAAGTCGATAAAAGAAGATGTTATTGTTAATACTATAACATCATATTAATCAATAGATTGGAAATAGCATGATAAAAGAGTAGAATCCTTCTATTTTCCTTTATTATAAGTAAAAGCAAGTACATTATATACTGGTATAAGTGGCCACTTGTATCAGTTTACAGGTTCTAACCATAGTAAAGAAAACAAGCTACATTAATGCAAGTGATGCTATTTTCCAAAGTATAAAAAGATAAGAAAAACCAATAATGCAGTCTTTTTCCTTAGATATTCAAATGTAACATATCAAAATTTCCAGTATTTCCATTGACTTATGACAAAATTACAAGCTTTGGAACCTTTAAACCGCTCTCCTGAACAGTTGTGTTTTTGCACTTGTACCAGTATACGTAGGACCCGTCGATATAGTCATAGAAATTCAATATCTTCAAGTTCTTTCGCTATAAAAAGGTGGAAATTCTCAAGGATGACCATACTTTCACCATCATCATTTTGGAAATTTTGGGATGTAATCAAACGCTTTATATCTTTGCTTTATAGTGTATGTAGTCAAGCACTAGTTTATATAGAAAAAAAAAAACATAAAATTATTTAGTAGAAGGAAATACGTTTTAACTTTTATAATAATAAAAGTTTAAAAAAAATTAGAAAAATAATCAACATTTAGAATCTCGATAATTGTACAAGTATAGAAGTAATTTTGTATATTTTTAAAATACATTATAGAGCTCCAAAGTTCACGTAAAATACCAGATTTTCAGAGGTCTTTACTTTTTTTTTTTTAACGTAGGTAAAATCATCCAATGACAAATCCCGCCCTTAGGTGGGGCGGGAAATAGTGTCAGACTTTTACTGACTAAAAACCTACCTTTCCATTCCTTGCCTTTATCCTGGGGCCCGTGGTGACAGTCTCACATAACCTTTGGCCCCAGTAGGCTTCGGCCCTGCTGGACCCCTACAGTTTGCTGACAACTCCTTGAGGCGCGCGGGAACGGTGCGCGCCGTAGACGACCTGAGCTCGGACCGGTCTGTTACCGTCCGCGAGCCCGCGCCTACGGTGGCCGGAAATTGGGATCGGAAACCCGGCGGCGGCGGCGGCGTGTGCGCCTTTGCCTAATGCGGTCGGCCTTCTCCTTTACTAGCATTACTGCTTCGCAAAAGGAGGCGACCGCCTGCCACTCCTCCTCGCTCCGGAGCATGGCTTGAACCAAGCCCCGGAGCGAGAGATCGCCGCCGATCGCCCCCACGAGGACACGGCGATGCTCTTCCCAAGCGGGGCACACCTCGACTGTGTGCTCCACCGTGTCCACCGGGCGGTCCGCACAGTGGCGACACCCGGGCGTCGTCTCCGCACGAATCTTGTACAGGTACGGACCGAACTTGCCGTGTTCGGTCAGCACCTGCGCCAAACGGAAGGTGACGACGCCGTGGGGCCTTTCCAGTCACGCCTCAAAGAGGGGCCTTACCGCCTCGATCGTGGCGTGCCCACAGAGGTCTTTACTGGATTAGTTTTACACAAATTTATAATTTGATTCCAATAGAAGCATAGATAATATCCACAAGATATCTGTGTATCCAAAATATCTGGAGAAAGATGTGTAATAACATCATAATCACGTAAGAGCGGTTGTATGAAAATGTACCTCGGGTTGACCGCTCTTACTACCAATAAAGGAACATTTATAATCTTGCTCACATACCAATCAAAGGTAAATCAACAACTAACGTATTTTATTGGTTGTTTTAATGACTTAATATCACATGTATCGTATGAACTTGTAATTAAAATAGCTTCGTACTTACCCTATCTCTGATTTTGAAACTGGTTTTCGATGGCTGTACAGATAGTTTTGAGATTTTAACATTCGACGTTTATTATGGGGCAGATATATGATTTTTGAAGCTTTTAAATCCAACATCACGTCTAAACGTTTTGTTCGTATATTTTGAAAAAAGAATATATATAGAAAACTAAAAAATAAACGAAATTAATTTCTTTAAGTGAACGTCAGCTGATCGAGGCTAATGAACTGTAAGTAGTTGGTACGCAACGA
This sequence comes from Leucania comma, assembly GCA_958295575.1. Lineage (NCBI taxonomy): Eukaryota > Metazoa > Arthropoda > Insecta > Lepidoptera > Noctuidae > Leucania > Leucania comma. The sequence continues at coordinate 3,858,774 of OY282492.1, read as the reverse complement.
CCGACAACTACCTACAAGGTCATTGACTCGTTTACTTAAAGAAATTAATTTCGTACATGTGTACCCTATTCGAGTCTAAAAAAAAAATCTTTATTTTTTAATTTTATCTTTACAAATCGATAGTGTTTCATATACCGAATCGACCCTCCGCGGAAATAAAACGACCAAAATTTAACGGTGTATGTACACTTGAGATAGAAATTATTAACTAAATGCACTATTGATAAATTCAGTTCATCGTTTGTCTTTATAACGTCATACGTCAAAAATGCACCGATCCATAGACTAAAAACTAGATTATGACGAGTGTAGAGGGGATGCAGAGTGGCTATTAGTCTATGCTCCCTGGGGATGACAACACAGGGGACCGAGATATAAAATATTGGGACAGATTTAGACTGTATAATATACAAACCACTATTTTGAGGGGAATATTAGAATTACTGATGTTATTTATTTTAAATTGGGAAAAAAAGAAAATCAATACTTAGATCGTTAAGTAAATATTTTGTTTTTATTTGATATAAACTAGTGCTTGACTGCGATCCCACCTGATGGTAAGCAGTGAAGCAATCGTTGATAGTGAGATACACTAGTTTATTAAGAGCCTATTTACTCTAGCCTTGAAGACATCTAAATTATAATATTAGATGGGAAGACCGTAGCCGGCCAATTATTCCAGTCTTTCGATGGATATGTCGTGGGGTCGTGGCCAGATCATAGAAATTGATCACTTCATGATATGGCCAAGTAAAACTGGCCATATCGTTTTAAACTTTTAAGTTTGATGATATTTAAATCCTCGTTTGGCCTACTTTCTTTAAACCCTTTTATTATCATAGAAATCCTACATCAATGATATGGCCAAACGAGGATTGACATATCAACAAAATAATAACGTTTAAACGATCTGGCCAATTTTAGTTGACCATATCATGAATTGATCAATTTCTATGATCTGGCCAAGACAGATATACACCCCTATTTTTTAATTAGTGCACAAAAAATGGGACTCAATCAGTACCCGTCACTGATCATATTTGTGTAGTTAAAAGTACAAAAAACGAAATCCCAAAATTGTCCACGAAAATTTGTCATTATTGGTAAATTCATAATTGAATCATCATTCATAACAAGTACTACTAGAAAATACTAAGCTCAGTGCTTTTCCATTTTTATTGACATTCTTTCATTCATAAACAATAACTTGTACAATGTTTCCATAAATTGAGTGAGGTTTTGGGATATAAACAAACGCTCATAACTTTGCTGTTTATGAATATTATGCATTGAGATTTTACTTAAATAATAACAAGACCTTTTCTAATAAGCCCTTTAATTATTTGCCATAATTAAAAAATAGTGGTGTATAAACTATAAAACACAAATAATCATCTTTGCAGTCGAAAGACGTCCACTGTTTGGTACGCCTTCCCCAGGTATCGCCACAACGACCGTGTGTGCGTCTCGCATGTGTCGGATTTCTGTGACTCTCAACAGGGGCCCTAGTCTGTTATTTTCATAATATCGTCATTCCAACGCGACCCCATTGTCATTTTAACACAAGCTCCGCTTAGCTTAGGACTAGACGACGTTGTGTGATAGTTGTGGAATATTTTTATATATCTTCATAATAATTCAATTTTAATCCAAAGAAACTATAGAACAAAAAAAAGCTCTAATAAGGAATACCCAATAAAATAATATAATAATAATATAGGGTAACTGGTAATTAGTGAACAATAATTAGACACGTGATTGTAGTCATATTAACAAACAACTTTTACTATGGGACGAAACCTGAAATCGTGACAAAGTTTAGTTCATTTTGACCAGTTAGGCAGACACAAATGTTCTGACCAGCAGATTTTTTTTTTTGCGAATTCGTGTTTCGTCCCATAGTTAAATTTGTTTGTTATCATGACTACAATCACGTGTTTAAGTATCGTTCATTAATTACCAGTCACCCTATATATTCCACAAATAGGTATCACACAACGCTGTCTAGTCTCAAGCTAAGCAGAGCTTGTGTTATGAGTACTAGACAACTGATAAACATACTTATATATTTCTAAATACATACATATTATAGATAAAACACACAAAGACACAGAACAAAATGATCGTGCTCATCACACAAACATTTGTCCTGGGCGGGAATGAATCTGTATATCTCTGTGGTAACTAAAATGCACCCCCATTACATCAGCTATCACTTTTCGCTTCAAATTCGCTCCCCAGCGACATTAAATTAATGTCGATAGCTAACAAATTAATATTTATTGCACTTTGTGCATCACTGTACTTGGAGGGCGATTCTGAAACCAATCGAATTATGTAGTTTGTTTTACATGTGCATTAGTTTGTGCGGTCGCAGTCACAGAATATTTTCTGGGTGCTGACCTTGGTATATATATACTCAATACTCAATACTTTATTGCATTCCATAGTACATATAGGTGGTATAAATATTGTCACGATCAATATGGACCCTGTCGGGCACAGCAAAGTTAGGAGAGAGGACGAAGACTAATTAATTATTATTATAGGTAATTACATGTGTAAAAGGTTATTAGATGTATATGTATAATATTATGTGGTGAATTATGTTACACATTTTAATTTATTTTTCTTCGAGGCCCCGTAACAGCGATTTTATTTTTTTTATATTTACGCTTTTTTATTTTTTGTAACTTTCAAATATCTCCGTGACGTAATCTCGTATCTCGTGACGTTTGAAATCGTAAGTTAGGATCAGGAAGTTTACTCTCGAGTTTAATTCCGATCGGTCGACATTGGAATTGTGACGTTAGGTACTCTAAAATCCGACGCTAGCGCTAAATTGCGTGACCTTTTTGGGTAACTAAGTAAAATGGGGGTTGAGGTTGGCGTGTGGTCACGCATTTTTAAACCAATTTAGCGCTAGCATCGAATTCAAGAGTACCTAACGTCACAATTTCAATTTCGACCGATCGGAATTAAACTCGAGAGTAAGCCCCCAGATACGAGATTTTTTATCTTGAGCCAACTAATTTTTATTTATTATGAAGAAACATTAAATTCAACAACTTTATAAAATACAAATTAAAACTATATATACACTTAAACCTACTCCTAACTAAAAAATGGCGTCATAGAACTCATCCGCATCGCTGTCGACTGGAAGTGTGCCCAGAAGTCTGGCGGCATTGCCACGTTGAATGGCAATGCTTAATCTCTGACCGAGGTAAAAGCCAGCCCTTGGGTCACGCGAAGTGTCAACTAAACGTTTAGAGAGATCTTTAAAAAGCGCATGAGCACTCGGTCCCCACGGCCCAAGAGTTTCAACCCCAAACGGCTCAAAAATATAACTGCCGACAAGGTTGTTATATTTCCGCCGCTTGAGGTTCTCCGCAGCCGCAGCGGCAGCACCAGCATAGCACGAAGAGCTAGGAAGATGGGATGGCGCAAGAGTGTCGACACAGGTAACTAATTTATATCATGTTTTAACTTTTATCCAGCGGTTGGTCATGTGGCCAATTTTAATAAAATATTTTTTCATGGTGTTTATATTTGTGGATTTCCAGAGGTTCAAAAAAGTTTTAAATATATAATGCATGTAGGGAAGATGTGAATGCTGAGATGGATGTGTGGAGTGTAGAGGATGGATAAAGTTAGAAAATGAAGCCAAGTCGAAAGGATCTTTTTTTTATAATAATATAAAAGATTTAAAAAAAAGTAGAATATAAAAACGGAAACAAGATACGCGCGAAAAACATAACCCTTCTTTTCTTGCAGTCGGGTGAAAAAACCAGTGCTTGACTGTATCTATCACGTAGATCCACAACTAACAAACTTTTTCATACAAAAATAGACTCTAAACATCGGAATTAAGGCCTATAGTGGCGTGGATGTGAGAGGACACCGGTGTCCTCTGAGCTAGGACAGACTATACAACAAACGTGTTTTTTTGCCGTTTATGCTCGATATTAATAGTTAACAGGTGAAACTAAAATATATTTAAGGTTGAAATAAATAGTGTCTAATGTTGTACTTGTACCTAAATAATGTTTTTTTTTTGGTGGGTAAATATCATCCAATGACAACTCCCACCCTTGGGCGGAGCGGGAGATTGTGTCTGACTTTTACTGACTAAAAAACCCACCCCGTTCCTACGTACCAGGGCCCTGGTGTACACTTTCACATTTACCCAATGCCCCAACCTAGATAATGGTAAGGAACCCTTCGTGCGCAAGTCCAACTCACACTTTACCGGTTTTTATACTTAACCCATTTCGATAACTACGTACAGAGTCCGAACTTTCTCCCCCAGGGGGTCTAATCTGCAATATAAACATCACTTTACTACAGACAGGGGACTTACTGCCTAAATCTTTTAGCAAACACACTGAGAGCTGGGGGGGAACTTCAGGCCTTAGGGTCCCCGTCTGCGGTTTGAAATGTTGCAGCCAAGACTTTAGGCGTTGACTGTACCTTGAGTCTGATTTGAATGTCATTTAGGGATATTTATTATTATACGAGTAAGTAAGCAATAAAGTAGGTACTTTAAAAAAAAATTGAATTAATATACGCATATAAGAAATTAATTTATTAAGTAAACGTCAGCTGAGCGAGGTCAATGAACTGTAGGTAGTTAGTACACAAAGACCGACAACTACCTACAAGGTCATTGACTCGTTTACTTAAGAAATTAATTTCATACATGCGTCTATTGGGATCTCATGGTGAAATGGCGACTGCGACTGTCGCAACCCAGTGCTGGGCACGCCTTAATTATGGCGGTAAGGCCCCTCTTTGAGGCGTGGCTGGAAAGACCTCACGGCGTCCTAACCTTCCGCATGTCCCAGGTTCTCACCGGACACGGTAAGTTCGGGAGGTTCCTGTTCCGGATTCGTGCGGAACCGACGCCCGGGTGCCACCACTGCGTGGACTGCCCGGAGGACACGGTGGAGCACACGGTCGAAGTGTGCCCCGCTTGGGCAGAGCATCGCCGTGTTCTCGTGAGTGCGATCGGCAGCGGCGATCTCTCGCGCCAGGCTCTGGTACGGGCCATGGTCCGAAGCGAGGAGGGATGGCAGGCGGTCGCCTCCTTCTGCGAAGCAGTAATGCTAGCAAAGGAGGAGGCCGCACGCGAGAGGCAACGGCCCACAAGGCCCAGCCACCGCGGGGATTCCGATTCCGATCCTGATTTCCAGCCAACGTAGACGCGGGCTTGCGGACGGCGAGCTATGGGTAGCTCGCTGTCCGACCGTCCGGTAAACATCCGGACCAAGCCCAGGTCGTCAACGGCGCGCACTGTTCCCGCGCGCCTCAAGGAGTTGTCAGCAAACCGTAGAGACCCAGCCTGCTAGCTGCAGGCAGGCAGGGTCGAAGCCTACTGGGGCCAAGGGTTTGCTTCGGAAAGGAAAGCCCGGCCCTGGTATCTAAGGCCACGAAGGAACAGGGTGGGTTTTTAGTCAGTAAGAGTCTGACACTATCTCCCGCTCCGCCCAAGGGCGGGAGATGTCATTGGATGACTTTACCCAACACCAAAAAATAAAAAAAACATGCGTCTATTAACTCGAGTTTTAGAATAAAAGTACTTTATTTTTTAATTTTATCTTTAAAAATCGAAAGTGTTTCATGTACCGAATCGATCCTCCGTGGGATTAAAACGACCAAAATTTAACGGTGCATACAACATTATTTTTGGTATATGCGAAACCTGAATAGTTTGTTCAGAATCAATAACTGAATCAATTCTAATAATTTTTACACCATGTTATATTTTTCCCAAAAATATTTAATTACAAGCCCCAAGCGAACGCCGGCGACCGCACACCTACCACCTTATTCCAAAACGCGATCAAAAATAGTTCCGGAACTATTACTAGGTTTAATCCCGATTAAACGCTATCTAAATGTAGTTTTCGGGATTATTACTAAATTGAATACCAATTAAAAACGATCTAAATGTATTTCCGGGACTATTATTAGGTTTAATGCCAATTAAAACTTGAAATAGTCCCGGAACTATTTTAGGTCTCGTTTTGGAATAAGGCGGCTATTGTCTTTCTATTGTGTCTCTCTAATTATGGTATTCAAATGATTAGAGAAGGTCACAAGTTGGACACCACCGACACTAAGTACAACACAAGTTACGGCAGGTCATAGCGGGCATGAGGTGCCAGCGCACATCTGGGTGCGGGAGCAAAACCATAATTATATTTGTGTGAACAATAAGTTAACATAACAAGCTTTTAACTTTGCGATTTTTCATGATACAATTATGACATTTTGTACATAGATTCTTTACATAAAAATACTAGACATGTGTTTCGGGTTTCGCATGTACTAAAAATAAGGTTGTATATACACATCTTAACTAATAAATAGTGTAGCTTAATAGGTACGGTCAGGGGTCAAAAGTGCAGTTGCACTCTAACAATGCTAAACTGTCTAAAATTTATTTGTTGTAGAATTCCAATGTTCTGCAACAAATTCATTCAATATTTTAGATTCTATGCTACAAACTAAATCGATTATGATCCATTGACCCTCTTTTTAAAAAAAAATTTCATGCTTTAGTATCGGTAGAGTGAAACTGCACTTTTGAGTCCTGACTGTACACATACAAACTGAAAATATTATTTTCCGTGAATTCATGAAAAAAATCTGTTGGTCAGTTTTACATTTATGTTTGCCTAACTGGTCAAAATGTATTGAACTTGGCAGTTTTTTTTCGCGCTTCCAGGTTTGGTCGCATAGTAAAAGTTGTTTGTTATCATGAATACAATCACGTGTTTAACTATAGTTCACTAATTACCAGTCACCCTATATAATAGATACGTAATTTTTTTAATTACCCTACACCTTACAATGATAACTGGGTAAATAAACCAATTTTCAACCGATCACTCGAAATAAGGTTCAGTTGAAAACTAGCGTCAGGCAAATACCACCTCGTAGTTGTCTGGCATTTATGCTGAACTGGACCTATTTGGCGCAGCCGGGAGACAAACAATGTTAGTTTTCTTTTAATTTAGTTTTTGAATTTTACGTGTCTAAATATGTAGTTTCAGCATTGTGTGTTTCTATGCCTTTATATACTAAGAAAGCCCTATATACTAAGTATCATTCACTAATTACCAGTCAATGAGAGAATTTAAATATACTTTTTTCCGGCCACCGTAGGCGCGGGCTTGCGGACGGCGTGCAATGAGTAGCACGCTGTCCGATCGTCCGGTAACCGACCGGACCGAGCCCAAGTCGTCGACGGCGAGTTCTGTTCCCGCGCGCCTCAAGGAGCTGTCAGCACACCGAAGGGGCCCAGCCTGCTAACTGCAGGCAGGCAGGGTCGAAGCCTACTGGGGTCATGGGTTAGTTCCGAAAGGAATGCTCGGCCCCGGCACAATAGGCTACGAAGGAACGGGGTAGGTTTTTAGTCAGTAAGAGTCTGACACTACTTCCCGCTCCGCCCAAGGGCGGGATTTGTCATTGGAAGATTTTACCTACCATAAAAAAAAAAAAAAACTTTTTACTATGGTGTAGACTTACTTTCTCATTTAACTCAATTTCATTTCAAGTTTTATACAGGATTGATATCCTGTATAGAAATTGACATTATATTGATATGATATTTCTATCTACAAATTATATAATAAATATAAATTAGCGGTCGCTGGTACAGTGGCGTTGACATCAATACGCGTGTCTCCGGGGAATAATGCTGACTGTTTTCAAGTGGTACAGTCGAGTACAACACTATTACGACATTATTTTTTTTCCTTTGACACTTTATACGATGAAATTAATGAACAAACATTTTTGTGATTTTTTTTAATGTAATGTTTTATATTTAATGTTGAGATTGCTTCTAAGTGTTGCAGCACTTGAATAGTGTTATGTATTGTAATTGTAATTTCTCAGTGCTTGTAATTTTGGCGATCCTAAATGCATAAATAAATATTTTTTTCTCTTTCCATACTAACTTTAGCAGTGGATGTCGAAATGCTACATTAGTAGAGTTTGTCGCGGCATGGCGGACAGAGCTCCGGCGGGATCTCATGGTGAAATGGCGAGAGCGACTGTCGCAACCTCGTGCTGGGCACGCCACGATCGAGGCGGTAAGGCCCCTCTTTGAGGCGTGGCTGGAAAGGCCCCACGGCGTCGTCACCTTCCGTTTGGCGCAGGTGCTGACCGAACACGGCAAGTTCGGTCCGTACCTGTACAAGATTCGTGCGGAGACGACGCCCGGGTGTCGCCACTGTGCGGACCGCCCGGTGGACACGGTGGAGCACACAGTCGAGGTGTGCCCCGCTTGGGAAGAGCACCGCCGTGTCCTCGTGGGGGCGATCGGCGGCGATCTCTCGCGCCGGGGCTTGGTTCAAGCCATGCTCCGGAGCGAGGAGGAGTGGCAGGCGGTCGCCTCCTTTTGCGAAGCAGTGATGCTAGTAAAGGAGGAGGCCGACCGCATTAGGCAAAGGCGGACACGCCGCCGCCGCCGCCGGGTTTCCGATCCCAATTTCCGGCCACCGTAGGCGCGGGCTCGCGGACGGTGGGCAATGGGTAGCTCGCTGTCCGTCCGTCCGGTAACAGACCGGTCCGAGCTCAGGTCGTCTACGGCGCGCACCGTTCCCGCGCGCCTCAAGGAGTTGTCAGCAAACTGTAGGGGTCCAGCAGGGCCGAAGCCTACTGGGGCCAAAGGTTATGCGAGAGTGTCACCACAGGCCCCGGGACAAAGGCGAGGAATGGAAAGGTAGGTTTTTAGTCAGTAAAAGTCTGACACTGTTTCCCGCCCCACCCAAGGGCGGGATTCGTCATTGGATGATTTTACCTACCACAAAAAAAAAAAAAAAAAAAAAACATTAGTAGAGTTTGTGGGGCTATTAAAAATGTTCATACCAAATTTATGCAAGGTAAAAGGACTTGACACTGGAAATATGATCAAAAATATTTAGTCGTACCTGTGATTATCACAACATCTGCCTAGTTTGGGACTAGATAGACTTAACTATATGTATATATAAAAGCGAAATACCACTCACTGATAAATCACGAAATCTCATAAACTAAAACACCTACAAACTTAAAATCTGGCAGATAGGTTGTAGACGTCCGCTAAAAATGGATTTTACGACACTCTACCCCCCCTAAGGGCCCGGGACCTGGTTCATGAGCCTGTTAATTTTGTTTTTTTTTTTTCATATTCATTCTCGTACTACCTTATCTTTCTAACGCCCTTGATTGACTGGTTGAGAATGCATAAGGCGTTAAGCATAAATAATGAATATAATATATCTATACTAATAAAAAAGATTTGTATTTGTATTTTTTTTAATGGTGTAACCCAAGAACTACTGAACCGATTTTAAAAATTCTTTTACCAGTAAAATACTTCTTTATCACAGAGTGACATTAGGCATATTTACTACTCTCATACGTATAAAACCACTGGCAGAAGCTCAAAGAAAGAAATGAAGAAGAAGAAAAAAAACAATAAATCAATAAAATAATCGAGATAGGAAGATCAATAAATAAATGATTGTAAATCTCAACAACTTTATATCAAAGCAATCTGTGCTTGTCTGTACGTCAAATAGTCTTGGCATTAGTGCGGCTGCGGCCACAAGCGAATCGAATGTGTTAAATGAAGCGTGTTGGCATCGACTGTACATTTGAGGGTCACGGCGAAGGGAGAGTATAGTGCAGTTTTAAAATGACGTATCTATTATGTTATTTAATTTTGAGAGATATTTGTGAAAAGGAAATATAAGGGGATTTTTTGCGAGAAAGTTTTAAAGTTTGGCCGTGGCCTTAGCCCTTTGTGAAGCAAACAGGTATTGGTTTGGTTAAATAAAAAAAAAAAAACTAGTTCAAATTATTATTTTTTACCGATTTAGGAACTGATTTTTCAGGCTGCTTTTTAGACACAAAAACACAACTATACAAAAACGTGAGCTTGCGGACGGCGTGCAATGGGTAGCACGCTGTCCGATCGTCCGGTAACCGACCGGACCGAGCCCAAGTCGTCGACGCCGCGTTCTGTTCCCGCGCGCCTCAAGGAGCTGTCAGCACACCGAAGAGGCCCAGCCTGCTAACTGCAGGCAGGCAGGGTCGAAGCCTACTGGGGTCATGGGTTAACTTCCGAAAGGAATGCCCGGCCCCGGCACGATAGGCTACGAAGGAACGGGGTAGGTTTTTAGTCAGTAAGAGTCTGACACTACTTCCCGCTCCGCCCAAGGGCGGGATTTGTCATTGGATGATTTTACCTACCATAAAAAAAAACTATACAAAAACGTTATTACGAGCTTTGTATTTAAAAATTACACAGAATTACTTCTCCCATTCTAGGTTGGAGCAAGAGGGCATGTCAGACTTTTATTATGCTACGTATTACTCGAAATCCCTACATATTATAAAGTATAAAAAAAAGTCACGCATGAATGCTAATTGTAGTAGTCGTTTGGTCCGTCTGCTAATTCTAGTAGTCGTTTGGTCCGTTCGTTAATTCTAGTAGTCTTTTGGTCCGTCTGTTAATTCTAGTAGTCTTTTGGTCCGTCCGTTAGTTCTAGTAGTCTTTTGGTCCGTCTGCTAATTCTAGTAGTCGTTTGGTCCGTTCGTTAATTCTAGTAGTCTTTTGGTCCGTCTGTTAATTCTAGTAGTCTTTTGGTCCGTCCGTTAGTTCTAGTAGTCTTTTGGTCCGTCTGCTAATTCTAGTAGTCGTTTGGTCCGTTCATTAATTCTAGTAGTCTTTTGGTCCGTCTGCTAATTCTAGTAGTCGTTTGGTCCGTTCGTTAATTCTAGTAGTCTTTTGATCCGTCTGTTAATTGTAGTAGACTTTTGGTCCGTCCGTTAATTCTAGTAGTCTTTTGGTCCGTCGGCTAATTCTTTTTTTTAGGCCGTGTTTACGGAGACGCGGCGCGTTGGGCGTTTCGTCGTAAATTGCAGCAAATGGCCGTGTTATCGCTCGCACAAACCCAAAGCTAAGGCAATGTACGACGGACCGCTCGACGCGACGCGCAACGCGCCGAGTCTCCGTTATCAAGCACTTAGTCTTTTGGTCCATCCACTAATTCTAGTAATCTTTTGGCATGTCCGCTAATTCTAGTAGTCTTTAGGTCGGAGGAAACGATTGTATTTTTGTTTGTAATTAATAAACTCAAACACTACTTTATCTATCGATTTTAAAAATTCTTTCTTTAGTACAAAGCTACATATTTTATCATTGAGTGAAATAGGCTACAGATACATTTTCTGCTTTTAGGCGAGCGAAGCCGTTGCCAAAACGTAGAAACAAATAATTAATTAAGTTAAAAAACTAAAAACAAATTCACTCTCACTCTTTGAATAAAAGAATGCACTAAAATCCTCTTACGTTTATATTGAGAATAGCGCCATCTATCGGTCCAGCGTCGAGTTAATCTTTATTGCTTGGTCCCACCGCGGCCGCAGACGGATTGTGGCCGGCCACTCCTAATGTTCTTAGTTCTAACACTTTGCAAGTATGCACTCCTGGTACTTTTTGGTTTGAATGGATTATGTTCACGGTAAGTGCTTTAGGGTTGTTGCAGGATTATTGGTAAGACGATGCTTCATTCTTTATTAATATCGCTTAGCGGTAGTGGCGGGGCGAGCTAGTGTACTTTTCCGCACTAGTGCGGAAACCAGTAAATTGCGTGTTTAAAAGCGGTAGCGATAGGAGCGGTTTTTCGAGTAGGTGTATTAAAAATGTTTTTTTTTCACCTGGATCTTTGGAAGGCTTACGAGAGGTGGAAGCCAATTTGCACTGTCCCCTGAGTACTTGTTTACGGAGACGCGGAATAATGTGGATAAGAAAGATGGTAAAGTATATTATGCTGTCGTCTTCTATCAACCAATCTGTGTTCCTGTTGTCGTCAACGCATCTAGATAAAAATCAGATAGCACGGTCAGTGCGTCCGTGCGTCCGAGCGTGCTCCGGGACACTGACGATCCGAATGCCCCTGACACGGAGCTATGTGAACGAGTTCGTACGAAGGATATCTATGGTACGAATTGTCCCTAACGGAACACGGCAGGGCCGGGTACCCAGAAATGTGTAGATGGCGCCTAAAGGCAATGTTTTTGAAATACACTCGCGAACATTAATTTTGACCGTAGATTACGAGAGAACAATAGTTAAACTGACGTCCATAATACTTAACAGTAATGACAGCACTGCCGTATTGCCAGTAATTGATAAAGTCGCCGCCATTGGCTCGGCCTGCGCTAGTTAAGGCGGCATTCCGCGGTTGCGCGCCAACGATCAACTGATAAACGCTGTGTCGTCGACACTTGGCTTTTAACATGCTTTGATTGGTTATCGAGAGCTGGAATTTGCTTTATTGATTCTTCACGCAATGGCTTTTTAGGGTACCGTACCGCAATTAGGTTTTAAAAGAACACTTTTACACGTCAACTTTTTTTCGTCTGTATAAACTAGATGAGGCCGGTGTTTCCTAGCTGACTACCCTAAGAAGAAACACCGAAACAAACTTGACTGGCCTGTTAGTCTATTAGTTAGAGGCCCTGATTGCTAAGCCGGAGGTCGTGGGTTCGATTCCCACCCAGGACAAATGTTTGTGTAATGAGCACGATCATTTGTTCTGTGTCTGGGTGTAATTTATCTATAATTTGTATGTATTTAGAAATATATAAGTAAGTTTATCAGTTGTCTAGTACCCATAACACAAGCTCTGCTTAGCTTGGGACTAGACGACGTTGTGTGATAGTTGTGGAATATTATATTATTATTATAAACTCAGGGGTCAAAACCTCTTTTAAAGTCCATACAGGCTAAGCATACCATTAGCCTTATTATGTTCCCACTGCTGGGACTCAGGCCTCCTCTCTAGGAGAAGGAAAAGGCTGTAATCCACCACGCGGGCCCAGTGCGGGTTGGTGGATGTCACATGAAAGAAAACATCGTGAGGAAACCGACATGTCCTAGAACCAAAAATTAGAATGTCATATTGACTAAAATTATACAAATTATTAGGATCTTATCAAATTGTCTACCTATTTCTTTATAGTTTCATTCGATTTTTATTCATTGATTGACATAACTACATAGCAATTTGATTTATTTAATTATTATTATTTTCTTTTTATGATATGTTGATTTTGACATTAATTTAATGGATAGTTTTTGTGATTTAAAAAAAAATAGTTATTAATGTAATTCGATTTAATTTTAATGTAATGTTTTAAATTTCATCTGATTTAATTTTAATTGTAATGTAATTCTGTATTTCTTTCTTACTCATCTTTTTTTTATTTTTATTTGTTATTAATTCTTTTCTATTATCTTCTATACCGAGAAACTGTGCAGTCGCAAAAAAACCACCTGCATATATGTTATCACCTGGGCCACCAAGATACAGGCTACGCCTAATTTGAGGCCTACGGCCCCTTCTATAGTGTACTGTCTGTCTTATTCTAATTGTTTAATTCTTTATTTTCTTACTAACTTGTGTGTGTGTCAAAAAATTATTATTATTATTATTTTCAGAGGCCTGCAGCTAAACAAGGAGTCATCCAAATATGGAGTAACGGTTTAGTAGCTACCAGTCTAGGTAAGTAACCAGTTTTCCGATGTAGAGCAATTCGACAGCTAAGCGAATTAATTACAAATAATTGTTGGCTCACTGCCATATTTAACCGTGGCAATGATTCGTATTTACTTCGCTTTTGATTGTCAACACGGCTATGAACTATGCTGTTTATTAGGCTATGATTAAATGGCATTGTTATGACGTGTTCCGGGCAAATAATAATTAAGACGGAACTATATTAGACCGATGCACATGTGGGCCACGCTTGAGTGCTTGTTTACGGAGACGCGGTGCGTTGGGAGTTCGTGGTACATTGCATCAGCGCGCCGCGTCATCACTCGCCCAAACACAAACATATGGCAATGTACGACGACCGTCCAACGCGCCGCGTCTCCGGAAACAATTCCTGTTTTTTACGTAGAACGACGTCGCGTGGCGCAAAGGAAACTGAAGAAATACAGGAGGGTTTTAGTCAGTAAAAGTCTTAACCCACAGCAGGAAAAGTTAATTTTGATGATTTCGAACCTCAAAAAATGTGTCATTTTTTTTTTTGGCTTTAGTATGTGTCCGGACTGCTACAATTTTTCCTATATTTAAAATATTATAAAGTTAAGTGCAATCGGACACACAACGACTTTCTTGTTTTAGGGCTTTATCATGAATATGCATAAAAGCAGTCGGGTATTTTAGTTTTTTAAATTGCCGTTTTTTAGTTTTATTTTATTACGATATCACTTTCACAGTAATTATGAATCTAACGACACCTCGCAAACTAAAATCCATCGAGTCGTTCAGGCCGCAGAGCGTGCCAAACATTTGAATTTAGCGCCGAAAAACCGCCATTTTGTTTTTTTATTTTGATATACCCAGTGTCACTCTCATAGTAAATACGAATCTAACGACACCTCTCAAGCTAAAATCCATCGAGCCGTTCAGGCTGCAGAGCGTGCCAAACAATTAGACACATATACATACATACTTTCGAAAAACATAACCCTCCTTCTGGCGCAGTCGGGCGCAGCCTATAGTGTCCTACTATAGGCTAGCTAAAGGATATACAATCTTATTTTCAACCTTTATCATTACTAACAGTCATCTCAAATTATTCGACAATACTGTTACACGTCTATATAAAAGGCTATCGTGATCGTACCTAACATTTTATTTCTAATCATATCCGAGGAGGAACGGAATTAGATGGATGGAGAGGAAGAGGGAGGCCGAAGAACAGATGGATGGATTGTGTGAGGAGTGATATGAAAGAAAAGGAAGTTAGTGATAGTGTGACGGCTGACAGGATAGAGTGGAAGAAAAAAACGTGTTGCGCCGACCCCAAGTAATATGGGACAAGGGCAGGAAGAAGAAGATCCGTGGAGGAACTGGCTCCAAAGATACAAGTATTTGTCATACTTAGTTTAGGAGTCAAATGCTCTTTTTTAAGTGTTCAGTGTTTGTACAATTATGTATTATCGTGTATTACTGTGTGTGTTATATGTACAAATAAATAAATTTATTATTATTATTATTGCTGCTGGGCAAGGTACTCCCTCCATTCCCTTCATTGTTTCCGGTTCTGAGGCACTTCTGGCTATTAGGGAAATAAAAATAAAAAAAAAAAACAAAACAAAATCCATTACTATCTCCATCGAAGGAACTTATGTCGAATCAATTACGAAGTCCATTCGTACAAGTTATAAGTAACATGATTTATAGTTAATCATTATTGAGGGAATACAAAGTTACGTTTGCCGTTTAAAAAAATATCTGTGATTGTGTTGTTTTAATTATTTTGGATAGAGATAATGGTTTATAAAAAAATATATTTATAAAAGAAAAAATAATAAACAAAAAAAATATATTTGACTTTTTAGACTTTTAAATGTTTTCTTTTAAAAAAATATTTGAAATATGTTATGTTATAATATGTAAATGTACCTACATATAAAGAGAAAAAAAAGTTTTTTTTTTATTAACCTGTATAAATAAAAAATGGTAATTTAAAAAACTAAAAAACCCGACTGCTTTTCTGAGTATTCATGAAAAAGCCCTAAAACAAGAAAGTCGTTGTAGCAGTCGGGACCCATTACATCATAGATCTACTGACTAGACCGCTGACTTTCTAGAATGGGTCCCGACTGCTACAACGACTTTCTTGTTTTAGGGCTTTTTCATGAATACTCAGAAAAGCAGTCGGGTTTTTTAGTTTTTTAAATTACCATTTTTTATTTTTTACTTTTTTTAGTTTTTTTTTTTACGATATCACTTTCACAGTAATTACAAATCTAACGACACCTCGCAAACTAAAATCCATCGAGCCGTTCAGGCCACAGAGCGTGCCAAATATTTGAATTTGGCGCCAAAAATTCGTCATTTTGTTTTTTTTTTTTATTTTGATATACCCAGTGTCACTCTCACAGTAAATAAGAATCTAACGACACCTCTCAAGCTAAAATCCATCGAGCCGTTCAGGCTGCAGAGCGTGCCAAACAATTATACATACATACATACATACATACATACATACACTCGAAAAACATAACCCTCCTTCTGGCGCAGTCGGGTAAAAAAAGATTCATCTTGATGATGATTGATGAATCTTGCTTACCATCAGTTGGGATCGCAGTCAAGCACAAGTTTATATATATTTTTTATATATTCAGTTCCCAATTCATTTTTTTTTTTTCAGTTTATTAGTGGAAAAATATTTTTTATTTTTAAGGGTTCCAAATTGATCACTTTTCTATTAAAATCCATTTATGACGATGGGATCCATAAGCAAGTGAGAGAAATTTTCTTTTTTAAAAACTTAATCAAAAAATATGTTGGAAAAAAAAATAAACATATACAAGACACCTAGGCTTGGGACGTGCGGGAATCGAACCAGCGACACGCAGTACAACAGCCAATCGCTTAACCACTGCGTCATTCGTGACGTCAAATGTAAAAAGCCTACATATTTGGGTATTTTATCATTCAATTCGGATAGGTTTAAAAATTGCGTAACCAAGATTAATGTTCGATCATCCATCTCAATTAAGACCTGGCAGTTTAGATATTGATCTCGATTCAGGCTAGTTTAATTCTAGATTTATGAACTTCATTCTAGATCAGCTATTCTCAATCTGCGGCCCGCATGACTTTTGTTATTGGCCCATCTAGTTTTTTTTTATACGGTAGGTAAAATCATCCAATGACAAATACCGCCCTTGGGTGGGGCGGGAAATAGTGTCAGACTCTTACTGAATAAAAACCTATCATGTTCCATTAATTGCCTTCGTCCCAGGGCCCCGGGTGACATTTTCACATAACCTTTTGTCTCAGTAGGCTTTTTTTTGGTGGTGGGTAAAATCTTCCAATGACATCGCCCGCCCTTGAGTGGAGCGGAAGATAGTTTCAGACTCTTACTGACTAAAAAACCCATCCCGTTCCTTCGTTGCCTTTCATACCAGGGCTGAGCCTTCCTTTTAGAAACAGACCCTTGGCCCCAGTAGGCTTCGACCCTACCTGCCTGCTAGCAGGCTGGGCCTTTACGGTTTGCTGACAACTCGCGTGGGTTCAGTGCGCGCCGTAGACGACATGAGCTCGGATTGGTCTGTTTCCGGACGGACGGACAGCGAGCTACCCATTGCCCGCCGTCCGCGATGGCTCATCTGGTGGTACCTTTGATTAAATCAAAACAGCGGAAGATAGGTGACTCGCCTCTAGCGCGTGGACCACTGAAATTGTGATAATTGTCACGATTTCACATCGGTAGCGACGATCACACACATTCGGCGACTAACGCTATTTCGCTCACACGACAGCACCGGCTCATATCTCTGTTCTTGTCTATCAGTGAATATAGGTAGGGTAGATGTGTGAGTTTCAAGTTCAGGTTTTCTGATTGGGATGTTAGCGCGTAACGTATGTTCCTTATAATATTTCAATGGGTGTTACTCTTTTTCTTTTATATGATATAAAGTAGTGCTTGACTGCGATTCGAACTGATGGCAACTTGGTAAGCAGTGATGCAATCGTTGATAGTGACTCGCACTAGTTTATTAAAAGCCTATTCATTCTAACCTTGAGGACACCTTGGTCTTAACCTAATTCTTAAACTAGTGCGACTCACCATCAACGAATGCATCACTGCTCACCATCAGGTGGGATTGCAATCAAGCACTAGTTTATAACCAATAAAAAAAAATTGGATCATCAATTAGCCTCTTCACACGCCTCTCCACCATATCCAACACCGCTAGATGGAATTTTGCAGGACCGGCCCAAATGTGGCTAAAACATTTTTTTTTTTACGCAGCCCGCTATGTTTCGTGAGTGTTTGCAGCCCCTATGAAAAAAAGGTTGAGTACCATTGTTCTAGATTGCCTAATACCTAATGTTCACTAGTGTCATAATAATAAATGGTGGAACGATTTTATCAGAGGTTCGACAACAGATAATTGCGAAATCTCATAATTTTACCTGGAATATTAAATCTATTAAAATGGACTAGTTTGTAAATGAAATGGGCTCACGATTAGAGGTAAAGTCAATGATATGGAAACGATTTTATTAAGGGTCTAGCCACATTACTAAGCCACGGCGTCACCAGACTGTCGTGTCGCGTAAATGCACGACATGGCCAGTGGCGTAGCTGCATTCGGCCCTGGGGCGAAAAAAATCTCTGGCCCCTTATCTTTACGTGGGGAATCATCAAATAACTTGTCAGAATTTTTACTTATTAAAACGAGTTGCCATGATTAAAGTAGTGTTGCAACCTATTTTATTCAGAACTAGCGACCCGCCCCAGCTTCGCACGGGTGCTATGGTGAAATTAAATATATTATGCATGTATTATACACATAAACCTTCCTCTTGAATCACTCTATCTATTAAAAAAACCGCATCGAAATACGTTGCGTAGTTTTAAAGATCTAAGCATACATAGGGACAGACAGCGGGAAACGACTTTGTTTTATACTATGTAGTGATAGTGATAAACCTTCCTCTTGAATCACTCTATCTATAAACAAAAACCGCATCAAAATCCGTTGCGTACTTTTCAAGATCTAAGCATACATAGGGACAGACAGAGGAAAGTGATTTTTTTATACATGTAGTGATTCGAAGGTAGAAGAATTTTTCATTAGCTCAAAGAGGATTGCTTATTAGGGGTTTTGGGGCCTCCCCAAGCTCCCGGGCCACTGCCCCACCTAGCCCTTCTTCGAAATTTAAAACTCTTTATTTCGAATGTCATCCCTAAATGGGAGTGAAGTCGGGGGCATAAATTAGTAAGACATAGGCCGAGGATTTCGTCGTACATTGCAGCAGCGGGCCGCGATGATGTGGGAGTACATGCAGTTGTACGTTCGACTTCATTCACTCATGATATCAATTTCACGCGGTCTGCTGTAGTGATTTACACACACATGCACTGCTTAGTTTGGGACTAAATGGCGTTTTGTGAAAGTTGTGGAATATTATATTAGTATTCGTATCCAAATTGATCAAAAACCAACTAGAACCAATTGTTGGCACTCGTTCCTTAGTTCATTCTCTCGATTCAAGTTATATCTCGACAGCAAACCATCTTTGTCGGCGTCGATACATCATTAATTCATTTTATTTCAAATTTCGAACACTTGTTCTTTTTTGAGTGATAGCTTTCTTAACGGCCAGTCGTGTTTGAAATCATTTGGAATGTAACTTATCGTATAGGAACTTTTTTTTTTAAATATGGCGGATGGGAAAGGTTGTCTGTCAAAAAACATTATCTTTTGGTTTTGAATTTACGTGTGAAATGGAAAACATTATAAAGAGTGACTGGTAATTAGTGACGGATACCTACTTAAACACGTGATTGTAGTCATGATAACAAACAAATTTTACTATGGCACGAAACCTGAAATTACGAAAAAAAAACTGCTGGTCAGCACTTATGTTCGCCTAACTGGTCAAAATGTACTGAACTTGCTGATTTTTTACGCGATTTCAGGGTTGATCCCATATTAAAAGTTGTTTGCTATCATGACTACAATCACGTGTTTAAATATCGTTCACTAATTACCAGTCACCAGTTACAATTTTTTCTTAAATTTTTTGGCTTGGATAGAAAGTCCTTAAGTAATATCTTCGTAATTAATAGTTAAACATTTGTTTAGAATATGGATGTACACATTCTAATGTTTTTATAGTATTTGGCAGCAAATGAATCAAGTCAACCTTCTCGGCAAACATCGCTGAGGTAATCAACACTACAATAAAATTCTCAGCTCCATTTCACCGAGTTCGCGCCTGTTTCAATGATTCCACATATTGTCCAGTTGCTCAGACAGTTGAGATACAAAACTACACCAATTTTACATATACAATATCCACTAGGAATCAATTTGTGAATAATTAAAACGGACACCGAGCTTCAAACACAAAACTTGAACTCATCATCATCATCATCAGCCTTTTAATGTTCCCACTGTTGGGACACAGGCCTCCTCTCTAGGAGAGGGAATGGGCCGTAATCCACCACGCGGGCCCAGTGCGGCTTGGTGAATGTCACATGTCTTCGAATTTTTGGTTCTAGGACATGCCGGTTTCCTCACGATGTTTTCCTTCACCGTTTTTGAGAGCAGTGGTGATGAAATAAATTACACAAAGTAATGCGCCTGGCTGGGCTTGAACCCGCGACCTACATCTCATCTCTTGAACTCAAACCATTATATTTCTATAATTTCTATATTTTCTAATACTCTCTAAAAGCAGATTTATCTAAGAAATTAATAATAAGCCTTAGGACTATTTCTCTTCACCTATTGCCAGTTACAATTACCAAAATTCTATAAATCTTTTTTCAAAAGAGTTCCATTACGAAATCTTCCGGTAGTTTTGCTCTATAGGCTATGCCTCTATGGTAATTACGTCCGTCACTGTTAGGGTAAGTTCACACCGAGACGCTACTGCAAGTATGTTTATTGATACAATGTAGAACTTTATTGGCTATATTAAAAGGTGCACATTTTAAACCCGTTCCATCATCGGACCATCAGACGCACGGCGGGCGATGCGCCACCGGTACATGATGGATGTCGTGGCTAGATCATAGAAATTTATCAGTTCATGATATGGCCAACTGGCCAGATCGTTTTACATTTGATGATATATCAACCCTCGTTTGGCCATATCATTGATGTAGGATTTCTATGGTAATAAAAGGTCTGAAGAAAATAGGCCAAATGAGGATAGAATTATCATCAAACTTTAACGTTTTTAACGATCTGGTCAGTTTTACTTGGCCAAATCATGAAGGGATCAATTTTTATGATCTGGGCACGACCGATATACCACCCATACGCACAAAACGTTTTAGGAATACATTCATTGTGCGTACAGCTAAGGAGTGGAATTCCCTGCCGGAGTTTGTGTTTGCTGATAGCTACCACCTAGGATTATTTAAGTCAAGAGTGAATAGGTTACTTCGAGGCAAGCGCCCACACCTTCGTTTTCCGTTAGGTGAGATAGTGGTCAAAGCGAACCTATAGTTAAATTGTTATCACAAGGTCATTAGGTAGTGGACAGGACGCCCTGGTATGCGCTAACCCTTACAAAGAAGCGTCAGTAGCCGCGGGCTCCGAGATAAGTGGGTAACGGTAGCTCTGTAAGCGTTTGTGAGGCAATGAGTCCATGGTTTACAATAATTAGCATTCTTTGGGGTACTATGGACTTTCTTCTAAGTAATAAGCGTTGTAGTTTTACCTCATGATTGTGGATAAAGCCCGGTTTCCACCAAAGCGGAGAGGAGTGGACACGAAAGATGTGTATGAATAAAACAATCCGATTTTATTATTTCCACATCTCTTCTCCGCTTAGCTTTGGTGGAAATGGATCAAGCGGAGAGGAGAGATGTTTCATTTTTATATAGAATTTCGTGCGGCGAGCAAGCAAGCAGTGCGGCAGAGTGAAGAAGCGTCTAGTCGGGCGGCCGGGCAGCGCACGTACTTGCGCACCCCACGCCTTTTGTCTCACAGCTCACATCTCTGCTACACAAAGCTCACATCTCCTCTCCTCTCCGCTTCGAGAGAAGAGTAGCGGAGCTTTGTATAGCAGAGATGTGATCTGTGAGAGAAGAGGCTCGGGAATAAGGAGCGCGGTGCCCGGCCGCCCGATTAGACGCTTCTCCAAACGCCGCACCGCTTGCTTGCTCACTGCACAAAATTCTTTAGAAACATGAGACATCTCTCCTCTCCGCTTGATCCATTTCCACCAAAGCTAAGCGGAGAAGAGATGTGGAAATAACGAAATTGGATTGGTTTATTCAAACACATCTTCTCTCGTCTCCTCTCCTCTCCGCTTTGGTGGAAACCGGGCCTTAATCTTGGTTGTAAAGGGTTTTGCGAAAACGTTTGAAAGAGCATAGTCAACTAGAAGAATTGAAGAGAAGAATTGTCTCTGTAACGACCGGTCGTTACAGAGACACTTGTGGGAGGCCTTCCAACGCTGCGTCTTCCGTTATGTGGTCGCCACTCCAGAACCTTTCGTCCCCATCGATCATCTCTACTTTGAGCAATTTGCCCTGCTCACTGTCACTTAAGTTTGGCAAGATGGCCTGTCTGTTGCCTTTTGCCTATGGATTTCGTCGTTCCTCATAAAACAAAAGTTGACTAGTAGAAAATGCCTAAGGCATGAAATTCGCCTCTGTACTTTCGTGTAGCTTAGCATATAAGTAATATAATAATATAATATAATATTTCACACAACACTGTCTAGTCCCAAGCTAAGCAAAGCTTGTGTTATGGGTACTAGATAACTGATAAACATGCTTATATAATTCTAAATACATACATATTATAGATAAATTACACCCAGACACAGAACAAATGATCGTGCTCATCACACAAACATTTGTCCTGGGTGGGAATCGAACTCACGGCCTCCGGCATAGCAGTCAGGGTTAATAACTACTAGACTAACAGGCCAGTCAATCGGCAGTCAGCATCAGCCTTATAATGTTCCCACTGCTGGGACTTAGGTCTCCTCTCTAGGAGAGTGGATGGGCCGTAATCCACCACGCAGGACCAGTGCGGGTTGATGGATATCACATGTCTTCGAATTTTTATTTCTAGAACATGCCGGTTTCCTCACGATGTTTTCCTTCACCGTTTTGGAAGCAGTGGTGATGAAATAAATTATTCAAAGTACTGCGCCTGGCTGGGTTACCACTCGCTCCCATTTCCAGGCAATTACTGTCCATCCCAGGTTGCCTGGAAGAGATCGCAGAGTGCGATAAGGCCGCCCATTGTATATGTGTGTTTTAGTTTTAGTTCCTTGTTTTTGTTCATGTTATGGTGTACAATAAAGCATATAATAAATAATAATAAATAAATAAATAAATGAAGCGTTTGTAATTTTGCTGAGTATACCGTTTTGCACTCTTTGCAGGCAAGCAATATTGCTATTACTAGCAGCCCCACATATTTGAATGCCGTATCAATGATCAATGTCCTACATTCAATTTGTTTTTTTTTTTATACACCGGAAATAGTAAGCCCAGTCATCGTCAATTTGTTCCCATCATAGTCCGTATCAAAACAATTACTTTTTCAAGTTATTTATCGAATGCTATACGAAACAGTCGTAAGCAAAAAGCGTGGAACGTACCGTTGCTTATTTGGGCGCCTAAAATGTCGCTTCTGTATAAAGCTGAACTTCGGTGATCTGTGGGCTAAAAAGGCCACTTTAGCAGATCTGCATTCGGAAAATAATATGAATCATGTCAAAAATCGCAAAATGGTCACGAATTGGCAGTTCATATATATATACGTAAACAATATTCATATTAGGTATGATTCTGCAATGCAATTCATCTATTTGACAGTTTTTTTTGACAGACGGGTCTAAATGACCGCACATTCGTAAAATTTTACTAATATTAGCAGCATTGCTAAAAGATCGTAAGCATGACAGGAATTCAGGAAATGAATTGCTAAATGTGACCTTGTTAGATTTTTTTTTTTAATATTTTATAAACTAGCACTTGACTGCAATCCTACCTGATGGTAAGCAGTGATGCAATCGTCGATGGTAAAGCGCACTAGTTTATTAAGAGCCTATTCACTCTAGCCTTGAAGACGCCTAAATTATAATTGGCCGGGAAAACCGCAGCAGGCAAATTGTTCCAGTCCCTCGATGTACGCGGTATAAAAGACGAGGCAAAACGGACCGTGGAAGTTTCAACAACGTAAGGGTGGATATTCGCCGTACGCCGGATCCGCTGTTGTTAAAGCATTATTATTGAATGTCAATTAGAGAATTGTTAGCCTGTCAGTTTTCTACCGTTTACATATCGGGGAGTGTGCGTTAGAATTGCACAATTTAATTCCACCAAGTTTGTTCCATCACCGGACCACTAGACGTACGGCGTTGCGCTATCGGTACATGGTAGACATCCCCACCCATAAGTACAAAGCGTTTTGAGAACACATTCATTGTGCGTACAGCTAAGGAGCGGAATTTCCTGCCGGAGTCTGTGTTTCCTGATGGCAATCAAGAGTGAATAGGTTACTTCTAGGCAAGCGTGCTCCATCGTCAGCCAAATCATCACTTTCCATCAGGTGAGACGTCAGCCAAATCATCACTTTCCATCAGGTGAGACGTCAAACGCGAGGCTATGAATAATAAAAAAAAGATAAACATCATTTTAAACATTGATTGTCAAGGCCTGAAGAAACGTCAAACTTAAGTGACAGTTGGCAGGGTACTTTGCTCGCAGAACAGATAACAGATGGGACCGAAAGATTCTGAAGTGACGACCACGTACCGAAAGAGGCAGCTTTGGAAGGCCTCCTACAAGGTGGACCGATGACCTGTTGAGGGCCGCACACAGGAAAGGTCGTATTAGCGGCACTTGGGGGAGGCCTATGTTCAACATTGGACGTCATTCGGCTGAAATGATGACGATATTCAAAAATTTCAAGGAGTAAAATTGAGTTCTCTCCACACATCGTCAGCTTATAGGTACGAGAAATGATGTGGCTAGTGTCTTTAATTAACGATATATCTCGTATACGAGATATATCGCACCTTACTATTAACTGTTGCATCACTGATTACCATTTATATTAATTTAAAAAAATGTGGTAAAGTAGCATTTAGGGTTCTATGCCTAAAGGGTAAAACAGGACCCTATTACTAACATGTCCATTCGTCTGTCACCAGACTGTATCTCATGAACCATGTTAGTTAACATTTGAAATATTCACTGATAATGTATTTCTGTTGCCGTTATATCAACACGTACTAAAAAACAGAATAAAATAAATATTTAAGAGAGCTCCCATACAACGCCGTTCTTTGATATGCACGGTACGGAAAACTTCGTGCGCGAGTCCGACTCGCATTTGCCCGGTTTTTTTGAGTTTATTTATTAATAAAAATAAAAATATTTTCTCTTTATAACATTATTATAGGGACAGGGAAGTTTGGAAGGAGAAAGGGGAGGCCTTTGCCCAGCAGTGGGACACACAATAGGCTACTAAAAAAAAAAAACATTATTATAGATTTATTAATCACAAAAAAAAAACTTACGCGACCTCAAAAACGTAACGAATATACAAAACACATTTTAGGCGCCCCGAAAAAGTTCAAAGCTCTCTTAAAGTTTTTTGTGAAACCTTTTTTTGCTAACAACCGAATGATCTTTGATTTTGTTTTATGGACTGTTGCTATATCATTTAAATGAATATTTCTGTTTATTTGACATACATTGCTTGTTTTGTACTTCATAGGGAGTAGAACCTACTTTTAGAACTGGCAATGGATGACGATTTCTTTTTTGTTTTAACATTTTTGTAAAGTATTTTGTCCCAGACAGTTGACAATTTGTAATGCTTTATTTTTAGAATTATTAGTCACTGAAATCTTATTCATATAAAATGATCAGCGTCTCAAGATGAACGTCTATGACCAGTGTGTGTTGCCAGTGATGACATATATGGCTCCGAAACGTGGTCGCTTGCAATGGGCCTCATAAGAAGAATTTAAGTCACCCAAAGGGCAATGGAAAGGTTAAAAGTTTTCTGCGTGATCGAATCAGAAATGAAGATATCCGCAAGAGAACCAAGGTTGCCGACATAGCACGTAGAATCGTCAAACTTAAGTGGCAATGGGCACATTGCACGCAGAACAGATGGCCGTTGGGGCCGAAAGATTATGGAATGGCGACCGCGTACCGGTAGACGCAGCATTGGAAGGCCTCCCACAAGGTGGACCGATTTCCTGGTCAGGGTCGCTGGAGTCCGATGGATGCGAGACGCACAGGACTAGTCGTTGTGGCGACGCTTGCGGGAGGCCCGTCTTCCTGTTGACTTAGAATCCTGAAATTTGGCATGAAGCAAGGTATCATAGCACAAATACAGGAAAAAAACTGTAAATTTGTAGGTATGTCACCAAAAAAAAAACGATTATGTAAAATCTGCGAGTCGATTCCAGAATTGCACTGTATTTCAAAATATAAAACCTAGATTTTATCAGACGAAACAAACAAATCATAAAGTATCACTTACAATCATTACCCACAAACCAGAGACAACACTACAATCCCAGAGGAGCGCGCGAAAACGGGGAATCCATTTTGTAAGTTTGACATTTCAACGCGGCGCATGGCGCCGTTTCTAATCTTGTTGGCGTTGTTTCGAACTCAGCTTATGGCCGAGCTTTGCTTCGGTCAGTGTTCGCTGCCGATTTTATGAGATGGAGCAATGCTAATGGTAGGTTGTTTGGGGAGCAAAAATTTGGACAGAAAGTTGCTTATAATTAGGTTTTCGTAGCTCAAAAGCAAAGAAATTAAATATAGACTACCAATACATAGGACATAGCGAACAAAATCGTGATCCGATAGTTGTTACCTAGGAGTAGTAAGTCGCTCAGTCTAGTGTGGACGACTGGAACTAACTTCAGTTTATTTTCGTAAATATTTTTCATATTTACCTACTCTGTAATTAATTAGAATTCAATAATTTTCGCAATTATTTCAAGAAAATAGCGTAAAAACATATAAATTACAAAAATTCGCATGTTTACCATTGCAAGCTAGCTGACATAGCATGACAGTTTTTCTAAGACATTTCTTCTGATGTCTGCTCTATTGTATCTCTTTATTCTCATTGCTCAAAAGGAAAAAAACGGAAGTCTTGGGGCTTTTACTCTCGAGGTTAATTCCGATCGGTCGACTTCGGAATTGTGACGTTAGGTACTCTTGAATTCAATGCTAGCGCCAAATTTGTTTAAAATTGCGTGACCACACGCCAAGCCCAGGCCCTAGTTGGCCCTAGCATTGAATTCAAGAGTACCTACCTAACGTCACAATTCCAATGTACACTCTCAATATCAAGGGAATGAAAGGGTTTTTTTTTCTTTCATTCTGTCCTGTCACCCGTCACGCTATCACTAACTCCCTTTCTTTCTTATAACTCCTCACACAATCCATGCATCTTTTCTTTGACTTCCCTCTCCTTCCTTTATATGTAAACTCAGAGGTCTTTTAGTAACATGAGTTTCATCCCTCCTCTTCACATGATCAAAGGAATTAAACGATTCCCATTCAACTCAGGCGCCATTTTCAATCTTCCTCTAATATGCTCATTTCACTTTATCCATTCTCGTCTCACCACACATCCATCTCAACTTTGAATTGGGTTTATTGACAGTAATAGAAGCTCGCACAAAATCAGCTATGTTTGACTACAAGCTGCCTACAACAAATTGTCATCCAATGAATCTTCTACAAATCTAACCCGGCCTTCTGCAAAGTTATTGGGCTACTTAAAAGCTCAAAGTTCAATAATAACGGCACGAAAACGAGTGATAATTGAAATGCGCACGCGATGTGTGCTTTGAAGAACAACTTAGGAAATAAATCAGAAGGTGAATTTTGATTTCAAATCATGCATTCTAGGACCACACACCTTTTCAGGAACTTTCCTGAAAAGGTGTGTGGTCCTAGAATGCATAATGTAACTCTTTTTCGCCGTCCGGAGCCGAGCTCGAGTTATCGACGGCGCGTAGTGTTTCATTCCTTAAATAGATGTCAGCAAAACCGTTGGGGCAGGGTCCAGTAGGGCCGAAGCCTACTGAAGGAACTGCAGGATTACGGGTTTTTTTTTATGGTAGGTAAAATCATCCAATGACAAATCCCGCCCTTGGGTGGAGCGGGAAGTAGTATCAGGCTCTTACTGACTAAAAACCTACCCCGTTTTGCCTTGGTCCCAGGGCCCGGGTGCCATGGGTTTTACTCAGGGAGTGATTTGATAATTTGTCAACCCAAAGGAACTATAAAACGTGAACGGAATATAAACATCACCTAAAGACAAACCTGTACTAAAATAGTACATTGTGATACAAGTGCAGAAAGTTTGTCATTGCGAGAAAGAATTCGCACGAGCCGTAGACGAGTGTGTTATGGAGTCGAGGGCTGCAGTGACTCTTACGACTCGAACTCAAACTCAAAATCGTTTATTTTACATAGGCCTACATGGGAACTTATAAAATATCAGAAGCTAGCGCACGGTTCCAATTGGTCGTTTCCCATGGAGAAGAACCGGCGAGAAAATCCTAGTGGGGGTTGACCAGCGCTTCGTGTGGATCGAAGTGCGCTCAGCCTGATACGAAAAACAACTTTACTGCAATAATATCGTAGCGGGGGCGAGCACGCACTAGTGCGGAAAAATGAAAAATGCAAGTGTGTAGTCCATTGCGTGCCTAGAAGCGGTGAGATTAGAGCGGGTTTTCATGTAAGTGTATTGAAAATTATTTTGAATGAGCACGCACTGCGCACGCGCTTCTTTGACGTCACGTAATAAGTTTGTTAGTTTAGAACTGTACCTCTACCATGAGTTTTAAGCAATAGTATTCGTCGCTACTCGATATCGACGCCGTAAATATTTTGTATGGCAAATTTTGCAGCGCCTCTAGCGGTCACTTGCAGAACTTGTACTGTCTTTAAAAAAGCCGCTTGTAAGTACTTTAAAAATTGACAAATTGCATGTGGCGCCCGGACAGATTCCTAGATTGATTCAAATGATGATTATATTCGCGTGATCGGACACAATCGTTTTTTTTTGTCACATGTAAGACACAACGAAAACGAAATGAGAAAAATTGGAGCAATTTGGAAGCGGTTTAGCTAGAATGAAGATTACATAATCCAAAAAAACTTTTTGATATAACAGTAGAAACTTTGTCATTGCGATCGAGGTGGAATTCGCCCGA
The DNA here is from genome assembly GCA_958295575.1 of Leucania comma. NCBI lineage: Eukaryota > Metazoa > Arthropoda > Insecta > Lepidoptera > Noctuidae > Leucania > Leucania comma. The sequence continues at coordinate 3,829,984 of OY282492.1, read as the reverse complement.
GCCTTAGGCGAGGGTGTTATGGAACAGTGGTGCAGTGACTTTCTACGTACATTAAACGACGCTTTTCAATACTCTTACGTAAATGTAAATAAACGGGAGTTGATGCGCGACTCGTGGGGGTCGCTTAACGCCCACCCTAACACAATAAATGATGGCGGGGCGAGCTCGCACTTTTCCGAACTTTTTCGCGCTATGGCGGTAAATATATGAAATAGTACATTTTGATACAAGTACAGAAAGTTTTTCATTGCGACTGAGGTGGAATTTTATGGAGCCGAGGGCAGCAGTGACAAATTTGCATGTGTATCAAACGACGTTTTTTCAATTCACTTCCGACACGTGGGACGCGCGCCCTGCCTCGATAAACAATTTTATTACAATAAAATTGTGGGGCGAGCAGACGCACTTTTCCGCACTAGGGCAGAAAACAGTAAATTGCGTGCCTAAAAGTGGTAGCGATACAAGCGGGTTTTCGAGTATTGAAAAATATGTTTTTCTTTCTCTTCTTTGTTTATATTTTGTGAAGACAGTGGAACTTCTTTATTCATTTAACTAATGGCAGCATCTTGATTCACTTGCGTGTGAGCATGCGCGCGCACATAACGCGGATACTTTCATCTAATCGTTTGAGGAAAAGTGTGTGGTGTGATTTTTTTATGTGTAATTATTGTTTGTCATTTTTATGTATGTTTATTGTGTTTTTCAATTGACGTTACTTCATTTAGGTGCGGGATTGTTCGAAAGAGGTATCGTAACCTTGGAACGCGGTGGATCAACCCCAGGTCAAGACTAGTCCGGGGTAGCACCAAGTCCTAGTCACACTGCATCCACAATCTCCAAAGCAAGTGTACGAGAGAAAGCAGGGGTGGTTTTAATCAGTAAGACTTACCCCTCCATCCAGGTCATCAGGGCCTCAAGTCTGCTATTACAATAGTGGCAGAATGGTCTATCATTGGTTTCATAATTGTTGATTTTGTCAAGTTTTGTAATCTAATAATATAATGGTGTCATTATGACTTTGCAATGATCAACCACTGACAATCTATTGAAAGAAATGGTATAGAATGGTAATCTCGTACTTACCTACATAATGACAAATGAATGTCTGCCTTAGATCATAACAAAAACCAAGCACTGATATAATAACAACAACAAAACACTGAAAACGTAGGCCGCTCTAAATACAACCAGTAAGAAGTAATGTCACTTTGACTTTGACAGCTAAAAGACCACTGACCGCCCAATGTGTAACTACTATGAACTTTTAGCTGCTTTTAGCAAAATGACAATGGAATCGTGTTGGAATGACGAATTTATAAAAATAGCAGTCTTGGGCCCCTGGTTGACAAAAGGTCTACATTCATATGTACGTTCGCTGGTTCTCACCGAGCATGGTCAAAAACAAAGACAAAATCTTGTAGCTCAAAGACAAAAGCACAGACCAAGTATGGAGGAATTGGTTTGTTCAATCTCCAACATTCGGAAAGTTCCTGCACCGGCTTCGTGTTGAAGTGATGCCCGGATGTTATCACTGTGTGCACCACCCGGAGGACACGGTGGAGCACATGATAGAGGTGCACCTTTTGCGAAGTATTAATGCTAGCAAAGGAGGAGGCCACATGCGTGAGGCAACAGCCCTCAGACGGCTTGCAGACAACGAGCTCACCATCTGACCGTCCGGTAACCGTCCAGATCAGGCCCAAATCGTCGACCAAGTCCACGCGCGCCTCAATATATCAGCAAACCGTAGAGGCCAAGCAGGGTCGAAGCCTACTGGAGCTTAGGGTCTGCTTCTGAAAGGAAGATTCGGCCTTGGTATGAAAGGCAATGAGGTAACAGGAGTAGGTAGACAGTAAAAGTCTGACACTAAGTTCCGCTCCGCCCAGGGGTGGGAGATGTCATTGGATGATTTTCCCAACTAAAAACAAGACCATTATGGACACAGATATAGATAGACATAGATAACGCAAGCATCACGATCTGTATGAAAACCAAGCGTGCCATTTTTTGACTAACCTATTATGACGTCACAAGCAATATTTAGTGAAGACGCCGCCGCGTACGGCGTCCCCCTCGCTCCACCCCCACACCAACAGCACAATTAACCATTTTTATATTTTTAACTGTGTACATTTTTAGTACAGCTAAAAATGTACACTGAGACTAGATGAGGAAGAAAATGTACGATGCAGACTGAGCGCGAAAGTGACCACTTACGATTTTTGTACGTAAGCTGGGCACGCGAAGTAGTTGCTCTTGCGTTATCTAGGTATATCTATATCTGTGATTATGGACCATTCAGTTATCCATCGCATTGTAGGGTTACAGTAATTCTTTCAAACGATCCCGCTGTAGCTAGCGGACGTAATGCAGTCTGTTTGCACTATCATTTAGTTACTAATAAGCAAGATAGATTAGATAAATGCTAGAACAATTGATCATTTCAATTAGCAGTCGATCGGATACGTGAGGCTTTGTTTGAATGCTCCAGTTAAGTTCATGGCCAAGTGATTAAACGAATGCTCAAGTCGAAATGGTGCAACCACCTTCATACTTTCGTAGAGGCCCAGCCTGCTAGCTGCAGGCAGGCAGGGTCGAAGCCGCAGGGATCAAGGGCCGTTTTCTGAGAGGAAGGCTCAGCCCCGGCACTATAGGCAACGAAGGAACGGGGTAGGTTTTTAGTCAGTAAGAGTCTGACACTACTTTCCGCTCCGCCCAAGGGCGGGATTTGTCATTGGATGATGATTTTACCTACCATAAAAAAAAAAACACCTTCATACTTTTGTACCTTTTATGGGCACTTGTAGAATATAAATGTTAGGCACTTTGGAGCTATTCACTTATTACGTAAGACGATCACTGTAGACTCCGCAAATTCTTAGATTACTTCTTATTGTAGCGACATCTATGTCGTCACAAATGAACTAATCCTGCATCGCGCAAGTAAGATTCGCGGCGCGATTGGAACATATAGAACAAACCCGAAATCATCTATCGGGCAGTAGCCCACCAGACATAACACCCGTCTGGTCGGAGGATCCTCCCTTTTCAAAGGAGGTATGTGGGACTTTACTCTCTGTTTCACTACCTCCAAACTGGTGACCCTCGACAAAGAACGTCAGCGCAGCCTTCGTGCAGCTACTACTTCGTGACGTCATCATCACTTCCTCAAGCTTTCGAGCAGCGAGCCATACAGCCAGCACCCACGGCTATATGGGTATCCTGACCACCAGCATGCCTCCTTGGTCATACCTGGTCATCACCCTCAGCCTCATCAGCGACCTTGGCTAAGCACTTGCACCTTCGGCCAGTCACATGAAGAGCCTTGAAGAACCTCTCCTGGTCGACGACAGCAGTCAAGCCTTACGACGCACAGCACCGCTACGACTCACTGGAGCCAGCCGCACCACTCCGACTCACTGGAGCCTGCAGCATCGTATCCCGACTCACTGGGATAGCACCACCCCGACTCACTGGGGCATCACCGCAGACAGTTCCGACTCACCGAGAACTATGCGGAATCCGGTTCCGACTCACTGGAACCAACCATCATTGGCTTGGCACGCATCACAAGACGCATCAAGAAGCATCAAGAACCATCGATCTCCGATCTCCGGAGGGGAGTGATGTAGCGACATCTATGTCGTCACAAATGAACTAATCCTGCATCGCGCAAGTAAGATTCGCGGCGCGATTGGAACATATAGAACAAACCCGAAATCATCTATCGGGCAGTAGCCCACCAGATATAACACCTGTCTGGTCGGAGGATCCTCCCTTTACAACGGAGGTACGTGGGACTTTACTCTCTGTTCCACTACCTCCAAATTATCATGACTCACTTTTTATGATTATTTTTGTTGTCCTGTCTGGTACAATATTGACTGGTCTACATTGTCCTTACATAATTTACTAATGAATACTGTAATATGAAGATATTGTAATATAAAACTTTTTTTTAAAAGAGTAACCATGAAGTTTCTTGCCGGTTCTTCTCCATAGGAAACGACCAATTTGGAACCGTGCACTAGCTTCTGACGTTTTATAAGTACCCATGTAGGCCTATGTAAAATAAAAATATTTTGATTTGATTTGATTTGATTGATTTAAATAAACTAAGTAAACATCAGCTGAGCGAGTGCAATGACCTTTAGGTAGTTAGTACGCAACGACCGACAACTACCTACATGTCATTGTACTCGCTCAGCTGATTTTTATTTAAAGAAATTAATTTCATATATACGTATTAATTCGAGTGTTGGAAAAAATTTAACATGGTGTAAAAAAAAATTGGAATAGATTCAGTTAGGTACTGATTCTGAACAAACTACGAGTATTTTCGGGCTCAAACTAAAAATAATGTTGAATAACTCCATCGCTTTAACAGATCAGTTTAGGTTGTCAAAAGAATAGCTTTAAAATGTCGTGGTAGGACTCAGGCACCCACTAACCGTAAGGAAAAGGGCGAAAATTATTTTGAAAAGTTGCTTAACAATTTTTTTCCCTGAGTGTACTATCAAATACACTTCGCCCTGACCACCGTTAAGTTCATTATTGCTTGCACTCGAAACGAAAACTGCAAAGGTTTTGGTTTGCCGCCGCGCCGCAGGATTCAAGCGGATATATTTTTTAAGTGATCAGGTTTTTTTTTATTATTGATAGATTCGCGCTTGACCGCTATCTCACCTGATGGAAAGCGACGATACGGTCGACGATGGAGCGCGCTTACCTAGAAGAAACCTATTCACGGAGTCTGTGTAGCCATCAGGAAACACAGACTCCGGCAGGGAATTCCACTCCTTACCTGTACGCATAATGAAAGTGTTCCCAAAATGCTTTGTGCGTATAGGTGGGATGTCCACCATGTACCGGTGGCGCAACGCTGTACGTCTGGTAGTCCAATGATGGAACGGGCTAGACGGAATTAGGCTATGCAATTCCGACGCACACTCCCCGAAATGTAACCGGTAGAAAACCGACAGGCAAAAATTACCGCGACAGTACATGGTTCAAAAAGTTCTCAGCCTATTACTTACCTGTGTCACTATTAATCAGAATTATTCGCATTCAAACAGGCTTGTGTTTGTAGGTAGTAAAATACTTTGCACGTTATAGGAGTGGGGTCACGATTTTAACGCAATGTCGCTTTGGTTTCAGACAACGCAGTAGACTTTAGGTAGTTGTTTGAATTGGGTACATGACTATTCTTCTTTTTAAGGTTCAGTACCCAAAGGGTAAAAAGGGGACCCTATTAGGGACCCTATTAGGCGCGGGCTTGCGGACGGCGTGCAGTGGGTAGCACGCTGTCCGATCGTCCGGTAACCGACCGAGCACAAGTCGTCGACGGCGCGTTCTGTTCCCGCGCGCCTCAAGGAGCTGTCAGCAAACCGTAGAGGCCCAGCCTGCTAGCTGCAGGCAGGCAGAGTCGAAGCCTACTGGGGTTAAGGGCCGTTTTCTGAGAGGAAGGCTCAGCCCCGGCATGATAGGCAACGAAGGAACGGGGTAGGTTTTTAGTCAGTAAGAGTCTGACACTACTTCCCGCTCCACCCTAGGGCGGGACTTGTCATTGGATGATTTTACCTACCATAAAAAAAAACCCTATTACTAAGACTTCGCTGTCTGTCCGTCTGTCTGTCACCAGGCTGTATCTCAAGAACCGCGACGGCTAGACAGTTGAAATTTTCACAAATTATGTATTTGTGTTGTCGCATAAGTATTCTTAGTTACTTAATATGTAATTTATGTACACATACTTCCTACTTATTTACCTATAATATACATTATGTTACTCTATTGTTCCCGCCGTTCGTTCGGCCGTTTTGCACGGATGTGACGCATATCTTTTCGTTAAAATGTTATGTTTGTCAAATTTTTAGTTGCGTCATTCCGTGTAAATAAACTGTTTTTCTTTCTTTCTTTCTTTTCCCTTATTCCCTGTTAGAAAATATTTCACGGCATCAGAATCAATTTACAAAAAATAAATATTGAAAATAATTGACATTTTGGGTCATTTCGATCGGCCGCCCGCACAGCCCATACCGCCTGTCAATCTTTTCAAATTCGGAACGCTATATGAAGTGACGTTTCCTGCGGCGGTTTTACTTTTTTAATTAGGCCTTCTATGGGCAACGGCACAATTGGAAACTGTCACATTGTCTATGGTTTGAGAGGTAACGGACCTTTTTGGATGTGGGCAGTGCGGGTTTTGGCGTTGTGAAATCAATTCATACTCGTATGAAGATGCATTATGAGATTACAAAAGCAATAATCTGTTTAAGTTCTTAGTGAAGTTCTAACGAGCATCGTAATTTAAAATAATGATTTACTATCGCTGTGCGTTATATTGAAAGAAATAGTAAAAATTATTGTGGACACGCAATGTCTTTTTTTTTTTTTCAATGATGATGGAGGAGGAGGCGGCCGCACGCCTGAGGGAACGGCCGTCACGCCTCAACTGCCGAATTCTCGACGAGGCTTGCGGACGGCGAGCAATGGGTAGTTCGCTGTACACCGTCCGGTAATCGTCTAGACCGAGCCTGAGTCGTCGACGGCGCGTCAGCAAACCGTAGAGACTCAACAAGGAAGTCTACTGGGGCAAGGAAGGAACAGTAATGGAGTATAGTCAGTAAAAGTCTGACACACCTTCACGCTCCACCCAAGAGCGAGAAAAGTCATTGGATGACTTCCCACTTAAAAAAAAACATATATGGTTTTGGATGATACTTGGCACGCTGTGGTCTGAAATAAAACACGGAATACATTTTTTGTCCCAGTAGTATATTCTCGTAATACGAGCAAACCTTCTAGCAAAAACTAGTTAAAAACAATTCAACATTGACCGTGGGTGTTTCTATAGATCAATGATAGTGCAACATCATTGCTTTCGCCAACACTTTCTATAGTGAAGTGTGGGAGTGAAAAAGTTAGTAATTAGTCTATGGTCGTGCATTGTTGGCTCATTTGATAGGTTATTATTAGGCTGTTTATACAACTACGGACAGTGGCGATTGATTGACTTTTTATTTATTTATTTAATAGTTTATGTACACACATATACATAAACAGAAAAGACATTATTATAAAAATTGTACAAAGGTATAGCTTATTTCAGAAAGAAATTTCTTCCCGCAGACCTGCGAAAGGAGAAATTGGAAGAAATGTAGACGATTGTGTGCAGAAATAAGAAAAGAAGAGATAGTGAAATCTAACATTAAATTCATAAATACTTATATAACTATACATACCTTATACTAAAAAAGAAATACATATTTATTTATCACACTAAAGAGGAAAGATAGTGCACTTTTACTTTGGCTTTAAAAAGTGAAATAGTTAATAGTTAGTTATGTTGTTGAATTTTGACGTTTTGTGTGAATTGAATGCACTTTTTTTTTACCCATTTTCGCTGGAGGAATGGTTATGTTTTTCTAGACTAGAGCCTAAATGGTTTATTGCATTTTTAGTTGAGAGGTGTCTTTAGCGGGGATACGATGGATGCGAGACGCACAGTACCTCTACCATGAGTTTTAAGCAATAGTATTCGTCGCTACTCGATATCAACGCCGTAAATATTTTGTATGGCAAATTTTGATTCTGCAAGTGACCGCTAGAGGCGCTGCAAAATTTGCCATACAAAATATTTACGGCGTCGATATCGAGTAGCGACGAATACTATTGCTTAAAACTCATGGTAGAGGTACTGGACCGTTCATTGTGGCAACACTTAGAAGTTCCATATGTTCAACAGTGGACGTCATTCGGCTGAAATGATGATAATGGTGTCGTTAGATTCGTCTTAGCTGTCAGAGTTAGAGTGTCAAAAAAAATTCCTCTTACTACATCAGACTGCTTAGAATGCCTTGTTTCGAACTATTTAGTTGGTTTTTGCGGTCGGGTTTTAAGAGACTGTCTACTTTTTCCTACTTTGTTTTTTTCTTTCGTTTTTTCATAGGTAGTTATTTTTATTTCAACTGTTAAATAGTGTATCATTGTATGAGATTTTTGTGAAAAAAAAAAATAACTAGATGAAGACTCAAAAAACGCTGAACTATCACGATTTTAATACTAGTAAATTGGAACAAGGAGTCAGAGGATTTTTGGAAAGTTAATGACAATAGAGCAGTGGTGGCCGAGTGGTAAAGGCCTTGACTTACGTGTTGTAGGTCACGGGTTCAAACCCAGCCAGGTGCATTACTTTGTGCAGTTTATTTCATCACCACTGCTCTCAAAACGGTGAAGGAAAACATCGTGAAGAATCCGGCATGTCCTAGAACAAAAATTTCTAAGACATGTGACATCCACCAACCCGCAATGGGCCCGCGATGTAGATTACGGCCCATTCGCTCTCCTAGAGAGGAGGCCTGAGTCCCAGCAGTGGGAACACTATAAGGCTGATGCCAATGACAACAACAGCCTTACCTACTTCTGATTACCCTTTCAAGGAACATGATGTGATGATATTGGGTACATATAAATGCTGCACTTTAAATGGAGCATCAATGTAGGCCATTGGACAAGTCTAACTTTATGATGAGATTGTTTCTCGTTCGCCAGACATCTTAGATGCCTGTGGTAGTAAAAATGGATGCGGTATTAACTATATGCCTTTTTGGTTTTTAGTTTTAGTTCTAGTTAGGGAATGCCGTCCGTTTCACTTCAATCGACGGCCATTTTGACCACAGAACACTATTATATAATATGCTTAAGGATTTTGATTGTCAATAACTTTTAACAGCTACTTTAATTGTTATGGTTTCTAGGGTTTTTTTTTATGGTAGGTAAAATCATCCAATGACAAATCCCGCCCTTGGGTGGAGCGATTAGTGTCAGACTCTTACTGACTAAAAACCTACCCCGTTCCATTCTCTGCCTTGGTCCCAGGGCCCAGGGTGCCATTTTCACATACCCTTTGACCCCAGTAAGCTTCGGCCCTGTTGGGCCCCTACAATTTGCTGACAACTCCTTGAGGCGCGCGGAAACAGTGCGCGCCGTAAACGACTTGAGCTCGGACCGGTCTGTTACCGGACGGACGGACAGCGAGCTACCCGCGCCTACGGTGGCCGGAAATCGGGATCGGAATCCCGGCGGGTGGTTTCTAGGGTACCATAAATCCGTACCCGAAGGGGAAAACAGGATCCTTTTACGAAGACTCCGCTATCCGTCCGTCGCTCTGTCCGTCTGTCACCAGACTGTATCTCAAGAACCGTGATAGCGTGACAGTTGGAATTTTCACAGGTGATGTATGTCTGTTGCCGCTATAACAACAAATACTAAAAAAAGAATAAAATAAATATATTAATAGGATTCCCACACAGCAAACATGATTTCTTGGCAGTTTTTTGCTTCGATATTAATAACGACAACAGGTAGACACTTGAAATATTTAGTTATAAAATAAAATAATAATATATACACCCCTATTTTTTAATTAGTGCACCAAAAAATGGGGCTCAATCAGTACCCGTTACTGATCATAGTTGTGTAGTCAAAAGTACAAAAAACGAAATCCCAAAATTGTCCACGAAAATTTGTCATTATTGGTAAATTCATAATTGAATCATCATTCATAACATACTAAGCGCAGTGTTTTTCCATTTTTATTGACATTATTTCATTCATAAACAATAACCTGTACAATGTTTGAGTGAGATTTTGGGATATAAACAAACGCTCATAACTTTGCTGTTTATGAATATTATGCATTGAGACTTTACTTAAATAATAACAAGACCTTTTCTAATAAGTATTTGCCATATATAATTAAAAAATAGTGGTGTATATTTTTAAAAGTAATTTAAAAAATTATAAAAATTCCACGTGCAAGTAGAAAGTTATCTCAAAAAAACTTACTTCAAGTGTAAAAAGTATCTCATGTTCTATGGACACGGTCAATCCATGCACAAAATTTCATCCAAATCTGTTCAGCTAAGCGTAACATAAATAAATACAAAATAACTTTCATCTTTATAATGTTACTGCGATGATTATTTCTGCACAGCTTTGCACTTGTAAATGTCAAGCATCCCACATGAAACCGACATTGCCTTTTTTGGACTAGATGACGTACGTAAATGCACAACGCTCAATACCTTTCTAATCTAAGCCTAGCTTCTGCCAGCGGCTTCGCTCGCGTGAAAGCAGGTTTCTTCATAAAAATGTCAAGCCCTGGATGTGAATTTTGTAAAATCTCCTTTTTTAGCGCAACGTCATAAAAGGAAACCTTGTGTTAATTTCACAGTCCTAGTCCCAGTAGTTTCGGCTGTACGTTGATATGTCAGTCAGTTTATTTATAATTATATCATCATCATCATCATCATAAGCCTTTTTAATGTTCCCACTGCTGGGACTCAGGCCTCCTCTCTAAGAGAGGTAATGGGCCGTAATCCACAACGCCAGCCCGGTGCGGGTTGGTGGATGTCAAATGTTTTCGAATTTTTTGGTTCTAAGACGTGCCGGTTTCCTCACGATGTTTTCCTTCACCGTCTTGAGAGCAGTGGTGATGAAATAAATTGCACAAAGTGATGCGCCTGGCTGGGTTTGAACCAACTCGTAAGTCGGGATCGTTACCAGTCAGTCACCACTACTCTCATTGTAATTATGTTTTTTTTTTCGTAAACTTTTCCATATTTTCTCACAGTTTAAACCTTCCCTGAAGTATGATGAATATTTCAAGACTAAAATTGGCCAAATCGGTCGAGCCGTTCTCGAGTTTTAGCGAGACTAACGAACAGCTATTCATTTTTATATATATGATTATTACTGCGTCAGCCGCAAGCGTGTAACCCGCCTTATCCCATCTCAATTGACACGTATCCCACTAATGGAAATGGGCTTTATTTTATTTTTTTACTTTTAATTAATATCGTTGTTCTTTAATCTATGGTTCCATAGATAACGCCCAGCACCGTGTCGAAATAATCGATATGATATTTAAATCGATATACGATTCGATTAAAATAATAGATAGCGTATTATTTAGTTATGGATGCTCATTTGTTTTGTGGCGGAGAAATTTCTTTTCTCTCTATAGCGCATAATAATTATGATTGGATGGTGGATGTACGTACGAACTTATATCGCGGTTTTAAAAAACGTCGGTTTTACTCGCGGCTCGTTGGTGCTGATCGACTAGCGAGTAAAACAGTTTTGAACGACGAACCGAGTAAAAAAATGCAGCAAATACGACTAGCCGCGAGCCAGGCTCATCGTTCGTATTGCAATGATACACCGGCGAGTTTTACCGAAGAGCCATAAGACCGCGGTTTTACTCGCCCGTCGATCAGAGCCTTTAAGTGGGTTATCGATTTACTAGCCAATACCGCGGTTTTAAAAACGTAGCTTTTATTCCCGGCTCGTTGGTGCTGAACTGCAGATCGACTAGCGAGTAAAACAGTTTTACTGTGCCAGGCTCGCTAATTCACAAAAAATCGATATTGCAATGATACACCGAGCTTTGCCGACGAGCCATAACACCGCGGTTTTACTCGCTCGCCGATTAGTGATCTCTAAGAAAACACAGCGCTGCCGCAACGACGACTCCCAAATAGGATACATTGAATTAACAATCCAATGTAGTAGGTCTATTAGGTTGACAATCCAATGTATCCTTTTGGGTGTTCGTCGTTGAGGCAGCGCTGCGTTTTCTTAGAGAATACCACCACAGGGCCTTTACAATTTTTAAAATTATTGCCAGAAAATCTGACACTAATTTTACTAAAGAGTATAATATTGTGTTACTCTGTTTGGAGGTATGCGGAAGAGTAAAGTCCCGAAAACCTCTGTAAAAAAAGGAGGATCATCTGACCAGTCGGGTTTTATTTCTGGTTTGGGCAACTGCCCGATAGATATTTTTTTTATGTTTTTACATGTTTTCTTTCTTTTGCAAGGTCTTATTAGAACAAGTATATGAATAAATCTGAAAACTAAAAATTTGTATGTCACAAAACAAAACTTTTTTCTATTTGGAAAAATCTTCGAGAGTCGTTTCGGGAATTGAAATAAACTCGATTCAGGAATGGCACCCTCAGTGTGCGAATCCGACTCGTACTTGCCCAGTTTTTTTATTATTATTGTTATACTCTTTATTTTATTTATATAGGGTGACTGGTAATTAGTGAACGATACTTAAACACGTGATTGTAGTCATGATAATAAACAACTTTTACTATGGGACAGTGGGACTAAACCTGAAATCGCGAAAAAAATCTGTCAAGTTCAGCACATTTTGACCCACAGAACACAGAAAGACACTAGAAGTAGCTTGAGAAAATGTTTGTACCAGAACCGGTGTCACCAAACTCACACATTTACGATTTACTCTTACTGCAAACCGGAAGATACGATTGGCTAAAACAAAAATTGGGCGTAAACAAATAAAAAAAAAAAATGTTATACGAAATGCAACTTTAATGTCAACGATCTATAAATTAAATTGACAAAAACAAGAAAGAAATACATCTTAGACTACCAAGTACCGCCACTCGTCGCTAGATGGCGTTGTTCAGTATGAACTGTAACTTTATAAAAATAAGGGTGGTATTTGAATGGCGTATCACTGACACAAATGCAGGTCGCTACTCAAATAGTGACGTACCCTAATTCGATCTTAATAATATCGATAGTATGAAAACAAACATAAAATATAATGCGAAAAAATATCGTATGCTATAGTATTAAAATAATGAAATTAATATGTAGTAGGGTAATTTCTAAACGTAGTATAAAGGGTATTTATTTGCATGTAAATCAAATACCTTTTTGTTTGTATTTGTTCATTTTATACTGGGTAAATGAAGAAAAATGCTGAAAACCTCGCAATGTTTTATTATTACATTGCTATTTGAGTTTAAGACAATATAAAATAGTGAAAAGATTATTATATTTGTATATTAATCTTTTCACTGTTTTATATTGTTTGATTTTGATCAAAGAATTTAATTAAAATATTAACGGGCACTTTTAAATGATCAAAGTTTGTTGCCCGTTTTAAAATTTAGGTTATGTTATTTATGTTGAATACTACGGACATATAGGTGTAACAATGTAACAAGTATTGCAATTTCACAAATAAGAACTTATTATAAATACGTAGTGAAAAAGGTAATTTATTTTCATTGTGTATTTAATATTGAAAATACAAAAATAAACTCTTTTACAAAAAAATACAACTGACTTCAAAAAAACTAAATAATGTAAAATAACTTTGATTGCGGAAGTCGGTGTTTAGGGTTTGGTTTCTTCATTTTTTGACATTGACTTCCGAAATTAAAGTTATTATGCATTCGTTAAGAAAAGTGTGATCGGACGAAGCCGGCGACGACTAAACATAAGGTATAATTCAAACGCCCTATGTTGTTACAAGCTCTTTAGCTAGATTTATTTAAAATTGCATCACGAATATCGTCCTACAATATTTATTTTATTAACTTTATTAATTTAATAATTGTATTGTATTTCGGGCTGGTATCCGCAACTCCATGACTAAAGCGCGTATTTTGCGTAATTTAATAATTATCTGTATTTTAATACTCATACTCTCAAGTATAAATACTTTTATTTTAAAAAGGCAATGCAATACATGTCGATTGATTTTATCGATAAAGTCACGCACTATTTGGATAGCGTCAAAAGTATAGGTAGAGATGCGAATATTCCAGAAAGGCTAATAACCGGGAAAAGAAAATCAACTTTGTTTGCATGAAGTTAAGGACAATTTTTGTTTGTATGTCTTGTGCAATGTTTGACGACATTTTATTTTTTCATTTTATTAAAATAAATTCGAAAATAATACTTACCGGTGGTATGATACACCTCCATGAGTTAGATTTTTAGTCCGACTATGGTTTTTACAGTCCAGAATGGCACAATAAGGCATTTTAATATTATTTTATGTAAATTGTATGTTGACGTAGTCTAGTTTGCGAATGAGAGCGCTTGAACAGCAAGTGCGTATTGCAGTACTCACTAGCGGCGACAGTGCCACGCCTACTTACTATTTCCAGGTTCTTTCTGTGTTCCGTGTTTTGACCAGTTAGGCGAACATAATGTACTGAACATGGCCGATTTTTTCATAGTAAAAGTTGTTTGTTATCATGACTACAATCACGTGTTTAAGCATAGTTCACTAATTACCAGTCACCCTATATATATTTGAACCCTTGTTTTCTTAATAATCTTTTTTTTATGCACCTGCCACGTTTTCTCTTCACCACCCTAGGTTGACTGGTAGAGAATGCCTTAGGCATTAAGTCCGCCTGTGTACCTTTGTGTTGCATGAAGTATTAATAAATAAATAAATACTCGCCTTGACCACTATCTCACCTGATGGTAAGCCACAATGTGGTTGACGATCGAGCACGCTTGTCTAGAAGTAACCTGAATAGGTTCCTCTTGACTTAAAAACCCCTGAATTTTAGCTATCAGGAAACACAAAGTCACTCAGGTAATGCCGCTCCTTAGCTATACGCACAAACACACCTACTTTATGAGCCTTCAAGCGTAAAAATATAGGTGTATCATACTGTAGAATGGATACACCTAAACCATTTTATACACTTTTAAAGCATTGAAGAGTCTACCACAACATTCTTCCATCCATTCAATATTTCCAATACACAAACCCGAAAAAAAAAAACGGGCGCCATCTTGTCTCATTTTTCCCGCCAACTGTCAACGTTCACAGATAATAAATTATTATGCGCGCAACTAAACGCGCCCGTTTCGTATCTCAAACGACGGCTCGCCGGTCACAAACAATACGTCTAGATTAGTGATGGCGGGAAAGGAATCGGATGTCACCTGTCAAAAAAATGGTTATTAATTTTATAATGAGCCTGTTTTCAAGGTGGTTTTTTAGAGACCCGGTTTTTTCGGGAAGTTGAGGTGTTTTAGGATTTTTTTTTCCCATTTAGATTCTTATTTAGAATTTGTCGTCAAATTAATGTATTTATATAACTATCTGCGAGAAAACTAAAATCTAAATAAATATTTCACTACTAGTGTGTGTTATGTTTGGTTTGGGAAATACCCGATGGATGATTTCGGACTATTTTATAAATGTTCAAATCGCGCGGAGAACTTAAAAATAAAAATTGCAGTTTGCTTTGAAATAAAAAAAAAAAATCTGCCTGTTGGGATCGGTAAAGTATCTATGGACAAAATTCGGTGTCTGTGATATAACCCCTGGTCATGCAAGCTCCAATGAACATAACCTTACAAATCTATGAATATATATATGTTGGTTGATTGGTAGAGAAAGCCTAGGCATTAAGTCCGCCTGTGTAACTTTGTGTTGCATGAAGTTTTAATAATAATAAATAAATGAATGTTTTCACCAATCATAAATCCCAGTCACAAGAGTAATTCGACGTTTCCAACTTGTGCATAAACAGTAGACTCTTCTCTAGTGTCCCCTCCCTATGTTGTAACTGGCAAAGAGTCGCGAAGTGAGCAGGGAGCTCAGTTGACCGCCTTGTGCAAGCCTATGCGCTACACTAAGGTGGATATGACCTTAGAGTACGTACTAAAACATAATTATAATTATGCATTTAAAATTAATACATAATTGCGCTTTTTTTTTTAATTCCCCAAAAAAAATAAAGAGAGAAGAAAAGATTTGAGGAAAACGTGTGTGCAGTACGTTTTTTAAAGTCATTCAAGTTGTAATAGGATAAACCTGAATTTTAGGAGATAACATGGAGTGACCGCCGGGATAACAGGCATGCTTTGGCAAAATTATAATCAGTAATCCTGGTTTCTGACTATCTTTAACAACTGTCAAATTGCTACTAATGCCAGTTGAGACCAATGGCTTAACGTGCTTTTGCCCAAAAGACTCGATATGTTTTGCAGACACTAATATTAAAAATGCTAAAATTCCCTCGCATGCTCGGGAGTTAATTGTTTAAATCCATCGACCTATATTCTTGCGATAGACCAGCACGTTCATATAAACTATTTGTCAAAATACTGAAAAGTTCAAACAATAAATCGCTGCAGCGCTAGATTGCCATTATGTCGTCTAACAAAACTTTTAAAACTTACAGCGCTAAGACAGCTTATAGAGGATACTTTTTCGTGACCAAAAGGTCTAAAGCGCCATGCATTTCCTAGTACTTACGCGTTTCGTTCAACTTAGTGTGATGACATGTCATCTATATAGATTTTTATACCGCAGAAGTGACACAGTTTCTTGCCTACAATACTTCATTACAATAATATTCTATTTCAAAATGTAATTATAGTGTATGTAAAAACGAGATCTCAATAACAGTAAAACAAATAAATAAATCAGTAATCACTAATAAGACTACAAATTAAACTGAACCTAATTCAAATTTAATATTAGCCTGCACGTAATATGGTACGTAAATTACCTAAGTGCTAACGAATGACAGCATGTTTAACAACAAAACTTACCGATGAAAACTGATACCTCATGATTTGCTGACATTTCGTCGTAATTTATTTAAAAATAAAACATTGTTATTAATTATACAAAAAAAGAAAGAGCGTTAAATAAAATATTTCAAACAGTATAAACGACCGTGCGAAGTCTGTATTTGGTAAACTAGCTGTAGGTAAAAACCTAATTCAGCTTTTTGTGGGAGGGAACATCTGCATGTTTACCCGCCCGTATTACAGAACTACAATCAAGACTCAAGCATTACTTAAAACTAGTCTCAGTTGGAGTTTTAATTTTAGAACTTAACTTGAGCAGAGAAACTACAATCAATAATCACCTGAGCAATGTCACTTTAAAATAACATTTTTTACGTATTATGGAACAGTGCTTGAGGCTTGACTGAGCTCTGAGTGGAGCTCAGTCAAGCCTCAAGCATGTGTCCTTATTTTAAAATCTCAATCAGCTCAGAGTCACTGCTTGATTGCAAGATTTTCAATAGAAAACAAACAATTATTCAGGGTTACCACAATGATAGCTTACTCACGTAATCAGAGATCAAAATCTCTACTCAAGCGTTGTTTAGTTTGATTTGAGTTTGAGGATAGTTCTAAAATAAACTGAACGCTTAAGTCGAGATTCTTCGCTCAAGCAGTAATCGGTTGAACGCAGTTTAAGTAGTACTTGAGTAAGGTTCTGTAATACGGGCCTTAGTCTATGATTGTAAAATGGGGAAGAGTTTAAATAAAATAATATCTTCTCTAACGTACTATTACGATAGTAGAAGCTATTACATTTCTTGAACAACCAATGGTTTTACTTACTTGACTACAAAATTATTATATGTGTCCAAATTCACTTAAATTTGTATTTATAAGCGTCGCTCTGACACTGCATGAACGTCAAAACTGCACTAATGCCATCAATGTAAAAGTGTTCGGCCTGCAGGTCAATTAAGTGAAGTAAAGTGACTGTACGGCACGCCTCATCTAGTGCGTAGTACATATATATCAATGTTTAAATCTGTCATTGGCGTTCGGGGTTAAAACTTAGCAACCTTGTTTCGTTTGGGTTTCAACATAATAAGACTCTCCCTTGTCCCCTAGTCACATAGTCTACTACTTTCTCCTGTGAGTATATTCCCTTGCGTTAGTGTTCTAATTTCACGCAGACGAAACCCCTTCACGTTCAGGCTTATAGAGTGACATGTCCACATTAGTCTATCGCTCCCTAAACAGGTGTATTGCACTCGCGAGCTGTGACTTCATCCATTCAACACTCACACAATACATAGGGCGCAACATTGCAAACAGGAATCACACTCGTATCTCTACCTAACTGATGAGAAACAATCAAAATGATAGTTACATGAATGAAGATATCCACAGGAGAACCAAGGCTATCGAAAACCTGAAGAATCACCAGAGTAATGAGATAATTTTCGTGGATGAAGTCGCTAGAAGCAGATCGTTCAATCGTGCTTTCCCGGCTAAGAGCCAAATTCACCAATAAACTAATCGCGATTCGTTCAAACAAAACGCAGTTTGAGCGCCTAATCGAGATTATAGCTTCATTTTGCGTGTCACCGCGATGACTTGAACCTAGTTTACGCTAAACTCAGTTTCAGTTCTTTTGTTGTCGCCCTTGTTTACGACACGGGACTTTAAACTAGATTACGCTGAGCTCAGTTTAGTTGAACTAAGTTCTTATATGGAATGATGAAATCAGCCCTAAGTCATAACGCATTCTGCCCGATTTATCTCCGTCTCTATGTACACCATCGATGTAAACCAGGACACATATTTATCAATCTACTTTTAAGAGGAATGCATTAGCCTACTGTCTAAAAATTTATGAAATCATAAACATCTTTGTTTATTATATTTTGACAAATACTCATAGCTAGGAATTGATAGTTGAAATTTACGAAAATGAAAACTTGTTTACATAAATTCGATTTCGAGTTAGAATAATTTGTAATAACTAAACGATGGACGATGTCGACCTATACGCACAAAGCGTTTTGGGAACACTTTTATTATGCGTACAGCTAAGGAGTTGAATTCCCTGCCGGAGTCTGTGTTTCCTGATGGCTACAACCCGGGAATCTTTAAGTCAAGGTGAATAGGTTTCTTCTAGGTAAGCGCGATCCATCGTCGACCGTGTCGTCACTTTCCATCAGGTGAGATAGCGGTCAAGCGCGAACCTGTCACTAATAAAAAAATAAACCTTTTTTATTGGTGGGAAAATTATCCAATAACATCTCCGACGGCTGATTTTCTAGAATGGGTCCCCACTGCTACAAGTTATCTTGTATTTAAAATATTATATAGTTAAGTGCAATCGGGTACAACGACTTTCTTGTTTTAGGGCTTTTTCATGAATACTCAGAAAAGCAGTCGGGTTTTTTAGTTTTTTAAATTTCCGTTTTTTTTTTACTCTCGAGTAACCCTAAAAAAACGCATTCCACGGACTACTTTAACATTCATCTTGGAAAAATTCTTTAATTCTTTATTGTACACAAAAAAACATAACAAAATATATGGAGATACAGAGAGAAATACTCGTGGGCTGTATATGAGCTCATCATTCTTTAAAAGTTTTCCGAAAATGTATTTATTTATCAAACGAAGTCACGTGTTTAAGCGATATATATATGCAAGACTCCTGACGTTATTTATTATGAAGTGTTCTATAAATATTAGATTCCGGATTCAGTTAGTTTTACTAGAATTTTATTTTGTTTCATGGTTTTACCACGAAACAATGGAGTACAAGGAAAATTATATTGTTTTTGTGATTATTGGGTATCATGGATGGTTCTTGATTTGCAAGTATCCGGGATTTTAGGTAGGTTTAGTTAGTGGTGGTGTAGTGAGTGCGGTGTGCCAAGGTACGCATGGTGGTGAATTTTTTATGGTGGTGGGTAAAATCTTCTAAACTTAGGCGGAGCGGAAGATAGTTTCATACTCTTACTGACTAAAAAACCCATCCCGTTCCTTCGTTGCCTTTCATACCAGGGCCGAGCCTTCCTTTTAGAAACAGACCCTTGGCCCCAGTAGGCTTCGACCTTGCCCCTGCCTGCTAGCAGGCTGGGCCTTTACGGTTTGCTGACAACTCCTTAAGGTGCGCCGAAAAAGTGCGCGCCGTCAACGACCTGGGCTTGGTTCGGGTGGTCACCGGACGATCGGACAACGAGCTACCCCTTGTTCGCCATCTGCAAGCCCGCGTCTACCTTGGTTGTAAATCAGGATCGGAATCGCAATCCTCGCGGCGGCTGGAGCGTGAGGCCCGTTGCCTCTCGCATGCGCCCTCCTCCTTTAGCATTACTGCTTCGCTGAAGGAGGCGACCTCCTACCACTCCTCCTCGCTTCGGACCATAGCCTGTACCACGGCCCGGCGCGAGAGATCGCCACTACTCGCAAGCTTGAGGAAGTGATGATGACGTCACGGATTAGTAGCTGCACGAAGACTGTGCTGACGTTCTTTGTCGAGGGTTACCAGTTTGGAGGTATGCGGAATAGAGAGTAAAGTTCCGCACGCCTCCTTTGAAAAGGGAGGCTCCTCTGACCAGGCAGGTGTTATATCTTTCGGGCTGTCGTATAGTATATTCAAATTGTGCGGAGAACTTTAATTGCGCGATGCAGGATCATTCCTTTGTGACGACATAGATGTCGCTACACATGTATATGATGTTGATGGAGTTGGTTCAAGAGTCATTTTAGGCTTACATGCTCGCTTTTGGCCATTATTTCACCTGATGGTAAGCTAAGAAGTGGTCGAAAACTGGGTTGTGAAAGTCGTAGAATTTATGAAAGAAAATAGCCTGGCTAATGTTCTAATGTTCCCACTGCTGGGACTCAGGCCTCTTCTCTAGGAGAGCGAATGGACCGTAATCCACCACGCGGGATCGGTGCCGGTTGGTAGATGTCACAATTTTTTTTAGGTGCGAAAATCTTCCAGTTACATCTCCCGCCCCTGGGCAGAGCGAGAGGGTGTTTTAGACTTTTACTGACTAAAAACCCACACCTGTTTCTCCTTTGCCTTCGTTCTAGGGCCTCGGGGTTCATTTTCACACAACCTGTGGTTGATGTCACATGTCTTAAAATTTTTGGTTCTAGGTCATGTCCTGTTTTCCTTCACCGTTTTGAGCAGTGGTGATGAAATAAATTACACAAAGCGATGCGCCTGGTTGGGTTTGCACCCGCGACCTACAACTCGTAAGCCGGAGCTGTTACCACTCGGCCACCACTGCTCTCAAAAAACACATGCTTACTACTAAAGATATATTAACGTAAATTGTTTACGTTAAAACTACGCGTTTCACGTAACACGTGTACGCCGCGTAAACACGTAATAACGTACTTATTACGGCATAACATCTGTATAAAATCCTTTTATAGATCAAAAGATATTGACAGCTTTTTGTAATCATGCTTTTCATGGTAATTATCTGTTACCATCATCTAAATATTCAGTGCCATAAGATATGAAACACAGGTTTAAAAAATAACGTTTTATTTTTAGCGTTCCGTACACAGATATAGATAGACATAGATAACGCAAGCATCACGATCTGTATGAAAACCAAGCGTGCCATTTTTGACTACCTATTATGACGTCACAAGCACTATTTAGTGAAGACGCCGCCGCGTACGGCGTCCCCCTCGCTCCACCCCCACACCAACAGCACAATTAACCATTTTTATATTTTTAACTGCACCCGACTAGCGCTGTACTCCGATGCAGACTGAGCGCGAAAGTGACCACTTACGATTTTTGTACGTAAGCTAGGCACGCGAAGTAGTTGCTCTTGCGTTATCTAGGTATATCTATATCTGTGGTTCCGTACCTCAAAAAGACAAAACGGAACCCTTATAGGATCACTTTGCTGTCTATCTGTCTGTCAAGACCCTGTATCTCGGGAACGCGTGAAGTTATCGAGTTGAAATTTAAACCATATACTCAGGTCTGCGGTATCTTGAACCTGTGAAAATCAAACTTCTAAGTAAATGGAAAAAATAGTACGACCCTTCATGGGCGTCGCCAGCTGATGATCAAAGGGGGGGGGGGGGGGCTATTGGAAGTATAGAGAATAATAAAAAAAGGTTTTTTTTTAAATAATAATAAAAAAAAATCTCCACAATATAACTCTTATTTGCTAGCCTTATATCCACGGTTACTTATAGGATGGGCATTATATTGTGGGAGACTGGTGCCTAAACTAGGCTCTGAAGATGTAAAGCATGCCTCAAGGGGGGGGCATACCCCCCCCTGGCCCCCCTCGGCGACGCCCTTGTGACCCTTTATATCGCGAAAATCGTACATTTCGACACTCTCAAGGGAATCAAAATACATAGGGTACTTCCCGTTGACCTAGAATCTTGAAATTTGGCATGAAGCAAGGTCTCATAGCACAGGTATAGGAAAAAATCTGAAAAATGTAAATTTGTAGTTACGTCACAATTTTTTTGCGATTCGGAAAAATCTTCGTAACTCATTTGCATGAATTCATAGGTAAGTTTATACGGAACCCCCAGAGCGCGAGTCCGCCTCGCACTTGCCCGGTTTTTTAGGATTCCATACCCGAAGGGTAAAAACGGGTTCTTATTACTATAACTCTGTCCCTCTGACTGTCACTTGGCTGTTTCTCATGAACAGTAGGAGCTAGACAGTTGTAATCTCCACAGATGATGTATTTCTGAGTCTGATGTAACAAAAAATACTAAAACAGAATAAAATTAATATTTAGATGGTATTGTGGTACGGAACCCTTCATGTGCCATCGGACTCACCCTTGGAAAGTAACACTCAAACAATCAGTAGTGGTACATAGGCGGACTTAATGCAACAAGGCATTCTCTACCAGTCAACCTTAACAAAAATCCTTTTACAAATTAATCATATTTTTTTAAATAGTATCGTGAAGATTCTTGCGCGAAGAAACCGTATGATCTCCCAATAATCATTCAACACATTTCGCCCACTTTTGTATATTATAAACAAATGTTTGAACAGAGAAAAATATCAGTGTCGGTTTCCTTTTCATATAACTGTGTCAAAAACCACTTATACACTTACAGCGTGTTTTTCATCCTCCTTTATTCTTTTCACAAGTACAGTATGGCCGACGGATCTTGGCGCGTCTAAAGTTAGGCTCTCGCGCAAACTATTCAGTTTAGAATAAAATGATGTTAGAAACCTCAATATCATTTTTGAAGACCTATCCATAGATAACCCACACGTATGAGTTTGATGAAAAAAAAAATTGAGTTTCAGTTCTAAGTATGGGGAATCTCAATTTTTTTTTTTTCTATTTTTGTGTGAAAATCTTAATGCGGTTCACAGAATACATCTACTTACCAAGTTTCAACAGTATATTGCTTATAGTTTCGGAAAAAAGTGACTGTGACATACGGACAGACAGACAGACAGACTTGACAAATCCATAAGGGTTCCATTTTTTGCCATTTGGCTACGAAACCCTAAAAAGGTCATTCAAGTTTAACAAACGTATGTACAATCGGCGCGTGAGGGGTTAAGAATGCTGCTATCAGCTCGGAAGGTGTGGCATTTTCTATTTTCGTCTAGTGTACTGCAAATTGTTTGTCGTGTACTCTTAGTTATAAAAATAGTCATACTGTTGTTGCCAAGAGCGGGAGGTGGCGTGATGGTTGGCAGTTAATTTTAAATGATCCTCGACTATACGCGTCTGCTAGACTAATGGTTATGAGAAGCGGAAGAAAGTTACCAGCTGTTCGTTTTTGGAACACTGGACAACCTTACCAGGCTGAAACCTTAGCACCAAAAAAGGTTTAAGACGGTAAGTAATGTGTAGCTCACCGTCCGGATCGAGCCCGAGTCGTCGACGGCGCGTAGTAGTGTAGTAGTGTAGTATAGTGGTGGTAGACCGAACCGAGAGGCGTGCAGTGATTTTTGGGGTACGTATCAAAATCCCGAATTTTAAAATACCGAAATCCTGAAAATTAAAACGCTGAATGGTTTGGTCAAAAGTTTAATATCCCGAAAGTTCTGTTGCCCGAAAGTTTAAAAACCCGAAGTTCAAAATCCCGAAAAAGTCACCGTTTCCGAGAAAAACGATTTTTTGTAAACCTATCCTCAAAACACTTCAAAGTTGCCTAAAAAGCGTCGACTCAACTCGTCGATTAAACTCGGTCGCTGCGTACTAACTACCTACAGTTCATTGGCCTCGCTCAGCTGACGTTTACTTAAAGAAATTAATTTCGTACATGCGTAAATCCAATATTCGCGTTTTAGAAAAAAAAAATACTTAATTTTTTATTTTATCTCACTAATCGATAGTGTTTCATGCACCGGATCGACCCTCCACGGGATTAAAACGATCAAAATTTAACGGTTTATAATTGAAATAATATATTTTTTATCTCGTCTCATTAAAGCTCTAAATCAAATTGTTTGCCAAGAAGCAGACAAGATTATAAAATGGAGGGTAACCAACCGTTTACACTATAAAGCCACACCTGCCAACAGACGAGTTCCGTATATCTGGCACTGAGCGACTACTGCCGTACCCTAATTATAGAAAGTACACGAAACTCAGATGAAGAACTCTGTAAAGTTCACTTCAAACCGTGTTAGGTCTAGTGGTTAGTAGTCCTGATTGCTGTGCCGGAGGTCGTGGGTTAGATTCTCACCCAAGAAACTTAAGTGGCAGTAGAGTCGTTACAGACCCTATTTCGATTGGGACCCGAAAATTGGGTACTGCAAATCCAAGTTTGACTGTCATGATAGTTCAACTTATTTGCCGCGTCCTATAAAGACTGTCAAAGATCTACAAAAGCAGTTACAACTAATGTCTTAACATAATTTCCGAGGTGAATTGAACTGTATGATTTTTTATACTAAATGACGAATGAAAAATCATTTTCAACACACTTACTCGAAAACCTACTCTTATTTAACCGTTTTTAGGCACGCAATTGACTTTTTTTCGCACCAGTGCGGAAAACGCCCTTGCTCGTTCCCGCCACAATTTTATTACATTTATTGTATCTGGCTGACCCCCACGAGGCACGCGTCAACCTCCATTTGTTTAACTTCGTAAGTGTGTTGAAAAACATCGTTTGATACACGTTGAAATTTGTCACTGTAGTTCTCGGCTACATAACACCCTCGCGAAGGCTCGGATGCTCGGATGAGTGCCGCCTCGGTCACATTGACAAACTTTTTCCACTTGTATCAAAATGCCAAGTTAAATTTATACTGATGAAATCTAGCAGATAGTAAAGATTGGATCTGGCTCAAATTGTAACTTCAATACAACAATAAATCTGACAATAAGTATTAAAGTTGTAAGTGCATAACGGATAGCAATTTGATAGCGCAGTGTTACCACAAAACCTCGGGTTACTTTGCGTCATAGATTAGCTGGTTACAATATCTTTTATATCTTTATATTAATAGATTAAAAATATCTAGAGTGACTGGTAATTAGAGATACTTAAACACATGATTGTAGTCTTGATAACAAACAACTTTTACTACAGGACCAAAACTGCAATCGCGAAAAAAAACCCAGCAAATTCAGTACATTTTGACCAGTTAGGCGAACATAAATAAATTAATTAATTTATTTATGTCAGGGGGCTGAGATAAATAAATTCATAATAATAATTTTTATTTTCATCTTCGGCTTGCCTTTATTTGCCGGCCGTAGTGAATACTGACGAGGAACAGAGCTCCCACTTTTCTCTTGCCTTTAGTAGCTGACTTGAGTGGAGCTTCGCAAGAGCAATCGTACTCGGGAGTAGGATGTATAATCCAGTAAGGTGCTGGTAGGGATCTTGACCGCACTTCCGGGATTGTCCTGATAGCCGTGGTATACCTCTCCACTCCTCAAGCATCTCAGGATATGTTGCCCTCGTGCTAGCGGCCGTATTTGGGGGCCCATTTATTGAGTGTGCAAGTCACCCCTTGCTTTTCTACTGATTGATATTAATAACCATTCTCCTCGACATACAAGGAATTTACAAATGTACTTACTGACCATGCAGATTTTTTTTACTGACTAAAATCCCAGTCCTGTTTCTTCTTTTCCTTCGTTCCAGGGCCCTGGGGTAATCTTTCACATTACCCATGGCCCCAGTTGGCTACGACCCTGTTGGACACCTACCTCGTCCATTCCGCCGCGTGCTTCCGCACTGCCGCTCTTTTTCTCCCTCGTATATGATGGAGAAAAAGAGCGGCACGGAGCTGTGTGATCGAGTATGAACAAATTGTACGTAATCGATTTTTTCCCCGTCCATGACCCGGAAATGTGTGGATAGCGCTTAAAAAGTTAAGGCACCTGACAGTCGCGACCACAAATTCAATAGCTTAGACCCCAATGGAGCGAGCTAAATTTTTCACGGAATCGAATTATCCGGAAGAAACTGTTGCTACCAACCATGCAGAGTTTTCAAGGTAAAGTGATAGTGGGCTAGCTACGTTGATCAGACAAATAATCGATGTCAGTTCGAGCAGATAATCCTTTTTTTTGGGAGGGAAATCATAAAATAACTTCTCTGTCTCTGCTGCCAGACTTTTATTGACTAAACCCCCCTCGCATACCTTCAGTTCCAAGTGCCCTTTGCGTTTCAAGGCTACGGTATACATTCAAGCAGCCTTGGCAGGCATCGGCCCTAACACACTCAATTATTCTGACATCTTTTTGAGGCAGGCGTAAAACCGACCCGTGTACCTTCAGTTCCAGGTGCCTTTTGCGTTCTAGGGCTACGGTATTCATTCAAGCAGCCTTGGCAGATATCGGCACAAACAGGCCCCCTTAATTATTCTGACATCACTTTGAGGCACGCGTCATCGACCTGGGTCTAGCAAATTTGATGAGTCTTTAGGTAGAGAACATGAATTGGTACGGAATACCCCCTCTTGATACACAGAAGACCTTGAGAAGGCGGACAATTCAGATGGTAAAGGCGAAGAACCAGGTGTTACAGTGCATATTAAGGAAGCCCTAAGTCATAATAAGAGCACTAGTGGCCGAGTGGTAACGGCCCCGACTAACGAGTTGTAGATCGTGGCCCATTACTTTGTGTGATTTATTTCGTCACCACTGCTCTCAGAACGGCGAAGGAAGACATCGTGAGGAAACCGGCATGTCCTAGAACCAAAAATTCGAAGACATGTGACATCCATCAATCCGCACTGGGCTCACATGGTGGTTTACGGCCCATTCGAGAGAGGAGGCCTGAGTCCCAGCAGTGGGAACATTACACAAAGCTAATAATGTAATGTTAATGTTAAGATAATAGAGAGAGAGAAAGTGGCGACGGCGTATTGGAAGACGCAGCGTTAGAGGTCTTCTACAGGGAAAACTGATGACCTAGTGACTGTGAGGGTGGTGAGAATCTGATGGATGCGAGACGCACAGAACCGGGCGCTGTGGGGACACTTTGGGAAGACCTAAGTCCAGCAAAGGCATCAATTCAGCCAAAATACATTTTCGGCTCAATTGATGATGACTTATCTAAAATAATCCCATTTGAAAGATTGACTGAAAGTCCAAAACAAGACGAATAGTAAACCACACACGCAGTACTGCAAATCCGGGTAATATTGAGTTATATTTTGGTCTAAATAGTTCTGCTGGTGTTGAGTTAGAGCTAGCAAATGCCGATGTATTAAACAACGGCATTCCAGTAGAAACTTAAATAAATCCTCTTTACTCAGAGCGTACTCATACAAAGTCTACTGGTCTAATTTTAGATGTAATAACTACAAAAAACATCACAGCTGACGTGTACAGGCTAGTTATAGAATCGATGGGAATAAAGTGTGTTAGTAGGAGTGAAGATTGACGGGTGATTTATAGAGAACATCAATTCGAAGAAGAGGATGGATTGTGTGAAGAATAATGTGGAAGAGAAGGGTGTTTGCGCAGTACGGGATTGACGTGTCGTGTGAATAAATTTAAAAATGTTAAAAAATCCCCCGACAGTCCTTGTCATCAATATGAAATGTTTAGAACTGGTCAAGACGAATCTAATGAACCCAAACTCAATGGGTTTACTAGTAGGCGTTCCAAAGTTCCATCAGCCAGCTCCCAGTTCTAGCATCAAGTCCTTTTCATCATGAGAAATGTATAGCACTAGTTAAGGCAAATCTAATGAGCCCAAACTCGATAGGTTTACTATGTTAATAAGCAATCCAGGGTTCTTATCTTCGAGCTCCATCATCAGACCAGCTAAATGGCACCAAATCTGGTGCCATTTAGCTGGTCTGAAGGTATACGAGTATTTCAAATATTAGGTCACACATATGTTTAAAATAAAGTAAACACCCATTAAGTGTTTAAAAACCCTACCGCAATTAACAAACGAGCTGATGACCTTGAATACCTGCAGAGATTTTCATAAATTGTAGCTAAGAACCATCTCGATAAAGCCAGCCTTTAATTTGTTTTTTTTTTTTTTGTTTATTCTGTTTAGTCACAATTTTTTTTTTAAATTCTGCTTCTTCAACGTAATGATAATTGCTATTATTTCAAATAATTCCATTCAACAAACATGATAATAATTTTTGTAACGACGTTATTTGTGTAAAACATAATTATAATAATCAAAATTTAAACGGAGAGATCTAGTTTACTGCTAAGTCTAAATCTAGGAATAAGCTGAAAAATTCGGCCTTGAGAGCAGAGTTCATAGATTGTCATCTGAGCTGAGCAATCTATTTTAATCTGTTCAGTGGGTAATTGGGACATTTTTGCTGTGCGAATAGTGCCGTTCATCATGATAATAATTTTAATTTCGTTTCATCTTGACACATTTTGCAACATAGCATAATAATGTTCCCACTGCTGGGACACAGGCCTCCTCTCTAGGAGAGAGAATGGGCTGTAATCCACCACGCGGGCCTAGAGCGGGTTTGGTGGATGTCACATGTCTTCAAATTTTAGTAACACTTATGGAGGCCTATATCCAGGACGGGTCATTTCGTTGAAATAAAACCGGCCAAGTGCAATTCGGACTCGCGCACGAATGGTTCCGTACCATTGACTAGGTAAACAATAGAACAACAACATAATACGCAAAAAATGGCATTTTTTATACAAAAAACCCCCCTTAAATATTTATTTTATTTAAAATTTTATTATTTATTATTAAAGCAAACATACAACTGAGTATTTTGTGAATATTTCAAGTACCTACCTGTTGCTATTATTGATATCGAGCAAATAAGGGCAAAAAAATGCGTTTGTTATATGGGAGCCCCCCTTAATTTTTTTTATTATTTTGTTTTCAGTATTTGTTGTTTTAGTGGCAACAGAAATACATAATTTGTGAAAATTTCAACTGTCTGTAGCTATCGCGGTTGTTGAGATAGAGCTTGGTGACAGACAGACGGACAGACAGCGAAGTCTTAGTAATAGGGTCCCATGTTTACCCTTTGGGTACAGACAGAACCCTAGATTATGATAATGGCAAAGCTTATCCTCAGTCAAACGCCAGTCCTTGGGTCATTTGAAGTGACAATAATACTGATAAATTGTTACGCAATAAAATAGCTGAATAACACAATAATTTCCCTGATTAGAAATATTGTTATGATTGACGATATCATCAATGACATTCAATACACTTTTGCGTTCATATTTTAGAAGACTAGCATTCGCCCGCGAGTATGTTGGTTTCTCCATTCAAATTTTGTACCCCTATTTCATCCCTCGTGCGGAGGATTCGCCCGGCTGTCGCCACTGTGCGGAACACCCGGAGGACACGGTGGAGCACACTGTAGAGGTGTGTCCCGCCTGGGCGGAGCATCGCCGTGTCCTCGTGGGGGCGATCGGCGGCAGCGATCTCTCTCGCCGGGCCTTGGTTCAGGCCATGGTCCGTAGTGAGGAGGGATGGCAGGCGGTCGCCTCCTTCTGCGAAGCAGTGGAGCAAAGGAGGAGGCCGACCACATCAGGCAGAGGCAACGGGGCGCTCGCCCCAGCCGCCGCCGGGATTCCGATCCCGATTTCCGGCCACCGTAGGCGCGGGCTTGCGGACGGCGTGCAATGGGTAGCACGCTGTCCGATCGTCCGGTAACCGGCCGGACCGAGCCCAAGTCGTCGACGGCGCGTTCTGTTCCCGCGCGCCTCAAGGAGCTGTCAGCAAACCGAAGAGGCCCAGCCTGCTAACTGCAGGCAGGCAGGGTCGAAGCCTGCTGGGGTCAAGGGCCGTTTTCTGAGAGGAAGGCTCAGCCCCGGCACTATAGGCAACGAAGGAACGGGGTAGGTTTTTAGTCAGTAAGAGTCTGACACTACTTCCCGCTCCGCCCAAGGGCGGGATTTGTCATTGGATGATTTTACCTACCATAAAAAAAACCCCTATTTCATCCCCTTAGCATAGCACAGCATAGCATCAGCCTTATAATGTTCCCACTGCTGGGATTCAGGCCTTCTCTCTAGGAGAGGGAATGGGCCGTAATTCACCAAGCGGGCCTAGTGCGGGTTGGTGAATGTCACATGTCTTCGAATTTTTGGTTCTAGGACATGCCGGTTTCCTCGCGATGTTTTCCTTCACCACTGTTTTGAGAGAAGTTGTGATGAAATAAATTACACAAAGTCGAGGCCATTGCCACGGCCACCAATGCTCTGTCATGTTCCCCCTGTGTATCTGCATCGTCATAAGTTTTTTTTAGTTTTTTGTTGGGAATTCATCTAATGAGTGCAGCGGGCCTAAAAACGTCACTTGAGCAAATCATATTCCTAATTTCTAGCAGATCATAAGCAATTCTTCTAATGTTCTTAAAATGGTTGCACAAATCAGTCGAATCATACTCAATTCACTGCATATCAGAATCATATTCCTTGTAAATATTGTCGTATAAAAAAATATGATTCTACAAAAGTGGCATTTTTAGACCTGCTGTCCTTGGGGGGGACGCGGGACGAGGTGTCAAACTTTTACTGACAAAAACCCACTCCAGTTTCTTCTATGCTTTCGTTCCAGGGCCCCGGAGTTCACTGTCGCACAACCCTTGGATCTCCTTAGGGGGTAAATTTTGTAAATTCCTCTCTTAATGTTCGCCTGTATCATAAGAAGAAGGCTGAAGCAAAATTCCACATGTTTCACAATGCTATGTCAGTCAGACGGTTTGTCCTTTCATCAAAATTCGAAGAATCAGTTCAATTACTGATTCTGATCAATCTATATTCAGGTTTAGTATAAACTAGAAATAATGTTGTTTATAGGTTAAGATTATATTTATGTAAAAGGTGAAAGTTGACAACTAGAAATGCTGATAGCGTCAGAATGTAGATAATATTAGCTGTAAAACTGATTAGTGTGAAATGGAATGTAAACAGTGCGTTGTATTTGTCCTTGAGATAGATCTTGACGAAGAATTTATTACGTAACCTTAAGACTATGTTTTGTTTTTTGTACCAAAATTCTATTTGCGACTTTTTGTTCATTTTGTATTCATTTTTTGTTTTATGTAATAATAGCTTCTGCCAGCGCTTTCGCCCGCGTGAACGTCGGTTTCTCCATACAAACTTCCAACCCCCGTTTTACCCCCATAGGGGTGGAAATTCATAAAATTCGTTCTTAGCGGATGTCTACACCCTATAAGGAACCCACTTGTCAAATTTTAAGTTTGTAGGTGTTTTAGTTTCTGAGATTTCGTGATTAATCAACAGAGGTCGGAGTAGGTAGATTGATTTTATATACTTACGTCAAGATATTATAATATGGACAAGCCATTTTATCCTTAATGTGCGGGAAGTACCGGAAAAAGTTCCGGGATTGGAATTATGGACTAAAATAAAATAAAGCGTCATACTGTCAAGCGTCATTCCTAATTAAACAGTAAGGGACAAAATACGGTGTAACTATTCCAAGGTATTTTTTTATAAAATAAAATACTGATTTCTTTCACCATTAGCTAACACTGGCAGCGTAGATTGATATTATTAATACGTTTTTCACCTTAAACACAAATTCGTGCTAATTTCAAAATTCCGGAACAAATATAACAATAAATATGAAGTTCCGGTATTTTGGAGGCATATCCATATTATCCTCTACATTTGACGTCAACGACCTTAAATCAATCTTAAGTAGATTGATTACTACTCCGACCTCTGTTAATCAGTGAGCGATATTTCGCTTTTATGGCTTTTATCTATACAACATTATTTTTAGTATTTATGCCAAACCTGAAGTTAGTTCAGAATCAGTAACTGAATCGATTCCAATCATTTTTACTTCATGTTATTTTTTTCCCAAAAATATTTAAAAAAGGTCACACGTTGGACACCACCAATACTAAGGACAACACAGGTCGCGGCAGGTCATAGCGGGCATGAAGTGCCAGGGTATAGCTGGGTGCGGGAGCAAAACAACCCCTCAGTGGACCGGATGGCCCGGTGACCATGTGTTTGTGTGAACAACCAGGTACTTAACATAACAAGCTTATAACTTTGTGATTTTTCATGATACAGTTTTGAAATGTTGTTACTTTTTTTTGTTTTTTTTTTTTTTTTAACTATCACACAACACTGTCTTGTCCCAAGCTAAGCAGAGCTTTTGTTATGGGTACCAGACAGCTGATATACATACTTACATATTTCTAAATACATACATATTATAGATAAATATCACCCAGACACAGAACAAATGATCGTGCTCATCACACAAACATTTGTCCTGGGCGGGAATTGAACCCACGACCTCCGGCATAGCAGTCAGGGCCACTAACCACTAGACCAACAGGCCAGTCAAACACACATACAGTTTTGAAATGTTGTACATAGATTCTTTACATAATAAAAAATGGTAATTTAAAAAACTAAAAAATCCGACTGCTTTTCTGAGTATTCATGAAAAAGCCCTAAAACAAGAAAGTCGTTGTAGCAGTCGGGACCCATTCTAGAAAGTCAGCCGTCTAGTCAGTAGATCTATGATGTAATGGGTCCCGACTGCTACAACGACTTTCTTGTTTTAGGGCTTTTTCATGAATACTCAGAAAAGCAGTCGGATTTTTTAGTTTTTTAAATTACCATTTTTTATTTTTTACTTTTTAAGTTTTTTTTTTTACGATATCACTTTCACAGTAATTACAAATCTAACGACACCTCGCAAACTAAAATCCATCGAGCCGTTCAGGCCACAGAGCGTGCCAAATATTTGAATTTGGCGCCAAAAATCCGCTATTTTGTTTTTTTATTTATTTTGATATACCCAGTGTCACTCTCACAGTAAATACAAATCTA
The DNA here is from genome assembly GCA_958295575.1 of Leucania comma. Lineage (NCBI taxonomy): Eukaryota > Metazoa > Arthropoda > Insecta > Lepidoptera > Noctuidae > Leucania > Leucania comma. The sequence continues at coordinate 3,797,345 of OY282492.1, read as the reverse complement.
ACGACACCTCTCAAGCTAAAATCCATCGAGCCGTTCAGGCTGCAGACCGTGCCAAACGATTACACATACATACATACAAACATACATACATACTCTCGAAAAACATAACCCTCCTTCTGGCGCAGTCGGGTAAAAATACTACTTAGACACGTGTTTCAGGTTTCGCATATATTAAAAATAAGGTTGTATTAGCGTGATGTTACGTCAGGTTATGCAGTTTCCACGGTCTATTGTGAAACTACTTACTACAGAGTGCTACTACGACACGCTCGTGTCGCTTTTATAGCCTATTTCTGACTTTTATAGGTTTCAGTGTTAAGTAACTCATCTGCTGGCACACAATTGACTATTCTGTTAAGCGCTAATTACAATGTGAATGACAGTGACATTATTCTAATCTTATAAATACATACACCGTTAAATCTTGATCGTTTTAATCGTAAAGATTGAATTTAAAAAATAAGTATTTTTTCTGAAACTCGAGTCAGTGACCTTGTAGGTAGTTGTCGGTCGTTTCGTACTAACTACCTACAGGTCATTGGCCTCGATCAGCTGACGAAAGAAAAATAAAGAAATTAATTTCGTCCATGACATGCATAAGTTAATTCAAGTTTAAAAAAAAGTACTCTATTTTTAAAATTTTCTCTTTACAAATCGATAGTGTTTCATGTACAGAATCGACCCTCCACGGGATTAAGACGATCAAAATTTAACGGTGTATAACAGCGAAATACCACTCATTGATTAATCACGAAATCTCAGAAACTACAACACCTACAAACTTAAAATTTGGCAGGTTGATTCCTTATAGGCAGTGATAGGAATAGGTAGTGCCTATTAGCCTAAACTTCGAAGAACAGAGGCAAAAAACGGAGACTTCCTTAGGACTAAATTATTTCCGGGACATCTGTCTCGAAATTTCGAGACAACACTTAAATACATTTAAAAAAATGTATTATTTGGAATAAGTAATTCGTCTATATTTATCTAAAGTTTGCGATTAGACATAACATTTATAATTTATAACTCCATAATAACAACTTATCCTATATCAGCCTATCCTATATTAGTCTATATATCCCTCTCATATAGAAGAGGCCTGAGTTCCAGCAGTGGGAACATTATAAGGCTGATGCAATGCAATGCAAGGCTATATCAGCCTAGTGACACACACTGCGTGTGTTTGTATTGTTGTGATGAGAGAGGTCTTCTTAAAACTGTGCATGATATAGATGACTTCCGTATTTTTTTCACGCCTTTATCCCGGAGGAGTAGGCAGAGACCACAGACATGTTATATCTAATACCTATGCAATTACTAATATTATAAATGTGATAGTTTGTATGGATGTCCATTACTCAATTCCACTGAAAATGCTGAATTTGGTAGTGATATAGATTAAGGTGTGGATTAGCACATAGGCTACTTCCTATTAAAAAAAAAGTATAGTTCCCATGGGATACAAAAACAGTAGTACACGCGGGAAAAGCCGCGGGTCCTTTCTCACCACCGATATTGTCTGGCGATTCTTAGGAGATTTCCATGCAAAAAAAAACCTCATTAATGCTAAGATCATACCACTTTGTATACCTACATTCTGGCAAATAAATGAATTATTTATTTATTTTAAGAACCTTTTTTTTAATGATAAATTCTTTCTACTATAGAGAATGCTAAAATGATAAAAAATTACCGTTTTATTATTTGAAAGCCTTTTTTTACACTTGAACTTTAGAAATCTCATTAAACGTAGCCGAGAGCGAGCTAGAAAGAAGATATTTACTTCGAAACGTGTACGGCTTCTTATAAAAACATTGTGATTCATTGTGTATTACGATCTGTTGATCGTAATACACAATTCATTCATTTACAAAAGTCCGAGTAATTTACAAAATGTTCTCCAAAAAAAAAAATCAGAAAATTTTGTTGTAACGACTGTGTATGTTATTTATTATGATATATCTAGTCGCAAACTTTAGGTAAATATAGACGAATTACTTATTCCAAATAACAATTTTTTTAAATGTATTTCAGTGTTGTCTCGAAATTTCGGGATAGATGTCTCGGAAAAAATTTAGTCCTAAGGAAGTCTCCGTTTCTTGTCTCTGTTCTTCGAAGTTTAGGCAAATAGGCACTACCTATTCCTATCACTGCTTATAGGGTGTAGACGTCCGCTAAGAACGGATTTTACGAAACTCCACTCCTAAGGGGGTGCAATGGGTAGCTCGCTGTCCGTTTGTCCGGTAACAGACCGGACCGAGCCCAAGTCGTTTACAGCGCGCACTGTTCCCGCGCGCCTCAAGGAGTTGTCAGCAAACTGTAGGGGCCCAGCAGGGCCGAGGCCTTGTCTGGAGCTCTGGGGAGGTATGAAAATGCATACCAGGGCCCTAGAACCAAGGCAGGGAAGGATCAGGATAGGTTTTTAGTCAGTAAAAGTCTGACACTACTTCCCGCTCCGCCCAAGGGCGGGATTTGTCATTGGATGATTTTACCTACCATAAAAAAAACCCCTAAGGGGGTAAACCAATTATCACGCGGACGAAGCCGTTGGCATAAGTTAGCAATATAAGATATATAAAACTTATGTAGGTACATTGCTTAAATACTGAAACGCAGTGTATTCTTAACATATCCGCATCGCAATTAAGTAAGAGTTGAGATAACTTATCAGAACCAAGCTATCTTTATAAGCAGCATCCATAATATTTATAATTATTAACAAAAACAATAATAAACTTTTGACCTAGCCTGTTGCTACTACGTTGGGGTCAGTAGTGATATTCAATTAAAAATTAACTACGAAATTTCATCGTTGTTTTAGGCCGTGTTTACGGAGATGCGGCGCGTTGGGCGTTTCGTCGTACATTGCAGCAGCGGGCTGCGTCGCTCGCGCAAACAAAAACATATGGCAATGTACGACGGACCGCCCGCCGCGCCGCGTCTCCGTGATCGAGCATTATGTCGTGGCCAGATCATAGAAATTGATCACTTCATGATATGGCCAAGTAAAACTGGTCAGATAATTTTTATAAGTAATGGAATCCTCGGTTGGCCTACCTCCTTTAGATCTTTTATTACTTATTACCATAGAAATCCTACATCAATGATATAGTCAAACGAGAATTGACATATCATCAAATGTTAGCGTTTAAATGATCTGGCCAATTTTAGTTGGCCATATGATAGGCTGGCAGCATTGCCATACAGCGTGGCTTTTAGGCACTTTATCAGTCGACAGCGATGTGGATGAGTTTTTTGATGCCTAACTTTAGATTACTTTTAGTTAGTTCATAAGAGTTTTATTTGTTTTCATTTACACCGTTAAATTTTGGTCGTTTTAATCCCGCGGAGACTCAATTCGGCAAATGAAACAGTATCGATTTGTAAAGAGAAAATTAAAAATAAAATACTTTTTTTCAAAAAATCGAATTAATATACGCATGTATAAAATTAACTTCTTTAAGTAAACGAGTCAATGACCTTGTAGGGAGTTATCGGTCGTTGTTACTAACTACCTACGGTTCATTGGCCTCGATCAGCTGACGTTTATTTAAAGAAATCAATTTCGAACATGCGTAAATTAATTCGAGTATTAAAAAAAGTACTTTATTTTTCATTTTTATCTTTACAAATCGATAGTGTTTCATGTGCCTAATCGACCCTTCGCGGGATTAAAACGACCAAAATTTAACAGTGTATATATTTATAAGGTTAGTTATATGTAAGTAAGTATATTATATCATATAAGATCGTCATATTAGGGTCAAAAGTCAGGATAAGCCTGGCTTCTTCATAATCTACAAGTTGTATGGTATCATACAAATTGGCATTTGAATACAACAGTATCGTTTAAGCCGTCTGTTCATTGTATTTACTCGTAATCTTATCTTTTATATAATTATGGTGTATAAAAAATTAAAACATCATTTTGAAATTGATACAGATATACGTTGATATATCGGAATCAGAAAACCTGGATTTGAAACGCACACATCGCAAATCAATAGTCACTGATAGACAAGGACAGAGATAAGAACCGGCAATGTTGTGCGAGCGAAATAGCGCTAGACGCTGAATGTGTGTGATCGTCGTGACAGATGTGAAATCGTGCCTCAGTGGCACAATTTCAGCAGTCCACGCGCTAGAGGTGAGTCACCTACCTTCCACTGTTTTGTCTGTTGCGTCTAAAAATTGGATTGTTAATTCAATGTATCCTATTTGGGTGTTCGTCGTTGAGACAGCGCTGTGTTTTCTTAGAGAATAGCACCTCTGTGCTCGTTGGTTTGCACAATTTAATTTATTACAAACCGGCGAGCGTGCACGAGCGTGCGTGAGGGTGATACACTAGAACATATCATAGTGCGGCTCGTTGTTCTGTTATTAGTAAATGCTCTAGTCTATACTCACCCCGGAGCAAGTAACTAAAACATTAGGCACGTTTAACTTCCTGTCAAAAACTACTTAAAATAATAGTAAACAAATTGACTTACCCATCACCACCAACATACGTCTCCTTAGCAGTAACACCGTTAAAATGCACTCGGTTTTCCACTTCCCCGTCAATTAGAAAATCAGTCATAACAAAATTCACTATTTGTTTATTCAAATGCCTTCGCAAATATTTAATGTCACTCAATTTATTTTTTTCTGTCCCATTGTAATGTTTATGCCTAAGATGGCGGCCGTCAAAATTTTGAATTTTGAAATTAGAATCCAGTTCTGTCACTTCACTTTCGCGCTCACAGTTTGTGGTGCCCAATAAAAAAAGTATGAGCAAAGGTGTTTTGAACATTCTGCCCCACGATATTAGTTTCGCTATGCTTGACTTTTTCTTCGCTTTTGGCGTTTTTAACTCCATTTTGAATCTGGAACAATAGAAATATGTTTTAGTTTACAAAGCGTTTTGGGAGTACATTTATTGTGCACACAGCTAAAGAATGGAATTCCCTGTCGGAGTCTGTCTTTCCTGATAGCTACAACTTAGGAGTCTTTAAGTCAAGAGTGAATAGGTTACTTCTAGGCCAACCTACTCCATCGTCGGCCACATCATCGCTTATCATCAGGTGAGATAGTGGTCAAACGCGAGCTTATGAATAAAAAAATATGTTTGTCAGCATAATAAGCATAATCAAGTTATAATGTTCCCACTGCTGGGACTCAGGCCTCTTTTCCAGGAGAGGGAATGGGCCGTAATCCACCACGCGGGCCCAGTGCGGATTGGTAGATGTCACATGTCTTCGAATTTTTGGTTCTAGGACATGCCGGTTTCCTCACGATATTTTCCTTCACCGTTTCAAGAGCAGTGGTGATAAAATAAATTACACAAAGTAATACTGGCTGGGTTTGATCCCGCGACCTACAAACTCGTAAGTCACGGCCAAGCTGGGCAGAAGGATGCGATACGGTACTGCAGCGCAGACTATGTCCCAACTACATTTCTATTGTCTTGTCTATGCGCTAAAACCTGCCCCCCATCCCTTTTCTCTGACGTCATCTCAACAAAGGAATTGGGGGCGTGGCCAACTCCAAGCGCAAAAGCAGCGCGACGGCAGCGCTACTGCCGCATTGCCAACGCGTGGCACTTCGCGGCTAAATTGAAGACGCCCTAAGAGATGACCAGTGTCAACTGACAGCGCCCATTCAAACTAACTAGTATTAAAAATTGCATTTTTTATAGGTATCGAATATACTTTCAAATGAAAACAGTCTTCAATTTTATTTGTACATATGTTATATATGTATGTTATTATGAAACGCAGCTCAAGTTTTACCAAGCCTTGCAAAAATCATCTTACCCATGACCTTAGTGCTCATAGATAAGATTCTCTTCTCAGAATACAACATCTTCAGCTCTTCTCATATTCCTTCATAATATTAGCCCTATATTTAGCAGCCAGTGTTATTTTACACAGAATCATAAAATAAGTTTTAAATTACAAACGATGTCAATGCGTTGCGGAGTCAGATATTTTTTGTTGTTTTCTATATTGATTAGGTAGCCAAAGGTGCAAAGTTTAATTTGTGGACGCAAAGTTATTGTTTACCTGATACTATAACGAAGTAAATAAAAATAAAAACTGGCCACGTGTGAATCGGACTATAAAAACTGCACACGTGGGCCACGTCTAATTTTTTCGTAGAGACGCATCGCGTGGCGTGAATCTAAAGCTAGAAATACATTAGACCGACACGCACACGTGTGACACACCTGTACCTCTACCATGAGTTTTAAGCAATAGTATTCGTCGCTACTCGATATCGACGCCGTAAATATTTTGTATGGCAAATTTTGCAGCGCCTCTAGCGGTCACTTGCAGAACCAAAATTTGCCATACAAAATATTTACGGCGTCGATATCGAGTAGCGACGAATACTATTGCTTAAAACTCATGGTAGAGGTACTGATTTGTACGTAAAACGATGTCGTGTGGTGTGGATCAAGTGTAGCTCTACAAGATTAGTTGCCATATAAAATGTATTGAGACCGACGCGCCCAGATCGGCGTTCGTGGGCCCACGTGTGTGCAATGTAGTTCTACCTTAAAGTGTACATACATTTTTTTGAGAACGTATTCATCGTACGTACAACTAAGGAGTGGAATTCCCTGCCAGAGTCTATGTTTCCTGTTAGCTATAACTAAGTAAAAAGAGAATAGGTTACTTCTAGGCAAGCGTGCTCCATCGCCGACCACATCGTCGCTTACTATCAGGTGAGATAGTGGTCTAATGCAAGCCTATCTATAATAGACAGGCAAACAGACAAACAAACAGCAAAGGTTTAATAATATTAGCATCCCAAACTCTAAAAAAACAATTGATAACAAAGTGACAGTACCACACTATAAAAAAAGTGAATATATTCTGTATCAAAAACTAAATATCTACTTTCTAAAATTGACACTGGCTAAATGCACAATCGACTAAAGTAAAAAAAAGTTAAGTCCTAATTCCTACAGCGTCGTGAATCATAGACAAACTATATGAATGCATCCATCAAGATAAAAAAAAAGATGGCGTTGGCGGGAAAGAATTGAAAACTGTAAACACGCGTAAGTAAATAAAGTCTAGATTGTAGGCGTTCATGGTCGTGTCGTTGACCTAATTTACCTTAAAATGTAAGTAAAATAATTTCCTTTTCGAAGTTTATACCTAAGTAATCGCATTGTTGATCCGAAAAATTTTGCATGAAGTCAGTCATAAATAAAAAAGAAAATTGCTTATTGAGCACTACACAAGACATAAACAATATTTAGGTAACATGAAACAAAAAAGAAGAAAAAAAAATACATTGTTTATTATTGGTGGTTTTTTTAATGGTAGGTAAAGTCATCCAATGACAAATCCTGCCCTTAGGCGGGCCGGGAGATAGTGTCAGACTCTTACTGGCTAAAAACCTACCCTGTTCCTCCTATGCCTTGGTTCTAGGGCCCTGGTATGCATTTTCATACCTCCCCAGAGCCCACACAAAATCTCAAGTCAAGTTATTTGCGTCTTTTTACAAACATTATTCTTGATCTAAAGTAAGTAATAAAAGCGTCAACTCAAATAAGTATTTTAAATTTTCCCGATTCATTTTCCCGAACCATTATCACGTGATTTTTACGTCACACGTCAGATATTCCTACATAATGTATTCTTTTAATAAAATATGTAAATTCAAAAGACCTTTTCAGGTCATATTTTTTTATTGCACAGTCCTCGGGTTTCGATGAATATGTAGGTAGTAACTTCCTATCAAAATCATTCATTTAAGACAGTTTAGAGAGCTTATTGTAACTAACGCGGGCTTGTGGATGGCGAGTAACGGCTAGTTCGCCGTTCGGTAAGGATCACACCTGAAGAGAGAAGTAACCTATTCGTCAATCCAGCTGAAAGACGTCCACCGTTGGACATTTGATATAAACTGGTGCATGACTGCGATCCCACCAGACGTTAAGCAGTGATGCAATCGTTGATAGTGAAGTGCACTAGTTTATTGAGAGTCTATTTACTCTAGCCTTGAAGACACCCAAGGTGTCATCACAAAAACCGGTCCAATAGTATGCGTCACCATCCGTCTGATACCCGTGACCTTTGCCAGGGCATCGGTCCACCTTATGGGAGGTCTTCTAATGCCGCGGTATCAGAGTTCGTTCGACGGTTCTTGGCGCGCCTGAAGTTAGGCTCTGCGAACTTTAGCGCTTGTGCACTCGTAAAAAAATAAATGGTTTGAAAAAATAAATGCCAATAGCAGTTGTTATTGCTGTTAACAACTGTTATTGGCATTTATTTTTATAAATCATTTATTTGACGCGCTTATTTTGATCGCTAAAGTTCGCAGAGCCTAATTCAGGCGCGCCAAGAACCGTCGAACGTACTGTACGTGGTCGCCAATCCAGAATCTTTCGTCCTTATCGACTTGCTATCGTCCTTCTGAGATGCGAGCAATGCGTCCCACCCACTGCCATTTAAGTTTGGCGATTTTTATGCTTGGGCTATATTGGTAACTTTGGTTCTCTTACGGATATCTTTACTCCTGGGTTGACAGCGCGTTGTGTTTCTCGCGCGTCTCAAAGCACTGTCTGCAACATTGACGAGACCTGCTAGGTCGATGCCATTCAGACTACTTCAAAGAAGTGTGCCAAGAAAGTGGACTTGATACAGTTGCTGCTAAATACTACAAAAACATTAGAATGTTTTGCATCCGCATATTAATAGAAACAAAGTGAATATATTATACCAAGACATTGCTAAAAAGACTTAGCATCCAAGCCCAAAAAAAGAAAATAATGAAAGGGCTGTCAGAATCAATTGACGTTTAAAGTCAGGCACGTGTCGTTCGCCCTTTCGCCCTATTTTTTACTAATTACTATACGACGAGGTCAAAATTCAAACTCACGCGCATTATTTAAATCGAATAAATATTTATTAATGTTATTTTATCCTTGGGGAATACGTGCTTCGGGGCTAATATTTTTTCACGTTCATAACCTAGGTTTTCGTTTTTACGATAAATCTGTCGTGATCGCTAAAAGATGCTCTGTAGTGACGTCATTTGGACGTGCAGTTGCCCAGAAGCAAATAATGTATAACCATCAAATAATGGCACGGACGCCATGTCTGTGGACCAAATGTAAGGCAGGAGTGTGGTTCTAGTCAGTAGGAGTCTGACACTCACTGTTGTGTGTCTGTGTCTGTGATGACATATGGCTCTGAAACGTGGTCGCTTACCAAAGGCTTCATCAGAAGACTTAAAGTCACCCCTAAGGCAACGGAAAGGGCTATGCTCGAAGTTTCCTTGCGTGATGGAATCAGGGGCCCTAGCAAGGACGTCGCCAGCCCATGATCAAGGGGGGGGGGGGCTATTGGAAGTATAGAGAATATTAAAAAAGTTTTTACAATAATAATAAAAGTTTTTTTTCTCCACAATATAATTCCTAATTGTTAGCCTTATATCTACGGTAACTTATAGGATGGGCATTATATTGTGGGAGACTGGTGCCTAAACTAGGCTCTGAAGCTGTGAAGCAAGCCTCTAGGGGGGGGGGGGGCAGCCTCCCCTGCCCCCCCCCCCCTCTTGGCGACGCCCTTGAGCCCTAGTCTACTATTTTCATAAATTCGTCATTCATTGGTAAGTCAGTTGTCTCGTAACAGAATTGTGGTAAGAGCTATCTTGTAACGAATTAAACGCAATTACTGCATAATGACGTGCTAATGGTAAGTACAGATTTAAGGAACTGTCAAATTTTATCAGATTACCGTCAGACATTCATAATTTGTCATTATGTACGAGATTACTATTCTAAGCCATTTCTTTCAATGAAGTGTTAGTGGTTGATCATTGGAACGTCATAATGACGGCATTATATTAATAGATTACTAAACTTGTCAAAATACAAAATTATGAAATCAATGATAGACCATTCTGACACTATTGTAATAGCAGACTTGAAAGATATCCGCAAGAGAACCAAGGTTGCCGACATAGCACGAAGAATCACTAAGTGCTCGATTACGGAGACGCGGCGCGTTGCGCGGCGCGTCGGGCGATCCGTAGTACATTGCCTTAGGTTTGTGTTTGCGCGATGACGCGGCCCGCTGCTGCAATGTACGACGAAACGCCCAACACGCTGCGTAACGCGCCGCGTCTTCGTAAACACGGCCTAATTTATACGTAGAATCGCGTCGCATTGCGTCGCGTCGCGTGGCGGGGGATGTTATTGGATGATTTTCACCCACCATAAAAAAACCCGGCAGGGAATTCCAATCTTTAGCTGTATGTGTAAGCAGCTTGGCTCGTACTTAAGAATTCAATTTCGTGATTAGAATTTAACTAATGTAATAAGGGCGGCCTTTCACATTGAGATGTAGTGGCGTCATCGCCTATACTAGGATCATTTTATAGTGGGTCATGTGACAAGTTATTAGTTTTGCAATAAAATAAAACATAAAAAAGGCTCTTTGAATTTATATTTTATTTAAACTGCGGTACATCATTACGCCAAAAATTAAGTAGCATTCTGATTTGCCAGTTTCACCCGGGTGAATGTAGATTGCAGTAATCTGCAATGTATTATAGGTCTGTGCTCTCAATTCTAGAATGGGTCCTGAACTCCCGACTGCCAGTATTTAAAATATTATATAGTTAAGTGCAATCGTGTGCAACTACTTTCTTGTTTTAGGGCTTTTTCATTAATGCTCAGAAAAGCAGTCGGGTTTTTTAGTTTTTTAAATTTCCGTTTTTTTCGGTACGCGAAAGAGTTTTCACATGACATGATGACACCTGTCAAATCTACCACCATAAAATGAACGTAGTATACCTTGGACTAATCGAAATGACACACCAAAAAACATTTGTTTGCGTTTAATTAGTAAATCGGTCATCAAATCGGAACAGGGCCACCGGCGCCGCATTGTTAATTCGTTACAAAATAATCAGTAGGGATTTGAATTACTTATATTGCTAAATCATTCAACTATTGTCTTGTAATAATGACATTTTATATGCGAACAAATTAAAAAAAAAAACAATAACTTGTGATGATTTTGATAGATCTATACACCACTATTTTTTAATTAGAGCAAATACTTAAAGGGCTTATTAGAAAAGGTCTTGTTATTATTTAAGTAAAGTCTCAATGAATAATATTCATAAACAGCAAAGTTGTGAGCGTTTGTTTATATCTCAAAATCTCACTCAATTTATGAAAACATTGTATAGGAATGAAAAAATGACAATAAAAATGGAAAACACTGCGCTTAGTATTTTCTAGTAGTAGTTGTTATGAATGATGATTCAATTATGAATTTACCAATAATGACGTATTTTCGTGGACAATTTTGGGATTTCGTTTTTTGTACTTTTGACTACACAGATATGATCAGTAGCGGGTACTGATTGAGCCCCATTTTTTTGTGCAGTAATTAAAAAATAGGGGTGTATAGTTTACTAGCTTTGGCCCGCGATTTCGTCAACTTCGTTTCTATTAAGTTTTTTAATCGAATTGTTTCATTGTAATTAACTAATAAATCTTCCACATCTACGACTGGCCATTCGCGTAGAAGTTGAAAATATTTGTAAAGTAAAAGTACATTAGTTGAATGACCTTGAAGAATTCTTAATTTTCGTTTTTCACACACGTTTTTACGAAATTTATTTGGCCAAAAATTTGGTTTTTATATTTTTGCTTTTCCTAGAAAAATTCAGATTTTTTTTATCTATGTTTTTTGGCACTTTATTTATTTATTTTAATAAAAGGGGGTCAATGCCCCGTCAATGACCCCTGGCGTCCCAGGGGTCTGTTACCGCAAATACTATTGTATTGTATTACAGGGATCACTGGTGGTTTACCCTAGCTATATTGGAGAGGCTGTTCGCATGAATTTTGAGTTACCCCCTTAGGTGCGGAGTTTCTTAAAATCCTTTCTTAGCGGATGTCTACACTCTATAAGTAACCTACCTGCCAAATTTTAAGTTTGTAGGTGTTATAGTTTCTGAGATTTCGTGTTTAATCAGTGAGTGGTATTTCGCTTTTATATACTCGTGCATACGAATATATATTATTGTTATTTTGCTCTCCCGTAAAACCACATTTATTGACTTACTCACAATTAAAACTTGACTGATAATAAAATAATAATAATAATATCATCATTATATATCATTGTACCGATAGTCGTGTCGGGTAATGGCTTAATAGCCAAGAGCCTCGACCAACACCTTAGGAGGCTCTCGTTAGGCGGCTGGATCAAGGGCTTGATTCAGAAAGCGGTACTCCTGGACACGGCTCGTATTGTTAGGAGGTTCCTTTCTCTGGAGCCCTGACCGTCGGTAGCTTGGACCCTGTTCCCGATACCGGTGGGACACTATTTTTATATGTTTAAATGTTTTTTTAATGTGTTTTTTTTAAAGAAATATTTAAAAATATAATTTATATGTATATTGGTTTAATAAAGAAAATAATAATATTCCACAACTATCACACAACGCCGTCTAATCCCAAGCTAAGCAGAGCTTGTGTTATGGGTACTAGACAACTGATAAACATACTTACATATTTCTAAATACATACATATTATAGATAACTTAGACCCAGACACAGAACAAATGATCGTGCTCATCACATAGGTAACAAATCCTAAATTTACTATCGACTTTAATTCACCCGTGAGGGTCGATTTTTGCTGGCTCGCCTCTCAGCACCCCCAATTGAGTGGATGTACGGCACTGACACCCAAATAATACAACCGAGGGCTTCATTGATGTTCCTGATTAAATTTTAAAACAATATGGACGATGTGCCAGTGATTTTAAATTGGGAAAACATATTGCGTCTGGTAATTATGTGAGATCGTATTCGTTTCTATGCGAAATCTATTTTTAGTTTTTGTTGTGTCTTAGACTAGCTTTTACAAGTGGCTTTGTCCACACGAAAATAGGTTTTTATGAAAAAACTGGGTCGCGGGTTCAAACCCAGCCAGGCGCATTACTTTGTGTGATTTTTTTCATCACCACTGCTCTCAAAACGGTGAAGGAAAACATCGTGAGGAAACCGGCATGTCCTAGAACCAAAAATTAGAAGACATGTGACGTCCACTAATCCGCACTGGGCCCGCGTGGTGGATTACGGCTCATTCCCTCTCCTAGAGAGGAGGCCTGAGTCCCAACAGGCCACCACGCAGGCCCAGTGCAGGTTGGTGGATGTCACATATCTTCGAATTTTTGGCTTAAAATATCTATTTTTTTTTCTCTAGATATAGAAGTGTTATAACGTCATAATACAGCGGTTAAATAGGAATGTGACCCAGATTGAGCGCTCTTTGCATTACCCTTGAAAAGTCTACCAATGAACCAATGGTAATTTAAGAGACGCTATTTATAGATAAATTTTAAAAAGTTGAATAATTCATCTATCTGAGATTATAATAAGCATTGTAGTAGTTTATTATTGGTTTATAGTAACACTCCTTTTTTTGGGGCAGTTGAGTAAATAGCGCCATATTCCTTAAAAAAAAATTCGCACACATTTTTATTTTTTAAATCTATGTTACCGGCAATCTACCTATATAGGGTGACTGGTTAGTGAACGAAACATAAACACATGATTGTAGTCATGATAACAAACAACTTTTACTATGGGACCAAACCTGAAATCGTGAAAAAATTCTGCTACCACCACCACCAGTTAGGCGAACATAAATGTAGATTTTTTTCGCGATTTCAGGTTTGGTCCCATAGTAAAATTTGTTTGTAATCATGACTACAATCACGTGTTTAAGTATCGTTCACTAATTACCAGTCACCCTATATATTCCGGTATTCCATACAGTACCTACGCAATGTGTAGAATGTAGTTTAAAGTAAGGCTTTTATTTTCAGGTGGTGAAAAAAAGAAACCCTAACCTAATCTGTCCGTGTTGGGGTGCCCTAAAATTACATCACCTTCGTCTTCTCGTTTTTTACACACATTACCGGCTGCGAATTCGGTATTGTATAGAATACCTGAATTATAAAAATTGCCGGTAACATACCACTCACTGATTAATCACGAAATCTCAGTAACTATAAGGCTACGAAGGAACGGGGTAGGTTTTTAGTCAGTAAGAGTCTGACACTACTTCCCGCTCCGCCCAAGGGCGGGATTTGTCATTGGATGATGTTTTTGACCGTATCAGGCAACGGCGCTCACGCCGCAGCCGCCGCCGTAATTCCTATCCAAATTTCCGGCCACCGTAGGCACGGGCTTGCGGACGGCGGGCAATGGGTAGCTCGCTGTCCGTTTGTCCGGTAACAGATCGGACCGAGCCCAAGTTGTTTACGACGCGCACTGTTCCCGTGCGCCTCAAGGAGTTGTCAGCAAACCGTAAGGGCCCAGTAGGGTCGAGGCCTAGTCTGGGGCTCTGGGAAGGTATGAAAATGCATACCAGGGCCCTGGATCCAAGGCAGGGAAGGAACAGGGTAGGTTTTTACTCAGTAAGAGTCTGACACTATTTCCCGCCCCACCCAAGGGCGGGATTTGTCATTGGATGATTTTACCTACCATAAAAAAAACCCCTAAGGGGGTAAAACGGGGGTTGGAAGTTTGTATGGAGAAACCGGTGGTGGACCGGTCGAAGCCGCTAAAAGAAGCTAGTTGATTATAATAGTACAAATAAATCATGTCACTGCGCATGCGCATGGGTGTCGCGAAAGGCGAAGGCAGACGAGGTATTTATAATAATATGCACTTTTGTGACCTCTCACATAAATACACGAAGAAGTTTAACGTGTTTTTATGAATGAAAATGTAAGCCACGGTTTGTGCGTGTACTTACTCGTAGCTAAGGAGTGGAATTGGTGTTTTTTTTATGGTAGATAAAATCATCCAATGACTAATCCCGCCCATGGGCGGAGCGGGAAGTAGTGTCAGACTCTTACTGACTAAAAACCTACCCCGTTCCTTCGTAGCCTATCGTGCCGGGGCCGGGTATTCCTTTCGGAAGCTGACCCATGACCCCAGTAGGCTTTGACCCTGCCTGCCTGCAGCTAGCAGGCTGGGCCTCTTCGGTGTGCTGACAGCTCCTTGAGGCGCGCGGGAACAGAACGCGCCGTCGACGACTTGGGCTCGGTCCGGTCGGTTACCGGACGATCGGACAGCGTGCTACCCATTGCACGCCGTCCGCAAGCCCATGTGTTTTTAGGGTTTCGTATCTCAAAAGGAAAAAAACGAAGCCCTTTAAGATCACTTTATTGTCTGTCTGTCAAGACCCTTTATCTCGGGAACGAGTAGACGTATCGAGTTGAAATTAAAAGCATTATTCTTTATGATTGAACATTATTCTTTAAAAAATTTATATTAAACCCATACATGACATCTCTGCAGACGACATATTCTGGTCTGCGGTCCCTTGAAGCTGTGAAAAAAATAAACTTCTAAGTTAACGAAAAAAAATATATGGCCGTTTTTGTTGAAAAAAACGTATATTTCGACACTCTCAAGGGAATCAAAATTTATAGGGTATTTGCCGTTGACCTAGAACCCTGAAATTTGGCATGAAGCAAGGTAACGCCAGCTGAAAAATGTGAATTTGTTGTTACGTACGTCACAAAAAAAAATGCGATTCATCTTCGTAACTCAATTCGGGAATTGAACTTTTATCATAGGTAAGTTTATACGGCCCCTCAGTACGCGAGTCCGACTCACACTTGACCGGTTTATTTTTGGTGGGAAATCGTCTAATAATCCTTCACTAGCGATGGTTGCGGTCTTCCCGTCCGATTATAATTTAGACGTGTCTTCAAAGCTAGAATGAATAGGCTCTTAATAAACTAGTGCGCCTCACCATCAACGATTGCATCACTGCTTACCATCAGGTGGGATCGCAGTCAAGCACTAGTTAGGTATATCGAAAAAAAAGGACTTGGTAGCTAGATATTAATATAAGCGTGACTCTATAGTAGTAGGTATATACTTCAGTCTCAAGTACAATAGTTATGTCATATAGTATTGATGGTTTTTTTTTGTAACAAAATGTAGAGCAAGGTCTTTCAAACTTTGGCCCGCGGGCTATTAAGTCATTAGGTATTTGTTTACCTGACGACAGCCAACAATGAGCAGCTGATGATGGTATTTTGGGAGCCACAGATTTCAGGATTTTAATATTTTATAACATAGATTAAGAGCTGTGTTGGCCGAGTGGTAAAGGCCTCCACTTGCGAGTTGTAGGTTGTGGGTACCAGCCAGGCGCATTACTTTGTGTAATTTATTTCATCACCACTGCTCTCAAAACGGTGAAGGAAAACATCGTGAGGAAACCGGCATGTCCTAGAACCAAAAGTTCGAAGACATGTGACATCCACCAAACCGCACTGGACCCGCACAACAAACACACGACTTCCGAAAGGGGAACCCAGAGGCCTGTAACGCAGGCCAAAGAAGAAAATAGGCAGAGGCGTAGCTACCGCCGTATCTGACGTATCGATTATACGGGGCCCCCACCCTCAAGGGGCCCCGACTTAGACAAAAAATCGGAACATATTATCCACAATCGTCTCATAGGGTAAACCAAGCATTAGTAACAAAGCACCATTTGTTTTGATACGGGGCCCCTGTGGGACTAGCTACGCCACTGAAAATAGGTGTGGTTTTAATCAGTACAAGTTTTATTTTACTGTAATTATAGTTTGCTATGTGTTAGTAAACTGAAAAAGTCAAAGGTCAATTAGAGATCGCTACAACATGCGGAATTAGGGTTGCCAACCGTACTATAATATATAGTATTGTACTATATTTTGGGTCCGTGTACTATATACTGTTGAAAAAATATATAGTACGCAACAATACCATATTTTCAACATTTGGCCGATGCGGTAGCGTGTATCCGAACGTATCTATCTTACTGCGTTTTGAACTTGTTAATATGAAATGGATGTTTGGTCATTGGTCTGCTATTGGTATGTTATTTGATTTTGGTGATTATTTTCAATTAAGTATTGTTCTTTTCTTTATGAAGTTCCAAATAAATTAGTTAGAGAAAAAAGTAGCGGTAGCGAAAGTAGGTCGCTATCACCGATATTCAAAAAGAAAAATACAAAAAAGACTTCAAAAAATAAAAAACTAAACCTTTAACAAAAATATAATTTTTGATTTATATTAAAGCGCAATTTAGACGGTACGAATTTCTCGCCTCGAACATACGAGAATCGTAAGAGCATAGAAAAAATGTCATCGTCTAAACACATACCCAGGTGGTGCGAGTTTCTCGTCTCGAACGTACGATAATCGTAAGAACAAAAAAGCATCTCCGTCTAAACATTCATACCTAGACGGTTCGAGTTTCTCGACTCGAATTTATTTCTTACCTGTGTCTAAACACTTTGATACGATAATGTCATGGCGATTATTGCGTACGATTTTCTCGAACAAAACGTTCGAGAAACTCGTACCGTCTAAATTACGCTTAATTTAAAAAGGTTGTCGTAAAGCATGAAAGTTTTATTTTTGAATTTAAATAGTTCAAAAATGCAAGAAGTGCAAACAAGTATAGTTAAAAAAAAAATATACAAACAATATTTTTTGCTTTTTTCATAAAATACTGTATTTTTTTGAAGTGAACTATTTTTTTTATAGCTTAGTTTGGAAAATACTATATTATTTTGTCGAAGAAATGTTGACAACCCTATGCGGAATATAATGGCAATCGACGACGCCGCAGTAACAGATTTTCGTGTCTCAAACGAAGTGCGGCACAGCGCAGACTGCGCGTAACCATAGCAACGACGGCCATTTTAGTTCAAGTTATTTGCCACGTAGATTTTCTAGACTGCACGTTAGCTGTGACATCACAGTACATTAAGCAAATAAGTGTTGTCATTGAATAAGGTACGTTGAAAGATACAGCTGTGGGGTAACGTTATTTTTATCATATACAAATAAATACTTGCAATAATAACAACGTGTATTGTGTATTTTACGAGTATTATCAATAAGTAATTGTTTAAATATTGTTAAAGATAGTGAACGAAAAAACTAATTGAACATAAGCTGTTTTTTTTTTTATAGCCTATTGTTTGTCCCACTGCGGGGTAAAGGCCTCCCCTTTCTTCTTCCAAACTTCCCTGTCTAGGGCAATCTCTGGCCAATTTTGCCCCGCAAACATGATCAGGTCGTCACACCCCTACTGGGGCCAAAGGTCATGTGAAAATGTTAGCCGGGGACAAAGCCAATGAATGGATACAATGGTAGGTTTTTAGTCAGTAAGAGTTTGACACTATTTGCCGCCACACCCAAGGGCGGGATCTGTTATTGGATGATTTTACCTACCATAAAAAAAAACCTTCGTCGTGGTCGACCTCGACGGCGTCAAACTTCCTCAGGCGTCCAGTGAGTGACAATCTTCGCCCATCTGTTCGTGCGACGTGGCCAGCCCATTCCCACTTCAGCCTGGCTGTTTTTTCTCCGACATCTTCTATTTGGGTTATGGAGCGCAGCGTGGTGTTTCTAACGCGATCTATTCGCTTGATACCTATTATGCAGCGCTCCATTGCCCTTTGGCAAATCTTGAGTTTGGACTTTTATTGTTCAGGAAGTGACCAACTTTGAGCACCGTAAGTTATGACGGGCAGGATCACAGATATAGGTAGACATAGATAACGCAAGCATCACGATCTGTATGAAAACCAAGCGTGCCATTTTTTTACTACCTATTATGACGTCACAAGCACTATTTAGTGAAGACGCCGCCGCGTACGGCGTCCCCCTCGCTCCACCCCGCCACACCAACAGCACAATTAACCATTTTTATATTTTTAACTGCCGTCCGACTAGCGCTGTACTCCGATGCAGACTGAGCGCGAAAGTGACCACTTACGATTTTTGTACGTAAGCTAGGCACGCGAAGTAGTTGCTCTTGCGTTATCTAGGTATATCTATATCAGTGGGCAGGATACACATGTCGATGAGTTTTCGTATAAGTGTTATCGGAAGGTTACCCTTCATGTGAACTTTAAAGGTCCAGAAAGTCTTCCAAGCATTTTGGATTCGTCTTTCGACTTCCATGTCTTGCCTATTTTTAAAGGATATTATCTGGCTTAACTACGTATACTCATCAAGATATTGCAACACTTGCCCGTCTACCTCGATCCTATGTTTCGTTTTATTGGTCATGACCTGGGTCTTAGATCTGTTTATTAAGTCCAACCTCAAGACTTGGCGTGCTCAGATCTTGAAGCATTGCTTCAAGTTCTAAAGGTGATGTGGAGAATAGATCACCACTCGGGCCCAGTGCGGGTTCTTATATCAGTATCTATTCTCTTGTAACAGGTAACAGCCCGATTTACGAGTTGTAGGTCGCGGGTTCAAACCCAGTCAGGTACATTACTTTGTGTAATTTATTTCATCACCACTGCTCTCAAAACGGTGAAGGAAAACATCGTGAGGAAACCGGCATGTCCTAGAACCGAAAATTCGAAGACATGTGACAATCACCAATCCGCACTGGGCCCGCGTGGTTGATTACGGCCCATTCCCTCACTTAGAGAGGAGGCCTGTGGTCCCAGCAGTAGGAACATTAAAAAGGCTGATGATGATGATGATGATAATGTTGAAGACAAAGACTTAGGAGTGTATTGTCCCGTCCCGTGTGTGTCTCAGTGAGTTTTCGCAGTGATCGGTATATTTTTGATCAAAACAGCGAAGATCTGGCAAAAACCATTATTTTATGATATTTTCACAAACTGAAAGATAATTATAATTTAACTACCAATCTTTTAATATACGGTTCATATTCATAGTGTGTGTTTTTTTTTTATGGTGAGGAAAATCATCCAATGACATATCCCGCCCTTAGGCGGAACAAATAAATGAAGGACATTTACATTCGAATAGTCTTGATGCGCGAAAAGTGATGCTAGCTCCTTTTTTGTTCGCTGAAAGCCGCTGACTCTTATTGTCGCCTTAAATATCTTCTCCCGCTCTGTATACAGCGAGAAAGAGTGTCAGACTTTTGCTGACTAAACCAATTGTTTTCACAGTTGCACTTTGCGTAACTGTTGTTGAAAAAAATTAAAAAAAAAAACCCTTTTGATAGTGCTTCGGCACTATCAGTAGGGTTTTTCCCAATAAATTAAATTACAAAATTAGCTCAGTAAAAGGAAATTCTTATCAAATGAGGAATTTATTAGTTGAAATGTCCTTGGGGAAAACATAGTGATTTCCTGATTGAATTAATTTAGTATTTTTAGTTATAATATTTTTTAAAACCATTTTACAGGGTTTTTTATGTTAGGTAAAATCATCCAATGACAAATCCCGCCCTTGGGCGGAGCGGAAAATAGTGTCAGACTCTTACCGCCTTATTCCAAAACGGGATCTACAATAGTTCCGGGACTATGACTAGGTTCAATACGGGTTAAACGCTATCTAAATGTAGTTTTCGGGATTATTACTAAATTTAATACTAATTAAAAGCGATCCGTATATGTATTTCCGGGACTATTATTAGGTTTAATGCTAATTAAAACAAGTAATAGTCCCTGAACTATTTTAGATCGCGTTTTGGAATAAAGTGGTTACTGACTAAAAACCTACCCCGTTCCTTCGTTGCCTATCATACCGGGGCCGAGCCTTCTTTTCAGAAAGCGGCCCTTGTCCAACATTTTACAGGGTTCCGTCTTAGCTTTCGCTGTCCGTCTGTCAGCAGGCCAAGAAAATGAATCTTTTATAGAATGTATAATTTGTATTGCCGCTACAATTTTCTTTTAAACAAAAAAACGTCAAAAAAAAACTTCACCTATACGCACAAAGCGTTTTGGGAACACTTTTATTATGCGTACAGCTAAGGAGTGGAATTCCCTGCCGGAGTCTGTGTTTCCTGATGGCTACAACCCGGGAATCTTTAAGTCAAGAGTGAATAGGTTTCTTCTAGGTAAGCACGATCCATCGTCGACCGTATCGTCGCTTTCCATCAGGTGAGATAGCGGTCAAGCGCGAACCTATCAATAATAAAAATAAAAAAAAAAGAATAGCTGTTCGTTAGTCTAAAACTCGAGAACGGCTGGGCCGATTTGGCCAATTTTGGTCTTGAAATATTCGTGATACTACAAGAACAGTTTAAACGGTGAGAAAAGGCGGTGTGAAGTTTGCTGGGACAACTAGTAAAAAAAAAAAACGTGCAGGTCCGACTCGCGCACGAGGGTTCCGTCCAAACCTACCTATGAAAACAGTTAAGTACCTCTACCATTGAGTTTTAAGCAATAGTATTCGTCGCTACTCGATATCGACGCCGTAAATATATGAGTAGAAAAATTATATGTACACAATTAGTTATCAGCCTACCTACCTACACCAAACGAAAGAGTAGATAAATATTAAAATTGTTAACAATTATCTATAATAGCCCTCCTCCTAATTTTTATGTTGTTATGCCCGACAGGGCCCACAATGCTCCAAAATGAATGTATGTCTTTATGTACCTACCACCTAAGTTCACATTGTGGAATGCAATAAATGTATTGAGTATTGAGTATTAAATATTTTGTATGGCAAATTTTGGTTCTGCAAGTGACCGCTAGAGGCGCTGCAAAATTTGCCATACAAAATATTTACGGCGTCGATATCGAGTAGCGACGAATACTATTGCTTAAAACTCATGGTAGAGGTACTGTTCTCGAATTGAGCTACGATGTAACTACAAATTTACAGTTTTCAGTATTTTTCCTATATTTGTACTATTAGACCTTGCTTCATGCTAAATTTCAGGATTCTAGATCAACGGGAAGTACACTATGAATTTTGATTCCTTTGAGTGTCGAAATACACGATTTTTGCGACGTAAACGGCCACTACTTTTTTTTTAGTTAACTTAGAAATATGATTTTTTCACAACTGCAAGGGGCTATACAGCTGAGTATATGGTTCAATTTTTACCTCGATACCTCCACGTGTTCCCAAGATAAAGGATCTTGACAGACAGACAACTTCTCTTCAAAAAGATTTTTTTTGTAATGTAACAAAAAATTTACTGATTTCAGATTTATTCCTATATCTGTGTACAAGACCTTACTTTGTGCCAAATTTCAGGATTCAGGGACATCGGGAAGTACCCTATGAATTTTGATTCCTTGAGAGTGTCAAAAACGTATTTTTTTTGCGACATAAACAGCCGTATCTTTTTTTTCCTTTTTTTTAACCTAGAAGTTTGATTTTTTCACAGCTTCAAGGGACCACAGACCTGAATATATGGTTTTAATTTCAACTCGGTATCTTCACGCTTCTTCTTTCTTCTTGAGATAAAAGGTCTTGACAGACAGACAGGCTGACAACAAAGTGATCACAAAGAAGTGATGATAAGGGTGTTTTTCCGTTTGAGGTATTGAACACTAAAAATATCTCAAGGCAAAATTCCGAGATATATGTAATAATGTTTGTGTGTATTTGCTTGATGTTGAAAATATAATAGAAAATGGTTTATTTACAAAAGTGGCATAACTGACAAGCCCCAAGAGGGCACCGGTGTCTGCAAAAAAGAGTGTCCATGGAGTTTCTTGCACGTTCTTCTCCATAGAGATCTACGCTTTGGAACGTGAAATTTAGCTTCACTTTTTTTGGACTGACCGACATTTTGACAATTCAAAAGTGCCTGTAATTGGACTATTTGAAATAAACTATTCTGATTCTGATTCTGCACACCTATTGTCTTTCTATTGTATCTCTAATTACGGTATTCAAAAGGTTAATTAAGGTAAAATACATAAAAACAATGATAACGCACACAATTGCATTTTTACCTGAACTAGGTTGGACCTGTATTTCAGGCTAGAGAGTACTAAAAATCTTAAATAATAAATTAATACTCATTATAATAACTATATTAAATCATCATCATCATCATCATCATCATCATCATCACCAGCCTTTTAATGTTCCCACTGTTGGGACACAGGCCTCCTCTCTATGAGAGGGAATGGGCCGTAATCCACCACGCGGGCCCAGTGCGGGTTGGTGGATGTCACATGTCTTCGAATTTTTGGTTCTAGGACATGCCGGTTTCCTCACAATGTTTTCCTTCACCGTTTTTGAGAGCAGTGGTGATGAAATAAATTACACAAAGTAATGCGCCTGGCTGGGTTTGAACCCGCGACCTACAACTCGTAAGTCGGGGCCGTTACCACTCGGCCACCACTGCTCTCACACAAGCAAAACATGTTTTACAAAAAGGAGATCTTCCGTCTCTCTGTAAGGGATGCTAAGTAAATATTGCACAATAATATTTTCACAGTTTAAATAATTTAATTTATACAAAACTAAGATGTAAAAAAAAGCCTAGCATTTAGTATAATTATAGTCTTATTAATGGTTTTGTAAACAACATTAGTTTATGAGCATTGTTTATGGTGTTCTAAAATAACCAATTTTACTAATTAGTCGTGTGAATGTTTGCGCGTTAATGTATCAGCAGAAAGAGTTATTTATGTAAATTACAGAACTAGTTTTGTCAAAATAGTATAAGTTTTGTTATGCATTATTTTTCTTGTTTTTAGAAATGTATTTCTTTTTTTATTTTCTGTACGCACAAATTAGAAAAATATGTAATTAATTATTTTAATAACATTGTTACTTTGTGGTAGAATTGTGTGGCTTAAAAGGAACAAACGGAACCTTTCTAGGATCACTTTTTTTGGTTTTTCTTCCGTTTTATTCGTCTGTCTGTCAAGACCCTTTATATCGGGAACGCGTGGAGGTATCGAGTTGAAATTTAAACCATATACTCAGGTCTGTGATCCCTTAGAGCTGTGAAAAAATCAAATTTCTAAGTTGACGAAAAAATAAGATAGAGCCTCTATTTCTCAAAAAACGTGTATTTCGACACTTTCAAGGGAATCGAAATAAAATTCATACGGTACTTTCCGTTGGCCTAGAACCCTGAAATTTGGCATGAAGCAAGGTTTTAAGCACAAGTATAGAGAAAAATCTGTAAAATGTAAATTTTTGGTTACGTCCCGAAAAAAATATTTTTGCGATTCGGAAAAATCTTCGTACCTAACTCTATTCGGAAATTGGACTGTTTTCATAGGAAAATTTGTACGGAACCCTTAGTGCGCGAATACTTGCACTTGCCCAGTTTTTTTTTTCGTTATTTTCAATAAATAAATTGTAGCATTTGGTACCACTTTTTTCCAGTAGCACAGTTTAGACAAAAAAAAAATAGAAGACGTTGCTAAAAAAAAAAAAACTTTCAAACTTATCATAATTATTTAACCAACGATTCGTAATTTAACACAACCTATCTCCACATTTACAAGTAATACTAATTAAAATTGAGTTCACAACAATTTAAATAAAAGCTACCATTTTAGTACATATTTACTTGTAAAATAACCGGTCGTTGCAACGCCAGTAACCTCCGCCCGTAATTCCGAACTCCATATTCCTGTTTCCTCACTCGTACGACTTTTTAATTAAAACAATAAGACTCACCTGTCAAAGTTACATAACATCCATACACAATCACATTAAAAAAAAAAAAACAAAATCACAAAAAAATATCACTGGCACAAAAAAAAAGTTTCAAAAACTCATTCTGGTCCGTTCTTAGTTCAAAAAACTGTAACTTTCATTCAGGAATTTTAAGTTTCGAAAGTGGTTTAGCGTAATTTTGGCGGGAGCGGCTCGCGGAGAATGCGCATGTGCGTACCGGCCGGCTGTTCGACGGATACTGGCCGTGGCCGCTGGCTGGCTGAATAGCTACGCGACCGGTGCCAATCTGCCAACGTGTTCAAACCGCGCGATCGTACGATATTGGAGTGAATCAAAAATTTATACGTCACACTGCATTTAGTTTTTTTTTTTTAATGGCGTTTTTGTTAAGCCCTTACGTGGCGTAACAGTTTCCGAATGACGAAATATTGGGCACGTGTTTTTACAATGATTGTCAATAAAGAATTTCAAAGTGAATTTCAGTTATTTCTACAGCCTTGGCTTTACTAGGCTAGGCAGGGGCGCCGGCTTTTAGAAAACCTTATGGGTGGGATTTTTTTTTCTGGTAGGTAAAATCATCCAATGACAAGTCCCGCCCTTGGGTGGAGCGGGAAGTAGTGTCAGACTCTTACTGACTAAAAACCTACCCCGTTCCTTCGTTGCCTATCATGCCGGGGCTGAGCCTTCCTCTCAGAAAACGGCCCTTGACCCCAGCAGGCTTTGACCCTGCCTGCCTGCAGCTAGCAGGCTGGGCCTCTACGGTTTGCTGACAGCTCCTTGAGGCGCGCAGGAACAGAGCACGCCGTCGACGACTTGGGCTCAGTCCGGTATGTTACCGGACGATCGGACGGCGTGCTACCCATAGCACGCCGTCCGACCTTATGGGTGGGTGCTTATGGCGTAGTGTGAGAAGAAAAATGGACACTGATCGGCCGAAAAATAAATAAGTGTACTGCGTACTTAATTACTAATTATATTTGATAAAAATCTAATTAGATTTATTTAGTTGGTGTGTGAATCGAACCTGCGATTCAATCGGCGCTCTAAACCACTGTACTGCACTAAACGGGTAATGAAAAAGGCGATTTCTGATCAGTTTCTTGATGTATATTTTCAGGGGTGCTCGGCCCCCACGGAGTTGGCAGTGGGCAGGGCACATTGCTCGCAGACCAGATGGCAGTTGAGGTCGAAAAGTTCTAGAATGGCGACAGTGTACCAGAAGACGCAGTGTTGGCAGGCCTTCTACAAGGTGGACCGATGACCTGGCAAGAGTTGCGGGAATCTTTCCTTCATTGTGGCGACACTTAGGGGAGGCCTATGTCCAACAGATGACGTCTTTCGGCTAATATGATGATGATGATGATTGTCAACGTTTTTATTTATTGGTGTTCAATGAAAGTGCTCATAACTATGTCGTATGTTGACAAAATACAAATCGTATGCGGTAGGTATTATACAAAACCATTTGCTGAATGGACTTTAAAATAGACTGACCTCTGAGTTTCGAGAATTTGGGTTTTTCTACTCAAGGTAGTCAGCTAGGAACCACCAGCGTCATCTAGTTTAAAGTGAATGTTTTAAAAAACATATTTGTAAAATAAATATGATAAATGATATTGAATAGTGAATAGGCTCTTAATAAACTAGTGCGCTTTACCATCAACGAATGCATCACTGCTTACCATCAGGTAGGATTGCAGTCAAGTGCTAGTTTATAAAAAAGTAAAAAAAAAAAAAATTGAAAATAGGTTATATAAAACACTTTTGCACGTCAATATAATTTTTTCGTCAGTTAGTTAGATGAGGCCGGTGTTTCCTAGCTGAGAAGAAACACCGAAACAAACTCATGGGCCACAGTCTCTTTTAAAGTCCATACAGTAAATTTGTAATTGTCAAATTACATGAAAACTATGCAGATTTGTCTGAGATGGTCTTTTGAAGAAAGAACCATACAGATTTGAGTGG
This sequence comes from Leucania comma, assembly GCA_958295575.1. Taxonomy (NCBI): domain Eukaryota; kingdom Metazoa; phylum Arthropoda; class Insecta; order Lepidoptera; family Noctuidae; genus Leucania; species Leucania comma. Next base: position 3,770,947 of record OY282492.1, on the reverse strand, counting down.
ACCTGTCCAGTCAGTGCAAGCATTTGTCAGCATTCGTGAAGCTCAACTCAGGACACTAAGGAGCTCAACAACTTGACGAACAATACCGAAAATACTCAAATTGCCAGTCATACATACATTAAAATGACTGAAAAGGAAAGAAAAAAAAGCAATCCACATAGTCCTCACATTCACATAATGAATGGAAAATGTCAAACATTAATTAGAAGTAAAAAAAAAAAATAGAAAAAAAGGTGTCCAATTGTAAAATAAAAACTAATTTACAACGTTAAATTGCAAGAAATAAATAAATAAACAACTATGTCAAATTGTCAAAAAATAATAATATTAATAAGAAAAAAAACACAATCTAAAATAAAAATAAAAGAATATATATATATACTCGTATATGTATAAAAATATATATACTTTTATGATTCTTATAAACATTTATCATAATCATAAAACCAAAACGAATATTATAATAATTGGACTTAGTACTGGCACGTGTAGTCTCTAATATGGCAATATTACGTAAATTAGTAACTGATCTAGATTAGAGCTAAGTAATGGCCTGATCACTAAAATTTTTGGACATTGGACTCTAGTCATGTGGCTACATAATTTAAATAGTAAATGTGTCGAATTTAAGGGTCACCGCACACGGGCAACCGGTCATAACTACAAAACGTAGCCGTCACGGGCAACCGACACAACACGTAGTCGTCGCGTCGCCACCGGCATATTTTCTGAAGTTTTCATGCATTTTACTGGCTGGATGGCGGGCGGTTTTGCTGGGTGGCTGTTTATACTGGCCTGTTGGTCTAGTGGTTAGTGGCACTGATTGCAATAACGGAGGTCGTGGATTCGGTTCTCACCCCAGGCAAATGTTTGTGTGATGAGCACGATCATTTGTTCTGGTTCTGAAACAAGAATATGGGTTCATAAGATTCATTTAAAAAGGCAGTGCTTTGGTGCATCCGAATTCGTGTAGGAATTCTGTAGTCCTTCCGGGGGCTTACTCTCGAGTTTCATTCCAATCGGTCGACATTGGAATTGTTATGTTAGGTACTCATGAATTCGATGCCAGGGCCAAATTGCATGGAAATTGCCTTTTTGGGAAACTAAGTAAAATAGGGTTTGGGCCGATTTGGTTTCTATATCATAGTTTTTCCTAGAAAGAAAACAAATAAAAGTGTTTTTTAATTCTTTTTATTATTATTGTTATGTGATTTTCTAAAAAGCGCAAAATTACGAAATAATAATACACCCCACGGGCGAGAGGTTATTTATTAAATTTTCGCAGTTTCATAGAATTTCATATATAAAGAATTCAAAAATTTTTACCTCTCAATTCGATCAACGCGTTTGGATCGGATGAGTGTGCGATAGCCTTTAATATTATGAAACACCTGCTCAAGTAAAATACCAGTAGTAAATCAGCATTTACATTTTTTGTCATATTTTCTATACGTTGTATTTTTGTAAAAAGAACTTTGACCAACGTATTACCGTTAATCGTGCATAAAAATATCTTTTTGTTTTTTTTTCCTTTTATTTTTGGCTTCACAAAGTTTCTGCTTTTAGCCAGTGTCAAGCTCAGAAAGTATTTAGTTTTTGATGTAGAATATAAAAGTCGTCACATTTGTCACCGTCAGTAAGCTAAGTGCGTATCCCAAAAATCTGACTGACCACCTCTATTCCCACACAGGACAAATGTTTGTGCGATGAGCACGATCATTTGTCCTGTGTCTGGGTGTAATTTATGTATAACATGTATGTATATAGAAATATATAAGCATGTTTATCAGTTGTCTAGTACTCATGACACAAGCTCTGCTTAGTTTGGCACTAGATGGCGCTGTTTGAAAGTTGTGGAATATTATTGTTATTTTTCCAAGAACCTTTATTGCACCTGTTAGTAATAAATCCCAATGGTTTAGGAGAACTCTATGGCTTTCGAAACCATATAACAACCTAAAACACATCTTGTGCTTATAAAATTTCCATAACATAACTATCACATAACACAGTCTAGTCCCAAGCTAAGCAGAGCTTGTGTTATAGGTACCAGACAGCTGATAAACATACTTATATATTTCTAAATACATACATATGTATTATAGATAAATAACACCCAGACACAGAACAAATGATCGTGCTCATCACACAAACATCTGTCCTGTGTGGGAATCGAACCCACGACCTCCGGCATAGCAGTCAGGGTCACTAACCACTAGACCAACAGGCCAGTCAAATAATAATAATTAAATAGTAATTATGCAAATATAATTTACCTGTTGAAGCCTGGACTTGGCTAGCTTCGTACCCCTTTTTATTTTTGGTAGGAAATCATCAAATAAAATCTCCCGCTCTGGGTAGAGCGAGTGTCAACATCACATGGTGTTCTTAAGCAGTCACCTATCTACATTAGCACCAGCGTTGCCAGATTTTTTCTATGCCAAGTCGGGATTTTGAAACTTGCTTAGTAAAAAAAGCGGGATTCTTTCGTCGAAAGCGGGACATAATAAATAAAAACGTATATGTAATCAGTACATTTAAATTTTTTTTTTTTTTTTAATATTTAAATTACGTGTACCTACGTTACAATAGATAGCAAAAATAGTCATAGAAAACTATTTTAAATCAGATTTACTCTATCGGCAGGCGACCAGTTCACACTGACTGTGTCACTCTGTCACGCTGCACGCACAGTCGAGTTATCCCCGAAAAGCGGGACTAAGCCTGTCCCGCGCGGGACATTTAATTTTGATTTAATAATCGGGACGTCCCGCGAAAATCGGGACGTCTTGCAACGCTGATTAGTACCCACCACACGAGCCGATGTTTTTTCCACCGTAGACGTGGGTCTGCGGACGGCAAGCAATGGGGCCATGGATTCGCTTTTGAAACGAAAACCCAGGGTCATACATTTTAGTCCGTAGAAATCTGTCACGTCATTGGATGACTTCCTAACTAAAACCAAAACCAGTCACGCGTCCAATCCCTTTAATTTTTCAATTCGTGAGTGTTTTGAGAAAAGTTGCTTGATGCGTAGATCGTGCTGCAGCATTCGGTTTCATAACACCCTCGCCAGCGGCTCAGGCAAATTATACCTCGATCGCAATATCAAATCTCCTTTTGCATCCAAAATTTACTATTATTACCTCAGAACTCCGTCATTTCCGTGCGAACTTTCTTTCTTTCCTTCGTGCAAATTATCTAATTAGTAATTCCTTTCACTCCAGACTAATTATAATAGTCTACAAAGTAATTAACTATGCGCCGAAGCCAGTCTATGCCCCATTAAATATTTCGCCATTCAGAACAAGTGTCGAGGTGTAATATTGATGTAGTGTATGCGTCGGCGCATAAGTAGAGGTGGCGCGGTTTTAAGGTTCCTTACGTAAAGGGAGGTGACGGAACCCTGTAACATTATTATGTTGGCTTTGACAGAAGCGCGAATTTCATATTTTTAGTAAAAGGGGGATTGACATAATATGTTACCAGTAATAGCCCACGGACTAATAAGTTGAACCAGGTTTCAAACTGGCTATTAGGATATTAGGGGAAGTTTGAAAGTGGCGCCAGTGGTAGAAAAGTGAAAAGGGAATCGTTTGTCTTGGTATTGTCATGTGAAGAGGAGGGATGAAACGCATGTTACTAAAAGAGTTATGAGTTCACAAGTGGATAGATGGAGAGGATTGTGTGAGGAGCGATATGAAAGAAAAGGGAGTTAGTGTTAGCGTGACGAGTGACAGGGCAGAATGGAAGAAGAAAACGTGTTGCGCCGACGCCAAATAAAACGGGACAAGGGCAGGAAGATGATTTGAAAAAAACAACATTTTTTTGCGATTTTGAAATATCTTCAAATACGAATTTGAAGATATTTCAAAATCGCAAATACTGTTCATTCAAATTCAAATTCAATTCGAAAATACTGTTTTTATAGGTAGTTTCGACGGAACCCTCCATGCGAAAGTTTGACGCTCACTTGTTTTCTTTTGAGGTACAATACCCTAAAATTACATTGCTTTTACAAAAAATTTACATCGCAGGCTCAATTGGGATCTCCTGCGGAATCCTTAACCGCGAATCCAACTCAAACTTGACTTTTTTTTTTCTCTTCTTTTTAGCCCGAAGTCCATACTGTAATGTGCAAAAAACATACCACAGCAGGTTGTAACATTACACGGCCGCCATGTTCTGTACCTCTACCATGAGTTTTAAGCAATAGTATTCGTCGCTACTCGATATCGACGCCGTAAATATTTTGTATGGCAAATTTTGCAGCGCCTCTAGCGGTCACTTGCAGAACCAAAATTTGCCATACAAAATATTTACGGCGTCGATATCGAGTAGCGACGAATACTATTGCTTAAAACTCATGGTAGAGGTACTGGTAAGACTTTGTACCTATATATTAATATAATGCGATGCAGTGCGTATTTTAAGCATGAATCATTTTAGGAAGGTGACATTAAACTAATATTATAACTTTTAATATACTGAAATCACACTACTTGATCGACACTTTTCCTGACCAGAGGGCTGGCTCATTATTTGCCCAAAGAATCAGCATTGCAATTCAACGTGACAATGCTGCCGGTCTTCTGGGGTACGTTTCCGGATGACAGCGATACACTTAGGCGTCGAAGTACTCTTCCACGTCCTTTGACGCCTTAGTGTTCGATTACGGAGACGCGGCGCGTCGTGCGGTCCGTCGTACATTGCCATATGTTTGTGTTTGCGCGAGTGATGACGCGGCCTGCTCCTGCAATGTACGATGAAGCGCCTAACGCGCCGCGCAACACACCGCGTCTCCGTATACACGGCCTTAGGCGTCTATTACACCACTCGATATTCCGCACAAGTTACACAGACTGTCTTAAAGTTTACTTCCGAATAAGACAGTCTGACCCTTATTACACTACGCGACGTCGACAAAACCAATCGGAATATTGAGTGGTGTATGGTGTATTTGGTGTTTTTGTATTATATGTACTGTAGTTAGGTCTAGTATACATTCTTAGTTTAGTTTTTATGTACATAGTTTTAGTATAAATACTTAGTTTATATTATAAAGAGGAAAGATTTTATTGTTTGTTTGTATGTTACGATTTAACTCAAAAATTACTTGACCGATTTCATAATTACTTATTTTACCATTAGAAAGTTACATCTTCACTGAGTATCATGAATTCTATTTTCGTGCGGGCGAAGCCGCTGTCAGGCGCTAGCTATGTGTATACGTAGGTATGTTTTTTAATGTCAAATCATCAAATAACTTCTTTTTCAACACACTTATTCGAAAACCCACTCTTATTCCTACTGCTTTTAGGCACACAATTCACTGTTTTTTGCACTAGTGCGGTAAAGTGCGCGAGCTCGCCCCCGCCTCTATTTACTACATTTGTCGTAGCAGGCTGGGCGCTAAGCGGCCTCCACGAGTCGCCGGTCAATCCCCATTTATTTAATTTTCGAAAGTGTATTGAAAAATGTCTTTTGATACACGTGGATATTTGTCAAAGTTTGTCATATATCATTACTAGCGACCCGCCCCAGCTTCGCACGGGTGCAATGGTTGTTTTTATGGTAGGTAAAATCATCCAATGACAAATCCCGCCCTTGGGTGGAGCGGGAACTAGTGTCAGACTCTTATTGACTAAAAACCTACCCCGTTCCATTCTTTGCCTTGGTCCCAGGGCCCCGGGTGCCATTTTCACATACCCTTTGACCCCAGTAGGCTTCGGCCCTGTTGGGCCCCTGCAGTTTGCTGACAACTCCTTGAGGCACGCATGGAACAATACGCGCCATCGATGACTTGGGCTTTTTCTGGACGGTTATCGAACGGACGGACAACGAGCTACCCATTGCTCACCTCTCCGCAAGCCCGAGCCAGCTAGTTGATGCTATAAAGGTGAATACACACAAATCTTAATAATAAGGCCTTATTATTAAGATTCCTATGGGCGAATGTTTGTACATGTGTGTTTGCTCAAAAAACTAAACGGATTTAGATGAAATTAGGTGCATAAGTAGATCAAGTTCTGAAACAGAACATAGGTTAATGTTCATTCCGGGGAGCGCGGTAAAAGTTAAAAGGATAAAAACACACACACACACAGACATTAATTAAGCGTACAGCTAAGGAGTGGAATTCCCTGCCGCAGTCTGCGTTTCCTAATAGCTATAACCTAGGGGTCTTTAAGTCAAGATTGAATAGGTTACTTCTAGGCAAGCGTGCTCCATCGTCGGCCACATCATCGCTTACCATCAGGTGAGATAGAAAAAATAAAACAAAAGCTTAGGTTTCAAAATTTCAAAAATCGAACAAACAGGACTGCCAACAGAATAACATTATACGAATTACGATACAATAAATAACGGCTCGCTGATGCAAAAAGATCTATATCTGTTTCAGAAAGGCATCAATGGCATTCCACTTGGGTGCCCGCGCCATATTGTTGCTTTTTTTTCGCGCCAACGTCTTTAACTGGCCGTCTGTTGTCTATGGTTTAGGGTTGCATCGATTTTTTTTTTAATAATGTGTTGTTCTGTTTTTGAATGGTGTGATGCTGACGACTTTTATTGGAGAATAGTTGATAATCGACGTCTTTACTTATCTGACCGTCTTCTATCTATGGTTTAGGGTTGCGTCGTTTTTTTTTAAATATGGGATTTTCTATTTTTGAATGGTGTGATGCCGATAATTTTTATTGAAGGATTTTAAAATTTCTTTTTTTTGCATAGAAAAGTGTGCTTTTACTTTTAGACTTTTTTTAAGATGAGTAATCGTCCGATGACTTCTTCCGCTCTGTGTGGAGCAGGAGGGCGTGTCAGACTTTGACTAACTAAAACCACAACTGTGTCCACAGATGCTCTGGGTTCTAAGATTACGGGTTTTCTTTCCAAAAATTCTCACAGTTATCATTAAAACGATAACCTTATTTTTGAAGGTGGGTATTCATTAAATCTCCCACTCAGGACAGATGAGAAGAAGTGTCACTTCACAAAACTTGTTCTTCTGCCTTTTTCTTTTCTTTCGTTCTTTCTGACACTTTTTTTTCTGACACGTTTTCTTACAGTTACCCTTAGCTTTTCAGTGCTGCCCTGGTGGGCCCCAATCGTTTGCTGATACCATCAACCTAATATTGTGCCCACTGCTGGGACTCAAGCCTTCTCTATACGAGAGGGAATGGGCCGTAATCCACCACACGGGCCCAGTGCGGGTTGGTGAATGACACATGTCTTCGAATTTTTAGTTCTAGGATATGCCGGTTTCCTCACGATCTTTTCCTTCACCGTTTTGAGAGCAGTGGTGATGAAATAATTACACAAAGTTTTTTTTTAAGTGAGAAACTATCCAATCCCTTCTCCCGCTCTTGGGCGGAGCGTGTCAGACTTTTACTGACTAAAACCACTCCTATGATGCTTCTTTGCCTTGCTTTCCAGGATGATATAAGGTGACCCTGAACTTGTAATTAAACGTAACTGAAACTTCTAAAAGGAAGTTATTTTTCCTCATGTGGTTCAGTTTGCGAACTTTACCCACGAAATTCTAGTTAATGCTGAGGTCTGTTCTATTAATATCCTTTATTTTAATATTGTTTTCCTTAGTCACAATAATCTTCCTTCGTATTGAACGAACGCACTTATACGGCTAAATTTTGATCATTTTAATCCCGTGGAGGGTCGGTCCGGTACATGAAACACTATCGATTTGTAAAGATAATTTTTTTTTTTTTTCTAAGACTCGAACTCATATACGCAGGTATGAAATTAACTCCCGAGCACTACGAGGGAGTTAATATAGAAACCTGAGTGAAGTGAGGGATTCAAGCCGCCCAAGGCAAAAACAGCTTTATCATCGTAAGATAATAGACAATTCACAATTTTAAGATTAAACTATATTTTTAATTATCATGCAGGTGATGTAAATGGTACCTTTATTTTAATACAAGTGCAGAAAGTCTGTCTTTGCAACCGAGGCGAAATTCTCGAGTGCTGCAACGACAAATTTGCACGTGTATCAAATGCGGTTTTTCAATACACTTACGACTCTTGGGGGTTGACGTGCGCCTGTTTCGATAAATAATTTTATTACAATAAAATTGTGACGGGGCAAGCACGGGCACTTTTCTTTAATAGTTCGGAAAATAGTCTATTGCGTGAAAGGGTAATAAAATATATTTTAAACATCTACAGAACCCACAACAAAAATATTTCCGCACCCTATTCTATCTTCTTGTAACACAGGTTAATGGTAGAGTATTGACACCTTTCCCACGTGCATGCCATTGTTTGCCGAAAACCGAAAACCGAATGCCGAAAGACGAGGGATCACAGGGGATGATAACCCTAATGTTGTTGAGTTATTACTTTAAAATAGGCTACCTGCTACACAATAAATGAATGAGGTTGAGTGTCGTTCGTCTTGTGCGATTGTGTTTTTTTTTTATTTTGGGAGTTAGTATCTAGTTGGCGGGATTTTGGCGGGATTTTAGTAGTAAAGTTCGGTGGCAGTTTTAATTATTCTCAAATTGATTCTCAATGCATTTTGTGATTTAAAATTGGTGTAGTTTTGTGTTGGATAACTGGACAATATGTGGAATTATTGAAACAGGCGCGATTTTTTTCGGTCGGTCTTACACTTAGGGGTGCGTACAAACTAGTTTGGATTTTAACGTTTTTTTTTGTGACGTAAATGTAAATTTACAGTTTTCAGATTTACTCCTATACTTGTGCTACTCTACTACACCTTACTCCATGCCAAATTTCACGGTTCTAGGTCAACGGAAAGCACAAGTATTTTGATTCCAACATAAACATCCCTACATTTTTTTTTCCTTAACTCAGAAGTTTGATTTTATCACAGCTTCAAGGCACTGTAGACCTGTGCATGTATGGCTTTAATTTCAACTCGATACCTCCTTGCGTTCCTGAGATAGATGGTATTGTCTTGACAGACAGACAGACAACAAAGTGATCCTGTAAGGGTTCCAATTTTTTTCCTTTTGAGGCACGGCACCCTAAAAAAAACTTTTGAAATGTTAAATCTAATTAAAAACCTATAGTAGGCAACTAAAATCGATTTATGAATGGTCAGAGTCATTCTTAAAAGCAATTCGCTCTTACAATACATCAGATTCTTTCTAAATGCCGCTTTGGGTCAAGTTCAAAAAAAAAAAATCGAACCTTACCGCCTATTGTCGATGGTAGCTCACTTAGACGCAATTTTTTTTTTTTTCAAATAGATAGAACCTTCATCATTGACACTTCTTTTCTTAAATCATTGACACTTTTTTATTTGTTTTTTTTTTTTTTCTGGAGACTATTTTTTGATTGTTCCAATGCACTTCAATAAACTTTTAATTTTGTAAAAATAAACACAGTGTTTTGTTTTAAAATACATTACCCATTCTTCAAGAATAGCTTCATTGAGTGTAAAACTCCATCTTGAGCTTCTTGGTTTTCTATCCTCAATTACAGTTCATACATGGAGACAAAAACTTAACTCATCATCATCATTTCAGCCAAAAGACGTCCACTGTTGGACATAGTCATTTACCTAAACCGATGTTAGGTATTTAACTAAATTTTAATAATCTTTGTATGTCTTATATACGATTTATTGTAAATAAAAAGATATATCAAGATTTTTAGGATCTTGGCGCGTCTGAAGTTAGGCTCTGCGAACTTTAGCGCTTGTGCACTCGTAAAAAAAAAAATAGTTTGAAAAATAAATGCCAATAGCAATTGTTATTACTGTTCACAAAATGTAGAATACATAAATTGTAAAATAAATAAAAAAGATTAATATACAAAAAAAAAAAAAAAATTATAAATCATTATTTTATTTGGTGAGCTTATTTTGAGCGCTAAAGTTTGCAGAGCCTAACTTCAGGCGCCAAAATCCGTCGGCCATATTGCACTGAAACAGATAGAGTATGATGATTATTAAAGAAACACGTATGAATAATTAGTGATTACTTTAATGACTTGCGAATACAAAAAGCTAGTACATGTTCACTTGATGTCACAGAGTAGAGAGAGCAAAGCTAAACTATAAAGAGGCGCGAAATTTAAATTATGAATATATTCAACACCCCCCTTGAATTCAAGCCTCAAAACAAGATATAAAGTAAACAAAATTTGTATTTAATTGAAATCTACTGAGACAATGCTTAGGAATAAGAGTTTAATGACATCATTCCAAGATTGGATCTTAAAAGTAAAAATTTATCTTTTGACAATGGTTTTGTAAGTATATCTGCATACTGACAATCACTACTAACATACTTTAATACAATTATTTTTTGATAATACTTTTCCTTAATAAAGCAATATTTAATTTCGATATGTTTACATCGTTTGTGGAAATTTATGTTTTTAATGACACTAATTGCACTTTGATTATCCAAATGAAGACACATAGAGTCTTGCTTATATTCACCCATATCACTTAGAAATTGTTTGATCCACATTGTCTCTTTGGTAGCTTCGCAGGCAGCCATAAACTCTGCCTCTGTGGTGGACAAAGCCACTGTTTGTTGCCTTTGACTGGACCATGTTACAGCTGCTCCATTTCTAATGAATACATATCCGGTGACTGAGCGACGGGTATCTTTATCATTTGCATAGTCTGCGTCACAATAACCCATGACTTCTGAGATTTGTGGAGTTTTTAAGTAAGACAGTCCATAATTTTTAGTATCTTTTAAATATTTGAAGATTCTTTTTACGGCACTCCAATGAGTTTGGTTGTAACAATTAAGGAATCGACTCACCAGACTGACAGCATACATTATATCTGGTCGACTCACAATGGCCAGATGAATCAGAGAGCCCACTGCTTCTCTATATGGTATGTCCTTCTCAGGTTCTCCGCTTTCTTTGTTCAGCTTCACATGAGGGTCAGCTGGAACACTATTAGAGTGGGCATTATTCATATTGAATTTGATCAAGATTTGTTCTATATATTTAGTCTGATGTATAAATATACAATCACTAAATTGTTCAATTTGCATTCCCACAAAATTGACAGGTTTGGTTAACACTTTCATTTCAAAAATTGTTTTTAACTCTTTTGTTACATCTTCTAATGCCAATATATCACTTGAGAACAGTAATCCATCATCAACATATAAACATAGATAGCATTTCTTGTTTCTGACTTTACCAACATATACACATTGGTCTGCTTTGCTGTTTACAAAACCAAATTTCTTGAGAACTGTATCAAATTTGTTATTCCAACACCTGGGAGCCTGTTTTAGCCCATAAAGTGATTTATTAAGTTTACATACCATATTGACTTCATGGAGCAGGCCTTCTGGTGGTGTCATGTATATGGTCTCTTCAAGTTGCCCATACAAGAATGCGGTCTTCACATCTATTTGAATCATTTTAAGATTGTTCTGTGCTGTAATGGAAAGTAGCAGGCGTATTGAATCATACCTGACTGTTGGTGCATAAGTTTCATGGTAGTCAATTCCCTTGGTTTGTGCATATCCTTTTGCACACAGTCTTGACTTAAACCTTGGACCTGTTGGTTCATCCTTAATTCGAAATACCCATTTACACTGTATCACTTTGGCATTCTGAGGTTTTTTAACCAATGTCCAGGTATTATTTTTCTGATGAGCTTCTAGTTCTTCACTGATGGATTCTATCCATTTATCTTTGTTGATTGAGTTCACTGCTTCTTTATATGTTTCTGGAACATTTGACAGGATCTCCTCATGCTGACTCAGGTATGCATCATCTTTTGTATCTATAACTCTTTTATTTCTAGGTCTCAAGGTTATATTGCTAGGTGGAGGAGTATTAATACTGATGTCAGGTACATACTCGCTGTCTGAAAATGATGTGTTTTCACATACTGTATCATTTGAACTTGTTGATATTGAATCTTCATTTATTTCAGCGATATTGTTCTCTTCATTAACATCGTCGTTTATTGCAGGATTCCTCTCTGATAGTTCTACAGGAACATAATCTCTATTGACTGTAGATTCTAGAAATGTAGCATCTCTGCTTTTGATCACTTTTCTGGAGTTTGGTATAATGAATCTATAGCCCTTGCTGTGATCGCAATAACCAATGAAGATCATTTTTTGTGCTTTGGGGTCCCATTTTTTACGTTTTTCTTGAGGTAGATGTACTATGGCTTCACAACCGAATATGCGTAGGTGTTTCACATTTGGTTTACGACCAGACCACATTTCTTCAGGTGTTTTGAACGACAAGGACTTGGTTGGAGAACGATTTATGACATAAGCAGCTGTATGCACTGCATCAGCCCAAAACTGTTTAGGCAAGTTGGCATTAAGTAGCATACATTTTGCTCTTTCCACTAAACTCCTGTTCATACGCTCTGCAGTCCCGTTTTGCTCAGGTGTATACGGCGTTGTTGTCTGGTGTATGATACCATTACTTTTCAAATAATCAGAGAAACTATTATTGACATATTCCAAGCCATTATCTGTTCTGAGAATTTTTATACGAGCATCAAGTTGATTTTCTACTTCATGCTTAAATTCTTTGAATTTCTCAAGAGCTTCAGATTTGTTTCGGAGGAAGTATATATAAACCTTTTTCGAATAGTCATCGATGAACGTCAGAAAGTATTTGGAACCTCCTAGCGTTTGAGTTTCCATTGGCCCACATATATCAGAGTGAACCAACTGAAGCGGGCTCTTCGCCTTTTCTCCTTCACTTTTAAAAGGTAACCGTGTCTGTTTACCTTTCTTGCAGGTCACACATGTCAGATTTTCTTTATTTGCTGAGAAAGTCACATGCTCAGTGTGTTCTGGTAATTTCTTCAAACTGTTAAAATTCAAATGTCCCATTCTCTGGTGCCACAGGAAGAAATCTTGATCTTCAACATCAGACATGCATGCATAGCCATCTCCAGGCATATTTAGCCGGTACATGTTGTTGATGATACTAGCTGTTGCTACTATTTCACCTCTATTATTCATAATAACACAACCAGTCTTGTCAAATCTTACTTGACCACCACTTTGAATAATCTGACTCACAGACAGTAAATTTGTTGCTAGTCCGGGAACACATAATACATTGGTGAACAAAACTTTTCTTGTCTGACCTTTTTCACCATAAGTATCTAAGCTCACTTGCCCTGAGCATTGCACTAATAAAACTTTGTTGTCTGCTACTCTTATTGTTTTAGTTGTAGGAGAACATACATTCTGAAGCAGACCTCTATGCTTAGTCATGTGCGAGGAAGCACCGGAGTCCACATACCAGGCATCATCTTGTGTTGATGTTGCTACAAATACAGCGGCATACGAAGAACTATTTGATTTTTGTTGTGTGTCTTTAGCCTTAGATTTACATTCTGGACTTTTGTGGCCATATTTATTACAAGTGTAGCACCGTGGTCCTTTGGATTGTTTTTTATTGGTTTTTTGAAACTTTTTATTGACCGTAAATGCTTTGGAGTCATTTTCATATTGTCTTACATCTTGTAATAATTTTGCTTTTATGGAATCTGAAGTAATTTTCATGCCTGAGCTCTCTATTGCAATAATCATTGGCTGATAAGATTCTGGTAGACCAGAGAGTAGCAATGTACCTAGCCACTCATCGTCTACTTGAAAACCAATATTTCGAAGCTTATGAGCCGTGCTCATTATTTTGCTCACATACTGCTCCACATTTTGACATCCGCTCAGTGATGTATTACACAAATCACGCAGCAGTCCAACACGGCGTGTCAACCCAGAGTCATCGAATGCTGATGACAACTTATCCCAAACTTCTTTGGCAGTGCTTGCTTCCTGAATGTGTACATAATTTGTCGGATCGACGGAAAGTATTATCTTTGTTTTTGCTTTTATATCTCGTTTTGCATCTAAAACTTGCTTAGAGTCGCATTCAATACAGTCCCACAGTTCTTCGTGTTGCAAGTAGGTTTGCATTGCGAATCGCCACGTCATGTAATTTTCACGACCAGTTAGCTTTTCAATAAATGCCATTTGATTATTAAAAGCCATTTTACTAAATTCACTGAGTTCTGATCGATAACACTTTACAAAAGTTCAACAAAAAAAAAAGTCACCGGCGTCTCAAACTATGAAGAGGTTATGTTCACACTTCGACTTTTTAACACTGTTTATATGATAAGGTTTTGCACTGATTATTATCTCTGAGCTTCTCTGGGCCCATAACCTGATGATTATTAAAGAAACACGTATGAATAATTAGTGATTACTTTAATGACTTGCGAATACAAAAAGCTAGTACATGTTCACTTGATGTCACAGAGTAGAGAGAGCAAAGCTAAACTATAAAGAGGCGCGAAATTTAAATTATGAATATATTCAACAGAGTATAACTAACATTAATTGCTCAAGCCCCAAGCGAACGCCGGCGTTCGCACATCTATTGTCTTTCTATTGTGTCTCTAATTACGGTAAAAGATTATTGTAATATTTGACCACAATTTCACCTGAAGCTATAATAATAATAATAATGATTTATTCAGACATAAACCTAATACAGATGGTGCGAAACATACAGGATAAAATACATTGTTGTTGAGTCGATATAATCCATGATGCGATTAGGCTATGTAATATTGCATGCAGTAAACCTTGTGCCTTCTGACACCCAAACTAGGACAAAAGTCCTGTATCTCAGGTGTCAGCGTTCCTTCCTGGCTATTCACAAAATGCAGCTTATATTTAAATTATATTAAAATAAGATAAAATAGAAATTAACTAATATGAAAAAAAAAAAAATACAAAAATAATTAAGTATCTGAACTAAAGAACAACTAGCACATGCAGATATGTTTGTATTCTCTGCCAGTGTATAAATATGTGCGTGTGTGTGTGTGTAATAAAGCGATGATGTGGCCGCGTATCTCTCACAGAGGCCGCCCAGGTAGCTCCACTATTGACTAAGACCATTCCTAAGCAAATAATATAAGTGACCGCATTGTCACGAGACGGTGCTTCAAAAGTGTTTGATTAGTTTTAAAAAATGTTCGGAGGCGCCTTTCGAGAGTGGAAGAAAGCTGTAGAAGGTAGAACTTATTTAAAAAAATACCACACTATGTTTTTTTGTAGGTGGGATAATCATCCGATGACATCTCCCGCCCTTGGATGGAGCGGGAGATAGTGTCAGATGTTTTAAGACTAAAAACCAACTCCAAAATGCTCATGTCGACGAGTTGACGGTTAACGGACGGTCAGGCGGCGACCTACTCATTGCTCGCCGTCCGCAATGTCGCGTCTATGGTGGTCGGAAATCTGGATCCAAATCCCTTCAGCGGCTGAGGCGTGAGGGCCGTTACCTCACGCGTGCGCCTTACTCCTATGCTAGCATTACTGCTTCGCAGAAGGAGGCGACTGTCTGCCAGTCCTCCTCGCTTCCGACCATGGCCTGAACCAAGGCCCGGTACGAGAGATCGTTGCCACCGATCGCCCCCACGAGGACACGGCGAGGCTGGGCACTTTCTGTACTAGACCTGGGAATTGAACCCAAGACCACAGCCTCAGCAAACTCGATTACGACCACGAGACCAATAAGGCAAACCAGTAAAGTAAGGTCATCACAACCTTGCACAGGTATTAATTCATCCATGAACATGGTCCATGGTCCGAGTTCCTTCTGCGAAGTAGAAATGCTAGCGAAGGAGGCGGCGGCACACTGTTGGAACGGAATTCGTCTTCCACAAGCCCGCGCTTGTGGACTACGAGAAATAGGTAGCTCGCGGTCCAACCATTCTGTAATCGCACAGACTGACCCTGAGTCATCAACGTAGTCATTAAAAGATGTCCCACTTAAAAAAAACCTCAAATAAGTCAAAGTTTTCCTTCTGATTTTTTTTTATTGCAAATGGCCGAAGAGACAAAAAGAGGCGGAGTGAAGTAAGAAATAAACGGAAAAGTAAAAGCGATGGCATCGTCACCGATCTTGTTGCAAGTTCTACCACTTTAACTTAAAACTTACTTGAACTAAATCGCATGTTTAAAAGAAAACAGAACTAACTCATAAAAGAGGATATTTCAAAATTGAACCTTATTAGTGAATTTTTAAGATTCAAATACCTTCTTTTTTATGTTAGGCCTCTTTTCTATTAAGCGTGCGAAGGCGAAATAGTGTTTGATTTGTTATTAAAATAAGGGAAATAACAGACGTCGGTCGATACATTTTATACAACCTTAGCATAGCATAGCATAAGCCTTATAGTGTTCCCACTGCTGGGACTCAGGCCTACTCTCTAGTAGAGGGAATGGACCGTAATCCACCACGCGGGCCCAGCGCGGGTCCGAAGCGAGGAGGAATGGCAGGCGGCCGCCTCCTTCTGCGAAACAGTAATGCTAGCAAAGGAGGAAGCCGCAGGCGTGAGGCAACGGCCCTCACGCCCCGGCCGCCGCAGTGATTCCCATCTTGATTTCCAGCCACTTGACACAGACTTGCAGGCTGTAGCTCGCTGTCCGACCGTC
Organism: Leucania comma; assembly: GCA_958295575.1. Taxonomy (NCBI): domain Eukaryota; kingdom Metazoa; phylum Arthropoda; class Insecta; order Lepidoptera; family Noctuidae; genus Leucania; species Leucania comma. The sequence goes on along the minus strand of OY282492.1, from coordinate 3,754,484 downwards.
CGGTAACCGGCCGGACCAAGCCCAGGTCGTCGACAGCGCGTACTGTTCCCGCGCGCCTCAAGGAGTTGTCAGCAAACTGCAGGGGCCCAACAGGGCCGAAGCCTACTGGGGTCAAAGGGTATGTGAAAATGGCACCCGGGGCCCTGGGACCAAGGCGAAGAATGGAACGGGGTAGGTTTTTAGTCAGTAAGAGTCTGACACTACTTCCCACTCCACCCAAGGGCGGGATTTGTCATTGGATGATTTTACCTACCATAAAAAAAAAACCGTAAGGACCCCGCAGGGTTGAAGATTTTTTTCTCGGCATAAAACTTATTAAATAAATAAAAAAAAAATCATAACCGATGTCTGCTGATATTTTTTTTTTTTGGCAACGATAATGATTCATGAGAGAAGTTCACAACACTGAGAGAGTTCACAACACTGATATGATGAATATTAACTCATCACATCAGTGTTGTGAACTCTCTTATTTAGTTTTATGGTTGCTATGGCATTTGCCATGCACGTTTTATCAATCAATACCAATATACATGTGTGTTGTCATAAGATATTTGACATTTTTTATTATTGATAGGCTCGCGTTTGACCACTATCTCACCTAATGTTAAGCGATGATGTCATTCATGTCAGTCATTCAACATTTTGATACAAGTGCAGAAAGTTTGTCATTGTCACCGAGGCGGAATTCGCATGAGCCGTAGGCGAGTGTGTTATGGAGCCGAGGGCTGCAGTGACAAATTTGCAGGCGTGTCAAACGACGTTTTTCAATACACTTACGACTCGTGGCGGCTCGACACGCGCCTGATACGATAAACAATTTTATTACAATAAAATTGTGGCGGGGGCGTGAACGCGCACTTTTCCCCACTAGTGCGGACAACAGTCAATTGCGTGCCTAAACTCAGTGGGATAAGAAAGGGTTTTCGAGTAAGTGTATTGAAAAAGGATTTCTATTTATATACTAGTTGTCAGCTTCTATTTCTCTAGTGTCCTATAACCAAAAATTCGAAGACATGTGGAGATCACATGTCACCAAATCGAACTGGGTTCGTGTGGCGAATTCCGGCCCTTCCCTCTCCATGAGAGGAGGCCTAAGCCCCAGCAGAATGAACATTATAAGGCTGTTTATAATAGGCTATTTATTTATCATAACATGTTAATTACACTAGCCATACACAAATTACCTTGCAGGTCGCAACTTGAGAGGCGCCTTCCCTACTCGCTCATCGTCGAGAATAATATATAAATATATTAATATATCACACACACTATCACACAACGTCGTCTAGTCCCAAGCTAAGCAGAGCTTGTGTTATGGGTACTAGACAACTGATAAACATACTAATATATTTCTAAATACATACATATTATAGATAAATTACACCCAGACACAGAACAAATGATCGTGCTCATCACACAAACATTTGCTCTGGGTGGGAATCGAACCCACGACCCCCGGCATAGCAGTCAAGGTCACTAACCACTAGACCAACAGGCCAGTCAAAATGAATGGTTTTAAATAAAGCTTGTTGATCGCGATGTTTGATGAAGAGGCAACGTGAAAAAAGAGAGATAACGCCTGAAAACTCAGTTGGCACTCGAATATTTCACAAAACTTGTTTCAGGAAACCTATCAAAAGTTTTTGAGAAAAATTGTGTGGAAGGCTTCTATTGATGTACTTTTTTATATTTTTAAAATAATATATATACTTAATTGGGGTGTATATGGGGTCCCAACCAACATCTATCGGGACCCAAGCCAACCTCACCTGCACGTGGTGCACCCTGCTGACAAACGGACGAGGCTATGGCGACCTGCCAACACGCACTGGACCAGCGTGGCAGGTTATGGTCTAAACCCCCCCAATGGATAGAAGGATAAGAGACAGGCCCCTAGTGCCCGGCGACTCCAGCGGTTGTGCTGGCGTGGACGGGCGCGGGCGCAACCCTGGGGTCTGGGGAGCTAAGAATCTCCGGGTGAGATCGATAAACCGTCAAACGACCTCGGCAAATTACGTGAAGGATTCCGATACACTAAATATTCTAACCTATAACGTCCGGACACTAATGAAAGACGAACGATTAATTGAGCTAGAGAATGCACTAAAGGACATCAGCTGGGATATATTAGGCCTTTCCGAAGTCAGGAGAGAAGGTGAGCATACAGAAGAAAGAGACAATGGAGTATTTTTTCACTTTGGTAAAACCAGTGGACAACACGGGGTCGGGTTCATGGTGGCAAAAAAGTGGAAAGACAATATCATTGAGTTTTTAGGTTATTCGGAACGTGTAGCTGTCCTCAAGTTCCAACTAACGTCTAACAAAACGCTAACTATCGTTCAAGTATACGCACCAACATCCGCGCATTCCGATGAAGACGTAGAAGATTTTTACAATCTTGTCAATAAAGCATGCGACGAAAACAGAAGCACCTGGAACATGGTCATTGGCGATTTTAATGCAAAAGTGGGACGAAAACAAATACTGGATAGTGGGGATACGATTGGTTCTTTTGGATTAGGAAATCGCAATGAGCGAGGTGCTCGACTCACTCAGTTTGCCGTTGGACAAAGCATGCACATAGCCAATAGCTTCTTCGCAAAGAAACCGCAGCGGCGATGGACCTGGGTGTCACCTGATGGCTCCACTCGCAACGAAATTGACTACATTTTATCATCGGACATATATATTATAAAAAAACATTAGCGTTATCAACAGATTTAAATATAGCTCAGACCATAGACCAATTCGTGCAAACCTAAAAGTAGATTTTAAAATCCATCGAGCTAAAACGTTTACGAAACAAGTCAAAAGGCTTTCAAAGGAAACACTTATTAATAACTCCGAACACTACAACCAAGAATTATCAAATTATTTTAAAGAACTCAAAGTCAATGAAACAGACGCAGAAGAACAATATAATGCTTTAGTTACCGGAATAATAAAGTCTTGTAAGACCATAAAAAATAAACCCAGAAATAGAAATAAATTATCAGCTTATAGTATTGATTTGATAGAAAAACGAACAAATGCAAAAATAGGAACAGCAGAATACAGAAAAATAGATAAAGAAGTTAAAAGGAGTATTAGGAGAGATCTGAGAAACTTAAATACACATTTGTTTAAAACAGCGTTAGAAAGCCATACATCATCACTAAGAGTTCTGAAACAAGGAGTCACAAAAGGAAAGTCTTGGATTAACAGTTTGGTAGACAATGACGGTAAAAAACATTACAACAGAGAAAAAATAATGGAAATTGCAACAAAATTTTATAAATCTTTATACTCGGACCATTCACCTTCTGATAACAACATCGAATACAACTCTTCAGGTTCCATTCCCCCAATCAGCGGTTATGAAGTGCACAAAGCACTCAGCACTATGCGCTACAACAGAAGTCCGGGAGAAGATGGTATAACTACGGAAGCGCTAAAAATTGGCTCAAATACTTTACTGCCTCACCTTACTAACCTATTTAACACCATATTGCAATCAGGAAAACTACCTAAAATGATGTGTCATTCCAATATAGTCCTTTTGCATAAAAAAGGAGACAAAAGTGACATCGGCAATTACCGTCCAATCAGTTTAACATCTCACATTTACAAGACCTTTATTAAAGTGATACACAATCGTATAGACGGGAAACTGGATAAACATCAGCCTCCAGAACAAGCCGGATTTCGACCTAGCTTTTCAACTACCGACCACCTACAGACTTTAAACCAAATTTTAGAAAAATACACAGAATTTAATAAACCTTTATACTTAGCCTTCGTAGATTATACGAAGGCATTCGATAGTATCAAACACTCCAAAATATTTAAATCTTTAGAAAACCAGGAACTAGAACAGCAATATATAGACCTTTTAAAAAATATTTACTATAACAGTACCGCAGATATCAAATTAAATTTTACAGGACCTTCGTTTAAAATACAAAAAGGTGTTAAACAGGGTGACCCGCTCTCTCCGAAACTATTTACAAGCACTCTCGAGGAGATCTTCAAAACACTGGCAGCCTCGTGGGCCACCAGGGGCATTGAAGTCGGTAGTAAGAGGCTGACAAACCTTCGGTTTGCCGACGACATTGTCCTTTTTGCCCCTTCTGCTCTGGAACTACAGTCCATGCTTCAAGACCTAAGCACGGCAAGCCTCAGGGTGGGGCTCGCGATGAATCAATCTAAAACTAAATGTATGACCAACAGCACTAAACGTAGGGTCGAGGTAGATGGACAGGATATAAATTATGTCGATGGGTATATCTACTTGGGCCAGTTAGTTTCTTTCGAAAACAGGCAGGAGAAGGAAATCGATCGCAGGATCGAAAACGCCTGGAAAAGCTTCTGGTCCATGAAGACGCTATTGAAGGGAGATCTACCGATATCCCTGAAGCGAAAACTCATCGATATGTGTATCCTGCCCATCCTAACTTACGGTGCTCAGACATGGTCGCTCACCGAGTCGCAAAAGTTTCGCCTTGGGGTTTGCCAACGAGCAATGGAGCGCAGCATTCTGGGTGTCAAAAGAGCCGACAGAATGAGGAACACCACGCTGCGCTTAAAGACGGGCATCACAGATGTGGGAAAAAAGGCTGCCAGGCTAAAGTGGGATTGGGCGGGTCACATTAGCCGTATGCACACTGATCGTTGGGCGAGAGTCTCCACAAGATGGGTACCTGAAGATGGACGACGCCGCCGAGGTCGGCCTGGGAAGAGGTGGCGAGATGACCTGGACGACTACTGCAAGAACTGGTTTGAGGTGGCCCGAGAGAAAAATACCTGGAAGGAATTGGGGGAGGCCTTTGCCCAGCAGTGGGAAAGTATAGGCTAATTTAAAAAAAAAATACTTAATTAAAAAAAAAAAAAAAAACATTTCTCAAAAAAATTTAAGGGTTTTATATATTACGAAGAGCCAAAGTTTACGTAAAAAAACGGTAATTTAAAAAACTAAAAAACCCGACTGCTTTTCTGAGCATTCATGAAAAAGCCTTAAAACAAGAAAATCTGGCAGTCGGGACCCATTCTAGAATTGAGAGCACATACCTATATTACATTGCAGATTACTCCAATCTATTGACTAGACGGCTGACTTCCTAGAATGGGTCCCGACTTTCAGATTTTCTTGTTTTAGGGCTTTTTCATGAATGCTCAGAAAAGCAGTCGGGTTTTTTAGTTTTTTAAATTACCGTTTTTTATTTTTTAGTTTTATTTTATTACGATATCACTTTCAAAGTAAGTACGAATCTAAAGACACCTCTCAAACTAAAATCCATCGAGCCGTTCAGGTCGCAGAGCGTGCCAAACATTTGAATTTGGCGCTAAAAATCCGCCATTTTGTTTTTTTTTTTATTTTGATATACCCAGTGTCACTCTCACAGTAAATACAAATCTAACGACACCTCTCAAGCTAAAATCCATCGAGCCGTTCAGGCTGCAGAGCGTGCCAAACAATTATACATACATACATACATACATACATACTTAATAACCCTCCTTCTGGCGCAGTCGGGTAAAAAGCAGAAACGCTTTGGAACGTGCAATTTAGCTTCACTTTTATTTTTATTGAACGACATTTAGACTTTTCAAAATTGCCTGTAAATCGTCTACTTATTTGAAATAAATGCTTTTGATTCAATTTGAATATAGTTACAGTACGTTCGCCGGTTCTTGGCGCGCCTGAAGTTAGGCTCTGCGAACTTTAGCGCTCAAAATAAGCGCGTCAAATAAATGATTTATAAAAATAAATGCCAATAACAGTTGTTAACAGCAATAATCACTGCTATTGGCATTTATTTTTTCAAACCTTTTTATTTTTTTACGAGTGCACAAGCGCTAAAGTTCGCAGAGCCTAACTTCGTCGAACGTACTGTAACTCATAGTATGATTTAAAAGAGTGTCTATAGAGTTTCTTGCACGTTCTTCTCCATAGAGATCTACGCTTTGGAACGTGCAATTTAGCTTCACTTTTTTTTGACTGACCAACATTTTGACAAGTCAAAAGTGCCTGTAAATGGTCCATATTTGAAATACACGTTTCTGATTTCTAAAATAGGCGAGACTGAGGCAATTTTTTGGAAAATTCTTTCCAAAAATATCCCTTATAGGGATGGAACGGGGGCCCAAAATTTGTATAGAGAAACCTAACGTCACGCGAGGAAGTCGCTGGCAAAAGCTATGCCTCAATAAACTGACATTGATAACTAAAACGTGACCATTTCATTACATAAGGAGATATTGTCTCAAATTGTTTTGACATTGACATCCGCCATTTTGAATTCGAATATCGTTTTTCTGATTATGTGGCATTACAGAGAGTCTTTTAGTTTCAAATTGTTGTGTTTATTCGTAAATTTATAAATTGTAATATAATTTAAAGCATGCAACTCTAATTTATTTATTATTTCTATGTTTTGAGCAAGACTAGGAAAAACAAGGTAATCAAAATCCAGAATATGGGTAAACTTGGCTAGTAGTATAATACACCGTTAAATTTTGATCGTTTTAATCCCGTGGAGGGTCGATCTGGTACATGAAACACTATCGATTTGTAAAGATAAAATTATAAAATTTTGTAATTTTTTTTCTAAAACTCGAATTAATATACGCATGTAAGAAATCAATTTCTTTTACTAGGCTAGTGCCCGCTAGGACCATGGAGAATTTCTGGGAAAGGGTTACCGTTGTCCTGAAACGCAAAAGACAACTGAAGGAAAGTCGCGCGGGCTTGCGGACGGCGTGCAATGGGTAGCACGCTGTCTGATTGGCCGGTAACCGACAGGATCGAGCCCAAGTCGTCGACGGCGCATACTGTTCCCTCGCTCCTCAAGGAGCTGTCAGCAAACCGTAGAGGCCCAGCCTGCTAGCTGTACGCAGGGTCGATGCCTGCTTGGGTCATGGGTTATCTTCTGAAAGTAAGGTCCGGTCCCGGCACGATAGGCAACGAAGGAACGGTGTAGGTTTTTAGTCAGTAAGAGTCTGACACTATTTCCTGGTCCGCCCAAGGGCGGGATTTGTCATTGGATGATTTTACCTACAATAAAAAAAAAAAAAACCTAAGGCCGGGATTTGTCATTGGATGATTTTACCTAAAAAAAAACCATCGAGCCGTTCAGGCCGCAGAGCGTGCCAAACATTTGAATTTGGCGCCAAAATCCGCCATTTTTTTTTTAATTACCCAGTGTCACTCTCACAAATACGAATCTAACGACACCTCTCAAGCTAAAATCCATCGACCCGTTCAGGCTGCAGAGCGTGCCAAACAATTATACATACATACATACTCTCGAAAAACATAACCCTCCTTCTGGCGCAGTCGGGTAAAAAAAACCTAAATATGCAAAAATCGTAAGGTGATCAAATTGACCCAGTCATCTCAACTTACAGGACGGTCTACGGTACCACCTTCCAGCAAGTTGGCAAAGCATGACGCCTGCCATATACAGGATGTAACGGAAATGGATGGTCATCACATTGTCACACTAATATTATATAAGGAAAAGTGTATATACACCGTTAAATTTTGGTCGTTTTAATCCCGCGGAGGGTCGATTCGGTACATGAAACCCTATCGATTTGTAAAGATAAAAATAAAAAATAAAGTACTTTTTTTTAAAACTCGAATTAATTTACGCATGTACGAAATTAATTTCGTTAGTACACATCAGCTGATCGTGGTCAATGAACTGTAGGTAGTTAGTACGCAACGACCGACAACTCCCTATAAGGTCATTGACTCCTTTAATTAAAGAAATCAATTTTGTACATGCGTATATTAATTCGAGTTTTAGAACAAAAGTATTTTATTTTTTAATTTAGTCTTTATAGTGATTCATGTACCGAATATACCCTCCACGGGATTAAAAGGACTAAAATTTATCGGTGTATAGGGTGACTGGTAATTAGTGACCGATACTTAAACACGTGATTGTAGTCATGATAACAAACAACTTTTACTATGGGAACGCAACCTGAAATTGCGAAAGTTTCTTTCCTATTTCAACGCTCAGTCACGTGGTAAATACAAAGGAATTGGGGGCATGGCGTACTCCAAGCGTTCACGTTAAACGAAACGATTGTAACTTGGCTAGGAAGGCTGATGAGGGTTGCGGGAATTAGATGGATACGACATGCACATTACCGGTTGTGTCGTCTCTCGGCTGAAATAATGACATCTTGCGAAAAGTCCATTATTCTTGGGATCTAATTATGACTTCCTTGGTCTGGAGCGAGGAGGGATAGCAGGCGGTCGCTTCCTTCTGCGAAGCAGTAATGTTAGCAAAGGAGTAGGCCGACTGCATCAGGCAAAGACAACGGCGCTCAGGCCTCAGCTGCCGCCGGGATTCCAATCCCGATTTCCGACCACTGCAGGCCCGGGCTTGCGGACGGTGAGCAATGCGTGGTTCGCTGTCCGTCCCTCCGGTAATCAATCGGACCGAGTCCAAGTCGTCGACGGCGCGCACTGTTCCCGCGCGCCTCTAGGAGTTGTCAGCAAACCGTAAGGACCCTGCAGAAGGGTCGAAGCCTACTGGGGCCAAGAGTCGGCTTCTGAAAAGAAGGCTCGGCCCCGGTATGATAGGCAAAAAAGGAACGGAGTGGGTTTTTTAGTCAGTAAGAGTCTGACACTATCGCCCGCTCCGCCAAACGGCTTGAGATGTCATGATCATAAAAAAACTGATATTGATATAACTTCCTTTTAGAAAGTTGTTCATTTTCATAGGTAATTTCAGAATCTAAAATATGCCCAACCATTTTCGTAACACCCTGTATAGACGGTGTTCTATCGTGACTCACAATTGACTGCCGGTTATATGCCCTTTTTGAATTTAGATCGGGCTATTCTGTGATCTTGTCAAAAACGACCAAAATTGAACGGTGTATAGAGTGACTGTAGTGAACGATACTAAAACACGTGATTGTAGTCATTATAACAAACAAATTTTACTATGGGACCAAACCTAAAATTAATTCGAGTTTAAAAAAAAGTATTTTATTTTTTAATTTTATCTTTCCTAATCGATAGTGTTTCATGTACCGAATCGACCCTCCACGGGATTAAAACGATCAAAATTTAACGATGTATAATTAAAATTAAATTACATTATTAATAATAATTATGTCAATCACATTATTAATATTATATGATTAAATTACAATCTTATTGAACATAATATAATTACAATTTTTACAATGTCATATTATGAAAACGACATAGACACAATAAATTGTACAAATAAGTATGTAGGTACGGAGGAAAGTCGATGTGCCTATTTTTAAATTACTTTGAAGAAAAACGCAAAACTGCAATAACATACAATACAAATGGAAAAAGTTCGTCATTGCAATTGCAACCGAGGCAAACTCCAGGAGGCAAGTGTGTTATGAAGCCGAGTGTTGCAGCGACTTTCCACGTGTATCAACAACGTTTTTAATGGAGGTCGCTTATCGCTCAGCCTGATACGATAAATGTATCAAAGTGTGGTGGGGTGAGCTTGCGCACTTTTCTGCTCTAGTGCGAAAAAAAAGTAAACTGCGTGCCTGAAGCGGTAGCAATAAGAGATTTCGAGTTTGTGTATTGAAAAAAAAGCACTGTTATTTATTTCATTTTATATTGCAGAATAACATTCTCCGCACGATCTAGCATCCGAAGTATATGGTAAGGGAGTTTCCCATCCTTGTATGGTAGAGAGACATGCAGTAAGCTGCACGCTTTAGCCTTAGAGGGCTGAACAGCGCTGCTCCGGGCGTATCTGATGGTGAGGAAACCAGGTCGGTAAAGGTGAGCGTGTGTTGGCGAAATTACTACTATACTGTATTACACACACAACTATCACACAACGTTTAGTCTAAAGCTAAGCAGAGCTTGTGTTATGGGTACTAGACAACTGATAAACATACTTATATATGCCGGATCCGGCGTTGATTTGTTGACAACAAAACAAGGCACGCCATCTAGTGGCGACTAGAAGAAATAGAGGTGGTGTGCCTAGACAGAGTCAGTCGTTTCCGCTTAGGCTACGAGCTTGGGGAAGGAGAATCCGCCGAGTGCAGCGGACACTCTCAGCCAGGCCGTCGCGGAGTCAAGACGTTCTGAAACTGTCCGTTTTGTTGTTTGTACCTACCTAATAACAGTGCACTGTACCGAAATGTATTGAGAAGTAAACTGATTCAGTTCCTAACCGTTTTTATTCATTGCACGATACCCACGTAGGCCCACCTGGTAGATGACCAGAGCTCGAACCATCCTGAACGAGCCGTCATCAGAACTGGGATAAAATCGTGCAAATGAATCGACAAGATACGAGTATGTGAGCAACAGTCACGAAACACTGAACAAAAGTGGCGGTTATTATTCAAAATCGAAAATGAAGACCCGGATCGAAGGATTGACTTGAATGGTCTGATTAGGTTTTTTCTGGGGTTTTTCCCTAATCCTGAGCAACAAATGTTGGACCATGGTAACGTTGTACCCCCAGAGAGCAAACTACAACGTTCTACGCAGATTGTGAATCTGCCCGAATTCGACCCGGAGAGACAAGTAGCAGATCAGGGGGCCGACCATAAACTTTGAGAAAACAATCTTATTGCAGGAGAGTTTTGTTTCAATCTTAAAGTAATATTACTTCATTTTGTACCATAAGCTTAATCGCTCAGTATGATTGTATTCCTGCTAAGGGCTGGGAAAGAATGAACGATTCTAAAGATTTTGTCTATTCCCTGCTAAAACAGAAAAGACACGCGCTATACTGATCTGTATCGCGTTGTCTCTTTCAGATGTTTGTTGTTCGAATCGCTACATTATAGTTTATCGTGAAGTAATAGAATACATTTAACTCAAAAGATGCCTTGTTAAAATATATTTTTAAAAGGATCTATGTAACTTTCATAAAAAGGACGTAATAACTTTCAAGATTTTACATTGATAAAGTAGAAAAACCAAAAAAGCTGCGAGCGACAACGTCGACATTTAGTTGCATGTTAGTGTGAATCGTAACATTCGAAATTAGAAACGTTTGTTTACATTAATAAAATTCTTATCAGTGTTTATATTTTGTTTAGTGCGAACTAAGTTTGATTTTTGAATTAAAATAGTTTTCAAGTGCTTAAAATTAGAGTAATCTAGCTTTTTTTTAAGTGTTTGGTGTTCGTAGCGGATAATGAACTATGGTTGAAACTTATTGTACATGGACATCATGGAATTAAGGTAAAGTTAAACAGTGTATTCTAGTGAAATACGTAACTTGTTGTTCGTGCACTATTGAATTCAGTGTTATCTGCTTCTAAAAACTCAAAAATTTTGATATGTGTTCCCCATCTAGAATACAATAATAAATTAATAACCCACGTATGTACTCAAAACAATTAACTCGACACGTTTAGGCATCGAAATAAGTTTTAAATACTTTATATGTCACGAAAAACACTTTAAATAGTATATATTTGGAAAACAATAATAAAACCGCTGCGTCCGAGCAACTTTTTTAAGCCTGCTAATTTGACGTAAAAACAATACTGCTAGCGGTCAAAAATCGCCTTATAGTACGAATAGAATGAAGTTTATAACGTGTGACGTCACAAAATCGCTAAGAAAACATTCTTGTTTTAATGTTGTAATAAGATTGTTTTGAAGGCCACATGGTACGAAAAACATAAGTAAGATTAAAACAATACTGCTATAAGAGCTTATGGTCGGCCCCCTGAAATCACTATGGAAAATTTAGACGTAGGCAGGCTGAAAACTAGAATATTCATACTTCAACACCTCCGGCAACGAGGCAGCAAGCATGGCCTGGATTGGCCCTGGAAAGCAAGGTCACATGGAGATGTCTGGGTGGAGATCCGGAGCCCTGATGGAAGAGGCACGGTAGCAACAGTGGCGCCAAGGCATTACGCAGCGAGCAACGGGTGTATGGGTCGTCGATCCTTCATCAGAAAAAGGTCAGGTATTCACATTCCATTTTGATTCTGGAGCTGAGTGCTCTTTCGTTAAAGATGACACCCTCTGTCATATAAATTTAGGGGTAGACGTGATACAAAGGATGGCAATATTGCCAGGTTTAGATAACGTATGACAGTCTAGTGTAGGTACTTGGTACAGTTAATTAATTTTGTAGTTAAAATTGATAATAGCTTAATCGAGATTTTATTGCGTTTTGCCCAACATTCATTTGCGAGATGATATTATCTTAGGCCGTGAAAAATTGTCGCAAGGGTTTAGTTCCAGTAGTGTGACCGCGATACATTTTAAAATTGCTTAGTTTACGACGTTAACAATTATAATCAAAACAACCCTCAGATGCTCGTAGAAGAAAAAAAAAATAATGAGTGAGCGGGTAGGCCAATTATTTGTGTGTAATTATTATTTGACCAAGTAATGTGGTGTTTGTTAGTCCAGCTCTTTCCGTTAAAAACAAATGTGATAGTCCGTGACTTTATTGACTTCTACGTATCGTAGGACATAAATCTGCTGTTGTTTCGATGTTGAATCGTCGGTTATTTGGATTGTTTTATAACCGGTAGGCGTTAAACGCGTGTAACAAAAAGTGAACTTATAAGTTTAATTGACTCGTCTTTGACTGTATAAAGACAATAGTGGTTTAGCGCAAAAGAATTAAAAGTAATGCGTGAGGGGGTAGACAAATTAAAAATAATGCGTAAATGGTTAATGAATTATTGTGTGCAAATTATTCGATCAAGTAATTCGGTGTTTGTTAGTAAGATTGCTGTAAACTAAATAAAATCGTGCATAACCGGTATTCGTAACCAATGATCTGAGACAAAGTAACTCGTTTACATAGTGCGCCTTATTTTACAAAATTAGATTATGTATCAGGTTTTCAGTATTGCATAGGACGGCGGACGGCCAGTACAAACATTTGAAGTTTAGAAATGCGATCTGAGTTTTCTAACGGACAATTATTATTGTCCTAAGCTGATCTGTAAATACCTACTTCATAGTTTGAGTTGTCGATATTTTGATTATTTTGGAAACTGTTGAGTTCGCGATCGCGTCGGGAGACTTTAAGTAGTTTTGAGAACGTCGACTAAAGCCGGATTAACGTTACATTTGAAAAAGTGGAACTTTGTTTTTGATAATGAAATTTAAGTTGCGCGGTTTGATCCGTGGCGGATGATGCCATTCGGTATGGTTGGATCCTAGGCGGGTGATGTCAGGTTACGAGGCTAGATCCAAGGTGAGGTGATGCCACTGGGTGCGGCTAGATCCTAGCAGGTGATGCCACTGGATGTGGCTAGATCCTATACGTGTGATTTCACTGTGTGTGACTAGATTTTTGATTGGTGATGCCAAGTAAGGAGACTAGATCCAAGGCGGGTGAGATCATGGGATATGGCTGAATCCAAAGCGGATGATGCCCTGTAATAGTGCCACATACGACTTTTTGTCACGAAATCATTTCTTATCGATTTTAGTCGGGCGTTCTCTACCGTTGATGATGAAACATGATGTAGACCCCTAGGTGTATTTAAATATCGTGAGAGATTTTGCGTTACGCAATTTAAAAAGTGTAGTATTTGAATAAAAGGGTAGGTTTGATTTGACGAAGGTAGAAGTGGATATATTTTCGGTAAGGGCCTTTGTTTAGATTAGAGACGAAGAGAGCATTTAAACTAAGTTCATTAGTCCATTTAAAGATTCGTTTGAAATAATAAAGACATGAGGAAAATCAGCGTATAACTGATAAAATTGGGGTACAGTAAAGTAGTCGACATAATGAGATAATTAAGTTCACACGATGATTAAACTTTAGGAGATTTGATTTATAGCCGTAGCTTAATAGAAATCAATATCCAGTGGTCACATTATTCTGTGAGTACGCAGTATTGCGATTAAATCAGTGTCTTGGCGGTCCTGGAGGGATGCGCAGGTATGGTTGAGTAACTAGAGGTTACTGGGCTATGAGTAGCCAGAAATCACACGTAAAGCTAAATGATTAAGGTTTTGGATTAGTTTGATTGGTTGTGTGTATTGTAAAGGTACCTACCACGATAGGTTAAGAAAGATGCCAAAAAGTCATGTACCAGTCGAAGTAGATAGTGATCACAGTGGTGAAAAGCGAGCCTAAGTTGTATGGAGCACGCGCGTAAGTTTCTCTATCAGGCGTAGTAAAGTTGATGGTTACAGTAGCTATGCTTAGCTCTGATGGAAGTTGTGGTCTGTAGTGACCGTTGTGAGTAGTTGACGTGGTCAACAGGACAGTTCTAGTAGCTATTACGTGCGCGTTTAGCTCTGACGGAAGTCAATGAGTGATACCCAATGTGATCCACGGCGTTGGCCGGTGGTGGATGCACATGTGAGAGAGCAATTGTGATTGGTGTTCGGCAATGAGTGCCGTGGCGTTAGAGTAGTTTACTTGTGGGGGCTCCTAAGGCTTTATTATGAGAACAATGAACGTTGGTACATGACTGGATGACAATTTCTATTACCCGAGATCTTTTTATTTTGGTTTATTGAGTAAAGTGTGAATTGTTCTAACATTGAACGATTGACTGCGTGTTACGGGTTCGATTCCCGCACGGAGTAGACGTTTGTGTGACCTCTAGATGGTCACTCATGGTCATGATGTGAATTGATGGTTTTATGTGTGTGTTTGCGTGCTTGGGAGCGCACTCACGATGCGAGAGTGGTTCCTAGTTTTTGTCAGGAGTGACCGAGCTATATGATACTGCGAGATGTATTTTGTTTCAGAGTAACACATGGAGACGGGACGTCTTATTGGAACTTCTCGTCAGTGGACATCTTCCAGCTGAGGTGGTGATGATGACTAACACACGGGGACGTGTGTCTCGCAGGATGGCCGTGCCGGATCCGGCGTTGATTTGTTGACAACAAAACAAGGCACGCCATCTAGTGGCGACTAGAAGAAATAGAGGTGGTGTGCCTAGACAGAGTCAGTCGTTTCCGCTTAGGCTACGAGCTTGGGGAAGGAGAATCCGCCGAGTGCAGCGGACACTCTCAGCCAGGCCGTCGCGGAGTCAAGACGTTCTGAAACTGTCCGTTTTGTTGTTTGTACCTACCTAATAACAGTGCACTGTACCGAAATGTATTGAGAAGTAAACTGATTCAGTTCCTAACCGTTTTTATTCATTGCACGATACCCACGTAGGCCCACCTGGTAGATGACCAGAGCTCGAACCATCCTGAACGAGCCGTCATATATTTCTAAATACATACATATCACTACATAGTATAAAACAAATTCTATATACGAGATGAGAGTTCAGACTAACCGTTTCGGACATTCGCCTAACCGTTTCGGACTTTTTATTATACGCTTCAGATTTTTGATTATCCGTTTCAAAAGTTTAGGTAGATAAAGAAAGAATAAAAGAGTAAAAGATTAGGTAGGTCTACTGCTCTGCTGTTCAGGCTTCTAGTTACTCGCATGGAACTACTTTAAACCCTTTTCAAACTACTGACTATCCGTTTCAAACTACTGACTATCTGTTTCAAACTACTGACTATCCAATTCAAACTACTGACAATCCGTTTCAAACTACTTACTACCCGTATCGGATTATCGACTTACGAAATCGGACTTCCGACCATCCTATTCGGTTTAGGATTACTTTGTACCCGTTTCCAATTTATTACTACCTAACCGTTCGACGTTTGAGATTGAAGATTCAAGCATAGTTCAAGATAATTTTGGCGATACTTACTGACGAAATCTTCAATAATGTGAGGATGTGAAGAGACATAATCTGTCGTGAACGTCTCAAAATACTTAATATCCTATCAGTCACTCGTCAAGAGTTGCGCGGTTAAATATAAAATGACCTAAATCTTCATCTGCCATCTCGAGACAAGCCGTCATGGGTTTTGTTTGTTTTAGATTATCTCTATAAACTTATTTATGGACAACGCATTTGCTCTGTGGACATAACCATCGGCAAAAACGGCATATAGCCATTCTTGCCGTCCTATTTTTAATACCTTTAACATAGCATAATCAGCCTTTTAATGTTCCCACTGCTGGGACTCAGGCCTCCTCTCTAGGAGAGAGAATGGGTCGTAATCCACCACGCGGACCCAGCTAGCAAAGGAGGAGGCCGACCGCATGAGGCAATGGCGCTAACGCCCCAGCCGCCGCCGGAATTCCGATCCTGATTTCCAGCTACAGAAAGCGCGGTCTTGCGGACGGCGAGCAATGGGTAGCTCGCTGTCCGACCGTCCGTTAACTGTCCGGACTGAGCCCAAGACGTCGTAGAGGCCCAGCCTACTTGAAGGCAGGCAGAGTCGAAGTCTACTGGGCCCAACGGTCTGCTTCTGAAAATAAGGCTCGGCGTTGGTGTGACAGGCAACGAAGGAACGGGGTGAGTTTTTTAGTCAGTAAATGTTTGACACTATCTCACGCTCCACCCAAGGGCGGGGGATGTCATTGGATGATTATTATCCACCAAAAAAAAACCCGTGTACCAAATTTCATCGAAATCAGTTCAGCAGTTTTTGCATGAAAGAGTTACAAACATCCATACATACAAAGTTACACGTTTGTAATATTATGTAGGATGAAATCCTTTCAACATTGAAGAATTTCGTTCCTATAGCAACAGCCCAAGAATCTGATACAAAAGAAATAAAACAAAAACTAAAAACAAAACAAGCACGGATTGAATATTAAACAAAACGTTGCCATGCGAGCGCAGAATTCCTTAAACTTGACTTATGTCGTGTGCGAACACGGCGCGAATCATAATAACAGCTGCAAAACAAAATGGCGTAAGTCACGTGATATAAGTTTCTCAATTACTGGCCTGTTGGTATGACTGGCCTGTTGGTCTTGTGGTTAGTGGCCCTGACTGCTATGCCGGAGTTCGTGGGTTCGATTACCACTAGGACAAATGTTTGTGTGATGAGCACTATCGTTTGTTCTGTGTCTGGGTGTAATTTATCTATGATATGTATGTATTTAGAAATATGTATGTATGTTTATCAGTTGTCTAGTATTCATAATACAAGATCTGCTTAGCTTGAGACTAGACGGCGTTGTGTGATATTTGTTGAATATATAAAAAACTACCCAAGTAACAAAATTTGGTACTATAAAAACCCTGAAAACGATTTAGGACGTGCTAATTAGTATTCATGATTAGTACTATAGCGGTGTTGTAAACTTTTACAAAACCCCAAAAAGGCCCTAGTTTTATCACTGATTTATTCTATAAACATTACTTAAAGTCTCTCACGGTGATACATTAGCTCTATAGTTGAAATTTAAAAGTGTCGTGAAACGCTTTTTAGTACTAAAATAGTACTGTCTGCAACATTTATGTCACAAATTTGCACTATAAAAGTAACCAAAACATGTTTATAGTGGTATTTTGAACCATAAACGATTCCAGTTATCTTTTATATCACTTGTCCGTGTAGTTATCGTATCATCTTGAGTGTCCTTTAAGAACAAAAAATATATTGATTTAAGTTATGCTTTATGTCATTTGCCACTGTTGCAAAAGGACATACTATAAAACATTCATGAACCATAACTATACCATAACTTGCACTTGCGAAAATAATTTTATCGGTAAAATCAATACGCTGATTTCAAATTTAACAATGCGCCTTCATAATTTTCGTGTTTTAATAAAATTTTAATTAATAAATTAAGGACTTGTACCGACTATGGCTGCTATAGTACATATTGACTCCAGCCGTGCTGCTAATGTGCCATCATGGCAGACCACAGCAGCCATATTTGTATTGAAAACGAATATGTCACCCTTTAGGTGTCGTAGCAGAAGCTCAAACTCATTTATAGAGCTATTTAGAATTTAAGTTATTTAACAACTGCGCCAGGAGTCGCTATGGTACTATTTAGTACTATAGAAGAGTTTTCGTGACTTTTACAGAACTAGCCCCATAGCGGTGTTGAGGGAGCTTTTAAAAAGCTAAAGGGTTTCGTAATGGTTGTGCAAGGTACTTTTATAGCACAGATTTATGCTGTAATAGTGTTTATTTTACTCCTACAATAGTAGTACTGTAACCGTCATTTTGACACATTATTAGTGCAAAGTAGATATATAAAAGTGTCAGTAAGGTGGTCTATAGTACTAAATAGTACCATAATCGCTTTTTTCATATCTTTTACAGTGCAACACTTTTTTTCTTTTTTTTTTTATGGTAGGTAAAATCATCCAATGACAAATCCCGCCCTTGGGCGGAGCGGGAAGTAGTGTCAGACTCTTACTGACTAAAAACCTACCCCGTTCCTTCGTAGCCTATCGTGCCGGGGTCGAGCATTCCTTTCGGAACTAACCCATGACCCCAGTAGGCTTCGACCCTGCCTGCCTGCGTCAGCAGGCTGGGCCTCTTCGGTGTGCTGACAGCTCCTTGAGGCGCGCGGGAACAGAACGCGCCGTCGACGACTTGGGCTCGGTCCGGTCGGTTACCGGACGATCGGACAGCGTGCTACCCATTGCACGCCGTCCGCAAGCCCGCGCCTACGGTGGCCGGAAATCGGGATCGGAATCCCGGCGGCGGCTGGGGCGAGCGCCCCGTTGCCTCTGCCTGATGCGGTCGGCCTCCTCCTTTGCTAGCATTACTGCTTCGCAGAAGGAGGCGACCGCCTGCCATCCCTCCTCACTACGGACCATGGCCTGAACCAAGGCCCGGCGAGAGAGATCGCTGCCGCCGATCGCCCCCACGAGGACACGGCGATGCTCCGCCCAGGCGGGGCACACCTCTACAGTGTGCTCCACCGTGTCCTCCGGATGTTCCGCACAGTGGCGACACCCGGGCGAATCCTCCGCACGAATCCGGAACAGGTACTTAGCGAACTTTCCGTGTTCGGTAAGCACCTGCGTCGTGCGGAAGTTGAGAACGCCGTGAGGTCTTTCCAGCAGTGCAACACTTTAAAGATTCTTTTGTATGATCCTATAAGCATTTTAAGAGCTAAATTATAGTACTTAAATGCTCTTTAATCTTTAAGAACCAAAAAGCTCTCTTGAAAACCTTTATAGTACAAGCAGTCACAATGGTTACCATTATAGGCCCACTATATCACTGTTTGGTGATAAAACGCCTTGGTTATAGAAGCTTTTGTTACTTGGGTAGCTTCTGCCCGCGACTTCGTCCGCGGATTTTTTTTTGTTTTAACATAAGTTTACACTCAACATTACTGTACTTTCCCATTAGTAAAATAATTTTTGGAATCGGATCAGTAATTTCGAAGATTACCGAAGTTCTCTTGTCTGCTCAAGGTAAATTATCCCTTAGTCGCCTTTTACGGCACCCTCGGGTTAAAATGGTACGATGACATAGTTTATTTTTAATCGATCATAACACAAATACTAATAAAATTATATGCTATAGGTACTATATAAAAATTCAAACCATCAACGTCCGCACAAAGCATGATAGATCTAGAGTTCTACGAATGAAAGTTGTGCTAGTGGCATTTTGCGTTTTAGTAATTTTATATTTTCTCCGAAACTATATGACCAATTGACATATTGTAAATGGCAAATCTTATCTGTATGATGTCCTTGTGATACTGAAATAATTTATTGTGCCAAGAATTAATATTTCGTTGCTCAAATAATAAACCAAACGTAAGTATGCCGAAAAAATACTTTTTTAATGCAAATAAAGAAGTATAAAAGATAACATATAAAAGATAGAAATATGGTATCGCGGACTTTTTTGTAGATATAATTAAGACGAATCAGGTTGCCATACATTGTTTTTAATTTTAAGCAACTCTCTAGGCAGCGCACGCAAATAATTCTGTTTTATGAGGTATTTTTTTTTTCGACTTGCAAGACAAAAATTGTGATAGCTCGGTTAATGTACATGTTATAAAAATAATTTATAGCCTATAGCACTCAGGAATAATGTAGCTTTCTACCAGTGTAAATTTTTTTAGAAATGGATCATGAGTTCCAGAGATTACCCCCTACATACAAACTTACAAATTTTACCTCTTTATAATATTAGTATAGATATAAATATACACCGTTAAATTTTAGTCGTTTTAACCCCGCGGAGGGTCGACTCGGTACATGAAATACTATCGATTTATAAAGACAAAATTACAAAATAAAGTATTTTTTTCAAAAACTCTAATTAATATACGCATGTACGAAATTAATTTATTTAAGTAAACGAGTCAATGACCTTCTAGGTAGTTGTCGGTCGTTGCGTATTAACTACCTAAAGTTTATGGGCCTCGCTCAGCTGCGGTTTAGTTAAAGAAATTACTTTCCTACAGGCGTAAATTAATTCGAGTTAAAAGAAGTACTTTATTTTTTATTTTTTCTTTACAAATCGATAGTGTTTCATGTACCTAATCGACCCTCCGCGGGATTAAAACGACCAAAGTTTAACGGTGGATAAATACGACTCTGAGACTACGGGGGCCCAGACAAGTGGCAATCGCTCCATGTCGAATTCGTTTTGAAGTTCGATTTTGCCTTTTCGATGGCGACCACAGTTTTTCGAACGAAATCGATAGATTGACTGATGATACAATCACTAGGCTAGCATCTGATTTGACACATTTAAAGTGACGTTCAAACGTGTTTAAAGGTTGTGGGAGGCCTTACAACGCTGCGTAGCCGCGTCGTCCAGAGGTGCTATTCTCTAAGAAAACGCAGCGCTGCCTCAACGACGAACATCCAAATAGGATGGAGCAACGAGCCCAAGTCGTCGACGGCGCGTTCTGTTCCCGCGCGCCTTAAGGAGCTGTCAGCATACCGAAGAGGCCCAGCCTGCTAACTGCAGGCAGGATCGAAGCCTGCTGGGGTCAAGGGCCGTTTTCTGTGAAGAAGGCTCAGTTCCGGCACTATAGGCAACGAAGGAACGGGGTAGGTTTTTAGTCAGTAAGAGTCTGACACTACTTCCCGCTCCACCCAAGGGCGGGATTTGTCATTGGATGATTTTACCTACCATAAAAAAAAAACATCCAAATAGGATACATTGAATTAACAATCCAATGTATGGGTGCATTAGGTTGACAATCCAATATATCCTATTTGGGTGCTCGTCGTTGAGGCAACGCTGCGTTTTCTTAGAGAATAGCACCACTGTACGTGGTCGCTACTCCAGAACCTTTCGGCCCCTTCGACCATCTGTCCTGCGAGCAATGTGCCCTGCCCTCCCACTAAGTTTGGCGATTCTTCGTGCTATGTCGGTAGCCTTGGTTAGTTGGACTGAAATGGTGATGGAATATAATATTAGAATAGAACAGAATAAACTTTATTGTACACCAAAAATATTAAAAATTCACAGGTACTTAAATCTATGGGTACAATGGCGGTCTTATCGCTGACTGCGATATCTACCAGACAACCTTAGGATGGATTATAAGAACTTAATATTTAACTTTAATAATGCCATGGACAAGCTTTCTAAATACTTTATCATTTGTTCTGTGTCTGGGTGTTATTTATCTATAGTATGTCTATGTATTTAGAAATATATAAGTATGTTTATCAGCTGTCTGGTACCCATAACACAAGCTCTGCTTAGCTTAGGACTAGACGGTGTTGTGTGATAGTTGCGGAAATAATATATAATATATATAATAGTTCTACCAACTCTTTGTCTAAATTTAGACTTAAATAACCCACAAATAAACCATTAATCCATAGGATTTGTTCCAGAAATCGAAGCCGACAGTTACTGGTCATATCTTGAGTGCAAAAGATCGCTTGGTGTCTTCGACAAAATATTCGGCGTGTGATATAAGCGATAGCGTTTTAATATCAGCTTCAGCAGCGGTTAGGTTACGGGGGCTAGAGTGAGCGAGCAAAACGAGGGAACGAAGACTAGGCTAAGAACTAACGAAACGATTTTCAACCGCGGTCGCCGCGTTTGCGGGCCCGCAGCTTCTGTAGAATGCATGAAAAAAATGTAGAATATATGAAAAAAATTAACGCACGTTCCACGTCGCATTTTGCGTGTGCAGTTGTTCGCGCTTACACCGGCCGGCCATCTTGCAACGGCATATCTTGCGATAATCACCCGTCAGCTTTGCGGGCGAAAATCGCAACTGTGACAGCTCCGTAATTGCACAAAACTGCGGTCTCGTGAGTTTAGAATTCTTCAAAAACGTGATTGTTCACAAAAGAATCATAAAGATTTCAATGGACTTTACTCGTTAGAAAATTGCGAATCAATTACTGAGGATTTTTGATTATAGGATTAACAATATGATTACAAATAGCTTGTATTAAGGTTAAAATAATAACCCTTTACCGCTTGCGTCGGAACCGTCCGACGAGAGTTTTCGTGTCCTATTCGCCAGGGTCGTGTGTTAGCGACTGGATACTCCATTTCGTTTAGCTCTTCAATCCCCATAGGTGACAGAAAAGCTGACGAGATGGAGTATTTGATCGTGGATGTGCGACCCTGGCGGAACAAACGAGAGTAGCGATAGTGTTAGGCCAATTTCTCGTTAGAGATAATTGTGTGGTTAAAAGTTTATCAATTTAATTCCTCAGGTACAAATGTACCGAATTCGGTACACCTCGGCACAACTCACAAGCTAACTTAAATCTTATTTTTACAGAATAAGGTTTAAATTACTATATTTAGTACACGTGAAAGGTCGATATAGAGTCGCTTTTGTTTCAATTGTACGATTTGTAGTCTCTTTATAGGTTTGACTGGCGTACCGCTATTCGCTTATAACTTGAACTGGGTGCATTCGCTGTGAGGTGCCAAAATGTAGAAAAAATGCCTGCAAACACGACAAGGATGTCACATTGTTGATTATTGTATTATAATAAATTTCAATGAAAATTTAGGTCACAATAACATAGGTACTATTTGGCGCAGCCGGGAGACACACAATGTTAGTTCTATTTTTTATTTTTTTTATTTTAAGTTTCTATATGTAGTTCCAGCATTGTGTGTTTCTATGCCCAATAAAATATTTTTCTTTCTTTCTTCTTTTCTTTCTTACTATTAATGGTATATCTTATTAATGAGTCTTCTGAAAGGGGGAAAACTAGGAGCACCTTCGCCCACGTCTAGACTAGTCCACGCTACGCCTCTGGCGCCCGCGTACCGGAAGACGAAGCTTCGGAAGACCTCCCCTAAGGTGAACCATTGACCTGGTGACTTTAATCAGTTTCTCTTCTTGCCAGTGTGTTGGAGTTTAAATTCGTGGTGGGATGAGCGTGACTCCTGTGAGCCATTTAGCAAATTGGACTTTCTTTTATTATGGCTTTCTTTTTTAGTCTTTTTGAGTAACTTTTGGTTTCAATTGCAGCCGCCAGATCATTATGGCCAAGTACGCATATGGGCACGTAGGTCTTCTTTTTATAATTCTTTATTGTACACAAAAATATAACATAGCATATAGAGATACAAACAGTTCATGTACAAAGGCTAACTCAGCAATGAGTTTTCTCCCAGCAAACCTTTGAGTTATAGAGAGAAAACATATTCGAGGGTAGGATCCAGTGCACAATATCATTCTACAAAACTAAGTCTAATATAGGTATAATTATATTATACATACTAATACATACTATACTATGCTATGAGAGCAGTGGTGGCCGAGTGGCAACGGCCCCGACTTACTAGTTGTACGTCGCAGGTTCAAACCCAGCCAGGCGCATTTCTTTGTGTAATTTATTTCATCAGCACTGCTCTCAAAACGGTGAAGGAAAACATCGTGAGGAAACCGGCTTGTCCTCGAACCAAAAATTCGAAGCCCGCGTGGTGGATTATGGCCCATTCCCTCTCCTAGAGAGAAGGCCTGCGTCCCAGCAGTGGGAACATTATAAGGCTGATGCTAATGATGCTAATACTATACATACAGAAAAACACGCGTAGATTTTATATGCCAACTAGACTTGTAGGGCTACATTAGATCCACGCCACGCGACGCTGTCCACGCAAGCGTGGCACACGTGTGCGTCGGTCTAATATAGTTCTCGCTTAAGGGCCCGTTCATGGCGAAACGGGGCGGTATCGGTAAACGGTCAGGCGGCTATGAGCAGCGTGACCGCCCGGAGGACACGCTGGTACTCAAGGTAGAGGTGTGCCCCGTTTGGCCGCCGTATCGCCGTGTCCTCGTGGAGGCGATCGGCGGCAACTATCTCTCGCGCCCAGCCTTGGTACTGGTCATGGTACGAAGTGAGGAGGAGCGGCAGGCGGCCGCAAGCGTTTCGTGGCGTACTATAAACATTTTCAAACTTTTGTTCTTTCCGCTCGCCGCTGCAGCGCTTAGCCGTTCACAGGGGCAAGGCCGCGAACGGGTGCCTTTTCAGTCTCTTCTGGAGTTTTTGGCCTTTTTTTTCTTCCGAGAAGGAATTCATTATTAGTTCGTCGTTGATTTCAGTTTTGATAGTGAAAAGGGATTATCAGAAATAGACCGCAAAATTATGTTTTGCATTTTTTGTATTTTGCTAATTATATACCTACTTGATTTGCAATCGCTTCCCATTATTTGAATTCCGTAGAGCAACACTGACTTGAGGATTTCTTTGTAAATAAGGAGTTTTCTGTCTATGCTGGTTTTTTCTGATATTTGACACCCCTATTCTCAATGCAGGAATGTCATCAATTGTGCATCTTGCGTCTGACAACCAACTACGCGGAGAGAAGTGGTGTTCCGACCTCAATGGATGTCTTACTGCCTAAATCTTTGTAGGTACACAAACCGAATGAGACTTAAAATCATAATATTATTAGGTCAAAGTTTAAATAATACTATTAACATGATTTTTATCTTGAACGGCCTAATATTGCAGTAATAGCAGCCTCTATACACATGTAGCGACATCTATGGCGCCACATACGAATTAAAATGTACGAAATCGTGCATCGACAGTTCTCTGTACGATTTGAATTTATGCAATTGCTATATCGAGCATTTGCCTGGATCAGACAAAACAGAGGATCCTTCCTTTTCAACGGATGTTTGTTTACACTCTGTTCCGTATACCTCAAAACCCTCAAATGATAGTAAATATTGAAAATAAAAAATATTTCGGAATTATCCCTGTGTAGAGACTACCAGCGCCATCTGTTATCGAATAGCAAAACTTTTAATTCAATTTGCCAAATATTTAAATAATTATTTAAATTTAACTTGTCTATTTATTGCTTTGATTTATGTTTTTCTTTTTACTTGTTATTCAATTATTCTTCATACGTTTAACAAGCAATATAACTGTATCAAACAGTTTCAAACCATTTGGTAAACAATATCTGTATTAAATTCTGCCCAACAAGGCATTACACAGTGAATCGATATAATATTGTAATTAATACCATGTACTATAACCATTGTAGCTATGTGTAACCAATAAATATATTTGACTTATCCTTTAACAGTAATGAAATTCCTCGTTTTGATGTTGACAAAAGCGCCATCTATGACTGAGTAGTAACACTAAACTTTTGACTATGAGTCGAATGTTGATGAAATAAAAAAACAACATATCTAAATAAACTTCATTTACTATTTACAGTAACAATTTACTTAAAAATACCCTCAAAATCAATTCCTCTTCTTCTTACTGCCTTTTTCGTTGTATACTTTCTTTCCGGAAACTTTTCTGATGACAGATTTGATTAGGAACTTCAAGAGCGCTATGAGAACAGCGAATACAGCAAGAACAACGGCTACAAAGTCAAGCATCCAACGCTCGTACCAGCTGTACTTTTGGGAGACAGAGCGAAGGTGGTATGCTCCTGTAAAATGAAAAAAAAAATTAAAGCTCTATCCACACATTTCCGTGTCAGGGCTATCTGTGTTCCGAGTTGTTCGTTTCAGTGTTCCCGTCAGGGACGTGCCATCCTTCACCCGTAGTCACACATATCAGGGAAATGGGTATCAGTGTAAAAATATTTAAACTTACCAATCACACTTTAATTCTTTTTGTTTTCCATATTATATTTTTCTTCTTAGAATTAAAAATAATGTGCATTAGAAAGATGGTAAAGTATATTATTCATGTTCATGTCGTCGTCAACGTTCCTACATAAAAATCTGACACGGTTATTGCGTCGTTGCGTCCGAGCGTGCTCCGGGACACTGACGATACGAATTCCTCTGACACGGAGCTATGTGAACGAGTTTGTACAAATTGTACGTAACCGATTTCTTCCCCGTCTCTGACGGAACATGGTAGAGCCGGGTACCCGGAAATATGTGGATAGCGCTTTAGAGAATTTTTCATAGGGATGATAGGTAATTAGTTTATAGTGTTGGTTGCTCACGGGCATTTCTAAGGCTAGACCGGCCTCTGCTATGGGACTTTAAGTCAAGAGTGAATAGGTTACTTCTCCGCAAACGTGCTCCATCGTCGACCACATCATCGCTCACCATCAGGCAATATAGTGGTCAAGTGCGAGCCTACCGAATGCAAAATTATAGCGATACCTTTGGTCTCTATGGCAAGAGTGACGTAATGGTTGATCAGATCCGCTGGCTTTGAGGGACGAGACTGGAACAAATGCGAGAGGTGCTTCGCTTGCTTCGAGTATCTGCAACAACAAAGTTTGATAAAGGCAAAGCACAGGTCCATCGTGTGTGGAGCACTGCAGCCACATATGGGATGGTGCTGCAAAATGCCACCTAGCAGCTTTGGACTCAGTGAAAAGGCGTGCGAAGATGCTAAGTGGTGATCCAGATATGGCTAAGTTCAATGAATGTTTATGATTTCATATGATCTTGTTATTTTTTTATGATTTTAATGAATTTTTATGAACTTTTATGGATTTTTTGTAACTTTTTATGATTTTTTTTGTGAATTGCTATGTTTTTTTTATGAATTCTCATGGTTTTTTTTTATGTTTACAATCAGAATGGATTTATATGGTAGTTTTAAATTTCTAATTTATTGTTCATGCATGAGGTGTTTACCAGTAAGTGATTGTTGCGCTGTTGTTTAAATTTATATGATTATGTGTTATGTTATTGTATTCAGTGTGTACAATCGTTGGTGAACCTTATTTAAAAAATAAAAAAAGTAAAAAAAAAATGAGTACAGGCGTAGGGAGGTGGGCGGTATTTTACAGGTTGCATTTTGGAGAGTGTGCGCGGGAATTACATGACATGATTCCACAATCTCAATTCTACCATCAGACAACCCGACGTACGGCGAGTATTCACCCTTACGTTGTTGAAACTTCTACGGTCTGGACTAAGCGTTTCAGCTCGTTATTTATTACGTACATCGAATGACTGGAACCATTTGCGTAGTATGGTCTTCCCATTCGATTATAATTTGGGTGTCTTCAAGGCTAGAGTGAATAGGCTCTTAATAAACTACCACCATCAACGATTGCATCACTGCTTACCATTAGGTGGGATCGCAGTCAAGCACTAGTTTATATTAAATAAAATAAAAGTTGATGAGCGTGTATGGGAGAGACCGGAAGTATCCTCACCTTAGGATAAAATATAAATCCCATAGGTCATACAACATTGTTTTTAGTATTATACGAAACCTGAATATAGTTTGTTCATTATCAGTAACTGAATCGATTCACTTCAATTTGGTATCTCAAGTTTTTTTTCTCAAAGTTTTAAGTTCAAATATACACCCCTATTTTTAAACAGTGCACAAAAAAAATGGGGCTTAATCAGTACCCGTTACTGATCATATTTGTGTTGTCAAAAGTATAAAAAACGAAATCCCAAAATTGTCCATGTACTCGTAAATTTGTCATTATTGGTAAATTCATAATTGAACCATCATTCATAACAATAACTACTAGAAAATACTAAGCGCAGTGATTTTCCATTTTTGTGGACATTCTTTCATTCAAAAACTATAACCTGTACAGTTTTTCCATAAATTGAGTGAGATTTTGGGATATAAACAAACGCTCATAAATTTGCTGTTTATGAACATTATTTATTGAGACTTTACTTAAATAATAACAAGACCTTTTCTAATAAGCCCTTTAAGTATCTGCACTAATTAAAAAAATGTGGTGTATATACTCGTACTTACTTGTCATTACTAAGTATTTCTTTCAAAGCCTGTCCAAATTCCGGCACCATGTCGTCAGAGTAATCCACTACGAGCGCGTACCCAGACCGCCTTGCGCGATCGGCGTTACTAAGCTGGTCTCCGAATACTGGAACTGCTAGTAATGGAACTCCAGCTCTGACTGCCTCTAACGAACTCAGCTGACCACCATGGGTTATGAAGACTTTGATGTTCTTGTGAGCTGAGGGTAAAACAGAAAATTAACCTCACATCACTACATAGTATAAAACAAAGTCGCTTCCCGCTGTCTGTCCCTATGTATGCTTAGATCTTTAAAACTACGTAACGGATTTTGATGCGGTTTTTTCTTTCTTTAAGCAAAACGTCAGCTGGGGGAACTCAGTGACCTGTAGGTAGTTACTACGCAACGACCGACAACTAACTACCTACAAGATCATTGACTCGTTTACTTAAAGAAATTAATTTCGTACATGCGTATATTAATTCGAGTTTTAGAAAAAAAGTCGATAGTGTTTCATGTACTAAATCGACTCTCCACGAGATTAAAACGATCAAAATTTAACGGTGTTTAAGCTAGTTTGTCAAAACCTATAATGAACTCATCAAAGTCCACGTAATTTGCTATAGGAAGCTATGCTCACCAAGTATACTAGGTTGTGGCAGCCATGGCCGTACATGCACGTTAGGAGGCAGGCCAGTGAGAGGCTCCTCAAACTTCCACAGCACAGTGTAGGGCAGCGTGGCGAACAGCTTCAGCAACGCTGTGCGCATTTGAGGCTTCAGATCTGCTGACCGGATCACTGACCCCATGCTGAAGTAGATGAAACCTTGCGGAGAGCCGTCCAGGAGGTCTTGCAGGTCCTGGAATGGAAAAAAGGATCACTATAAGTGCTTGTTTACGCAGACGCGGCGCGTTTAGATTTCGTCGTACATTGCAGCAGCGGGCCGCGTCATCGCACGCAAATGCAAACATATGGCAATGTACGACGACCGCCCAACGCGCCGCGTCTTCGTAAACAAACACTAACACTTTCTCAGATTATCACACCGGGTTGAGGTATAGGCCATGGTCTGAAGCGAGGAGAAATAGTAGGCGGTCGGTTCCTTCTGCGAAGCAGTAATGCTAGCAGGCCATTTTTGGATATGCAAGTCACATGAGAGCACACGACAGAGCAGCACATCAGCAGGTCTAAAAGGCCACTTATAGGATCATAATATGAATCATATTTTTTTTATACAGCAATATTTACAAGGAATATGATTCTGATATGCAGTGAAATGAGTATGATTCGACTAATTTGTGCAACCATTTTACGAACATAGATGAATTGCTCTATATGAAATTGCTCATGTGACGTTTTTAGGCCCGCTGAGTTCACAACCATCATGAGGAGCCAAGGAACGCGGTAGCTGTGGCCGAAATCGGCTAGATGGCATCAATCAATCAATCAATGCTGGCAAAGGAGGCGGCCGCACACATGAGAAAACGGACTTCCTCACGTCCACTGGGATCCTGACCTCGATTTCCAGCTGCCTTATACCCAATGGGTAGCTCGCCGTCTGGCGGTCCGGTAACCGTGCTGATCGAGCCCGAGTCATCAACGGCGCGTAGTGTTTCACGCCCGCCTCAGGGAGATATCAGCAAAGCCGTTGGGGCCTAGCAGGCTCGAAGCCTACTGGTGTTATGGGTTCGCTTTTGAAAGAAAAACCCGGGGTCCGGGAATGCAAGGCAAAGAAGGAACATAGGAGTGGGTTTTAATCAGTAAAAGTCTGACTGGCCCAGCTTCGCCCTAGATTGGGAATAGTACATTTTGATACAAGTGCAGAAAATTTGTCATAGCTACCGAGGCGGAATTCTGTCTGTGTTATGGAGCCGAGGACTGAACTACAAATTTGCACGTGTATCAAATAACGTTTTTCAATACATTTACGACTCGTAGCGTGTCCCGCGCCTAGTGGGGTCGAAGCGCGACTGATAAGATAAACCATTTTTCAATACACTTACTCGAAAACCCGCTCTTATCCCACTGCGTTTAGCATGCAATGGACTGTTTTCTGCTCTAGTGCGAAAAAAGGGCATGCTCGCCCCCGCCATAATTTTATTGTAATAAAATTCCGTTCTCGGTCGTTTTACTTTCTGCACTTGTATCAAAATGTACTATTATTACAATAAAATTGTGGTGGAGAGAGCACGCACACTTTATCGAACTAGTGCGGAAAACAGCTGCGTGTCGAAACGCACTTGGATAAAAGCAGATTTTCAAGTAAGTGTATTGAAAAAGTCATTGCATGATATCCCAAAGACTAACAAAAGACTATCAAAATCTAACCTTCGGCAGCGGTGAAATATTCTCATCCATATGGTACCCGGCGATGTTGATTACATTAGGGGAGACGCTGACCGGCGGAGATATAGACTCGTGTGAGTTCACGAGCATGATTGATACGTTGTAAAAGGCATCGTCGAAAGGTGGCAGCGGGACGCCTCTCGCGGCCGCCAGAGGTGCGAACGTCTTCTCGTAGAGACTAATCGTTCTTGATCGGTCTAACCTGGAAATAACAATGTCTGGTTAGGATACAGGTCTTTTTGAATGAGTGAGCTAAAAGTAGCATAGCATAGCATCAGCCTTATAATGTTCTCTAGAGAAGGGGATGCCATAATCCACCACGCAGGCCCAGTGCGGGTTGGTGGATGTCACAGGTCGTCGAATGTTTTGGTTCTAAATATGCCGGTTTCCTAACGAGGTTTTCCTTCACCGTTTTGAGAGAAGTGGTGATGAAATTACACAAAGTAATGCGCCTGGCTGAGCTTGAATCCGCGACCTACGAATACGACTCATAATTCAGTGCCGTTACCACTCGGGCACCACTGCTCCTCCAATAATCATAAACTGTGAAACTCCAAGAGGACACCGGTGTCCGCACACCTATTGTCTTTCTATTGTGTCTCTAATTACGGTATTCAAAACGAAGCGTAATCTTAAAATTTCTATTTAATTTATCATTACCTAACCAGCGAACCTATGTGGACCAACGGCGTTGCCAGCCAATGATCAAGGGGGGGGGGGGGGGGTATTGGAAGTAAAGTATAGTCGTTGAGCTCCTTAGTGTCCTGAGTTGAGTTTTGCGAATACTGACAAATGCTTGCACTGACTGGACAGGTCCACTCAAATCTGTATGGTTCTTTCTTCAAAAGGCCAAATCTGCATGGTCCTCATGTGATTTGACCAATACATATTTACTGTATGGACTTTAAAAGAGACTTTGACCCCTGAGTTTGTTTCGGTGTTTCTTCGCAGGGTAGTCAGTTAGAAAACACCGGCCTCATCTAGTTTAAGATGACAAAAAAAAAATTTGACGTGTAAAAGTGTTTTTAAAACCTACTTACAAAATAAATATCAAATCAAATATCAAATAGAGAATAATAAAAACAGTTTATTTTCTCCACAATATAACGGTATACAATAATACAGTAACATATAGGATGGGCATTATATTGTGGAAGACTTGTACCTAAACTAGGCTCTGAAGCTGTAAAGCAAGCCTCTAGGGGGGGGGGGGGCGTAGCCCACCCTCCCTGCCTCCCCTTGACGACGGCCTTGACGTGGAGGCTCACTTTGTACCCCACAAAGTAAAGGGCTCAGTGTACCTATAGAAGTTTTTATTTCAAATCCGAGGAGAAGAACTCACCACTCGGCTACAGTCATCGCAATATGAACTATGACATTCGTAGATCTCTTGACGAAGCCCATGGGTATGTCGGAGGGATTGAACATGAGAGGAATAGTCGCCACGGTGCGGACCTCGTCCACATGAGCTTCCAGTTGAGGATACATCTGTGTAGCTGATAGGACGATCCAGGGGGCTTGCTGGATAGCTGCGACCCTGAAAATAGTAAATAAGACTTATGTCTCTTGTGGCAACGATCTCTCGCGTCTTGCTTTGGTATAGGCCATGGTCCGAAGCGAGGAGGAGTGGCTGTGTGGAGTCCTTCTGCGAAGTAGTAATGCTAGCAGAAGAGCAGGCCACACGCGTGAGGCAATAGCCCTCACCGATCCCGATTTCCTTCGTAGGCGATAGCTTGCGACCATCCGGACCGAGCCCAAGTCATTGACGGCGCATACTGTTCCACTCGCGCCTCAAGTAAAGAAGGAACAGGATTGAGCTTTTATTCAGTAAAAGTGTGACACACCCTTTCATATGTTTGTCTGTCATATTACTTTGAATCTTTTAATTTTGACCTTAGATAATAGAATAATCAGCCTTTTTTAATGTTACTATTACACGGTGGATACGTTGTACTG
The DNA here is from genome assembly GCA_958295575.1 of Leucania comma. Classification (NCBI taxonomy): domain Eukaryota; kingdom Metazoa; phylum Arthropoda; class Insecta; order Lepidoptera; family Noctuidae; genus Leucania; species Leucania comma. The sequence goes on along the minus strand of OY282492.1, from coordinate 3,722,235 downwards.
TGCAGATAAGACCAGAACTGCGCAAAGCAGATGCAGATGCAACCATCGTGTGACGACGCGGGCTTGTTGTGTGCTCGGGGTCTCGTCGCGGGGACCAGATTATTACCTGTGCAGAATTGCTAGTTCAACTTAAAGGTGACATTACAAGCCAGCGACCTTGAGGGAACAAAAGAGAACTAGCGTCGCTTCCCGCGCATTAAGATTATTCGAATATAATATGTTCTCCATTTATTATTATTTTTCATTTTTTTTTTATTTATGAATTCAACGTTTAAATTATACTACCAATAAGCTAAATAATATCACTATAAACATTACACACATTACATTACATTTATTAAACACAATATGAATAATATTGTGTTATATTGATATAATATCTTGACTTTTCAAAAGTGCCTGTAAATGGTTTATTTGAAATAAAATGCTTTGAATCTTTTAATCTTTGAATAAAAACCGTATATCAAAAGATTAGTAATTAAATTATTTTTTATTTTGTGAATGTTTAACAAAAATACTCTTGATGCTTTTTGCCAGATCTTCGCTTTTTTGTCTGTATTAGACCTGACTTTGAAAATAAATCACACCAAGTTTTATGAAAAAAAAATATGCAAATGTTCGTAAATCAAATTACTAGACAAGCAGTCTAGTTTATCATATTTTTTTTTATTAAACTTAAAATCATCAAAAAAAAACTGCCCCATAACAATTATTACGTAGCAAAACAAGCGTAGGGCTCGGATGCCCGCGCGGGTCACCGTAACGGATCATTTTTTTATGGGACCGCATGGGCGTCAATTCTTTTCTTACCCTGCTAGAAAATCGCAGAAGAACGTTTCAGTGACGACTGCATCGAACTGCTGCTTGATCAAAGTCTCTTTGACAGACGGCGTGTTGATCATCTCGAGTGTTACGTTGGTGGAGAACGCCTTAACGAAAGAGATTCCACCGCTACTGGTTTTTCTGTCCGACATGTCTAGCCCTGAAAATAGTTTAAAAAGTTTTGTTAAATGTGATGATTTTATCATCACCTTCATCTTCGCATCAGGCAGGGTAGCACGCTGTCCGATCGCCCGGTAACCGACCGGACCGAGCCCAAGTCGTCGACGGCGCGTACTGTTCCCGCGCGCCTCAAGGAGCTGTCAGCAAACCGTAGAGGCCCAGCCTTCTAGCTGCAGGTAGGCAGGGTCGAAGCCTGCTTGGGTCATGGGTCAACTTCTGAAAGGAAGGCCCGGCCCCGGAACGATAGGCAACGAAGGTAACGGGGTAGGTTTTTAGTCAGTAAGGGTCTGACACTATTTCCCGCTCCACCCAAGGCCGGAATTTGTCATTGGATGATTTTACCTACTATAAAAAAACCTTCATCATCGTGATTTCAGTTTAAAGATGTCCACTGGACATAGGCCACCCCCAAGTGTCTTTTTTTTTTTTTTTTTTTTTTTTTTTATGGTAGGTAAAATCATCCAATGACAAATCCCGCCCTTGGGCGGAGCGGGAAGTAGTGTCAGACTCTTACTGACTAAAAACCTACCCCGTTCCTTCGTAGCCTATCGTGCCGGGGTCGAGCATTCCTTTCGGAACTAACCCATGACCCCAGTAGGCTTCGACCCTGCCTGCCTGCAGTTAGCAGGCTGGGCCTCTTCGGTGTGCTGACAGCTCCTTGAGGCGCGCGGGAACAGAACGCGCCGTCGACGACTTGGGCTCGGTCCGGTCGGTTACCGGACGATCGGACAGCGTGCTACCCATTGCACGCCGTCCGCAAGCCCGCGCCTACGGTGGCCGGAAATCGGGATCGGAATCCCGGCGGCGGCTGGGGCGAGCGCCCCGTTGCCTCTGCCTGATGCGGTCGGCCTCCTCCTTTGCTAGCATTACTGCTTCGCAGAAGGAGGCGACCGCCTGCCATCCCTCCTCACTACGGACCATGGCCTGAACCAAGGCCCGGCGAGAGAGATCGCTGCCGCCGATCGCCCCCACGAGGACACGGCGATGCTCCGCCCAGGCGGGGCACACCTCTACAGTGTGCTCCACCGTGTCCTCCGGATGTTCCGCACAGTGGCGACACCCGGGCGAATCCTCCGCACGAATCCGGAACAGGTACTTAGCGAACTTTCCGTGTTCGGTAAGCACCTGCGTCGTGCGGAAGTTGAGAACGCCGTGAGGTCTTTCCAGCCACGCCCCAAGGATGGGCCTTATCGCCCCAATTGTGGCGCGCCCCGAACGAGGTTGCGATAGTCGTTGACGCCATTTCGCCATGAGATCCCGCCGGAGCTCTGTCCGCCATGCCTCGACTTGTCGTGGCAGCGGAATTTCGCCCCGGCGTTGCATCTCCATGCGCTTGTCGTGCATGTGTGCAAGGACTGTTGCCTCCAGATCCCACGGCGGTTGGCCAGCAAGGAGGGTCGCCGCCTCGCGGGAGATCGTTCGGTACCCTCGCACCATGCGTATTGCCATGACCCTCTGGCACGCATTCAGCTGGGTCCTCGGTTGCTGTTGCAACGTCGGTGCCCACACCGGAGCCCCGTAGAGAGCCATGGACCGAACGATTCCCGCGTAGAGCTTCCGGCAGGAGGCGTCTGGTCCCCTGAGGTTGGGCAGGAGCCGCCCGAGAGCAGCCCCAGTCCGATTCAGTTTGGGAGCCAGACGTCGGAAGTGCTCCCTGAAGTTCCACCAGCTGTCGAGGACGAGTCCCAGGTACTTCATCGTCGACCCGACGCTGATGTGAACCCCTCCTACCGTTAGCTGGGAACGAGGTGGTGGCGCACCCCGAGGGCCGTGGAAGCACATGGCCTCGGACTTGTGCAGTGCCACCTCGAGTCCCAACTGCTGGATCCTGTCAACGACCATCGCAACCCCGCGTGTCGCTAATTCGACCGCCGTCCGGTACGACTCTCCCCGCGCTAGGACCAACGTGTCGTCCGCGTAGCAGACCACGCTGACCCCGTCGGGGAAGTCGCCGCGCAGCACGTAGTCGTACCCGATGTTCCACAAGGGTGGTCCTAGTACCGATCCCTGCGGAACACCGCACGACATCTCTCGACGTTTCCACTCTCCCTGGTGACCGGGGTAGATGATATACCTCTCCGATAGGTAGGCCTCGATCACACGACAGAGGTAGTCGGGCACCCGGTGGTACCGGAGTGCCGTTCCAATGCAACTCCAGGGCAGGGAGTTGAAGGCGTTGGCAATGTCCAAGGACACTGCCACGACACACCTGCCCTGGGACACCGCATCCCCCGTCGTGAGGGCTCGCACGCGCATGATGGCGTCCACCGTGGAGCGCATCCTGCGAAAACCGAACTGTCCGTCCGACAGGTCCGGCCCCACCCTTGCAAGGCGCGCGACCCCCAAGTGTCGCCACAACTACCGGCCCTGTGGGTCTCGCATCCAGCGGATTCTGGCGACCTTATTGTTTGGATCTTGGAATTCTTATTGTTTGGATAAGTTTTTCAATTGATCTGACACTGGTTGTCGTGTGTGACAGCCAATATTTTAAAGTTAGAAATAACTGTCGTCTAGATGGCGTTAGTTTTAGTATACTTAATCAAATGTTTCAGATATTTATATTTTTGTAAGGATTGCTCTGGTTGTCTTTATACGTACACTGACTTGTATAAATAGTTAACTGTTTCTGCCGAGGTGGCGCTTTATCCGGTCCACACTAAATTGCTAGCTTGTGCTATCCACACTGGGGCAGTCGGTTGTCAACTTTAGAACGAGCAAATCAGAAAAATAAAAAGTGATTTGTGTGGACAAAGTCAGTAATATTGATGTAGTCCTCCAACACTCGAGACAAGTATACAAACACTACACTGCACATACAAACTTTCATGATAGCCGTGTTTTTTCGCAACCTACCTGCTACAAACTTCTGGACGGTGCTTATATCCAGAATATGTAATGTCTTTGGAGGATTCTTGACTTTGTCCGGGTACGGCGTCGCCCAGGTCACCTGAAACATTGAAATATTTACTTTGAATTACAGTCAGTATTTTTTTGATAGCCTATATTGTGCCCCACTGCTTGGCAAAGGCTTCTCTTTTTTCCTTTCCAAATTCTCTGTCTATGGCGATCTCTGGCCAAGTTTGCTCCACGATCATGATCAGAGAGTTACACCTCCTTCGCCGCAGTCTACCACCCTTGGGCGTCCAGTGAGTGACAATCCTCACCCATCTGTCCAGTACCTCTACCATGAGTTTTAAGCAATAGTATTCGTCGCTACTCAATATCGACGCCGTAAATATTTTGTATGGCAAATTTTGCAGCGCCTCTAGCGGTCACTTGCAGAACCAAAATTTGCCATACAAAATATTTACGGCGTCGATATCGAGTAGCGACGAATACTATTGCTTAATACTCATGGTAGAGGTACTGGTGAATTCATGCGACATGGCCAGCCCTCTCCCACTTCAGCCTGGCTGCTTTTCCCCGACATCTGCTACTTGAGTTAAGTTATGGAATACAGCGTGTTGTTTCTAAAGCGCTTGACACCTATTATGCTGCGCTCCATTACCCTTAAGAGCTATAAAGTTGCTATTGAGTAAAGTCCGAGCTATTAAGTAGTCTGAATTTTGTTTAAAACGGACAACAGGAGGCGCCACCGCGCCAGTGCGTGAGATAATAACGCGTGTGCAAGCCACGGGATTTTAAGACTTTAGAAACGTCGTTTGACACACGTCTATATATTTATATATCTCCTATAATATTAATTTCGTTTTCCTTGAATGTTTTTTTTTTATTTTCATGTTAAGATTATGTAGTGTTTGTCCTGTGCGAGTCACAAATAAATGTTTTTTTCTTTCATTCTTAACACCCTCGCCTGCGGCTCGGGCGAATTCTTCGGTTACAATAAAAAACTTTCTCCATTTGTATCAAAATGTAATACTTTCATTCATATTCCCTATTGAGGACATACTGGTAGACCTTACCTCATGACCTCCTTTCAGAAGAGCATCCACGATTCCCTTGCCCAACGTGTTGTGACTGTGAGAAGGCGCTGGAATGAGGACCAGGATCTTGTAGCCATAGGAGCTGGATATTGTGAGTATGGCTGCTGACAGCAATAATAGGTTGATCTTCATGGTGATCTGCAAAAAGGACACATCATTACACAACGTGTAATATAAACTTCGATCAACAATCAACGGGGTGCTCGCCCCAGCCGTCGCCGAGATTCCGATCACGATTTCCAGCCACCGAAGGCGCGGGCTTGCGGACGGCGTGCAGTGGGTGGCACGCTGTCTGATCGTCCGGTAACATACCGGACCGAGCCCAAGTCTTCGACGGCGCGTTCTGTTCCCGCGCGCCTCAAGGAGCTGTCAGCAAACCATAGAGGCCTAGCCTGCTAGCTGCAGGCAGGCAGGGTCGAAGCCTGCTTAGGTCATGGGTCAGTTTCTGAAAGGAAGGCCCGGCCCCGGAACGATAGGCCACGAAGTTACGGGGTAGGTTTTTAGTCAGTAAGAGTCTGACACTATTTCCCGCTCCGCCCAATGGCGGGATTTGTCATTGGATGATTTTACCTACAATAAAAAAAAACTTCGATCAACAATGTACTCGATTTTCGACCAGGGGGCTAAAAAGGAGACTTTAGCAGAGTCATAATATGAATCATATTTTTTTTATACGGCAATATTTATAAGGAATATGATTCTGATATGCAGTGAATTAAGTATGATTCGACTAATTTGTTTGTGCAACCATTTTACGAACATTAGAAGATTTGCTTATGATCTGCTAGAAATTCGGAATATGATTTGCTCGAAATGAATTGCTCATGTTTTTTTTATGGTAGGTAAAATCATCCAATGACAAATCCCGCCCTTGGGCGGAGCGAGAAGTAGTCTCAGACTCTTACTGACTAAAAACCTACCCCGTTCCTTCGTAGCCTATCGTGCCGGGGCCAGGTATTCTTTTCGGAAGTTATCCCATGACCCCAGTAGGCTTCGACCCTGCCTGCCTGCAGTTAGCAGGCTGGGCCTCTTCAGTGTGCTGACAGCTCCTTGAGGCGCGTGGGAACAGAACGCGCCGTCGACGACTTGGGCTCGGTCCGGTCGGTTACCGGACGATCGGACAGCGTGCTACCCATTGCACGCCGTCCGCAAGCCCGCGCCTGCGGTGGCCGGAAATCGGGATCGGAATCAAGGCGGCGGCTGGGGCGAGCGCCCCGTTGCCTCTGCCTGATGCGGTCGGCCTCCTCCTTTGCTAGCATATGACGTTTTTAGGTCCGCAGGTTTTCTTATAGGGATCGATAAATATCATCATAAATAAGTACAATAGTAATTTTGGTCTCTTCCCCACTCTCTATCTATCGTTAACGACGAGCATGGTTTAAAAGCTTGTTGCTCCATCTAAAGCAATCCATCGCGAAGTTTGATGGAGAGGCAACGCGAAAAAAGAGAGATAACTCCTGAAAACTCTGTTGGCTTTCGGTAATTCCGTGATGTACTCGCATATTTCACAAAACTTGTTCCAGGAAATAGACGGTAGTTTAAAAAAAAAATTTTCATCATTTAGAATTTCGATTCAATGTGCAAGGCTTTTATAGAAGTACTTTTTTAATTTTTTTATATATGAGTACAATATGGATAGTCAAAGTTCACGTAAAATAGCAGATTTTCAGAGGTCTTTACTGGATTAGTTTTACACAAATTTATGTTTTTATTTCTGTAGAAGCCTAGATAATATCCACAAGATATCTGTGTATCCGAAATATTTGGGGAAAGATGTGTAATTACATCATAACCACGTCAGAGCGATTGTATGAAAATATACTTCGGTTTGGCCGCTCTTAAGACAACCCATGGCCAACCCGTAGGCGGGTCCGATCGTCCGGTAACATACCGGACCGAGCCTAAGTCGTCGACGGCACGTTCTGTTCCCGCGCGCCTCAAGGAGCTGTCACCAAACCGTAGAGGCCCAACCTGCTAGCTGCAGGCAGGCAGTGTCGAAGCCTGGGGTTAAGCCGTTTTCTGAGAGGAAGGCTCAGCCCCGGCATGATAGGCAACGAAGGAACGGGGTAGGTTTTTAGTCAGTAAGAGTCTGACATTACTTCCCGCTCCACCCAAGGGCGGGACTTGTCATTGGATGATTTTACCTACCATAAAAAAAGAATAAAAAAAACCCATGGCCAACCAATTTATTGAAGTTTTGAGCCGTTTAGGGTCACCCTTGTCACAATATATTATACATCTAGGTACCTACCTACGTTAGTGACAATACATTGTAAATAGAAGTAGGTACCTAGATAATACTAGCACCTACTTCTAGATAATAACACGTGGATCCTCTTACGCAAACACTTAAAATATTATGTTCTAACGTGGGTACAGACAAACAATATATTGGGTACACTGGCGGCTAGCTAACCATCGAAGCAGTAATGCTAGCGAAGGAGACGGCCGCACGCGTGATAGAATGGACATCCATGACGAGTAAAGGATAGCTCGCCGTCTGACAGTACGGTTGCAATCTGGACCGAGCCTGAGTCTTGACGAGTCAACGACGTCAAGCGCGCCTCAAATGTTAGCAAAATGGTAAGGGCTTAGCAGGGCCGTAGCCTATTAGGGCCATGGGTCGACTTCTGAAAGGTTTACTCGTGGTTCTGGGACGCAAGGAGCAACTGAAGGAACATGGGTATGGTTTTAGTTAGTAAAATACGAACATGAAGGACGGTGATATCATACTATCAACTTCAAACTCCGTGCTGCATACGAGCAGTTCTTAATTGAGAAATCCAATAAGCACTTTTTGCCCAACAACAGATTCGAAACCAACGCTCAACAGTCACGCTTGCGACCACAAGACCAGTGAGGCAGTTTCCAGTCTAGTGGCACTACTACAGACTATGTTGAAGACACGCTTGTTTAGCAATGATTGTTTCTGCACATCTGACTTCCCATTAACTGCGTTTTCATGTAAACATCTATTAAAACTAGAACTACATTAGACCATCACACACGATCACGCCTGATAATTACGTAGAACGACGTCGCGTGGCGTGTATCAAGTGTAGCTCTATAAGTCTAGTTTCCATATAAAATGTATGGAGACCGAAGCGCCCTGATTGACGTGTATGGCACACGTGTGCGCATTGTAGTTCTACCTTTACTGCTCCAGCATTGTTTTAATTTAATTACTATTTATTATGTATATCTTTTTCTTTTTTGACATTATTTTTGAAATGTTTTTATTGTGTTTTATATAAACCACCGCCACTTTGGCTCTTTTTATAATGCGAATTTGAGAATATTATAGCACAAAATACTTTTGTAACTTTCTATAGGTTCCACGCATTCATAGATCGACATGAAAATATTGTAAAATGGAAATCTTTTTTTTTAAAAAGAGTAGGTAGGTAATCATTTAGTTTCTTGCCAGTTCTTCTGCGTAGGAAACGACCAGTTGGAACCGTGTACTAGCTTCTGACGTTTTATAAGTGCTCAAGTAGGCCTATGTGAAATGATAATCATTTGAAGTTTGAATTTTTGGGCCTCTATACCATACGTCTAGTTTGATTGTACATACATTTTTTAAGATAACGCGATAGTACCTGGTGTACATTTATTTTTATTTACATTGTTGCTATTGAGACGACCGTGGTTTATTATCACTTCATGCATAGATAATAACTGATAATATGTAGTCTGTTCACAAGCAGATAACCTTATCATTCCACTCGTAGTCTAGTCGATATAATAAATTATCTATTGTCACTATTTCTATTTCTAAGAACTTATAACTTTACATTTCAGAAGTCGGTGTTTCTAGTTTTGTATCTTCATAAAAGAGATGAAAGCAGTGCTGACCGAGTGATTACGGCCCCGACTTACGAGTTGTAAATCGCGGGTTCAAACCCAGGCGCATTATTTTGTGTAATTTATTTCATCGACACTGCTCTCAAAACGGTGAAGGAAAACATCGTGAGGAAACATGTCCTAGAAAAATTCGAAGACATGTGACATCCACCAACCCGCACTGGGCCCGCGTGGTGGATTACGGCCCATTCCCTCTCCTAGAGAGGAGGCCTGAGTCCCAGCAGTTGGAACATTATAAGGCTGATGCTATGCTGTGTTATGCTATGCTAAGCTATTGTACACATCTTATTTCTTCACGCTCTAGAGACAGAACAATTTGTGATTTTTTGTGTACCACGGATTGTCAGTTCTGTTGTTTTTTTTTTTATTAGATTAATTTCCTTGCTCTGGTTGTGGGTGTGAGAAGGCCTTAAGTCCCGTCACGGAAGCAATTATTATCTATAAATAAAATCACAAAAACTTAGGTGAAGTGTCTTACACACGTATTTAAAAAGAAGTAATTACTTGGTACTAAGTAAATGTATGTATTTAGAAATATACAAGTATGTTTATCAGTTGTCTAGTACTCATAACACAAGCTCTGCTTAGCTTGGGACTAGACGGCGTTGTGTGATTGTTGTGGAATATTATTATTATCTATGTTAATTAAAAAAAAAGGTCCAAACGAATTTTAATGAATACCACTCTTGATTGTATTTTCTACAAAGAATCTTATGTTATTTCGAACAAATAGTGTTGGTAGAACAGCTATGATACGTGGCGGTCATAAAGTTCATTCATGTCAAACTATGAAGCTTCTATTGACGATGATGGACGGCAACATTTCTATAAATAGACCTTGTTTGTTAATGAAACAAGTCAATAGCACGCTATGTGTTTTCCTTGTTATTATTGTGTACTAACACCCGTATTTATAAATAAGTAAAACTAAATACTTGAGTAAAAGTAACGACTATTTGTATTCTATAGTTAAGAAAAATTTGAATTTTGAATGCAGGGGGCTTAGGGCTGATTTCATCGTTCAATATAAAAACTTAGTTCAACTAAACTGAGCTCAGCGTAATCTAGTTTAAAGACCCGTGTCGTAAACATGGGCGACAACAAAAGAATTGAAACTGAGTTTAGCGTAAACTAGGTTCAAGTCATCGCGGTGAAACGCAAAATGAAGCTATAATCTCGATTAGGCGCTCAAACTGCGTTTTATTTGAACGAATCGCGATTAGTTTATTGGTGAATTTGGCCCTTACTCTCGAGTTTAGGTAATTCCGATGGTTCGACATTGGAATTGTGACGTTAGGTACTCTTGAATTCGATGCTAGCGCCAAATTGGTTTAAAATTGCGTGACCACACGCCAAGTCCAATGCCCATTTTACTTAGTTTCCCAAAAAGGTCACGCAATTTGGCCCTAGCATCGAATTCAAGAATACCTAACGTCACAATTTCAATGTCGATCGATTGGAATTAAACTCGAGAGTAAGCCCCCTTGATTTCAAACGTCAAGTGATGACTTAATACAATTTTACTTAGTAACAAGTAAATACTTCTTTATAAATACGGGTGTTAGGCTTCACTAACGAACTAACATAATACAAAGTCGTATTATGAATTTAAAGAGTGAATATGTGTGAATATGTTACCAGCAATCTATATAATCCGGTATTCTATACAATACCTAGGCAATGTATAGAATACGTTTTAAAGTAAGCCTTTTATTTTCAGGTGCTGATAAAAAAAAACCATAACCTAACCTGTCCGTGCCGGGGTGCCCTAAAATTACATCACTTCCTTCCCTGCTCCCGTTTTTTACACACATTACCGGCTGCGCATTCGCTATTGTATAGAATACCTTAATTATACAGATTGCCGGTAACATATTATACACGTATAAAGTTATTTATTAATTTAGTTGTTTTTATAAAAGGCTAAAGTTAATAAAATTGCTTCACTATCAACGATTGCATCACTGTTTACCATCAGGTGGGAATGTGGGATCGCATTCAAGCACTAGTTTATATTATTAACAAAGAAGCATATTGTTGTCTTATCCAGTTAAAAAAGGTATAGTATTATCTATGAGGTATACTGAAGTCTGCGGTGTACTGCTAGCAAATATTAAAAAAAAAAAAACAAAAAAAAATACCTACGTACCTACCTACCAACAACCACAATGTAGTCAAAATAAAACACAACACACCATAAAAAAAAGAAAACTTACATCTTATTTTTGTCTTGTATTTTTTTTTTTAAATTCACATTCACAACACTACACACGAAAAAAGTTTCTATATCACACCAAAATGTCAAACAACTTTTGTTCTTTTTTTTTTTTTTCTTGCGCTCTGGCCGTTCTTTACTGATCTACGCGTCTATGCTGTGCATTGAGACAGCCTTGACTGGCAGTCGTTGTAATGTTGTAATCCATACTGATTTAATAGTTCGTTGCAGAGGCGTAACTCGAACTAATTTAAAGTTATAAAAAAATGAGAGGCCCATTTTGACCTTTTGCACATTTTTAAAAGAATACTCGTAATATATTCCATCACATTATTTGACGCGCCTAAAAAAATGTATGTATTTTTTAAAACACTTTATGTTATTAATTATTATTCTATTGGTTCTTTCAGTTTCGTACTATAAGTTCGACTGGCCTGTTGGTCTAGTGGTTAGTGGCCCTGACTGCTATGCCGGAGGTCGTGGGTTTAAATGTTTGTGTGATGAACACGATCATTTGTACAGGACAAATGATCGTGCTCATCACACAAACATTTGTCTGGGTGTTATTTATCTATAATATGTATGTATTTAGAAAGATATAGGTATGTTTATCAGCTGTCTGGTACCCATAACACAAGTTCTGCTTAGCTTGGGACTAGTCGGTATTGTGTGATAGTTGTGGAATATATTATTATATTATATTATAAGTTACATTTTGGGTCTTTCTCAAATGTCAAAACGGGCCTTTTATTTTTTTAACGAATTTAAACGTGGACGAAGGTGCATCAGTGACTTATCGAAGCCTTTGTCTTTCATAAATTTGAAAACGAGACAGCGACTGTCGCAACCGAGTGTTCGAACACATCGTCGCTTACTATCAGGTGAATTAATGGTCAAACTCAAACCTATCAATCGTAAAAATACTCTTTAATTTTGCATACGCGAAACCCCTTTGGGTGCGAGCAATGATATTCTAATAAACATTTAGGTTAAACACTCACAAAATGACCGAAAAATGTGTTGCGAGCAGCAGCGGTAGCACACACACGCTGTTTATCATTTTATATTATTTTCACTACAAGTCAAAAAATATAAGAAGAGGAGAGGAGAAAAAATAGAAAAGGGTAAATCTTTACAAATCCAACAAGAAAAAAGAAATAACTACTCATATTGTTACCAATTACGCGTGAATGTAAACAAACATTATTCTGGCCACCAATCACCTAAAAGGACCTCAGGACCCTTCGAGTCTTCACGATTGCGCGCTCATAACATATCTGTTTAATTTAATATAACATCATTGAGTGCAAGGCCGTGAGCGAATGGCCGCTTCGCCCACGCCTGGCTACGCCACTGATTCCTTGTGATCTTAAGCCGGTTTTTTCAACGGGTCATTGCCTCGTGATACTGCAAGTTATGTGTAGACGAAAATCTTCGCTTTTAAGATTTTGTATAAGTGATCATTCGTTGATTAAGTAAACCCGAAAAAAAATAAGAGGCTCGTTTTGACATTTGAGAGAGACCCTAGAATGTAACTTGGAAGGAAACTGAAAGAAACAATAATTACATAATTACTTAATGTTTTAATGTAATTACATAATGGTTGCAATAATGTAATATAGACGATTATATAACGTAAATAATAAAAACATGAAATGTCAAAACGGGCCTTATATTTATTCTCAACAAAAAAAAAACGAAATGCTATTTATTTGTTATTTAGATAGGTAATTTGCAAATAAATTACTAATTTCAAATGTAATACGTAAATAAAATAAAATATGATCACATCTGACTTTGCTTCGATGTTTCATTTCAGGGTAGTCAGCTAGGAGACACCGGCCTAATCTAATTTAAATTGACGAAAAAGAAACCTGCAGAAGAGTTTTTCGAAGAAATATTTTGAATTGTGTTTAGATAAGATGTTTTTAATATCATGCATGTTTCATTACGCATGCGGATTAAGCTCTGCATGCAGAAAATTTCAAAAGGCAAAAAACGCGTCGCGTGTGCGTATTGCAAGCATTAGACCGTGTTTACGAAGATGCGGCGCGTTGCGCGGCGCGTTGGGCGTTTCGTCGTACATTGCAGCAGCGGGCCGCGACATCGCTCGTGCAAACACAAACATATGGTATGTAAATGTACATAAATACTTGTATGAAAAGGACATTTGCGCAGGTTACACATGCGGAGCAAATCCGGATGCGTAATGAAATCCACACGATATTAAAAACACCCTTAGTTGCTTTTAATATAGGGCAAAAATGCAATTGTGTGCGTATTAATTGTTTTTATGTATTTTACTTTAAATGTGCCACTTTTATAAATAAAACGATATTCTATTCTATATATTCTATTCTATTCTATTCTAAAGGCACTGATCGACGTGGGAGTAAAACCGCGGTCTTATGACTCGTCGGTAAAGCTCGCCGGTGTATCATTGCAATACGAACGATGAGCCTGACTCGCGGCTCGTGTTTGCTTCATTTTCTACTCGGCTCGTCGTTAAAAACTGTTTTACTCGCTAGTCGATCAGCACCGACGAGCAGCGAGTAAAACCGCCGTTCTATAAAACCGCGGTATTGGCTCGTACATCGATCACCCAGTTAATAGAATTTCTATGACTGCTTGGCATAGTACAAATAATGACATAATTATTTTTATTGGAGGTGATTAGACGTTGTGTTAACATGAAATTGTACAAATTTAACGTCATAGAACGTCTCTGGTGTTAATATGTTTTAATCCAGGGTCATTGATAAATAAAATTTTGACTGGCCTGTTGGTCTAGTGGTTAGTGACCCTGACTGCTATGCCGGAGGTCGTGGGTTCGATTCCCACCCAGGACAAATGTTTGTGTGATGAGCACGATCATTTGTCCTGTGTCTGGGTGTAATTTATCTATAATATGTATGTATTTAAAAATATATAAGTATGTTTATCAGTTGTCTAGTACCCATAACACAAGCCCTGCTTAGCTTGGGACTACACGGCGTTGTGTGATAGTTGTGGAATATTATTATTATTAAAATTATTTGACAATAACAGGTTTTTGTCAAGTCATGCTGAGTGTGAGCTAAACGCGGTTACATTCTCAGCCTGACAAATACATATTTTTATTGATTACATCATCTATACACCGTGAAATTTTATTCGTTTTAATCCCGTGGAGGGTCGATTCGGTACATGAAATACTATCGATTTGTAAAGAGAAAATTAAAAAATAAAGTACTTTTTTTCAAAATCTCGAATAATGTACGATATTAATTTCTTTAAGTAAACGAGTCAATGACCTTGTAGGTAGTTGTCGGTCGTTGCGTACAAACTACCTACAGTTCATTGGCCTCGCTCAGCTAACGTTTACTTAAAGAAATTAATTTCGAAGATGCGTAAATTAATTCGAGTTTTAAAAAAAAGTAAATTATTTTTCATTTTTATCTTTACAAATCGATAGTATTTCATGTACCGAATCGACCCTCCGTGGGATTAAAACGACCAAAATTTAACGGTGTATACACCGTGTCACCTACATCGACACACTAACGAATACCATAGGCCCAGTACATGATTCTGGACCCCGCAGTGAAGGAATTATTAGCCGGCTTTTACCTATATTTTTTTTATTTATTTAAACTGTTAAAATAGTTATTCTGGTAGATGATCAGAGCTCGAACCATCCTGAACGAGCCGTCATATATTTTTGAGTGGACCTGACTAGTCAGTGCAAGGAATCTGTCCAGTCAGTGTTCGTAAGGTTGAAAATGAGATACTTATACTATGATTTTTTATTAGATGAAGTAAAGTGACAGCTATAACAATGGTTGTTTGACAGTTGGGCATTGTCCACTGCTGTCACTTTACTTCATCTAATAAAAAATCATAGTATAGTTCGGGAGTGAATAAAACACAAACAACGTTAGTCTATTATTCTAAAAATCTATTTACAAAAACTTAAAAACTATGGCATACAGTCCATTGACGCGTAGCTTCATAAGCGATTCTGCGTGCTTTGTCGGCAACCTTTGTTCTCTTGCGGATATCTTCATTCCTGATTCGATCACGCAAGGAAACTCCGAGCATAGCCGCGTATTTGTCATTATACACTTGGTGCTTCGCGTCCGTGGACAGTAAGGAGGCTTAACACAATTACACTAAACTCTCTTTTTGTTCACTGATTCTTTATAAGTCTTCTTGCCGGAAACCTTTCTGATGACAAGTTTGATTAAGAACTTCAAGAGAGCGTAGAGAAGAGTCAGTACAGCAAGAAGTACAACGACGAAGTCCAGCATCCAACGCTCATACCACCTGTACTGAAGAGATACAGAACGGAGATGATATGCGCCTGAAAAGAGAGAGAAATGAGGAGTTGTATTACCGTTTATAGAAGGTGAAATAAGAAAGGTGGAGCATACGGTGGAAGTCTGCTCAATTGGGCGAAGAACCACCGTGTCGTCGTGAAGGCGATCGGTGGCGGCGACTTTTCACGCTGATACCTTCTTCAGGCCGTGGACCAGAGCGAGAAGGAATGAATTACGGTGGCCTCCTTCCCCGAAGTGACCTGACGGGAGACGCCCCGTCCACCGGAAACCGCAAGGCGATTTTATGCTATCATTAGCGCGGTTTTCTGGGCTAGCTCGTTGAAAGACTGTCTGGTAAGGACTGAGCCCGAATCCACGGCGCTTAGTATTTCAATCGTACCTCTAAGAGATGGCAGCACAACTGGGGCCCAGCAGGGCTGATGCCCGTTAGAGCCACGAGGAATTTATAAGGAAATCTGTGTGTTGGAGTGGTTTCTATCAGTAAAAGTTTGACAGATCTCTGCCCACCTTAGAACAGGAGAAAGAAGGAAGGTCTTTGGATTATTCCCCACTTCAAAAAATCCCTAGGAAGTATTATCCCTAGTGGGACTTGTCTCATGCCTGTATTACCTTTGGTCTCTATCGCTAGAGTGATGTAATGGTTGATCAGCTGTCTTGGCGTCGCCGGACGAGACTGGAACAAGTGAGAGAGGTGCTTCGCTTGCTTGGAGTATCTGCAACAATGAAGTAACTTATAGCACAATTTGCCAGATTTATGTCAATAGCACAGTTACCGCAGTGGATGAGCAGTGATCAATTGACTGGTGTACTGCCTGTCACGGGTCCGAATCTCTCTCGGAACAAATATTTACAAGGCCTACATCCTGGGGATCCTTAAGCAAGAGTAAATAGGTTACTTTTAGGCAAGCTTGCTCCATCGTCGACCACATCGTCGATTTCCATCAGGTGAGATAGTGGCCCAGCGTGAGCTTATCAAAAATAAAAAGAAATATAATTAGTTACTCACTTATCATTACTGAGCATCTCCTTCAATGCCACTTCAAGTTCTGGCACCATATCATTAGAGAAGGGCACCTTGAGGGCATACCCGCGACGAGTAGCTCGGTCAGCATTGGCTGGCTGGTCTCCAAATACTGGTATTGCTAGCAAAGGCACTCCAGCCCGAACAGCTTCCAAGGAGCTCAACTGGCCACCGTGAGTAATGAAGACTTTAATGTTTTTGTGGGCTGAGAACAAAACCATAGATATTAGAATCAAGAAGTCAAAAATCTTCGGTTCATTTTAAAACAGCCGTCGAAGTAATTCGAAGTGTACGGTTGTAGCACTTGTAGCCAAAGGATTACGTTAGCTATATCTTTTGGTTCCTAGTTGTATTAAAATATTGTGGTGGTTTTATAATTTCTTTACATATGACCAGAGGCATAGCTACCGCCGTATCTGCCGTATCAATTATACGGGGCCCCCGCGCTACAGGGGCCCGGACGTAGGCAAAAATTCGCAACATGTTATCCAGAATCATTTCATTGGGTTAACCAAGCATTTGTAAAAAAGAAGCATTTTTTTTTACACGGGGCCCCTATGGAATTTTTATACGGGGCCCCTATAGGACTAGCTACGACACTGTGCATGACGTTGTATTTTACTTGATGACATTTTACATTTATTAATTTTATGACATTAAATTTGAATTTGTATGATATTGAATCATTTTTGACCTTATATTTGAATTTATATGACAATGAATTTGAATTTATATGACAGTGTATTTCAATTAGTATGACATTGTATTAATCTTGATGAACATTGTATTTGAATCTTTATGACGTATTATTTTTAGGACTTCGTATTTTGAATTTAAACGGCATATTTTATGTATATCATTGTACACGATCAATTTTAATGAGCTGACAGACATTTTTTGTATCTTCAGTTCTTTTTTTGTTAATATTGAATATTTTGGACGCCGTAAGGCAAAATACATTGGGACAATCGACAATTATTCTACAATATCTTATCTGTTTACCTGCATTATTAGCAAATAAAATATTATTATTATTAAATAAAGGATACATGAGTGAAATTGGGAAAAGAAATCAACAGTACGGCCACTTACCAAGTATACTTGGCTGCGGCATCCAAGGCCTCACATGCACGTTAGGTGGCAAACCAGTGAGTGGTTCCTCGAACTTCCACAGAACTGTGTAGGGCAGTGAGGCGAACAGCTTTAGCAAAGAAGCGCGAAGAGCTGGTGTCATGCGGGCCGACTTCACCACAGAACCCATGCTGAAGTAGATGACACCCTGGGGTGAGCCGTCGAGAAGGTCTTGCAAGTCCTGTGGTAGTTGAAAACGATTTTATACTTTATGGATGAGGCTGATCACTGTGGAAATTCTTTCCAGTGATCCTATTTTGTGGACGATGAGTGAGACATCATCATTTCAGCTGAAAGACGTCCACTGTAGGACTTAGGCCTCCCCCAAGCGTTACCATAATTACCGGTCCATCCATCGGACTCCAGCGACCCTGACCAGGTCATCGGTCCACCTTGCGGGAGGCCTTCCAACGCTGCATCTTCTAGTACGTGGATGCCACACCAGAACCTTTCGGCCCCAACGGCTATCTATTCTGCATGCAATGTGCCCTGCCCATTGCCACTTAAGTTTGGCGATTCTACGTGCTATGTTGGCAACCTTGGTTCTCTTGCGGATATCTTCATTTCTGACTCGATCACGCAAGGAAACTCCGAGCATAGCCCTCATGGGCCTCAACGGCCATCCGTTCTGCGTGCAATGTGCCCTGCCCATTACCTCTTAAGTTACTTAATTTGCGTACTAGTTTATTAAGAGCCTATTCACTCTAGCCTTGAAGACACCCATCCATAAGGCAGACCGATGACCTGGTCAGAGTCGCTGGAGTCCGATGGAAGCGAGACACATGGGACCGGTCATTGTGGCGACGCTTGGGGGAGGCCTATGTCCAACAGTGGATGTCTTTTCGCTGAAGTTATGATGATGACGAACGATTGCATCACTGCTTACCATCAGGTTTGATTGCAGTCAAGCACTAGTTTATATCAATAAAAAAAAACTTCGAAAAAGAAACTGGCCTTGGGCAGCGGTGGAATCTCCTCATCCATATGATAACCAGCAACGTTCACCACGTTGGGAGCTGTACTGAATACGGGAGCGATCGACTCGTGCGAGTTCACGAACATGATCGACACGTTGTAGAAGGCTTCGTCGAAAGGTGGCAGCGTTACACCGCGAGCAGCTGCTAGGGGACCAAACAGCTGCTTATAGAGTCCGGTTGTTATGGGGCGGTCTAACCTGAAAAAACGAAAACAAGAAATCTATACATATAATAAATCTGTAGAAGTAAAAATTCTGTACATTAAAAATATCAAAAAAATAAATGGCAGGGGGTGTTACTAGATTCAGATTCAGATTCATTTATTAATTGTCAAACACAGGTACATTATAATAAGTTCTTATTTAGATAGGTACACTGAGGGCGCTATGTTTTGCCTCTAGGGCGTACAATGTATATACATGCAATAAAATTAAAACAACAAATTTAATCAGACCGACACCGAACCCAAAAATGTGATTAAAAATAATTTTTGTCTGTCTGTCTGTTTGTTCAGGCATCACGCAAAAACTACCGCTTGGATTACGATGAAACTTGGTATAATTATTCTTTAATATCCTAGGTACCACACTGGGTACTTTTTATCCCGGAAAAGTATATACAATAAAAAACAAACTTAATTTTGCGGTTCGATCCCTAAGCCCGATTTCTGTACCAACCGCAAATAATAAGTTTGTCGCAGGTTACGTCCTCCGTTTCTATTGTAATTAGCCACAAAAGGCCCGCGCCGAGACAGAAGTATTAATACCGGTAAGGATGCTCGATAGATAACGTTCTACACAAATAGCACTTTACACAAAAAACCTCATTGATCAGTTTCGTCGTTCACGCGAACGAAGTTGCGGGCGCAGCTAGTATTAAATATATTCCACAACCTACACATCTAGCCTTAAACTAAGCAGAGCTTATGGTATGAGTACTAGACAACTGATAAACATGGTGACTGGTAATTAGCGACCGATACTTAAACACGTGATTGTAGTCATGATACCACACAACTTTTACTATGGGACCAAACCTGAAATCGCGAAAAAATCAGCCAAGTTCAGTACATTTTGACCAGTTAGGCGAACACAAATGTACGGACCAGCAGATTATTTTGCGCGATTTCAGGTATGGCCCCATAGTAAAAGTTGTTTGTCATCATGACTACAATCACGTGTTTAAGTATCGTTCACTAATTACCAGTCACCCTATATACATTACACAAAAACACTTACTAATTAATATATACACTAAAGGCCACTCCTAACTAAAAATATAGCGTCAAAAAACTCCTCCGCATCGCTGTCGACTGGAAGTGTGCCCAAAGGCTGGCGGTATTGCCACGTTGCATGCTTAATCTCTGACCGAGGTAAAAGTCAACCCTTGGGTCAGGCGAAGTGTCAACTAAGCGTTTGGAAAGTTCTTTAAACAGGCCCCCGCTCCGCGAGATTAAAACGACCAAAATTTAACGGTGTATAATAATAATAATATTTCGTGTCGTATTGTTGACGCCATGTTGCATAGGTACTTACCAGCCTAAAACTGACATTCCAGCACAAATGACGGCGTTCAGGGCCCGACTGGCGAAACCCATGGGTATGTCTGAAGGGTTGAACATGAGGGGGATGGTGGCCACGGAGCGGATCTCGTCAACTTGAGCCTCAATTTGAGGAGTCATCTGTGTACCGGCCAGAAGAATCCATGGAGCTTGTTGAACCGCTGCGACACTAGAAAATAAGGGTATTTTATTTATCAGCATAACCTATGGGTGTTTTTAATATCAAGCGGATTTCACCCCGCATGCGGGATGGCTCCGCATGCGGTGCTGCTGCCTGTTGCCACGTCCTGCATGCGTATTTCACACATTACAATAAATACTTGTATGAAATGAACATTTGCGGGGCAATTCCGCATGCGTGATCAATATAGCACGATATTAAGAACACTAGCTAGCTAGAGGTAAACGTCAGCTGGGCGAGTTCAATGACCTGTAGGTAGTTAGTACGCAACGACCGACAACTACCTACAAGGTTATTGACTCGTTTACTTAAAGATCGACCCTCCACGGGATTAAAACGATCAAAATTTAACGGTGCACATCTTTACATGGAATGATCTACTACATATACAATCTTTTATCGGATATAGTTAGCCTAGATTTATGTGTAGCCCTGGCCTATTCCTAATCGTCGTAGTTTCCTTTCCTTGACTTACCCAGCTAAAACGTCGGCGAAAAACGATTCAGTAACGACAGCATCAAACTGCTGTTTGACCAAAACCTCTTTGACTGAAGGCGTGTTGATAGTATCAATAGAAACGTTGTTCGCAGCTTCCTTGACCGTGGCGAAGCTCTTGAAGGAAGTCTTCACTGATAGTGCGTCAATAGCTAAAACAAAAGAAAAATAAATTAAGAAAAAAAAGAAATTTTTTTTTTACTTTTTTTTCTTTTTCTTAATTTATAATACTGTACGTCTGTCTGTCACCAGGCTGTATCTCAAGAACCGCGATAGCTAGACAGTTGCAATTTTCACAAATTGAGTAGGTATTTCTTTTGCCGCTATAAGAACAAATACTAAAAACAAAATAAAATAAATGTTTAAGGTGGGTTCCCATATAACAAACGCGATTTTTTGCCCTTTTTCCGATTCGCACTTGGCCGGTTTTTTACACACTGTAGCGACATCCATGTCGTCACAAAAAAGAACTAATCCTGCATCGCGCAAGTAAGATTCGCGGCGCGATTGGAATATATAGAACAAACCCGAAATCATCTATCGGGCAGTAGCCCACCAGACATAACACCTGTCTAGTCGGAGGATCCTCCCTTTTCAACGGAGGTACGTGGGACTTTACTCTCTGTTCCACTACCCCCAAACTGGTGACCGTCGACAAAGAACGTCAGCGCAGCCTTCGTGCAGTTACTACTTCGTGACGTCATCATCACTTCCTCAAGCTTTCGAGCAGCGAGCTATACAGCCAGCACCCACGGCTATATGGGTATCCTGACCACCAGCATGCCTACTTGGTCATACCTGGTCATCACTCTCAGCCTCATCAGCGACCTTGGCTAAACACCTGCACCTTCGGCCAGTCACATGAAGAGCCTTGAAGAACCTCTCCTGGTCGACGACAGCAGTCAAGCCCTACATCGCATAGCACCGCTCCGACTTACTGGAGCCAGCCGCACTACTCCAACTTACTGGAGCCTGCAGCATCGTATCCCGACTCACTGGGATAGCACCACCCCGACTCACTGGGGCATCACCGCAGACAGTTCCGACTCACCGAGAACTATGCGGAATCCGGTTCCGACTCACTGGAGCCAGCCGCAATACTCCGACTCACTGGAGCCTGCAGCATCGTATCCCGACTCACTGGGATAGCACCACCCCGACTCACTGGGGCATCACCGCAGACAGTTCCGACTCACCGAGAACTATGCGGAATCCGGTTCCGACTCACTGGAGCCAGCCGCAATACTCCGACTCACTGGAGCCTGCAGCATCGTATCCCGACTCACTGGGATAGCACCACCCCGACTCACTGGGGCATCACCGCAGACAGTTCCGACTCACCGAGAACTATGCGGAATCCGGTTCCGACTCACTGGAACCAACCTCCATTGGCCTGGCACGCATCGCGACGCCTCAAGAAGCATCAAGAACCATCGATCTCCGATCTCCGGAGGGGAGTGATGTAGCGACATCCATGTCGTCACAAAAAAGAACTAATCCTGCATCGCGCAAGTAAGATTCGCGGCGCGATTGGAATATATAGAACAAACCCGAAATCATCTATCGGGCAGTAGCCCACCAGACATAACACCTGTCTAGTCGGAGGATCCTCCCTTTTCAACGGAGGTACGTGGGACTTTACTCTCTGTTCCACTACCCCCAAAACACTATTATTTACATTTATTTTAATAAGTAAGTAACTCCTTTTTTTCGCAAGTTTTTTGTAAGAATAGTTTGGAGAACCATGAAAATCTTCACTTGGCTGTTAAAAGAACTTACAAAAAAGAAAACAGATTGAAAATACAAAACAATGACTTACTTTCGAAATATTTTCGCACTGGGCTTACGTCAAGAATTGTCAACGTTTTTGGTGGGTTCTTGACTTTCTCTGGGTATGGAGTCACCCATGTCACCTGAAAAATATAACATTTACATAAACATTAAATTTGAATGCGCAGTAATTGATTTTCAGGTCCCAATCGAAATGAATAGTTCAGCTTATTTGTCACGTACTATAAGTACTGTTTGTATATTGTGGTTGTTAATTATCCCTAAATAAACAAAATAATAATAATAACTAGTTTTTGCCCGCGGCCTCGCTCCCACTCTACCCTACTCTACTCTACTCCACCCTACTCTACCCTACTCTACCCTAGTGCACCCTACTCTACCCTAGTGTACCCTACTCTACCCTACTCTACCCTAGTGTACCCTACCGTACTTAAGAACCTTCTCCTGACAATAACAAACACAACAAAAAAGAATTAGCGAAATCGGTCCAGCCGTTCTCGAGATATGCGCTTAGCAACACATTCAGCGATTAATTTTTATATTATAGATCAGCTGGGCCAAAAAGGCCACTTTTGTAGAATCATAATATGAATCATATTTTTTTATACGGAAATATTTACAAGGAATATGATTCTGCTATGCAGTGAATTGAGTATGATTCGACTGATTTGTGCAACCATTTTACGAACACAGATCTCACCGTATGACCTCCTTTCAGGAGGGAGTCCACAACTCCTTTCCCTAGTGAGTTGTGGCTGTGAGATGGGGCAGGGAACAGGACCAGGACGTTGTACCCACAGCAGCTAGATACAGTCACTAACAGCAGTAGCAAGATCTTCATTGTATCTGAAATAATGAAAAAAAAAAGTTATCAAAGAAAGTATTTTTCAAAAAACTTAATCGAAAACTCGCTCTTATCTATAACTGCTTTTAGGCATGCAATTGACTGTTTTTCCGCACTAGTGCGGAAAATTGTGCGAGCTCGGCCCTATTTTTTTTATCTTTACAAATCGATAGTGTTTCATGTATCAAATCGACCCTCCACTGGATTAAAACGATCATTTAACGGCGTATATTTCCGCCTAAAGTAATTTAGTGTTAGGCGTTACCATAGGTATTTGGTGGTTGGTACATTTTTTTTTTTGGGTGGTGGTTTTTTCTTCTAGTAGAAGAGTTTAGTAATAACTCTATTACTAAAAGTAACAAAACAAATATAAACTACATATATACATGTTGCCAGTCTTCTGGGTACATTGCCAGATGACAGCGATGTGTAGGAGTACTTCGACGCCTGAGTGTACTGTGTTTTTGTATTATATGTACGGTCAGGGGTCAAAAGTGCAGTTACACTCTAACAATGCTAAACTGTCTAAAATTTCTTTGTAGTAGAAGTCCAGTGTTCTGGAACTTTTATTCAATATTTTAGATATAGAATCTAAAATATTGAATAAAAGTTACAAACTAAATGGGTAATGATCCATTGACCCTCTTTTACAAAGAAATTTTACATACTTTAGTGTCGGTAGAGTGCAACTGCACTTTTTACCCCTGACTGTACATACGTAGGTTTTAGTATAAATAGTTTAGTTAATATTTATGATTTTGTACGAGTACTGTACTACAGTAATGTTGTGTTTTACCCTAAACTTTTTTGAAGTTATTAAACGGTGGTTTAACTACATATTATATTTTACTTTTTGCAGGGCCCGCGTGGCAGATTATCTACGGCCATCGACTTACATTCTAAGTGATAGACAAGCCCGTTTATGGAAACTATTTGTCAAAATACTGAAACGTTAAAACAAAAGTTCGCTGCAGCGCTAAATTGTCATTATGACGTCTAACAAAACTTTTAAAACTTCAGCGCTTATATACTGCAAAACTGCACTAATGTCATCAAGTCAAGTTGTACGGCATGCATTACATGTAAGTCAAGAAAAGTGAATGTACGGCATGCCTAATCTAGTGCGTAGTACATATATATCGATGTCTACGGCCTATTCCATCGTAGACTTTCTCAGGCCGAAGTCCCAGCAACGGAAAGATTAATAAGGCTAATTATGCTATAAGATTTATACTATAATCTAGCTCTGTTTTTACCCGACTGCGCCAGAAGGAGGGTTATGTTTTTCGAGAGTATGTATGTATGTATGTATGTATGTATGTATGTATGTATGTATAATTGTTTGGCACGCTCTGCAGCCTGAACGGCTCGATGGATTTTAGCTTGAGAGGTGTCGTTAGATTCGTATTTACTGTGAGAGTGACACTGGGTATATCAAAATAAAAAAAAAACAAAATGGCGAATTTTTGGCGCCAAATTCAAATATTTGGCACGCTCTGTGGCCTGAACGGCGATTGCGAGGTATCGTTAGATTTGTAATTACTGTGAAAGTGATATCGTAAAAAAATAAAACTAAAAAAGTAAAAAATAAAAAATGGTAATTTAAAAAACTAAAAAACCCGACTGCTTTTCTGAGTATTCATGAAAAAGCCCTAAAACAAGAAAGTCGTTGTAGCAGTCGGGACCCATTACATCATAGATCTACTGATTAGACGGCTGACTTTCTAGAATGGGTCCCGACTGCTACAACGACTTTCTTGTTTTAGGGCTTTTTCATGAATACTCAGAAAAGCAGTCGGGTTTTTTAGTTTTTTAAATTACCATTTTTGACTATTCCTTAAACCATCAATAAAAAAACTATGCTTATCATATCTGACTATTTGTTATCGATAGTGAGTCTGCTAATAAACTGATAACAAAATACAAAGGTTTTGATGTTCCATTGCCATTTAGCCCTGCCAAAATTCTTGACCATCGCTTACAATTTGTTTTTATAATATATTGAACCTAGTGATAATATAATGAACCTAGTAATCTGTGAAAAATGTAGTAGGTAATATAATTGCTAAGTTCCGGTTGTAGTTACTGAGTATTTTGTATGAACTCCGCCAGAGTCTATGTCGACTTCGCAGACCCAAAACATCGGTTTTTTTTTTATGTTAAAAAACAATAACTATACAAGATTTTTGTTTTTGCGAGGCGCTTTTAAAAAACAAGCTTTTTTTGTAACTTTCAAATATTTCCATGACGTAATCTCGTAAATTATACGTTTGAAATCGTAAATTAGAGTCAGATTCGCGATTTTTTTATCGAGCCAACTAATGTTTTTGCCCGGTGCTTGGTCATATACTCAATTTTAATGATGTTCTCTTTTATATTTGTGGATTTCCAAAGGTTTAAAAAAGTTCAAAATAAGTAGAACCTTAAAACGTAACGCACGTTTGATTTAGCGCGTGTTTTTTTTTTATGGTAGGTAAAATCATCCAATGACAAATCCCGCCCTTGGGCGGAGCGGGAAGTAGTGTCAGACTCTTACTGACTAAAAACCTACCCCGTTCCTTCGTTGCCTATCGTGCCGGGGCCGGGTATTCCTTTCAGAAGCTGACCCATGACCCCAGCCGGCTTCGACCCTACCTGCCTGCAAGCTAGCAGGCTGGGCCTCTACGGTTTGCTGACAGCTCCTTGAGGTGCGCGGGAACAGAACGCGCCGTCGACGACTTGGGCTCGGTCCGGTCGGTTACCGGGCGATCTGCTTTAGCGCGTGTGGATAATTTCCACGCCATTATGAGGAAGAAGGCTGCCTCGTTGCTAAGCAGATCTAGGGAGAGCTCCAATGGCATTCGAACCTTAGCCAACAAGCATGATGCGCCAGTGATCAATCACTGGTTGCGATTGCTGGTGCGGCAATAGGTTAAGTTTTTTATTTGTTACTAACCCTTTTAATTGATAAGTTTTGTTTACTAACCATTGAACCCATGTTGTCTATGAAATAAAAATTATTATTATTTCCTTTATTAGTTCTCTATATATATTTTTTTCATTATTAAATATTTCCTAAAAAACGTATAAAAAACACTCAAAAATATAAAAAAAACAGTAGTGCGCCGGTCAAGGGCGTCGCCAAGGGGGGGCAGGGAAGGGCTACTGCCCCCCCTAGAGGCTTGCTTTACAGCTTCAGAGCCCGGTTTAGGCACCAGTCTCCCACAATATAATGCCCATCCTATATGTTGCCGTAGATATAAGGCTAGCAATTAGGAGTTATATTGTGGAGAAAATAATAACAAACTTTTTTATTATTCTCTGTACTTCCAATAGCCCCCCCCTTGATCATCGGCTGGCAACGCCCTTGGCGCCGGTGTCGGGAACAGGGTCCAAGTTACCGGTGGTTAGGTCTCCAGAGAAAGGAACCTCCTCACAATGCGAGCCGTATCGAGGAGTACTGCCTTCTGTATCAGGCCCTTGATCCAACCGCGCAACGACAGCTTCGACAGATGATCGTCGAAGCTTTTGGCTATAAGGCCGTTAGCCGTCACGACAATCGGCACAATGACAGCCGAGTCCACATTCCACATGTCGACAACCTCGTGTGCTAAGTCGAGATATTTGATTTGTTTCTCTTTCTCAGCTTTCACGAGATTCTCGTCATGTGGGATGGTGACATCGGCTTATTGGCAACAATAGTCCGGTCAGTGATGATAGAAAATTATAACTGTCTCGTATCCTCACATTTTTTGGTCACGTATGCCGTCGAGGGAAGGTGGCTATTGACCGGCTTGTGGTCCAGGGAAAGGTTGAGGGTACCAGTACAAGAGGAAGATCGCCTATGAGATGGACTGACCAGATAAAAGCGTCAGTAAATGGCTCATCATCACTGCATGAATGCACGTGGAAGGCGGCTATCAGAGAAGAGTGGCGGCGTGTTGTTAAGCTTGCCACCAACACCTGAAGTGATGACCACGACGGCCATGACCACTCTGTCAAGAGTGATACCGACAAAGAAGAACCGTGTTACCGACAGATGATCGTCGAGCTTAACCCAATTATGGGTTAAGCTCGCCTATGTACATCAACTGTCCTATTTTTATTATTTTATGTGTGGAATTGTATGTACAATAAAGAATAATAAAAAGAATAATAGAAGAACTGTTTACGCCTAAATATGTACCTAAGTATGTCCAGACTCCTGATTGTTGTTTTAAATCATATTTATATAATTTCTTATATACATTTTTGGAGGTATTTCGGACATTGAATAAAGTCCCACGTACCTCCGTTGAAAAGGGAGGATCCTCCGACCAGACAGGTGTTATATCTGGTGGGCTACTGCCCGATAGATGATTTCGGATTCTTTATGTTCCAATCGCGCCGCGAATCTTACTTGCGCGATGCAGGATTAGTTCATTTGTGACGACATAGATGTCACTACACATTTAAACTAATAAATATTATAATTTTATAAGTATAACATACAAACCGAAAATAATAATATGTATCTACAAACGGTTAGAAACAGAATTCAACTTCAACTTTTGATTAATGACCACTCATTGGGCATCAAAAATCATCCGATCGATGACATTGACAAACATACTCAGAACTATACTTATTTGTTATTGTAAATAAAATGAATAAACAAAAACGAAATAAATAAAATTTGACAAAACAAACCAAAACTTTAAAAAAAAGAACTCACTATTTTACGCTATTTTTTTCACAAACAAAACACCATCAAATTCGTTAAATCACCAAAATATATCTAATAAATTTTACAAACACTATATTTACAGAGCAAATGCTCGGCCTACAACACGTGCGAGCGGTTTCGGCGTAACCTTGGCTAAAACTATGTATGGTGTAAGCCACGCTGATTATATGTATAGTAAACTAAATGATATTATTACATACATCGCCAAAGTATTACGTCAGATTTTGATTCACAAAAGCAGACTTTGTACAGCCTATTGGCTGTCTCGTGTGATATTTTTATTTAGTGTTGATATTTGATATTTGAAGCAAAAGAACTAAGCAAGGCTTTTTGTAAAATTGCGTTACTTAACATAATAGTAAATATTATTTTTTTTTTACTTTCAAACAATCTTAGTAGACATTGTGGCACTTTAGTATCTGGTCCGACCATCTCATTATTCTACTCTCACGGATCTACCACGTGGCCTGGTGCCCTCAACTTTGCCCTGCACTACAAGATGCTCTATGGAGTCATTACTACGACGAGATACATGGCCGGAGAAGGTCAAAAAGGCGCGACTGCACTGTGGACGATAGACGCTGTCTGATGCCGAGTTCTTTTAAGATGGAATCATTTGTACGAAACTCTGTCCATGATAGTCCTAGCATCCGTCTCCAGCACCACATCTCCAACGCGTCCACTTCGTCGTCGTTTGTGACATTATTAGCTATAAACTGCCGACGCTGACCCCTACTTGTGCATGTTTTCCAAAAAAATTCGTTGAAAATTTGAGGTCTTTTTTTATAAGGATTTTTTTCATAACATTCGTCCCTACACGCACATGGAGGCTTAAGATGTCGACCTTCAACAACTGATTTTTTTAAACTTTTAAAGCAAAACTTTAGCCTTTTAAATGCCGTAATTAGAGATACAATAGAACGAAATAGGTGTGCGAACGCCGGCGTTCGCTTGGGGCTTGAGTAACAACGTAGGTAACAAATGAGACGGACGGCACGTGCTCGAACGAGTCGTGAACGCTGATGGGTTCAAGGCATAACGTCTCGACGACAGCTGATGTATCGCCGAAAATGTCCGATGTCATTCACTTCGAGAAGGTAATCGGCCATAAATCTATAACCAAAACGTTGCTTTTTCACTTACTTCCTTCAGATCAGCGATAAAACAACACAGTATGCTGGCATAAGGTATCATGCTAACATAATGCCTATTAATTGTAAAAAAAAATACGAAGCAAATAGATTTATATCATTTTAGTACCGTTGTTTACCTTATTTCGAGAGGCATAAGGTTCTATGTGTTCATAGATTGATTTTGTACACAATAATTTTAGAAGCATAAAGTCGAATGTTGACAGACGCCCTAAGTTCGGGACAAAACATTCAAAAGCATAAAAACTCAACTCAATATTCGCCGTTAAAATGACACCAAATATTTATGCATAAAAACTGATGTTATAATAAAACTTTATTACTCAATTTAATCCTATAATTTTGCGACATACGACTTTATCGCAATCTGAAAACTACATAAAGAAAAGTGATAGAAATATGATTGTAAGTTTGTTAGAAAGAGCACGAAGATCTTAGTTTGGCTGTCTAAAAAAGTGATTTTGGTCTAATATTGACATCAGACCATATGGGTCTCACGTCGAGAAGTATAAAAACTAATCGATTTAAAATATGTTTATATAAGAGACAGCGATATAAGAATTTAACTGCATAAAAGCTATTTAATTACGTCTTCACCCATTACAGTATGTACTACATTACATTTTATTTGGCATTTTTTTTAATAACTAACAAATGAATTGAGCATCATTCTGTAACCGAGAAAGACAAAGCCTGCAAACAAATTCAGTCGAATTTTTCAAAAAAAAAGCCTACAGATTTCATAAGTGTATAAAATTGTAGGAACTCGCAGTAATTTCTGGAATTAAAAAATAAGGATCGTAGCTTTCAGTGTACAGTTTAATTTTTACCAGTCAAGACATTCAAAAATCATGGACATCAGAAATAATTAACGCCTGACAAAAAAGTTATAGTTATAAATCTTGTAGTCTAATAGTAGCTACCATAATAATTGACAGTAGTGCACAACTGATGACGAATTGAAAAGACAATTCAACAGTATGGTTTAACATTTAAATTCATTTTAAGTCTCCAATCTTTGCAAACATGCAAAGATTGCAAACATGCAGAGCCAGTTTGGCAATAAAACAAGAAAATCAATGTGTTAAAAATTACTAGATGCGTCTGGTCGAAAAATCTCTTTTCATTACTCATACGCTGAAAGTAGGTCTAAAGTTGCCTGAGGAGCGGGTTGAAAGTAATACTTTTCGTCCCTAGGGAGAATCACTTTCAACTGACAGCTGTCAAATTATAAAAAAAAACTAGTTCTATCTTCCCATTTCTGTTGATCTATGTCTCAACTTTCTATACAGCCAGTCATTTACAGCGCGATGTAAACTTGAAATTAAGAGATAAGTATCTATATATTTTTTTTTAATTACATAATTATTTATAATTTACTTTCAATAAATTCTTTAATTCTTTAAAACTAACACAGGTATGAGAAATAGTTACCATTTTTCACTGATAAAAATGAAAAATGATGGCTGAATAGCCGTTTGACCACAAAAAAAAAATGGCGGAAAACTTGTTGTAGAATTTTGTTATTGGTACTTTACTAAATCTTTGCTGTAAGAAATTTTTTAATTATACAATAATCAGATTCAGTTAAGGATTCAACGCCTGATTCTTAAGAGAAGAGGTTAAAGCAGTAGTCGGAAACTTTTTACGGCCTAAATCAAAAGAAACATGCCTAAAATCATACGACGACCTTTGACGAGGACTCAGGTTTTTATTTTTATTTTCTTTTTATTCGTAATGAAAAGCAGTGTTTACCTCGGGTGAAAGGCTTTTTTAGTCCCTCGAATATTAGCGACCTCGCTTCGCTCGGACGCCAAACTTTTTCTCGGGACTAAATAAGTTACTTTCACCCCTAGGGTAACAATGTACTATTTCTTTCAACGGGGGAAATCAGAAATCAGAAGCGTTTATTTCAAACAGACAGGTACTTTTGAATTGTCAAAATGTCGGTCAGTCCAAAAAAAAATTAAACCAAATTGCACGTTTCAAAGATCTCTATGGAAAAACGTGCATGAAACTCCATGGACACTCTTTAAATCATATATTTAGTTACATAAATCTTGGTTACATATTTCATGTCACTTCTATTATGTGAGCACAATGAAGATTAATAATGAAAAAAAATACTAACTGCAAAAAATCAAATAGAAATTGAAACAAGCCACTGGCAGCTAAGAGATGACCAGTCTCAACTGACAGGGCCCGTTCACGAGCATGACGCGTGCATCAGCTCCACTCAGCTCAACCATTTTGAAGGGAACTGAATGACCCAATTACACGTGCTACCATCAGCGAGACATTTGAGTGAGCATGACAAAAAGGAGAAAGAAGAGGAACTATGTTGCATATCTTTAGTAAAACTGTTAGGCATTGTAGTCGGCCCAGGTTTGATTCGGATAGAGAGTGAGACGCCTCGAATGTATCTCAAAATGATCTCAAAAGTATGGTGTTCCTTAGGGAGGTGTCCTAGGTCCCATTCTATTTAAACAAAGCAGACATGCCATTCTCCATCTTCAGTTAGATCAGGGATTATTTAAGTCAGAGTAAAATTCGCTCAGAGTTGAACAATATTGAACATGCGTGGAAGTATAAGAAAGTTTTGGTAAATTCTATTATTTTGTTAAATGAAAGCCACCATATTATTTTGCAGCTGTTCCTAAACAATCAAAATGCTAAAAATAGTTATCTAGCATCCGTTGATAATTTTAGATCAGACTCAGCATGATTTGACAAAAATTTGATTATAGAGTAAATATTTATGCCTATCTCTCGTATCTGATATTAGAAGTTATGCTATATACTACGCAAAAAATCACTTTGTTTATGTCTAGGTAAGTTATATGGGTTCATTATGTATCATGTTAGCTTCTGCCAGTGGCTGTGCCCGCATGAAAGTCAGTTTCTCCATACAAACTTTAAATTCCTGTTTTACCCCTTAGGGGTTTTTTTTACCCACGGGCGGGATTTGTCATTGGATGATTTTACCTACCATAGGTAAAATCATCCAATGACAAATCCCGCCCGTGGGTGGGGCGGGAAATAGTGTCAGACTCTTACTGACTAAAAACCTACCCTATTCATTCCCTGCCTTGGATCCGAAGCTCTGGTATGCATTTTCATACCTCCCCAAAGCCCCAGACTAGGCCTCGACCCTACTGGGCCCCTACGGTTTGCTGACACTCCTTGAGGCGCACAGGAACAGTGCGCGCCGTAAACGCCTTGGACTCGGTCCGGTCTGTTACCGGACAAATGGACAGCCAGCTACCCATTGCCCGCCGTCCGTAAGCCCGCGTCTACGGTGGCCGGAAATTTGGATCGGAATTACGGCGGCAGCTGCGGCGTGAGCACCGTTGCCTGATGCGGTCGGCCTCCTCCTTTGCTAGCATTACTGCTTCGCAGAAGGACGCGACCGCCTGCCACTCCACCTCGCTCCGGAGCATGGCCTGAACCAAGCCCCGGCGCGAGAGATCATTACTACCGATCGCCCTCACGAGGACACGGCGATGCTCTTCCCAAGCACACCTCTACCGTGTGCTCCACCGTGTTCACCGGGCATTCCGCACAGTGGCGACACCCGGGCGTCACCCCCGTACGGATCTTGTACAGGTACGGCCCGAACTTGCCATGTTCGGTTAGTACCTGCGCCATGCGGAAGGTTACGACGCCATGAGGTCTTTCCAGCCACACCCCCTTAGGGGTAGAGATTAGTAAAATTGATTGTAGTCATGATAACAAACAACTTTTACTATGGGACCAAACCTAAAATCGCAAAAAAAAAATCTGCCAAGCTCAGCACATTTTGATCAGTTAGGCGAACACAAATGACCTGAACTTGGCAGAATTTTTTCGCGATTTCAGGTTTGGTCCCATTGTAAAAGTTGTTTATTATCATGACTACAATCACGTGTTTAAGTATCGTTAACTAATTACCAGTCACCCTGTATATATGAATCTAAAAATATATATAGATTCATTATCATTTCAGCCGAAAGACGTCCACTGTTGGACACAGCCCTCCCCCAAGTGTAGCTACAATGTCAGGTCCTGTGAATCTCGCATCCATCGCATTCTCATGACTCTCACCAGGTTATCGGTCCATCTTGTGGGAGGCCTTTCGTCAGCATTGACCATCTGTTCTGCGAGCAATGTGCCCAGCCCACTGCCACTTAAGTTTGGCGATTCTTCATCTTGGTTCTCCTTCATCATCATCATCATCATCAGCCTTTTAATGTTCCCACTGCTAGGACACAGGCCTCCTCTCTAAGAGAGGGAGAGGGAATGGGCCGTAATTCACAACGCGGGCCAATGCGGGTTGGTTGCGTTTGATTCTCCTTCATATATCTTCATTTCTGATGTGATCACGTACGGAAACTCCGAGCATAGCACTTTCCATTGCCATTCCATTACAAAGATAAAAAAAATACAAACAAATTGAGAAACTCCTTCATTTATCAAAACATAAACGCATGCTACATTCATCGTCTGTATCCACGTATCAAGAAGGATATAGTTATTTCCTCGTAAAAATTGAACTTTGTATATCAAATTACAATAGTTTTTGCAGCAGTTTCATTAGTCGGTTGGCCTTAACTTCACGTGATCTGTATACCTGGCCAGTCTGTGGTAAGTTAGAAAAAAAATATTGTGTGACTTGTATTATTTTGCATAATAGAAACTAGTGCTTGACTACGATCCGACGGTAAGCAGTGATAAAATCGATGATGGTGAGGCGCACTAGTTTAAGAGCCTATTCACTCTAGCCTTGTTATTCTACAAAATAACAGTACATAATACTATTTAGATTGCCAATGATGAGTCATGAATCGGTTACTTTATAAGTACCGATGTGACGAGTGAAGGACTAATTGACGTCGGTGTAAGATAACAACACTATTCTAAAAATAGACGTGTTCACGTGTTTAGTAGTCTGGCTGTCACGAGGGTGTACCTGTAGCTAGCACCAAAAGGGCCGGTATAAAAAATTCGAGAGTTCTATTCTAGGCCTTTATAGATACCTTAATCAGGCTAAGATGGTGCTGCTGACACCAATCGGATTCATACAGTGTAGCTACCTATCATTTTATCTCATATTCAGCATATTTTCGTTCCTAACCATGCTATGTAAATAAAACCTTAGATGCCCCAGCATCTTTATTACAGCTTACGCCTGTACTGAGACAGAATTAATATAAAAACAAATATAAATCAGATGCAACATAGAAATTAATGACTAAAATAACTACCTACCTTAATTCAACTTTATGTGCACACCTACAAAAAAAAAAGCAATGAGCAAACTTTTTTTTAATCACATTTACAAAAAGTTTATATATCACACCAAAACGTAAAACCAATTTGTTTTCAAGCACTGATAGTTCGCTATCTATTTACGCGTCTGTGTTGTGCGCTAGAAAAGCCTTGACTGTCAATCAACTAATAGTTATGATCAGCAAAGGGCAAAGAGTTATATCATCGCACCGATATCTTTAAACCAAACTTTGTAGTATTTTTCATTTATTCAAAATTCTAAGGCACCGATAGAATTTTGAAGAGATGTTCGTGAGTCCATGACGATTTATTTGTTGGAAGGCCTCTTACAAGGCAGACCTTGGTCTTGAGAGTCGCGAGAATGCGATAGTCGCGAAACTTTTTTTGCGATTCGGAAAAATTTTCACAATTCAATTCAGGAATTGAACTCTTTTCATAGGACAGCAGGACAAATGTTTGTGTGATGAGCACGAGCATTTGTTCTGTGTCTGGGTGTAATATATCTATCTTAGGTATGTATTTACAAATATATAAGTATGTTTAACAGTTGTCTAGTACCCATAACACAACCACAAGCTCTGCTTAGCTTAGGACTGTAGGATGTTATGTGATAGTTGTGGAATATTATTATTATAGGTAACTTTGTACGGAACCTTCAGTACGCAACTCCGACTGACACTTGACCTACTATTAATTGCTTTAACTTTTTAATTAATTACTTTTAAAATAAAAAAAAAATAAAAAACGTCAAATTCCGCCACTGGGGTGTCCAGAATCATGTTCTGGATCCATGGTATTCGTTTGTGTAAGTATTGATATTGGTGAAACGGTGTATACAACATTATTTTTAGTATATTATTATGCAAAAGCTGAATAATTACTTAGTTTGTTCAGAATCAGTAACTGAATCGATCCCAATTTGCGAAAAAAAAATCGGCTGGTCAGTGCATTTGTGTTCGTACTGAACTTGACTGCTTTTTTTCGCGATTTCAAGTTTGGTCCCATAGTAAAAGTCGTTTGTTATCATGACTACAATCACGTGTTTAAGTATCGTTCACTAACTACCAGTCATGTTAATAAACGAAATATTATTACTACTGTCTTTATCTGATTACACAGTCCATCTGGTATCTAGAATTAAATAAATATTATCAGTAACGTGTATCGTGTCGGCTATACCAACAAATACGAATAGTGTGTCTTAGGCATATAATACATAATAACGTAATACCTATTTGACTGAAGTAAACCATTTTTTTAAATTATTTGTTTTGTGATGTGCCAGTGTGTTCATATGTGTGATTAGATTGAAAACGAATGTGAGTTTATTTGTATATTTTGTAGCAAGCATAGGACGACGAGCGGCGGACGGCGGGCTTTAGGGACAACGGAGACATAGAGAGGGAGCGCAGGGCGTTGTCAGTGAGAAGCAATATGCTCATCCGCAGATTCGCTCGTTGTTCTAATAACGTCAAAATAACCCTTTTTAAGGCGTTCTGTCAATCGTTCTACACGAGCGGCCTGTGGGTGTCATACACGCGACGAGCCTACAGTGCCCTGCGTGGCCAATTCAATAATGCCTTCAGGATTCTGTTGGGACTGCCATGGCGCTGTAGCGCGTCGGGAATGTTCGCAGAGGCTCGCACAGATGGTTTCCACGCCATCATGCGCAAGAAAGCGGCCTCCTTACTGCGGCGCCTGCATGGTAGTGACAACAGCATTTTGAAGATGATTGCTGCCAGACCGGACTGTCCATTGCAGAGACACTGGGTGGCGACAGTCATAAATAAGATAAAATAGATACTTAAATCAATCAATAGTAAAAACTAACAATACTAACATAATTATTTAAGTGCTATTGTTACTAACACATCAATACTAACAATACTATGGACAAATGTAGTCTGAAAATAAACTTATTATTATTATTGTTATAGCATAGCATCAGCCTTATAATGTTCCCACTGCTGGGACTCAGGCCTCCTTTCTAGAAGAGGGAATGAGCCGTTATCCACCACGCGGGCCCAGTGCGGGTTGTTGGATGTCACATGTCTTCGAATTTTTGTTTCTAGGACATGTCGGTTTCCTCACGTTTTCCTTCACCGTTTTGAGAGCAGTGGTGATGAAATAAATTACACCAAGTAATGCGCCTGGCTAGGTTTGAACCCGCGACCTACAACTTATAAGTCGGGGCCATTACCACTCGGCCACCACTGCTCACTGCTGCTTTAGTACCAAGCATTTCACCGAAATAACCTGAAGAATCTTCACACTTTCTTCTTCCCATTCTGAAACTTGTTTATGAAAAAAAAAAAAACCAGCCAAGTGCGAGTGGGTCTTACGCACGAAGGTTTCCTTACCGTCCGTAGCAATAAATGAGCAAAAAAAAAATCACGTTTGTTGTATGGGAGCCTCCACTGTTTTTTTTTTTTAGTTTTTGTTGTTATAGCAGCAACAGAAAAATATCATCTATAAAAATTTCAACTGTCTAACTATTACTGTTTATAAGATACAGCCTGGGCATCTACTCTCTTTCTCCGAAACGAAAATTTCGGGTATCTAGGCTTGTCACAAACGGGCCTCTGACCAGTCACCGGTGGCTGTCGCGCGCTACCGCCACATTTGTAACAGTATCAGAAGCAAACAACAGCCACTGGCGTTCGGAAGCCGCCATATTTTAAAACCCGTTCTCTGCTAAGTTGTCCTTAAACTCCGACATGGAAACTTTGCTCGCGCATGGTGGCTAGGCATGGTGACGCACGCGATACGTAGAACGTCTAAGCGGGTCTTGGCGTTTTGTGTGGCCCGTAGCGACCACAAGTGATGAGTCGCGGACACTGCTGTCGCGACTGGCGGCTATCGGCTACACGAGTGCGGAGCGTCTATACAAAATATGTAAAAAAAAGTGAGTTAAGTCGCTGTCGATGGCCTACAGTGGCTGTGGACAGTGGCCCCCTTTGCATTGAGCCTAATTGAACTGTAAAACAAGTGAACTTGTGATTGAAACTTCGTTTTTCGGAGAAAGAGAGTAGACGTCGGAGCGGAGTATAGGGGCCGAAATACATAACCGCGTTGCGTCGCCGCAACGCTAAAATCGGCAGTGCCACCCGACGCAACGCCGAATTTTGCGGTATGCAACGCGACGCAAAATCCAGCGTTATGACGATGACGCCAAATATGAACTTGGTGATAATGATGCAGTTTGTTTCTAGGCAATTATTTAAATCGCACAATTAGTCGTATTTTTACTAAGTAAATGTTAGCATAAAATTACCGAAAAAAAGATATTCCTTCCGAAAATTAAATATTGCGCTTGTTATTTGTACAATTTTTGAACGCGCAGTGCGCCATTTACGCGTGCTATTTTTGACCAAATTGACTTCAAATATCACCCCACAATTATTTGTTGTGATACTTGTCGGGCCGTTTTCGAAACAGTAATCTAGTACATGTTTCATCTAAGATTCACGCTAAAAAATTATGAGGAACTGGTCCCTACATGTGACCCTACAGAACGCTCTTTTTCGCGACGCCGCAACGCAACGCTCAACAACGCGTTGCAGTACAAAATGCATCCATAAAATATTGGAAGTTTGGCTACCCTACTCTTGTGCTCCTTTGATAGGGATAACAAAACAGACCCTATATTTTTTACAGGTATAAAAGGCGAGTGGTTTCTTAAAGACCAGCATCATGAAGGCCACATTAGCAGTTCTATTACTGTGTATATCCAGCAGTTTGGGATACAGGATACTCTGCATATTCCCTGCTCCAACGAAGAGTCATGATCATTTGTCTAATGGAGTTGTTCAAGCTCTGCTAAAGGCTGGACATAAGGTTTGTACTACGAGTATATTATAGTACTATATAATTATTATTTGTACTTTACTCCCGACTTTGTTCGCAAGAATCCTGTATAAGCATTGCATTGATAGCATCAGCCTTATAATGTTCCCACTGCTGTGACTCAGACAGTGGCGTAGCTATACAATCTGAGGCCTGTAGCAAAATAATTGGATGGGGCCCCAGGAAAATCTTCAACTTTGTAATTTAATTTGAATCGGTCATTGAAAGACATACCTAAAATATTCTTATTTATACATAAATCGACAGGTTTTCTAATACAATAGCGTATCTTTAAGGTGTTTTTAAGGCTGACAAAATACCACGAGAAATTGATTCTTTTCGCGTTTGATAGATTTTAATAATTTACTTGAATTTGGGCCCCCACAGGCCAGGGCCCCGGGGCTTTTTGCCAGCCTTGCCACCCTATAGTGACGCCACTGGACTCAGCCCTCCTCTCTAGGAGAGGGAATGGGCCGTTATCCACCACGCGGGCCCAGTGCAGATTGGTGGATGTCACATGTCTTCGAATTTTTGGTCTCCTATATTACATATATTTCAAAAAATTCGCTTACCTCAGAGCCGCACCGCATCAACATGCGGTTGGGCACGTATGCGACCATCTTAGAGTATCAATAAAATATGGTTTGTTACTGTCGCACCGCGTCGCTTTGGAATCGAGTTTACCCACGATATTTATTATATGTCGTGGTCAGATCATAGAAATAAAAATTGATCACTTCATGATACGGCCAACTAAATTGGCCATTTTATGATATATCAATCCTCGTTTGGCCATATCATAGATGTAGGGTGTTTAAGGTGTTTTTAATATCAGAGTGCAGATTTCATCACGGATGCGCAAATGTCTTTTTCATAAAAGTATTTATTGTAATTGGTGCAATATGCACGCGGGATGCATTTTTTTGCCTTTTTAATTTTCTAAAACACTATATAAAAACACCCTTCTGGTAATACAAGGTCTAAAGAAAGTAGGCCAAACGGGGATTGAAATAGCATCAAACTTTAACGTCTATAACGATCTGGCCAGTTTTACTTGGCCATATCATGAAGTGATCAATTTCTATAATCTGGTCACGACATTATTATTGGACACACCAAAGACACATTGCTTTGTAATTAAAAAAAAAATTGCAAATGAAAAAATATTGTGGTGAATTTGTTACTTACAGGCGTATATAGTGGATTAAATTCATCATCATCATCATCAGCCTTTTAATGTTCCCACTGCTGGGACTCAGGCCTCCTCTCTAGGAGAGGGAATGGGCCGTAATCCACCGCGCGGGCCCAGTGCGGATTGGTGGATGTCACATTTCTTCGAATTTTTGGTTCTAGGACATGCCGGTTTACTCACGATGTTTTCCTTCACCGTTTTGAGAGCAGTGGTGATAAATTATATTACACAAAGTAATGCGCCTAGCTG
The DNA here is from genome assembly GCA_958295575.1 of Leucania comma. Classification (NCBI taxonomy): domain Eukaryota; kingdom Metazoa; phylum Arthropoda; class Insecta; order Lepidoptera; family Noctuidae; genus Leucania; species Leucania comma. The sequence goes on along the minus strand of OY282492.1, from coordinate 3,682,479 downwards.
GGTTTGAACCGGCGACCTACAATTCGTAAGTCGGGGCCGTTACCACTCCGCCAGCACTGCTCTTTATTTATTATCTTTATTTATTATCTTTATTTATTATTGTGGATTAAATTATGTATAATTATTTAAAAAAAAAGGTGTGATCATTTAAAAATAATTATAAAATTAAATCACATTAAAACCAATTGAAATATTACATTTTATACAACATTATTTTTAGTATATGCGAAACCTGAATATAGTATGTTCAGAATAAGTGACTGAATCGATTCCACCGATAATAAGTACAACACAGGTCACGGTAGGTCATAGCGAGCATGAGGAACCAGGGCACAGTTGAGTGCAGGAGCAAAGCCACCCCTCAGTCGCGCGAATGGCCTGATGGCCATGTGTTTGTGTGGACTTAAACAACCAGGTAACATATCAAGATTAACTTAGGGATTTTTGATGAAATTTTGTACACAGATTCTATACATAAAAATACTAGACTAGTAACCCAGAAGGTTACGCAAATACTAAAAATAAAGTTGTATGAATTAAAATAAATTGCATTGAGATACTAAAGGCATATGAGTAAGTCTTCGTTTTTCCTAGGTAACTTGGGCAACACCATACAAGCAGAAGAACTTCCATACAAACCTAACATTTATAGACCTCGCTGCCACGCGGGCCATTGTTGACGGTGCGTATCACACTAATATTATACAGTGAGGTTGTATGTATGTACTATGTACATGTCTGTGTGTGCATGCTGGTATCATCATTTCAGCCAAAAGACGTCCACTGTTGGACATAGGCCTCCCCCAAGCGTCGCCCCAATGGCCGGTCCTGTGCGTCTCGCATCCATCGGACTCCAGCGACCCTGACCAGGGTATCGGTCCACCTTGTGGGAGGCCTTCCAACGCTGCGTCTTCCGGTACGAAGAGACTTGCTCCGTAAATGAACCAGGATTGCCGACATAGCACGTAGAATCGCCAAAATTAAGTGGCAATGGGCAGGGCACATTACACGCAGAACAGATGGCCGTTGGGGCAGAAAGGTTCTGGAGTGGCGACTGTACTACTGTATCATGAAAAATCACAAAGTTATAAGCTTGTTGTGTTACATGTTTGTCCGCACAAATACGTGTTCACCGGCGACTGAGGCGTTGTTTTACGCCTGCACCTTGCTGTGCGCTGGCTGCTAATGCCCACTATGACCTGCCATGACCTGTGTTGTACTTAGTGGTTCAACTTGTGACCTTTTTTAAATATTTATTGGAAAAAATATAACATGGTGTAAAAATTATTGAAATCGATTCAGTTTCTAATTCTGAACAAATTATAATAATAATAATAATAACCCCATCGCTGTATCTCTACGTTGACGTCGTGATGGGGCTTGCGTGCTCCAATAAACCCTAGGTTGTAACTCGCCTAGGGTGAGGGGCCAGACTAAGAGAGATACAATCCGCAGGGCAGTTTTGTGGCGAACTGTTGGGCATTAGCGAGCCCACGGACCCGATCTCCCCGGAGAATTTTCGTTCTTCATCTCCGGCTTGCCTTTATTGGCCGGCCGTAGTGAACACTGACGAGGAACAGAGCTCCCACCTCTCTCTTGCCTTTATTGGCTGGTTTGAGTGGAGATTCGCAAGAGCAATCGTGCTCGGGAGAAGGATGTATAATCCAGTAAGGTGCTGGTAGGGATCTTGACCGCACTTCCGGGATTGTCCTGATAGCCGTGGTATACCTCTCCACTCCTCAAGTACCTCAGGATATGTTGCCCTCTTGTTGCTACGTCACTTCGTGCTAGCGGCCGTTTTTGGGGGCCCATTTATTGAGTGTGCAAGTCACCCCCTGCCTGTTTACCGATGGATATTAATAACATTGCTTAGGCAGGGGCCATAGTTTTCACATAGTTCTTGATAACCAGTCCACTTAAGACTCCAAAAATCATAGCCCTATTGTCTTTATTTTCCATATGTCACAATAGTTTTCACCAACCGGGGGTTGTCCTTGGATGCACTAGCATTGCGCGTACAGGGACAATCGTCGGTTGGCAACACGTTCCATTAAAAGTACCTAAAGGGCCTCTGCGAGTTGGTTTCGGCTCCTCGTACGCCTTCCAAAGGTCCAGGACCTCAGGGTCCTGAGATAAATAAATAATAATAATAATAATACCCCATCGCTGTATCTCTACGTTGGCGTCGTGGTGGGGCTTGCGCGCTCCAATAAACCCTAGGTCGTAACATGCCAAGGGTGAGGGGCCAGACTAAGAGAGATACAATCCGCAGGGCAGTTTTGTGGCGAACTGTTGGGCATTAGCGACCCCACGGACCCGATCTCCTGGGAGAATTCTCGTTCTTCATCTCCGGCTTGCCTTTATTGGCCGGCCGTAGTGAACACTGACGAGGAACAGAGCTCCCACCTCTCTCTTGCCTTTATTGGCTGGTTTGAGTGGAGATTCGCAAGAGCAATCGTGCTCGGGAGAAGGATGTATAATCCAGTAAGGTGCTGGTAGGGATCTTGACCGCACTTCCGGGATTGTCCTGATAGCCGTGGTATACCTCTCCACTCCTCAAGCACCTCAGGATATGTTGCCCTCTTGTTGCTATGTCACTTCGTGCTAGCGGCCGTTTTCGGGGGCCCATTTATTGAGTGTGCAAGTCACCCCCTGCCTGTTTACCGATGGATATTAATAACATTGTTTAGGCAGGGGCCATAGTTTTCACATAGTTCTTGGTAACCAGTTCACTTAAGACTCCAAAAACCATAGCCCTATTATCTTTATTTTCCATATGTCACAATAGTTTTCACCAACCGGGGGTTGTCCTTGGATGCACTAGCATTGCGCGTACAGGGACAATCGTCGGTTGGCAACACGTTCCATTAAAAGTACCTAAAGGGCCTCTGCGAGTTGGTTTCGGCTCCTCGTACGCCTCCCAAAGGTCCAGGACCTCAGGGTCCTGAGATAAAAAGTCATAAAAAATAATAATAATAATAATAAATTTATTTTTGTACATTTAACACACACAGTAATACATGATTATACATCATTGTACAAACACTGAACACTTAAAAAAGAACATTTGACTCCTAAACTAAGTATGAAAAATACTTGTATCTCAGGAGCCAGTTCCTCCTCGGATATGATTAGAAATAAAATGTTAGGTACAATCAAGATAGCCTTTTATATAGACGTGTAACAGTATTGTGGAATAATTATGAGATGACTGTTAGTAATGATTCGGTATAATCATAAGACAATTTCTGCTTTTGCACATATAAACCAAAAATAGTCATCACTACATAGTACTTCCCGCTGTCTGTCCCTATGTATGCTTAGATCTTTAAAACTACGCAACGGATTTTGATGCGTTTATTTTAATAGATAGAGTGATTCAAGAGGACGGTTTGTATGTATAATACATGCATAATATATTTAATAACACCATTGCACCCGTGTAAAGCTTGGCCGGGTCGTTAGTATTATATATATTGAATTTTAAAAGATTTCCATCTCCACAGCCGTCGATATGATGGACTTTGCAAATGCGGGGATAAGCTTCATCAGGACTTTTGCCAGAAACGTCTCCCGAACAGCTGCGGAGAGTCCAGAGCTTCGGAAGGTGTTAGTGGAACAGCAGTTCGATGCGGTGATCTCCACCTGGTTCATCAATGAATTTGAGGCGGGGTGAGTAATTTGTTTTACGCAAATAAGTCTTTATCACCTCGAGATGGCCACGCCTCCAATTCCTTGGTTCTGAGGTCATCTCAATGCTCTGTCACGTGGTCAGAACAAAGGAATCGGAGGCGTGGCTGACTCCAGGCCTTCGACGCAAGAGAATCGAAATGAAACGGTCGTAGCTAGGCCTGAAGTTCAGCTACGTCATTGGTCTCGTGGTTGCAAGCGCGACTGCTCAACTTGGGGTCCAGGGCTTCATCCCCGGGTCGGGCAAAAAGTGCTGTTAGGTTTTTCCATTACGAATTACGCCGTAGCAGCTCGAAATTTGAAAGTTGTATTCCCAAAACGATTTGACCACTATGTACCGGTGGCACAACGCCATACGTCTTGTGGTCCGATGATGGAACGGATTTGGCAGAATTAAATTGAGCAATTCCAAAGCACAGTCACTGAAATATAGAGCTGTCGTCTCCTTTTACGAAGTAGTAACGCTATCAAAAGAGGTGGCCGCATGCGCGAGGCAACGGCCCTCACGTCCCGGGATTCCGATCCCGTTTTCCGGTCACCGAAGTCGTCCGGTAACCGTCCGCACCGAGCCCAAGTCATCGTCGACGTGTAGTGTTCTAAGAACAAACTTTAGGGCCACAGTAGGGTCGAAGCCTACTGAGGCCATGCGTTCGCTTCTGAATGGAAAACCTAGCCCTGTAATGGATAAAAGTCTGATACGAATTGAACGATCCGGCTCCACCCAAGAGTGGGAGATGTAATTGAATAATTTCCCATCTAAAAAAATTGTCATGCACTTTCCAGGTACGCAGCCATCCAGCAAGTTCCATGGATCCTCCTCAGCTCCATAGGAGTCCATCCGAATCTGGAAGCTCTGGTGGACGAGGTTCGTTCCGTGAGCACGGTGCCTCTGAACTTCAACGACAGTCCGATCCCCATGAGTTGGAGAAGGAGAATGTTAAATGGGCTGTTCTATCTGCTGATGACTGTCGATAGCTGGTAAGTGTTCTGATTGCTTCTATGTAAGAGAACCACGTGGTTAAACGATATACAACATTATTTTTAGTATATGCGAAACCTGATTAAAGTTTGTTCAGAGTTAGTAGCTTAATCGATTCTAATAATTTTTACACCATGTTATATTTTTTTCCAAAAATATAAGTTGGAGAACACCGATTAGTACATCACAGAACAAATAAACGAACGCAGGTCATAGTGGGCATGAGGCGCCAGCGCACAGCTGGGTGCGGAAGCCAGACCAAGTATTTCTTCGGTCAACCAGTACCTCTACCATGAGTTTTAAGCAATAGTATTCGTCGCTACTCGATATCGACGCCGTAAATATTTTGTATGACAAATTTTGCAGCGCCTCTAGCGGTCACTTGCAGAACCAAAATTTGCCATGCAAAATATTTACGGCGTCGATATCGAGTAGCGACGAATACTATTGCTTAAAACTCATGGTAGAGGTACAGGTAACATTACAAGCTTATAACTTTGTGATTTTTCATGGTACAGTTATATGGTACATAGATTCTTTACATAAAAATAAGTATTAGACACGAGTTTTGCGTTCGCATATACTAAAATTAATGTTTTATAATAAGCCAAAAATAAAAATTAAGTTATTGTACATGTTATTAGAGTTTAATGTTCAAAATAAAAAAAAATAAAAAAAAAACAAAAAATAATCATATAGGCCTACATCAGCAATGGGCACTTATAAAACTTCAAAAGCTACCGCAAGGTTCCAAATCTCCATTGAAAAGTGAGGATCCTCCGACCAGACGGGTGTTTTGTCTGGTCCAGGCTATTGCCCAATAGATGATTTCAGGCTGTTGTATAAGCGCATGAAGAACTAATACTGCAGAATTTCGGATTTTAGATCTAATTTTGCGTCATAGATATCGCTACAAAGGTAAACTGACTCCAAATGTTCTAATCTCTAATGTTCAGCTATAGACATATGTGTATTTATTATAGAAGATATTATAAGTCAAGTCACACAATTATTTATTGGCCACGTCTTCAAACTTCTATTTTATGCCGGGCCTTGGTTCAGGCCATGGTCCGTAGTGAGGAGGGATGGCAGGCGGTCACCTCCTTCTGCGAAGCAGTAATGCTAGCAAAGGAGGAGGCCGACCGCATCAGGCAGAGGCAACGGGGCGCTCGCCCCAGCCGCCGCCGGGATTCAGATCCCGGTTTCGTAGGCGCGGGCTTGCGGACGGCGTGCAATGGGTAGCACACTCTCCGATCGTCCGGTAACCGACCGGACCGAGCCCAAGTCGTCGACGGCGCGGTTTGTTCCCGCGCGCCTCAAGGAGCTGTCAGCATACCGAAGAGGCCCAGCCTGCTAACTGCAGGCAGGCAGGGTCGAAGCCTACTGGGGTCATGGGTTAACTTCCGAAAGGAATACCCGGCCCCGGCACGATAGGCTACGAAGGAACGGGGTAGGTTTTTAGTCAGTAAGAGTCTGACACTACTTCCCGCTCCACCCAAGGGCGGGATTTGTCATTGGATGATCTTACCTACCATAAAAAAAAAAACTTCTATTGTATAACTAAGCAACGGGAATATGAGATAACTTCCAATAAACTAATTCGTCTTTTTTAACAGTCCCACTAAATATTTAGTTGAAGAAGCGAGTTCAGCTTTGTAGGGCACTCTGACACGGCCAGTTTAGGTTAGAAAGCTAAGGTGGGAGTGGAGTGGAGCTAGCCTTAAAGTTCGTGCCTATGTCCCAGCAGCGGGAACATTAAAAGGCTGATTCATGATGATGATGATGATGATGAATATTAGCTTTACCACTTCCCAGGTTCGACGAGCCTCGCCAAGCTGCCATATACGAAGAAATCTTTGGTCCTTTAGCAGCTACACGTGGCGTGCCTCTCCCTCCATTCTATGAGGCTCAACATAACGTCTCCATCCTTCTGGTCAACTCGCACGAGTCTATAGGACCAGCTCTAAGTCTGCCGCCGAATGTGATAAATATTGCAGGGTACCACATCGATGATAAGCCTCCACCATTGCCTAAGGTAAGGTGTAAAATTAATTAGAGTTTTCCAATACATTTAGTGCTTGTTTACATTGCCATATGTTTGTGTTTGCGGGTGCGATGAAGCGACCGACTGCTGCAATGTACGACGAACGCCTAACGCGCCGAGCAACGCGCCGCGTCTCCATAAACAAGCACTTTGTCGAAAACCAGCTCTTATCCTTACCGCTTTTCGGCATACAATTTACTGTTTTCCGCACTAGCACGGAAAAGTACGCGAGCTTACCACCACGAGTCACGCGTCAACTCCGGTTTACTAATTTCTCCATAAGTGTATTGAAAAACGTTGTTTGATACACATGCAAATTTGTCATTGCAGCCCTCGGCTTCATAACACACTCGCCTACGGCTCGTGCGAATTCCGCCTCGCTCTCAATGACAAACTTTCTGCACTTGTATCAAAACGTACTATTCCTACAGACTAAATTCGTTCCAAAATGCTCGGGCGTTGGTTCGCTCCTTCTGGAGGCAACAGTCACGCGCGTCACGAACGAAAGAGATGAAGGAGGCGACCGCTTGCCATTCCTCCTCGCTTCGGTCTATGGCCTGTACAAAGGCCCGGCGTGAGAGGTCGTTACCGCCGATCAGACACGGCGGTGCTTCGCCTAAGCAGGGCAGACCTCCACCGTATGCTCCTCCGTGTTTTCCATGCTGCGCCAGTGATAGTTGAGCCTTACTTTCTTTTATACACATTTCAGGACCTACAAGACCTTCTAGACAGGTCTCCTCAAGGAGTGATCTACTTCAGCATGGGTTCAGTACTCAAGTGCTCGGCCCTGAAGAAACACACGCGCTACGCTCTTCTGAAGCTTTTCTCCACTCTGCCCTACACCGTGCTGTGGAAGTTTGAGGAGCCTCTCGCTGGCCTGCCGAGGAATGTGCATGTACGGCCTTGGTTACCACAGCAAAGTGTGCTTGGTGAGCATTTGAAGTTAGCTTTCTTGAATAAGCGTAGATCCACCTCATACGCATCGTCACGGTCACTTCACTTCACTTTATTTATCGTTTATTACATGGACATCCGTATAATAAAGCTACGAGTATTATATTCGTAACGCGGAATTTCGCGGTGTGCACCGCAACGCAATTTTCTATAAGATATTCAGGTATTCGGAACTACTACTTGAAGTGCTCTCAACTTTAGTTCAGTCTTCGTTAGAATTGTCATATTTTGATTTGATATACATAATAGTATTTATTAGTTTATAATATTAGCATTTATACGTATTTTATTATTATAAGTAACTAATTTTATTGATAATATATTATATTTGAAATGACTGTTATTTATTTATTGTGCACACCTACCACAGTGTTGTCTTTTTAACCCAAAGGTTGACTGGTAGAGAATGCCTTATTGCATTAAGTCCGCCTATGTACCACTATTGTACATGAAGATTAAATAAATAAATAAATAACCAATTTCTCGAGATTCTTGAGTGTGAATAAACGTTTCTCTGCCATGGATCGTAATAAACTTATGCTTATTTGTTATTAAGAAGACATTACTCTATTTTAAATAAACAATAAAGAAGATACTGGTTATATCCATTTAATAAAGCTATGGTATTCGCGCCACGATGCACACCGCAAAATTCTGCGTTGCGGCGGGCGGCATTGCTGCTTTTATCGGCGCGGCGCCACAACACTGTCCAAAAAAAACCCTAAGAGGCCATAAGAGAGGATTTCTCAAAATTCACTACTTAAGGGGATGAAAGTTTTTAATTTTTCACACACACACACATACACACACACACTACTTATCACACAACATCGTCTAGTCCCAAGCTAAGCAGGGCTTGTGTTATGGGTACTAGACAACTGATAAACATACATATATATTTCTACATACATCCATAATTATTATAGATAAATTACACCCAGACACAGAACAAATGATCGTGCTCATCACACAAATATTTGTCCTGGGTGGAAATCGAACCCACGACCTACGGCATAGCAGTCAGGGCCACTAACCACTAGACCATCAGGTCAGTCAAATGTACGTCGAGTTTGTATGTAAAAACCTCTTTTCACGTGAAACCTCTAGAAGAAGCTAGTTTTAAACAAATAAAGGTTGTATATTCTTCTAGCCCACAAAAATGTCAAGCTCTTCATAACCCATGGCGGTCTTCTCAGCACTCTCGAAGCCATCCACGCTGGAGTGCCACTTCTAGCAGTTCCAGTCTTCGGAGACCAGCCGGGTAACGCTGAACGAGCCAGGCGCGCTGGGTATGCGTTGAGGGTTGATTTCCACGCTGATATGGCTCAGGAGTTGGAGTTGGCGCTTAAAGAGATGCTGAGGAATGATAGGTGAGTAACGTGTTTTCGAAAGTTGATGATTCGATTGATATTATATCGAACACGGTGTGTCGATAATTCAGTTGTACGATGTTTTATTCCGTCGATGCGTTATTGGTGCGATGTAACGTTTGTGCGAAAAATCCTGTTACGAAAAACCCTACAACGATTGCTCATTTGTTCGGTAATTTATTAGTTCGAAAGTATATAGGTTTGAAAAGCCTACTGTTGTCCGTGACATTTAATTAATAATCTTATGTTGCATTATAGAAGTTAAGAAAATTCATTCCTTTTATTGAAAAAAAATTATAATTCTTGTTTATTATTTACATCAAGTAAATATATTAAAATAATCCTAATCTATCTATACCTAAATAACTTAAATTAAAATATATACAAAAAAATGTTTTATCTATGTTACCTACTGTAAATTTTATTCTAAAAAACAAAATCCTAAAATAAATACAACAAGAATTATACATTTTTTTCAATAAAAGGAATGTATTTTCTTAACTTCTATAATACAACATAAGATTATTAATTAAATGTCACGGACAACAGTAGGCTTTTCAAACCTATATACTTTCGAACTAATAAATTACCGAACAAATGAGCAATCGTTGTAGGGTTTTTCGTAACAAGATTTTTCGCACAAACGTTACATCGCACCAATAACGCATCGACGGAATAAAACATCGTACAACTGAATTATCGACACACCGTGTTCGATATAATATCAATCGAATCATCAACTTTCGAAAACACGTAGGGAACCCGTAAGAACATAGTCGGACGCTCGAGTACAAGAATGCATGCGTGGTTTAAAGACATTGATATAATCAAAACAGCGAAAGATTCATGACTTGCCTCTAGCGTGTGAACCGCTGAAATCAGGATTGTTTGTCATAGTTTCATTCAGTTGCAATCGGCGAGTGACTGGAGTGACATAAACGAGGGCCTAGAAGTAACCTATTCAGAATAAATAAATACAGACTCTGGCAGGGAATTCCACTCAGCTGTACGCAAAATGTGAACAGGTTACTTCTAGGCAAGCCTGCTTCATCGTCGGCCTCATCATTGCTTACCATCAGGATAGTGCTTAGCTTAGCATAGCATCAGCCTTGTAATGTTCCCACTGCTACGACTCAGGCCTCCCGTCTACGAGAGGGAATAGGACATAATCCACCACGCGGGCCCAGTGCAGTTTGGTGGATATCACTTGTCATCGAATTTTTAGGTTATAGGACATGCCGGTTTCCTCATGATGTTTTTCTTCACCGTGTTGAGAGCAGTGGTGATGAAATAAATTAAACAAAGTAATGCGCCTGGTTGGGTTTGAACCCGCGGCCTACAAGTCGTAAGTCGGGTCCTTTACCACTTGGCCACCCCTGCTCTTTGATAGATAGTGGTTAAGATAGTGTAAATGTGAGCCTATACAAAATTAAAAAAAAATGTTTGACCGCTACCGTTCTATCAAAGACATGTAGCGACATCTATGTCGTCACATAGGTACTAATCCTGCATCGCGCAAGTAAGATTCGCGGCGCGATTGGAACATATAGTACAAACCCGAAATCATCTATCGGGCAATAGCCCACCAGACACAACACCCGTCTGGTCGGAGGATCCTCTCTTTTCAATGGATACCTCCATCCATGTGGGGCTTTTCTTTTCTCTCTTTGTGTTTTCTTTCTATTCTCTCTGTTCTCTGTTGCACTCGAAACGAAAATTTCAAAGGCTTGGTTTGGCGCCCCACCGCCGGATTCAAGCGAAATTTTATTCAAGTGATCTGCCAGAAATAACCCAGATGGTACTCGTACATCAGGCTAAGTTATATTTGGATATGAAAAATCTAACCACGTTTTTTCATTCCAGATACTACAAAAAAGTACAGTATCTCTCGAAGATATTCCGCGCACGCCCTGCTCCTCCATCAGAGATGATCTCCTTCTATGTTAACCTTTCAATTGAAAGCAAAGGTGAGTAAAGTTCTTCATCAGCATTCAAATATCCTTTAATGTCCTGCAGCGACATCTACTTCGCCACATACTTAGGAACTAAATTATAAAATCCTACATTACTGTATCGGAATTCTTCACGTGATTAGAACAGTTTTAAAACAGTTCAACAAACATACAAACATACACACACTAGACAGATATCTCATCACTTAACCAACTGCGGACCCAGGTTGTCCGTTCGGGATTCGACCAGTTAGTGCTCGATTACGGAGACGCGGCGCGTAGGGCGGTCCGTCGTACATTGCCATATGTTTGTGTTTGCGCGAGCGATGACGCTGCAATGTACGACGAAACGCCCAATGTGCCGCGCAACGCGCCGCGTCTCCGTAAACACGTCCTTAGTGTTTAGCCACACTGGCAGCGCGGTGCGGGGAGCGGTGCTTGCCATAGACTGTTTCAAAATAAATCTAAATCTAAAAATAAATCAAGCAATGTTGTCTCACTAACTGTAAAAATTGTAAATACAGATAAAATCAGACTGAGATCCCGCTTCCACACGTATTGCCGCTCACGGCGCACGTTAGTTAAAATACCCTCAGGCTAGGTGGAGTAGACCAGTCGAAGAATGAAACAATGACGTTAAATTCACTTTGGTCGTTTGCTTCATCATCAAAGCGTGCTCCATCATCAACCACATCGTCGCTTACCCTCTGTACCTCTACCATGAGTTTTAAGCAATAGTATTCGTCGCTACTCGATATCGACGCCGTAAATATTTTGTATGGCAAATTTTGCAGCGCCTCTAGCGGTCACTTGCAGAACCAAAATTTGCCATACAAAATATTTACGGCGTCGATATCGAGTAGCGACGAATACTATTGCTTAAAACTCATGGTAGAGGTACGGGTGAGATATTGGTCAAACGCGAGCCTATCAGTATTAAAAAACTGGCCAAGTGGGAGTCGGACTCGCGCACTGAGAGTTTCGTACAAACTTTCCTTTGAAAACAGTTAAATTCCCGAATTGACTTACGAAGATTTTTTCCGAATCGCAGTTTTTAACCCCATAAATAAATTTTAATTCCTTGATAGTGTCGAAAACGTATTTTTTTTGCGACATAAACGGCCATATCTTTTTTTTCCGATACCTTAGAAGTTTCATTTCTTCACAGCTTCAAGAGACCGTAGATTTGAATACACCGTTAAATTTTGGTTGTTTTTATCCCGCGGAGGGTCGATTCGGTACATGAAACACTATCAATTTGTAAAAAAAAATGAAAAATCAAGTACTATTTTATTAAACTCGAATTAATTTACGCATGTACGAAATTGATCAGCTGAGGCCAATGAACTGTAGGTAATTAGTACACAACGACTCGTTTAATTAAAGAAATTAATTTCGTACATGCGTATATTAATTCGAGTTTTAGAAATTACTTTATCTTTTAATTTTATCATTATAAATCGATAGTGTTTCATGTATCAAATCGATCCTCTACGGGATTAAAACGACCAAAATTTAACGGCGTATATGGTTTTAATTTCAACTCGATAACTCTACAAGTTCTCGAGATAAAGGGTCTTGAGAGACAGACAGACAGACGGACAGACAGACAGACAGACAACAAAGTGATCTTATAAGGGTTTCGTTTTTTCTCTGTTCTATGTTTTTTTCCTTTTGAGGTACAGACCTACCTAACACTAAAAAGCTATGAATGCAATTCATAGCTTTTTAGTGTTAGGTAGGTCTGTCCAACCAACCTGTTCCAAGCTTCAAATCCTCATGAATAATGTGACTAACACATCATTGGGTCTCATTTTTCAGGAGCTTATCACCTCCGTTCTCAGTCTCTGAAGTACAGCTGGTACGAGCGCTGGATGCTAGACGTCGTGCTGGCTTTACTACTAGTGCTTGCTGGGGTTATTGCACTTTTGACGTTAGCTGTCAAATTTTGTATCAGAAGAGTTATAAGGAAGAAGAAAGAAGATTTCGTGAAGAAAAGGAATTAAAGAATTATTTATTTATTTATTAAAATTTTATATACAAATTAAACTCAAAAGATTGACTTTTTATAGTTTTGTTATTTTAATTTTGTCATACAGGGAATACTATCGTAGGTACAAATACATGTATATATTTAATTAAGGCTATATTATATGATTTCAATAAGAAGCACTTTAAAAAAAATCTATAAAAAAAATATTTGAAAATTTTTTTTCATTTAGTAAATCCCAGTAATCTCACAGATGTGAAAACCAAAAACTGGGCAAATTCGAGTCGGACTCGCTCACTGAGGGCCAACGCTGCGATTAGCAATGCGTCCGCTTAAAGCGCTACCCACACATTTCCGGGTACCCGGCCCTGCCGTGTTCCGCCGGGGACGGGGAAAAAATCGCTTAGGTACAATTTTTACGAACTCGTTCACATAGCTCCGTGTCAGGGCCATCTGGATCGTCAGTGTCCCGGAGCACGCTCGAACGCACGGACTCACTGACCGTGCTATCCGATTTTTATAGGTACGTTGACGACAACATGAACACAGAAAGGTTAATAGAACTTGTACGACAGAATAATATACTTTACCGTCTTTCATATAATATGGGATAATATAGGAAAAGAATTGAGGTGAGATGGTAAGTTTAAACATTTTTACACTAATACCGATTCCCCTGATATGTGTGGACACGGGTGACGGATGGCGCGTCCCTGACGGGAACACTGAAACGAACAACTCGGAACACGGATAGCCCTGACCCGGAAATGTGTGGATAGCGCTTGACGCAGCGTTGGCCCTCGCGCGGACACCTGGCGCGTGTGTCCCATGCTCGGGTCCTGGTCCCTGGTCACTAGTTCAATTATTAGCGGTGTGCATGTAGGGCTGCTGGACCCCTACGGATTTGCTGGCATGTTAGCGTAGAACACTACACGCTGACAACGAGCTTGGTCAAGATGTTTACCAGATGGCCACACGGCGAGCTATCCATTGCTCACCGTCCGCAAGACCCCGCCTATGGCGGCTGAAAACTGTGACTGGCTTCTAGAGCGTGAAGAAAGCCATTTCCTCGCGTGCGGGCGCCTCCTTCGCTAGCATTATTGCTTCGCAGGAGGCGACCGCCTCCCATTCCTCCTCCTTCAACTTTCAAGCCTTGATGAAGCCCATTGGCCCATTCTTTCCAACATTTTTTGTGAAATATTTAAAGAAACTGAATTAAAAAATGAAACAACCATTTAACATTCTAAATTCTATATTAAACTACGAGATCATTTGTGATAGTCTTACATACAAAACATTATCTACCCTACAATCGCTTGCGTCGAATTAGTCCGACGAGTGTTTTCGTGTCCCATTCGCCAGGGTCGTGTGTTCGCGACTGGGTACTCCATCTCGTTTAGCTCTTCAATCTCCATAGGTGACAGAGCTGACGAGATGGAGTATTTGGTCGTGGATGTGCGACCCTGGCGGAATAAACGCGAATGTTTGTCGGATATGTCCGACGTTGGCGGTTGAAAGGATTAAATAAACATTTTTCAATACACTTACTCGAAAATCCACTATTATCAAATCGCTCTTACATTGTACTGTTTCCGCACTAATGCAGAAAAGTGCGCGTGCTCGCCCACGCCAGTCATTAGTGTATTGAAAAACCTTTAATACACGTGCAAACTTGTCACTGCAGCCCTCGGCTCCATAACACACTCGCCTACGGCTCGTGCGAATTCCTCTGGTCGCAATGACAAACTTTCTGCACTTGTATCAATGCTATATTTACAATAGTGCGAGATATTTTTCGAACAGCATCACAAACTCCTTGGTCCGATGCTCGTTGGTTAGTTTATGGACTTGAATCTCACCTTCCGGTGTTAACAGCGCCTGTGAAACAAAATGGTGGATTATTTCCTATGAAAGAAGCAATAAGCTTTTGTATTTTGAGTAGAAAATCAATAAAATTACTTCTCCCGCTCTGGGCGGAGAGAGAGGAAGTGTCAGACTTTTACTGACTAAGGGTATTTTTAATATTCATGCAGTTTTCTTCACGCATGATATCACGTGCGCTTGGTGTACGCCTGCGTGAAGTTTACATGCAAATTACTATGAAACTCTATCACGAAACATCAAGTAGCAGCTTCGTGCCGCTGTGTCTATCGCGTCTATGAAGCTACGCTTCCGTGTACAGTAGGCCATAGTTTTGTATGTAAGCTTAATACTGCCGTATACCAAGCGTATAATGTCGAATCCGCGTCTATGAAGCTGCGCGTCTGTGGACAGTAGGCCATAGTTTTGTATGTAAGCTTAATACTGCCGTATACCAAGCGTATAATGTCGAATCCGCGTCTATGAAGCTGCGCGTCTGTGGACAGTAGGCCATAGTTTTGTATGTAAGCTTAATACTGCCGTACACCAAGCGTATAATGTCGAATCCGCGTCTATGAAGCTGCGCGTCTGTGGACAGTAGGCCATAGTTTTGTATGTAAGCTTAATACTGCCGTATACCAAGCGTATAATGTCGAATCCGCGTCTATGAAGCTGCGCGTCTGTGGACAGTAGGCCATAGTTTTGTATGTAAGCTTAATACTGCCGTACACCAAGCGTATAATGACGAATACGCGTCTATGAAGCTGCGCGTCTGTGGACAGTAGGCCATAGTTTTGTATGTAAGCTTAATACTGCCGTATACCAAGCGTATAATGTCGAATCCGCGTCTATGAAGCTGCGCGTCTGTGGACAGTAGGCCATAGTTTTGTATATAAGCTTCACGCAGCGTACACCAAGCGTGTAATAGCGAATACGCGTGTAAGAAGCTACGCATCAGTAGGCCACGCAGAATCGTTAGTCACATGAGTCCGAGTCCTTTGAGTCTTCTGAGTCCTTTCGAGTCATTTAAGTTCTTTGAGCTAGACTGAGTTATGAACTAAAGTAGTTGTATTATAATAGGTAATACTGGGTAATTTATTCATACTGTCTACTTACAGAACAAACTACAGCTATGGATTTAGAGGACTCATTGCAGTCTTTTAAAAAGACTCGTATTTTGAGTTCTTTTTCGCAAGACTCAAGTCTTTTTAGAAGACTCCTAATTCTGAAGGCCTTGAGCTCTAAGGACTCGAGTCTTCAAAAATAGCCCAAGTTCTATTAAATAAGACTCCAGCCTCGAGTTTCTAACAACACTATCACCGATTTCACCTACATGCGCTAGGTCACGTACGCCACCGCAAGTCGGAGCAGTTTCCACTAATCCACCACTACTCTGTCATATACTTACCAGCGTACTATCCCCGGCAGAACAAGCGCTCGCCGCGGCATCGCCCGCCCATTTAGCGTAGATATCACTGAACGTCAGCTCCCATTCAACCAAGCTATCATCTTGTAGCGACGCGAAGAGGCAGCAAGGGTTGATGTGTGACCAGGATAGTGAGGTTACTGACAGCTGTAAGAAACAAAAATACATTTCAGTTATCTTTGGGTCTTCGATCCGGTCCGTCCTAGCTGTCCTTCCTTCAGCGACTCCGTATTATATTCCGTTAAATCGCAGTAGACCAAGACAAAGATGGAGAGACAAATAAAACTAAGCTTACCAGCAATAGCAAAGGGCAGTGTAGTGTAAAAAAAGAAAAAAAAGAGAGCCCCACCTTCCCTTTTTAGAGGGGTGACTTTCCCTTTATTCTTACTTTTCCTACTATTAAGACAACGGGGTATATAGGGTTCATACAGGCGAAAGGCTGTTTAAGTGTATTTGTTGCTTGTTGACGCTCAATCGGCCGAACGCATTCGGATGAGCACGCACTTATAAGTCTATACACGGCTAAATTTTGATCGTTTTAATCCCGTGGAGGGTCGATCCAGTACATGAAACACTATTGATTTGTAAAGATAAAATTTTAAATTACAGTATTTTTTTCTAAAACTCGAATTAATATGCGCATGTATGAAATTAATTTCTTTAAGTAAACGGGTCAATGACCTTGTAGGTAGTTGTCTGTCGTTGCGTACTTACTACATACAGGTCATTGGCCGAACTCAGCTGACAATAATTATCAGTCACCCTATACACCGTAAAATTTTAGTCGTTTTAATCTCACGGAGGATCGATTCGGTACATGAAATACTATCGATTTGTAAAGATAAAAATAAAAAATAATGTACTTTTTTTAAACTCGAATTAATTTACGCATGTACGAAATTAATTTCTTTAAGTAAACGACAGCTGATCGAGGCCAATGAACTGTAGGTAGTTAGTACGCAACGACCGACAACTCCCTACGAGGTCATTGACTCGTTTACTTAAAGATATTAGATTCGTACATGCGTATATTAATTCGAGTTTTAGAAAAAAAGTACCTTATTTTTTAATTTTATCTTTATAAATCGATAGTGTTTCATGTACCGAATCTATCCTCCACGGGATTAAAACGCCCAAATTTAACGGTGTAGACAAAGTCCTAATGGTCCTAAAATAGCACATAGGATCCATTATATACCAAGAGTCTGTTCTCTTGGAAGAATTTTCTACGAAACTAATACTCTATATTCTACAGTTCAACTAGGAAATGGATGATAATTACATTAACATTTTCAAGGTAGTTTCTTGGAGCCGAATCATGAGTTCTTGGTCTTGAGTCTCCGAATCCAAAGCCTATAGCCATATTGCAAGTTCCACCGCAGGTCATGAAACGCACCATTAGTTCCTTTTCAATCATGATAAATTGTCATTAGTTTTAGGGAAATACACCGTTAAATGATCGTTTTAATCCCGTGGAGGGTCGATCCGGTACATGAAACACTATCAATTTGTAAAGATTAAAAAAAAGTACTTTTTCTAAAACTTGAATTAATATAATCAATGACCTGTAGGTAGTTGTCGGTCATTGCGTACTAGCTACCTAGAGGTCATGGGACTCGCTTAGCTTCGATTTTCGAGTTTAAGAAAAAAAGTACTTTATTTATTAATTCGTTTTTTAGTTTTTCATGTACCGGATCGACCCTCCACGGAATTAAAACGATCAGAATTTAACGGTGTATATTTTATTAGGCTTAAAATCACCCAACAGGCTATGGAAAGGGCTATACTCGGAATTTCCTAGCGTGATCGCATCAGGAATGAAGATATCCGCAAGAGAACCAAGCCTACCGGCATAGCCCGAAGAATCACCAAACTTAAAGGACAGTGGACAAGGCAAATTGCTCACAGAACAGTTGGTCGATGGGAACGAAAGGTTCTGGAGTGGCGACCGCGCACCTGTAGACGCAGTGTTTGAAGACCCCACAAGATAGTCCAAAACCCTGGTGAAGGTTGCAGGAATCCGATGGATACATACGAGACGATCATGACCGTTCATTTTGGTGATACTTAGGGGAGGCCTTTGTTTTTTTGGTGGTGGGTAAAATCATCCTATGACATCTCCCGCCCTTGACGGAGCGGGAGATAGCGTTAGACTCTTACTGACTAAAAACCCACCCCGTTGCTACGTTGCCTTTGATACCAGGGCCGAGCCTTCCTTTCAGAAGCAGACCCTTAGTCCCAATAGGCTACGACCCTGCCTGCCTAGCAGGCCGGGCCTCTACGGTTTGCTGACAAATCCTTGAGGCGCGGGGTCAGTGCGCGCCGTCGACGACCTGGGCTTGGTCCGGATGGTTACTGGACGATGCTTAAGGGAGGCCTGTGTCATCAGGCTTGTATTGACAATTTTAATGATTGTAAAATTGCGTAAATAAAAATACGTGTTACGGTTGTCAATTGTATTATAATGAACATAGACCTCGACACTGACCTGAAAGATGCAAAAAAACTTAAGGTCAGGTTCTATTCATTTTTAACTTTTTTAAACCTCTGGAAATCCAGTATATAGAAGAAAACACAATGAAAATTTATTTTATTAAAATTGACAATATGACCAAGCGCTTGACAAAAATGAAAACATGATATCGACGATGAAGTGACAACTCCTAACTGACATTTTTGCGATTTTGCTTTTTTTACGTAGATAGACTTTAAATAATCGTTTAACTAATCGCCGATTATCGGCAAAAGCAGCTAACTATAAATCTTAATAAGATATAAAATTAGCTGCTTTTGCCGATAAGTTAAACGATTATTTAAAGTCTATCTACGTTAAAGAAGCAAAATCGCAAAAATGTCAGTTAGGAATTTCTTGTCACTTCATCGTCGATATAAATTAGTTGACTCGATAAAAATAATCGCGAACCTGACCCTGATTTACGATTTCAAACGTATTTATCTACGAGATTATGTTACGGAAAAATTTTGAAAGTTACAAAAACAATAAAGCTTGTTATTAAAAAGCGCTTCTCTAAAACAAAAATCTTGAATAGTTATTGTTTTTTTTATATAAGAATAAAACCGCTGTTTTGAGGCCGCGAAGTCGACATAGTCCCGAGCGAAGTTCATACAAAAAAAACAGTGACTAGAACCGGCCCTTAAGTAAATAGTAAATTTGAATCTAGAGGGCTACCCTGGTGCTTTAACCTAACGTACTTTCAGAGGCTCAGAGGCATTTAGAAAAGAAAAAATAAAGAAACACGTTTATTCGTACCTCACACATACAGTAAAATAAAAAAAAGTTAGAGAAAAATAACATTAAAATCTGTGCAAGGCCAAAAAGGCGCCTAACTCAGCATATGCTGCGATATTTAAGAACGTAAAATGAGGCAGCGCTGGTATTCTGTTAGGGCCCGCGGTGATGCCACGGTCACACTCACAGATTTTTCCTTTTTTGTAATTAAATTTTAAATGACTATATGCAGTGGAATGTAATTTTTAAACCTACAAAATTTGTACGCCGTTATTGGAAAAGCATGGACGCTTACAACATACTATTAATATAATACCTTGCATGTCT
Source organism: Leucania comma (assembly GCA_958295575.1). Taxonomy (NCBI): domain Eukaryota; kingdom Metazoa; phylum Arthropoda; class Insecta; order Lepidoptera; family Noctuidae; genus Leucania; species Leucania comma. The sequence continues at coordinate 3,662,637 of OY282492.1, read as the reverse complement.
GATAACTCAGTTTATGAAAACGTATGTTTAACAAATAAATTTTCTTTCTTTGTTTGTTTGTTTCGTTCTTTCTTATTTTATGTTAGACACACATCGCCTCCAACAAACGTTGGTCAACCGCGAAGATCAATGAGCGTGGCTTTTATTACTCCACGAGGTCCTAAAGGCTGATAAATATTCGAAGGAATCTTACCTTGGAACTGCCTTTCCTCTCATGCCGATGATGGGAAACAGTGCCGACGTAGCGTCCCTTATGATCTGACTGGATCTTTTCAATGTCCTTTGGTTGTATGTTCCTGTAAAAAGCATAACAAAAATAAAGTCTTAATTTCACTTTTCATTCATTAGAACAGCCTACCATAATATGATAGGCTGTCTATACTATGATTTTTTATTAGATGAAGTAAAGTGACAATGCCCAACTGTCAAACAACCATTGTTATAGCTGTCACTTTACTTCATCTAATAAAAAATCATAGTATAGTAGAAAACGGAACACATACCGACAGTCCAAAGTAAGTAGAACCCTGTTTTCAAGCAAGGAACACACACTAATGGTCCCAGTGTCGGTGGCCGCTAGGAAATATGGCAGTCGATGCGGTGATATTTCTATGCATGTCACTGATGACGCGTTACCTAGAAAAGGAGTAATAAATTATGACACAAAGTACTCAGGGGCAGTGGGTAGCCCGTATGTTTGACGATTCTTCAGGCTATTTATTTTATAACGAAAAAATCTTACTTGCAACACAAAACGTGTTCACTCGAACTGCTCCAAGAATCCTCTTGCAACACAAAACTTCACCACAATTCTTCGCTATCAAATAATGATCACGATCCTTCCAATTCATCACTTTCAAATCCCCACAAATAATACCATTCTCCCAATGTGAAACATTTTTTTCAACTGACAACACTCGTTTAATTTTAGCACTGGCAGCACTGGACGGCCTGTCACTGTCAAAACTAATGGCGGATTTCGGGCGGGAAACCTCTTTTTTTATTATTGTTTTTTCTTGTTTTCTATTCAGTAGCCTTCTTTTTGCTGCGTTTAAATTGAAGTTCGATTTTAAGTCGCCAATTTGTGGGTCTTTTGCAGGTAGATCTATGTGGTCTAGTAATGATATTGTTTGGTTTTTTTCTAGCTTCATCTTTGACCAGAATGCTTTGCCGATATCTGGAGGGATCGTCTTCGATTTTTGTTGTACTATTGACCATATTGTTAGGACTCCTATACTTTGAAGAGATACAACCTGGAATAAAATTTATATAAAAAACATGACTATGGTGCTACTGTACCTGGATGAAGTGTAAGGAATACAGTGTATATTTTAACCATTGTGAATTACAAATTACCAGTGAATATTGTGATGTAAATTATCTCAACTGTATGGTATACAACTAGACAATGTGTAGAACAATTGAAACAGGCATTTCGGTAAAAAAGAGCTGAGAATTTTATTCTAGTACTAGCTGACCCTGCAAACGTTGTTTTGACATATAAATCACTAGCCGAGTGAAAGTCGGTTTACCCCCTTAAGCGTGGAGTTTCGTAAAAACTGTGTGGTTAGCGGATTTCTTCACTCTTTATGGAACCTATGTGCCAAATATTAAATTTGTAGGTTTATAGTTTCTGATATTTCGTGATTAATCAGTGAGTAGTATTTCGCTTTTAAATATAATTTTATACAAGGCTAAATTTTTATTGTTTTAATCCCGTGGAGGGTCGATCCGGTACATGAAACACTATTAATTTGTAAAGATAAAATTTAAAAAAAATGTTCTTTTTCTAAAACTCGAATTAAACTCGAAAATTGTCCAATGACCTGTAGGTAGTTGTTATTCGCTGCGTCCTAACTATTTAGCCGTGTATACTGGTAGATTAGAGATATACTTAAAGTTTGTGCTTAATTATATATTTTTTTTGTTTCGCATGGCTATTGAAACGGCATGGCTAGCTACATATCTATGAAGTAACTTGCCTGTCCCACAATCTTTCGTCCACCTTCTTGACTTATAATAGAATGAGGATCACCCGTCACGTCCAAACCGACTATGCGATCTTTTGCATCACTATTACTCATGTTAAACGCGCTGTTGGTGTAGGCACATGATTGCAGCGCGCAGTGTATACTGGACTGGAATTTGAAATTATTAAAACCATTAGTGATAGTTTCTGTGAGCAGAATACACAAATTCGTCTTTGAAAGTAAAGACTAATCACAAAATTAAGCGTTTTAAATATCGAAACATAATCAGAGCAAGCGCTTCAATTGAATATGAATATTAAAGCGCTACCTACATATGTCCGGGTACCCAGCCCTGCCGTGTTCCGTCAGGGTCGAGGAAAAACTCGGTTACGTACAATTTATACGAACTCGTTCACATAGCTCCGTGTCAGAGGCATCCGGATCGTCAGTGCCCCGGAGCACGCCAGAACGCCCGGACACACTGACCGTGTTATCCGATTTTTCTAGGTACGTTGACGACAATATGAACACAGAAAGGTTGATAGAACTTGTACGACAGAATAATATACTTTACGATCTTTCTAATCCACATTATTTGAATTCTAAGAAGAAAAATATAATATGGGATAATATAGGAAAAGAATTAAAGTATGACGGTAAGTTTAAACATTTTTCCACTGATACCGATTTCCTTGATATGTGAGAACACGGGTGACGGATGGCACGTCCCTGACGGGAACACTGAAACTAACTACTCGAAACACAGATAGCCCTGACCCGGAAATGTGTGAATAACGCTTAATTCTACAGAAAAAATGTTAAAATTTCTATGACTTGCTTACCCCGTCTAAACCATTGTTACTATTCATCTTATTCCACAATCTATCCTTTTCAACATCTGCGAGTTCTTTCTCATTTATTTCTACTAATTCAGTAGGTTTTTCTTCACTGGCAATAACTTCCCGCCAAGTCGCTTCTTCTGACAAGTCCCAAAGGTGTATTGAACTGAAATCAGTAATTTCAAGAAGTCATTTTACTATTTATTTCGTTTTAGATCACAAGTTGAATTATAGCTTACCCATCTTCTAAAGCAGCAACAAAATGTCCATCAGTATTTCCTCTCAATCTTCCTCTAGCAACATTGTCTATTGCCGTTAGTAGTTTTATAGGTTCTCGTGTGGCAACACTAATGTCCCATAAACAAAGTGTGCACTTTTTCAGCGCCGCATTTTGGGCTTTTTTATGAACTGTCAATATTAGATTCGATTTCGTTTCAGAAAAATACATTTGTGAAATCTTAGTACTATTTATAAAAGAGAAATTTTCAGTCGTAACTAACTTTGGGGAAATTGATACATAGCCCTTGCTAAATGGATAGTTCGTGATGTTTAATTCTGACAATTCAGTGTTGCCTCTGTTAGTGTTCAAAACATTACAAATCCTACCTTCTATTCTCTTTAAAAACTTCCCCAATCTTTGGGTGTTATAATCATTCTTTTTCAATTTCGATTTGTAAGTTTCGTATGGCAACATTTCGCTAGGCCCGGCGCCATCTTTTTGTTCGAAGAATATGCGTAACGGGTCCGTCTTATAATTCTCATCTAAGTTTATCGCATTATTCTTTTCTACATCCACACTATACGTTGTCAAAAATGTGAACCTAGTTAGATAATCTTCCATATTTTTACTATATTTTCGGCTTTCAACTTTTTGTTTGATACAAATATCATTTTTTGTAAACTCTACTGGATGTTGGGTCCATTTGTGTTCGCATTCAATCTCATCAGTCTGTATTTCTTCCGATATTCCATCATCAAAAGTTTGAACAGCAATTTGAGTATAATTCGATCTTCCGAATGTTGCCATGTATAGGTCATACGAAATAGGTTTCATTTCAAATAGACTGTAAGACATTTCGTGCAAAGTTATAATGCTAAGTAAATCTTTTGCGCGTTGTCTTAATCTGTCTCCAATCCTTTTCTTTCGTCTATTCTCTTTTGATTTTGTGAAATCAATGAACAGAGGTCTGAAAAAAAGCCTTAAATTATTTGTAGCACTTCAAAAAATCTTTGATTTCCTTTGAAGAATAGCTAAAAAACCCACAGATATAGATAGACATAGATAACGCAAGCATCACGATCTGTATGAAAACCAAGCGTGCCATTTTTTGACTACCTATTATGACGTCACAAGCACTATTTAGTGAAAACGCCGCCGCCGGTTGTGGATAATTTTTGCCTACATCGGGGCCCCTGTAGCGCGGGGGCCCTGTATAATTGATACGGCAGATACGGCGGTAGCTACGCCCCTGCTCGTGTCATCGAATCGAGGAATTAGATAATTACTTAAACTACTACTAATTTAAACGCTACTAAGAAAGGTAAATGTAGGATAAAATAGAAACAAATGTTTATTTTTATAGTTCCGTACCTCAAAAGGAAAAACACGGAACCCTATAGGATCACTTTGTTGTGTGTCTGTCTATCTGTCAAGACCCGATATATCGGGAACGCGTGAAGGTATCGAATTTAATTAAAACCATATAGTCAGATCTGCGATCTCCTTAGTAGTACTGAGTTGAGCTTTGCGAATACTGACAAATTCTTGCTCTGACTGGATATGTGAACTAGACATTTCGTTAATTTTTTATTTTAGTTAGTCGTATCCAGTACTAACCCAACAAGTTGAACTGTATCAATCGAAGATTATTATGCATACATACAGTTACAATATTTCTAACGGTCTAGTTCCTTATGTTAATGTTATACGCTGATCCAATTTACTTTCGACTTTGGCAGAATAGTCGACATCGGCTCTATTTGCCATTAAAAAAAATAATAGAACAGAATAGTTAGTCGTAGAAGCGTAGGATTTTATAATTTTTTATTTTACTGTAACATAGTTAAGTATTTTTTAAATAAATAAAGTCATGCTCCAACCTCTCAATAACTTCTGTATGCACCGTCCTTATACTGGACACGGCGCTAGAACTGCTCATCTCTTGGAAACCCTCGTCTGTTAAAGAGCTGGGCTTCTCCCCACCTTCAGCAGTCTCCAGAATAAAGTCTAAAGCTACCGGCTTCAGTTTGTTCGCTGAACGATCTCGAAGGTCGAAACTCCCTAAAAATTGTGAATATTCATTCATTACTTAAGAGCGGTCAACCCGAGGCACATTTCCATACAACCGCTCTTACGTGATTATGATGTTATTACACATCTTTCTCCAGATATTTTGGATACAGATATTTTGTGGATATTATCCAGACTTCTATAGAAATCAAATCATAAATTTGTGTAAAACTAATCCAGTAAAGACCTCTGAATATCTGCTATTTTAAGTGAACTTTGACTATCTATATTGTACTCATATAAAAAAGTACTTCTATAGAAGCCTTGCGAATTTGATCGAGATTCTAACACGTATTTATAAACAAGTAAAACTAATTGTTTGAGTAAAAGTAACTACTTAAGTAACAATTTTTATTCTATATTTAAGAAAAACTGAAATTTTGAATGAAAATTTCCGACCTCAAATGACTTAATAAGATTTTACTTAGTATCAAGTAATTACTTCTTTGTAAGTACGGGTGTAAACTTTTAAAGGTTTTAAAAAAAAACACGTATTTCCCGGAACCAGTTTTTTGAAATATTCGAGTAAATCACGGAATTACTGAATACCAACAGAATTTTTAGGCGGTATCTCTTTTTTTTCGCGTTGCCTTTCCATCAAACATCGCGTTGGATTGCTTTAGATGAAGCATCAAGCTTTTAAACCATGGTCAAAGTCACCTTAACAACAAATTGTCGATTGCTCTTGACTGCACCACTATTATCAACTCACTGATTAATCATGAAATATCAGAAACTATAACACCTGCAAACTTAAAATTTGGCAGGTAGGTTCCTTATAGGGTTTTTTTTTTTTTTTTTGGTAGGTAAAATCATCCAATGACAAATCCCGCCCTTGGGCGGAGCGGGAAGTAGTGTCAGACTCTTACTGACTAAAAACCTACCCCGTTCCTTCGTTGCCTATAGTGCCGGGGCTGAGCCTTCCTCTCAGAAAACGGCCCTTGGCCCCAGCAGGCTTCGGCCCTGCCTGCCTGCAGCTAGCAGGCTGGGCCTCTACGGTTTGCTGACAGCTCCTTGAGGCGCGCGGGAACAGAACGCGCCGTCGACGACTTGGGCTCGGCCCGGTCGGTTACCGGACGATCGGACAGCGTGCTACCCATTGCACGCCGTCCGCAAGCCCGCGCCTACGGTGGCCGGAAATCGGGATCGGAATCCCGGCGGCGGCTGGGGCGAGCGCCCCGTTGCCTCTGCCTGATGCGGTCGGCCTCCTCCTTTGCTAGCATTACTGCTTCGCAGAAGGAGGCGACCGCCTGCCATCCCTCCTCGCTACGGACCATGGCCTGAACCAAGGCCCGGCGAGAGAGATCGCTGCCGCCGATCGCCCCCACGAGGACACGGCGATGCTCCGCCCAGGCAGGGCACACCTCAACAGTATGCTCCACCGTGTCCTCCGGGTGTTCCGCACAGTGACGACACCCGGGCGAATCCTCCGCACGAATCCGGAACAGGAACTTAGCGAACTTGCCGTGTTCGGTAAGAACCTGCGTCGTGCGGAAGTTTAGAACGCCGTGAGGTCTTTCCAGCCACTCCTCAAGGATGGGCCTTATCGCCTCGATTGTGGCGCGCCCCGAACGAGGTTGCGATAGTCGCTGACGCCATTTCGCCATGAGATCCCGCCGAAGCTCTGTCCGCCAAGCCTCGACTTGTCGCGGCAGCGGAATTTCGCCCCGGCGTTGCATCTCCATGCGCTTGTCGTGCATGTGTGCAAGGACTGTTGCCTCCAGATCCCACGGCGGTTGGCCAGCAAGGAGGGTCGCCGCCTCGCGGGAGATCGTTCGGTACCCTCGCACCATGCGTATTGCCATGACCCTCCGGCACGCATTCAGCTGGGCCCTCGGTTGCTGTGTCAACGTCGGTGCCCACACCGGAGCCCCGTAGAAGGCCATGGACCGAACGATTCCCGCGTAGAGCTTCCGGCAGGAGGCGTCTGGTCCCCTGAGGTTGGGCAGGAGCCGCCCGAGAGCAGCCCCAGTCCGATTCAGTTTGGGAGCCAGACGTCGGAAGTGCTCCTTGAAGTTCCACCAGCTGTCGAGGACGAGTCCCAGGTACTTCATCGTCGACCCGACGCTGATGTGAACCCCTCCTACCGTTAGCTGGGAACCCGGTGGTGGCGCACCCCGAGGGCCGTGGAAACACATGGCCTCGGACTTGTGCAGTGCCACCTCGAGTCCCAACTGCTGGATCCTGTCAACGACCATCGCAACCCCGCGTGTCGCTAATTCGACCGCCGTCCGGTACGACTCTCCCCGCGCTAGGACCAACGTGTCGTCCGCGTAGCAGACCACGCTGACCCCGTCGGGAAAGTCGCCGCGCAGCACGTAGTCGTACCCGATGTTCCACAAGGGTGGTCCTAGTACCGATCCCTGTGGAACACCGCACGACATCTCTCGACGTTTCCACTCTCCCTGGTGACCGGGGTAGATGATATACCTCTCCGATAGGTAGGCCTCGATCACACGACAGAGGTAGTCGGGCACCCGGTGGTACCGGAGTGCCGTTCCAATGCAACTCCAGGGCAGGGAGTTGAAGGCGTTGGCAATGTCCAAAGACACTGCCACGACACACCTGCCCTGGGACACCGCATCCCCCGTCGTGAGGGCTCGCACGCGCATGACGGCGTCCACCGTGGAGCGCATCCTGCGAAAACCGAACTGTCCGTCCGACAGGTCCGGCCCCACCCTTGCAAGGCGCGCGACGAGGCGGTTTGCAATGACTCTTTCAAAGAGCTTGCCCACCTCGTCGAGCAGCACAATGGGCCGGTACGCGGACGGAGAGTCCGCAGGGCGCCCAGGCTTCGCTATGAGGACCAGTTTGCCCGTCTTCCAGCGAAGTGGGAACTGGCCCCTCTCCAGACATGCGCTAAAGAGCCCCCTCAATCGAGGCCCGAGAGCCTCCATGGCCAGGACCCAGGCCCTCCCAGGCAAGGTTCCTTATAGGGTGCAGACATTCGCTAAAAACAGATTTAACAAAACTCCACCCCTAAGGGGGTAAAACGGGGGTTGGAAATTTGTATAGAGAACCGTTTAGCGCAGTGGTGTAGAGCACCGGATGAGACGCAAAGGTTGCGGGTTCGATTGCCGCACCAACACAAATCTAATTATATTTTTACTAAACAATGATTAATTAAGTTCGCAGTATCTAAGTAGGACTTTTATTTATTTATCGGTCGATCAGTGTGTCATTCCTCTTCTCACACCTCGCCCATTATCGAATCATCAAATGAACATGAGCACCCATGAGGTTTTCTGAAAGCCGGCGCCCCTGGGTTGCTTAGTGGCTTAATATTTTCATTCAAAACTTATTAAATTAAGTAATACTCTAATATTGATAGAGCTTGACAAAGCTCACATAAGAACAAATTAAATATTACGACATAGTATTGATCTACCATTGTGGGTAGACCTATTGTTTTTCCAGCTGTGCTCTTCCCATAAGCAACAAACTATAACTATAAGGCGCTATTTCTTTAAGGCGTTTAACACACTGCCACGCACCACGCAGCGTAGCGCGTGTGCGAATGCGTGTTTTAACGTTGCTTGTAAGTATCTCCGTTCCTATAGAAATAACGCACAGTCCAACACAGAAAATGCATCCACGCGCGTTAATTCAGATCACGCACCTACAACCGGAAAAACATGCGCACACGCGCGTAGGTGCGGGGCGAGATGCAAGTTAAGCGTCTATTACACCACTCGATATTCCGCACAAATTACACAGGCTGTCTTAAAGTTTACTTCCGAGTAAGACAGTCTGACCCTTATTACACTACGCGACGTCGACAAAACCGGTCTGAATATCGAGTGGTGTAATAGACCCTTCATGGCACACCGCGTCTCGCAGTGCCGGGTGTGATTTCGTGCCGCTTTGAATGAAATGAGTCAGAGCCCCCGTGAATCCACAAAACGCAACTACGCGCGTGAGTGCGTAAAAAACCCGCACGATGATGCCGATCTGCACTCCCACAAGTACGTGCGTAAGAGCGTTGAAACGCAACATGCATCGAAATGCGGGGCAGTGTGACAAGCGCCGAAATTCTGGAGTTTCCGAGCGGTTCTTTCTCGATAGAGATAGACTTAAGTGAAAGATATATACGTATACATATATAGCGTATATCACCAGCCTATCAATATTACTGGCGAATCGCCCCTGTTTCGCGCATTTTCTTCTGCCGACGGCAGCTGTCATCACGTCGGCGGCAGTCGACAACGCGTCGGCGGAAGTCGAAAAAGTGCCGGCAGCAGCCATTATCACGGTGTCGGCAGCCGGCAAATCGTCGACGGCTGCCTTCGGCGGGTAGCCATAAGTCAGTCAAGCAAGCGAGATATAGTGCATAGAAAAAATATGCATGGTGAAAAAAGGCACTCGACAAACTTACCTGAATCCAACATATTCTCTTCATCCTTCACTTCCTTCATCGTCTCTACAGCCTCGCTTTCTCCATCATCTCCTTCATCATTTTCATCATCACCCTTACCATCTGTTTCATCACTGCCGTTCTGATCACTGGGTGTTGAACTGTGGTAGGAATCGAAGTCCGACTCGTAACTTTCAAAATCATCTTCGTAACTTACTTCTTCATCGCTGGATACTTTACTTGGTGGCTTCTAAAAACATAGAAGAGTTTAGCATAGACATATTATGATGTACCAAGTAGCACCCAGTCCTATCAAGATCAGAGACTGTACAATCGAAGTTGTGGACGATTACGTTTACCTGGGACAGGCGGTCCAGTTAGGCAGATCTAATTTCGACAAAGAAGTTAACCGTCGAATCCGACTCGGCTGGGCAGCGTCGAATTCATCGGTTAACCTCTTAAAGTAACCCACAGGACAATGGAAAGGGCTATGCTTTGTTTCCTTGCGTGATCGCATCAGCAATGAAGCTATCCGCAGGAGAACCAAGACTAACATAACCCAAATAATCGCCAAACTTAAGTGGCAGTGGGCAGAGCACATTGCTCGCAGAACAGATGGTTGAAGAGGCCAAAAGGTTCTTGAGTGGCGATCGCGTACCGGAAGGCGCAGCGTTGGAAAGCCTCCTAAAGGTGGACTGATGACCTGATTAGAATAATATGGAACATAATGGAATATAGACCTAATCTTTGTGACGTGATGTCTTACATAGGCATGTAGTATCTACATGAACGCGATCGCAAAGCGATGCGGTTTTTAGAATTCAGCACAACGAGGTAGCTCTATCCTACGTGCAAGCAAAATTACTATTCCTCATTTGAAAATATTCCAGTAAGATCTTATGGCCCTGATTGCCGAGCGAGCGAGTAAAACTGCGGTCTTATGGCTCCTTCATAAAGCTCGCCGGTGTATCATTGCAATACGAACGACGAGCCCGGCTCGTGGCTCGATGATTTTGCTTCATTTTCTACTCGGCTCGTCGTTCAAAACTGTTTTACTCGCTAGTCGATCAGCACCGACGAGCCGCGAGTAAAACCGATGTTCTATAAAATCGCGGTATTGGCTCGAGTGTCGATCACCCACTTTAGATCAACGCGGTTTGTTTCGGATAATTTTCGCTAGTATAACATAAAGTAAACTCACCATTTTACTATGACTTGGCTTCTCACCATCCAACTCAATATAGAACGCCTTGGGGTTCGCGCTGAGCTTTCTCGACAAATTAAGCATTTCAGCATTATTGTCTACTACCTCAGAACTTAATATTTTAACTTCACTTTCATCTAAAGTCCTAGTTTTAGTCCGCTGTCTTCCAGTATCTTTCGAACCAGACTTATCTTTATCTTTCCTGTCTTTAGTCACTTCTTTTACGTAACTTTTTTCTTTAGCCTTTACAGCTTCTTTTATAAAACTCTTTTCTTTTCGTTCTTTTGTTCCTTCTTTGATAAAACTCTTTTCTTTTTCTTTTCTGTCTTTTGCCGCCTCTTTAACAAAACTTTTCTCTTTAACTTTACTTGTGTTTGAAATTTCTCTAACAAAACTCTTTTCTCTCTCTTTACGTTCTTTAGCAACATCTTTTACAAAACTGTCTTCTCTTTTAAAATCCATATTCAATTTTCTTTTAACAATCGGCGAATTTATAGCAACACCAAAGTCTTTGGTTCTCGGCGTGGCTGAGTACCTTGTTGCCTTTGCGTCAAACTTTGGCGTCGCCATTTTGGGTCTGTCACTTCTTGTTGACAGTTGACTGGTTGAAGAGGGAGAGGATTTGAGTAAATCCTTCATTGGTGATGCATTGTTTGCTGCGATTGAAGTACTAAGTGGCTTTTTAGGAGCTTTAGCGCTTTGAACAGCGGTTTTTTTCTTCTGTCCATAAATATCGGCAGTCGAACTTTTCTGCATGAAATTTCTTGGCGTCGAAACTGTGTAAGGGGTCTTTTTGAGTTTATCTTCCTGAGGCATTTTTGTAGCATCGTCTTTAGTTAGCTTTTCTCTTTTAGATTTGGATTCGCTTGGTTTCTTTACTGTGGTCTGCATTTTTGGTTACTGCTCACTGGAATTAAAAACATAATCAATTTAACTCAAAAATAAGCTAATGGCTCCTTTACTGTAACTACATAGCACAAAGTAAATAAATACAGAAGTAAATCTCATATAGATACTTCACTTTTTATACCTACGCTCGGCGGTCGCTAGAAAAAGTACTCTGTGATCTAGCACTGGTTTAGCACGGTTTAGTCACGTACAAGATATCGTATGTGTGAGCGCTGTCTATGTGTGCGTTGCTCGAGCGCGACACGTATGTAGATTGTTTTCTGTACTATCTCTCTTTTGTGTACATAGATCATTATGATTGATGGTTCTTTAATAGATACCATCGACTTATTATCGTCTAGAGTCAGCAAAAAGGCGTCTTGCTTCCTAGTGTAGGAATCAAGACGACTTTTGGCGTACGCTTCTCCTCTCCTGTAATTAGATGAGTATTAATTGAGATGAGGAGTGATTGGAGAGTCGCCACGGCGTCCACATTTTCCGTATGACGCAGGTCCTCACTGGACATGACAAGTTCGAGAGGTTTATTCATCATTATGAGGATTATCACCACCGTGTACACGCTGGGCCCTGGTTGAGACCATGAACTGGAGCGAGAGAGAACGGATATCCTCACGGCTAAATGCCGCGACAGAAGATGCCCTGAGACTCGTGTCCGGGCCTAATTATCCCCCAACACCACACGCAACGCTAGATCGTCTAACAACATGTTCCACGTCACGTGAATGCGTTGTTTATTGGCAGGCAAGTTGCGGGTCGCTAGACAACGTTGCAGCGTCGTTGTCCGACCGTCCGTTTACCGTCCGAACCGGACCCAAGTTGTCGACAGCGCGTATTATTCCACGCGCGCTTCAAGGAGAGCAAACCGTAGGAGCCCAGCAGGGTCAAAGCCTACAGTCTGCTTCTGAAAGGAAGATTTGGCCCCGGTACGAAAGCAACGAAGGAACAGGAGTGGCTTTTTAGTCAGTAAAAGTCTAACACTATCTCCCGCTCCACCCAAGGGCGTGGAGATGTCATTGGATGATTTCCCCACCTAAAAAAAAACTCCTGTGTTCCTTCCTAGTCTTCGTTCCAGGACCCCTGGGGTTCTTTTTCGCACAACCCATGGCCCCAGTGTTTAGTCCACTCCTTAAGAGCAACCAACTCGAATTACATTTTGATACAACCGCTATTACATGATTATGATGTTATTACACATCTTTCTCCAGATATTTTGGATACACAATATCTTGTGGATATTATCTAGGCTTCTAGAGAAATAAAAACAGAAAATTGTGTAAAACTAATTCTGTAAAGACCTTTGAAAATGTGTTATTTTACGTGAAATTTAGGCCTCCATAATGTACTCGTATATTAAAAATATAAAAAAGTACTTCTATAGAAGCCTTGCACATTTAATCGAAATTCTGAGTGACGACAATTTTTCTCAAAAAATTTTAAGGATTTTAAAAAAGCACGCATTTTTTCCTGGAACAAGTTTTATAAAATATTGCAGTAAATCATGGAATTACCGAATGTCAACAGAGTTTTCAGGCGTTATCGCTCTTTTTTCGCGTTGCCTTTTCATCGAACATTACACATTGAATTGCGTTAGATCAAGCAACATGCTTTTAAACCATGCTCGACGTTGACGATAAGCGAATGAGGAAAGCCCACCTTATGATAATGGTATAGACATACCCACTGCAGGTAAATTAGTTAGGTTAGTTCGCAGAAACAGTCCATCACGGTCTACCCTGTATAATTTTAGTCCCACTCACATTTAAAAAACAATTTATACCTAGGTATACTCACGCATTACTGTAATTAAGTAGGTAGGTATTTGAAAAACTCATCAATTGTAATGCTCACACATAATTTGTTTTATTATGTCAATGTACTTACCTACCATTTGTTTGTAATAATAACTTAATGGGCTTAAGTTTTTTTTTACGGTGGGTGGAGCAGAAGACAGAGTAAGACTTTTACTGACTAAAAAACTCACCGTGTTCCTTCCTAGCCTTTGTATCAGGGCCTTGGCATGCATTTTCATACCTCCCCAGAGCCCCAGATTAGGCTTCGACCACGGATATGCTTCGACCCTACTGGGCCCCTACAGTTTGCTGACAACTCCTTGAGGCGCGCGGGAACAGTGCGCGCCGTAAACAACTTGGGCTCGGACCGGTCTGTTACCGGACGGAAGGATAGCAAGCTACCCATTGCCTGCCGTCGGCAGCCCGCGCTCACGGTGGCCGAAATGTCGGGATGAATCCCGGCGGCGGCTGCGGCGTGAGCGCCGTTGCCTGATGCGGTCGACCGCCTGCTTTGCTAGCATTACTATATCCACTATGTAGGTATCTACCGGTGGTGCAGCTCCGTACTAGAGGTTCAACGATAATACGGACTAGGCGAAATTAAATTGTGCAATTCTAATACACACCTTAAAACTGCGATATACACTTTTTTTGCTTGTAAACACTTTTATTATCTATTATTTTAAGATTATAATAACCTTGTATTTAGATAAAAAGGTTAACTTACAGATAAATATTTACATTATATTAAGTAAGGAACAAACAATTCTACATAACCTAAATAAACGTTACTGAAAAATTAAAAGAGCTACCAGGTCGTTGAAGAATCGATGTCATGCCAACTTTCACATGGTAAAATGCAAAACATATCTACATGAATAAATGATAAGCCGAGATCGCAATTATTCCTTACCTTGACATAGTTTCCAATTGTTCCCAAAAAACTATACTGCGCTACAAAATATTGTCATAAATATCTTAAACTATTTGTTCCTATATCTAAAAGCAAGCTGTTTAGTATAAAATTACGAAATAAATTAGTATTTTGTTCTCATAAAACACACGTCACTGAGTATTTCTAGTTGTACACAAATGGCGTTGCTATGGAAACCGTTATTTCAAACATTGTCAATCAAATTGCATGGAATCAGTAAGTACTTGCTGTGTTGTATAGTACGAGTCATTCTAAAGACTCAAATACACTAGGGGATAAAACGGGTCCAATAAGAGGCAAAATGCCTCATATTGGGGGCGTCTTGTTTCGTTAGCTGTCGAATTGTTCAACAACATGGGTCTCGAACTCTCGACCAAGGTTTTTGTATACCCTAATAATTTTTGATACAAATGCAGAAAGTCTGTCATTGCGATGTCCGAGGAGGAATTCGCACGGCTCATGCGAATTCGAGTACGTAGGCGAGTGTGTTATGGAGTCGCGGGCTGCAGTGACAAATGTGCACGCGTATCAAACGACGTGTTTCAATACACTTGTACAATACTCGTGTTTCAATTACGACTCGCGGGTGCTGACACGCGCCTCATGAGGATCGACGCGCGCCCAGCCTGATACGATAATAGTACATTATGATATTAGTGTGTAATGTAGGAGGTTACCGTCGAGGCGGTATTAAGACCCGAGCCTTGGCGAGGGTCTTAAGAGAGCCAAGAACGGTAACCATTCATTACTCACGTGTGTCATACGACGTTTTTCAATACACTTGTGAAGAAAAATAATTCAGCTAGAACTGAACTGTAACTGATATTACAACGGTAAAACTAGTAAAATTTTGAACTGTAGCACAATACTGTGACTGTAGGTAGTTAGTGCGCAGCGACCGACAACTCCCTACAAGGTCGTTGACTTGTTTACTTAAAGAAATTAATTTCGTATATGCGTATATTAATTCGAGTTTTAGAAAAAAAGGTACTTTATTTTTCTTTATAAATCGACCCTCCACGGGATTAAAACGACCAAAATTTTACGGAGCATAAATTAAAAAAAAATGCGTTTGCCCAGCACTGGGACAACGTAAGTTATGTAATAATAACTAACTGCTCAAGAATACATTACCGAAATTGGCAATTGACCTAAATTAATGGGTAGTGTCGGCAACGAAATTTGTTTGTCAAAACTGAGGAAGCAGGTATCAAACTAAAATGGCCGTCGTTGCTATGGTTAGGCGTTGCCCCCGCTGTGCGGCACTTGTAGGTCGATCGCCATTTCGGTTCAACTTATATGCTGCGTATTGTATCTTGTTTTTGACGGGATTAATAATTATTACTCGTTTTTCAAAACTACTACATTTATTTTTCTCTCAGAACGTTTTTTTTTTAATTGATTTCAACCAGAGCTTGACTGTGATCCCACCTGATCCTGACCTGAAAAAAAAAAAAAAAAAAAAAAACCTGATGGTAGGTTTTTTTCTTGGTAGGTAAAAATCATCCAATGAGATAGTGTCAGACTTTTACTGACTAAAAAACCCACCCCGTCCCTTCATTACCTTCGTGCCAGGGCCCTGGTGTACACTTTCACATTTACCCAAAGGCCCAGAGTAGGCTTAAACCCTGCGCGCGGGAACAGTGCGCGCCGTCGACGACTTGTAGGTACTCGGTCTGGACAGTTACCGGACGGTCGGACAGCGAGCTAACCTGATGGTAGGTAAGTAGTGATGCAATCGTTGATGGTGAGGCGCTCTAGTTTATTAGGAGCCTATTCACTCTAGCCTTGCATTGCATTGCATCAGCCTTATAATGTTCCCACTGCTGGGACTCAGGCCTCCTCTCTAGGAGAGGGAATGGGCCGTAATCCACCACGCGGGCCCAGTGCGGGTTGGTGGATGTTGCATGTCTTCGAATTTTTGGTTCTAGGACATGCCGGTTTCCTCACGATGTTTTCCTTCACCGTTTTGAGAGCAGTGGTGATGAAATTGATTACACAAAGTAATGCGCCTGGCTGGGCTTGAACTTGCGACCTACAACTCGTAAGTTGGGGCCGTTACCACTTGGCCAAGTTGGGGCCGTTGGCACTCGGATTCACTCTAGCCTTGAAGACACCTAAATTATAATCGGACGGGAAGAGGCAAATTATTTACGGGTCAAGTGCTTGTATTACTACAGAAAAATTGAAATGAATCCCCTACTTTTCTGTCCGTAGGTGCCTACCTATTTATACGTAGTAAGCCGCAGTCGTCCACGAAAATAAGTAGGTGAAGGTCAATTTAGATTGTGCCAACCAGACGATTCGCCGAATATTTAAAACGACGGAACCTGGCCGAGTGATTATTTACTAAAAATAGTTCTAAATATTAAGAGCTTTTGTGATTATTTGAAACCGATATCTCACTCGAACCGATGTCTTATTCGTCTGGCCTAGTTTTTTCTTTACAATTTGATATTTTTATTTGCATATTAGTTTTCCTCGATCACTAAATGTATCAAAGGCACTCATTTGCGCCCAGTGGCTTCATCATCATCTCTTCATCTTCCTGCCCTTGTCCCATTTTATTTGGGGTCGGCACAACACGTTTTTTTATTCCATTCTGTCCTTTCACTCGTTACGCTATCACTAACTCCCTTTTCTTTCATATCACTCCTCACACAATCCATCCATCTCTTCTTTGGCCTCCCTCTCCCTCTCCACCCATTCACATGTAAACTCATAACTCTTTTAGTAACATGCGTTTCATCCCTCCTCTTCACATGACCATACCAAGACAAACGATTTCTTTTCAACTTTTCAGTCACTGGCGCCATTTTGAAACTTCCCCTAATATACTCATTTCTCACTTTATCCATTCTCGTCACACCACACATCCATCTCAATATTGCGCACAGTGGCTTACGACATAAAATAGATAGGTATGAAAGCTAAGCCAGAAGAATGACTATTCTCTTTGGGGCCAGATGCAATGACTATTCTTTATGGCCAGATGAATGTGACGTTCTCTTGGTTTCAAATTATCGCCCATTTACCTACTTACATCTCATATTACGTACATAATAGCATTGGTCCTTATTCTCGGAAAGTAATGAACAGATTTTAATGAAACTTGGTAAATATACGCCGGCTCAAGTTACGGGCATAAATATTACTTTATTTACTTTTTTATTGATATAAACCAGTGTTCTATCTGGTTCATAGATGTCGCTACACGTAACTCTATGATATTCAATTTATCATACTTAGTACCTAATTAGGTGTGAATTGGATAGTCATGTTTTTAACACGTTATGTTATAATGCTGTTATTTTTATGTAGAGATTCCTCAAGTTATTCGAGATATTCTCTTCGTTATATTATATAGGGTGACTGGTAATTAGTGAACGTTACTTAAACACGTGATTGTAGTCATGATAACAAAAAACTTTTACTATGGGACCAAACCTGAAATCGATTTGTGTTCGCCTAACTGGTCAAAATGTACTGGACTTGACTGATTTTTTTCGCGATTTCATGTTTCGTTCCATAGTAAATTTGTTTGTTATCATGACTACAATCACGTGTTTAAGTATCGTTCACTAATTACCAGTCACTCTATATTTAGGACTAGGATCTGTCAACGGCTTCGTCCGCATGGAAGTAGGAAATTATAGTACGCGGCAAATAAGTTGAACTCGTTAGTATGGTTATACGTAGCCCACTTCGATTAAGACCCGAAAATCAGTTACTACGGATTCAAGGTCAACCGCCATGATGGTTCAACTTATGTGCCGAGGATAGTTAATACTCCTTTTTTTTAGGTGTAATATCATCAAATTAATTGCCCCGCTCTAGGGTGAAACGATAGCGCGTGTCAGCTCTTCTGTCACCAATAGGAATTGAAGAGCAACTCCTTGAGGCGCGCGTGGAACGATTCGCGCCGTCAGCGACTTGGACTCGATCCGGACGGTTACCGGACGGTCGTACGGCGACCTACCCATTGCTCGCCGTCCATAAGCGCGCGCCTACGGTGGCTGGAAATCGGGTTCGGAATCCCGGCGGCAGCTGAGCGCCGTTGCACCACTCGTGGGGCCTCCTCCTTTAAGGCGCGGGCGAAAATGTATGTGGTTGTGTCCACTGCAACCTACGGAGAGGCTGCGCACGAATTGACGTCATTGATACACGCGTGGCTAGCTCGAATAGGCGGTTACATAGCTCAACGCTGTCGACGTGGCTCTACGTTTCCACGGGAGTACACGAACATGACCCACGACTATGTACAGCTCGCTTATCACAGCGCAGTTTCTCTGCAGTTTGATTGCAGTGGCACGTGCGTAGTCTCTCAGTGAGCCGTGCCACGCTACACATAGTCGTGGTTCTTCGTGTACTCCAGTGGGATCGCAGACCCACGTTGTCAAACAAATGAATACACGCAGCTAAAATGCGCCTCGTGCCCGTGCACAGCATGCGCCGCGCCGCGGCGGACCCGCGCCTTTACCTACTGTTTCGCAGACATAGACTAGGTTAGTTAAGGTAAATGACTGAAAATAATAACCTGTTTTAAATGCCAATGCATCAGACTTGCACAAAAAAAGTACCTATACTAGGTTCAGATATGTATGTCGACATTCGCATCGAGCAAGGTCGACTCGTAAATTTACTGCAGTAGATTTGTAGAATAAGTTTTTATTACTATAAACTGACAAATAATTACGAATTGGACTCGCAAACGAAGTTCCGTACACAGAACAGAAGTTCCGTATTACAATAACAAAAACTAACAAAAAGAATCGCAAAAAAAAAAAAGGGCATCTCTTGTCCATACAAAAAAATTATTTATTATTTATTTATCTATTAACACATACCATCAATAGTTTTAATAGGCGTACCCAAGGTAACAAATGTAGTTGCAAAATGTGCTTTTGCAAGATGTGCTTTTTGTGTTTTTTGCTCTCCATACAGAAGACACCTTTTGATTTTAAACTTTAGCATAGCATAGCATACCAACAGCCTTATAATGTTCCCACTGCTGGGACTCAAACCTCCTCTCTAGAAGAGGGAATGGGCCATAATCCACCACGCAGGAAGAGTGCGGATTGGTGAATGTCACATGTCTTCCAATTTTTGTTTCCCTTCACCGTTTCGAGAGCAGTGGTGATGAAAATTACACAAAGTAATGCGCCTGGCTGGGTTTGAACCTGCGACCTACAACTAAGTCGTGCCCTTTACCACTCGGCCACCATTGCTCTGATTTTTAATGGCAATAGAAATATACCTAGTTTGTGAAAATGTTAACTATCTACCTCTTAGTGCTCGATTACGGAGACGCGGCGCGTCGGGCGGTCCGTCGTACATTGTCATATGTTTGTGTTTGCGCGAGCGATGACGCGGCCCGCTTTGCTGCAATGTACAGTCGAGGGGTCAAAAGTGCAGTTGCACTCTACCGATAATAAAGTGTCTTGAATTTTTTTATAGAACAGGATCAATGGATTATCACTCAGTTCGTTTGTACCATAGAACCTAACGAATTAAATAAACCAGTTGTGGCCCAGTGGCCTTTTACAAAGATATTTTATACACTTTAGCATAGTTAGAGTGCAACTGCACTTTTGACCCCTGACCGTACGTCGAAACGCCTTACACGCCGCGTCTCCGTAAACACGGCCTTACGGTTTATAAGATCCATTGATACAAGGATAGACAGACAGACAAATTCCACAGCGTTGGTCCAGAGGCCCTACCACGAGCTATTGACACGATTCACTGGACGACTTAAAGTGAACTGTTAAAAAAACTGTTAACACATCCCTCTTTCTCGCTCTCAAACCGGTCTTTTAAGGGCCCACTGCGGCACGGGTAGCGTGACAAAGTACGTGTATTCGTATCGGCACCTACACGACTACATGCACACTGTTAAAATTGAACTAGCGACACTGCGCAGCTAATAATCCGGTTTCTGCTACGGGGACCGCCGCACACGACACACGCGCCGCCCGCTTATCGCAACATTACACGTCATGGTAAAACGCATGCCGCCATGCATGGCTTCATGGTATGGAAGGATGGAGCTATGCACTGAAGCTCTTGGTCTACAATCCAACCAGTATTAAGTTTGGCGTATTTATAAAGATTTTATTTTGACTAAAAATTTTCGAAAATGGGGAGAAATAAAATATGAATAGTTTCCTTATTAAGTTAAGAGATATATTTTCACTGGTTTTACAAATTACAAAGCCGAATACTGTAGATTTAGTGTTAAGGAGCACAGCGCCCTATAACCGTCAGATGTATTTCGTAGCTGATAAAACTAGCTTTGATTGTAAATAAAGTAAATACGTAATAAATAAAGTAAATACGTAATTGTGAAAAGTAGAATAAGAACGAACAGATAATTGTAATAATAACATGGGTGAAAGACTGATGGTTGGCCGACATTTCCCCCACCCACCGAACAAAGTAGTAAACTGACCCGTCGTGCGCGGTTGGTCGTTGTGTGGGTCGACACCGCCACTACTTACACCCCCGCGCGTGGGGTATAAATATAGCCGCCTCACGGCCAAGCGGTCAGTTGCAGCCAGCCGTCGCTTGTCATCGTTCGTCGCCAGCAGTGAAAACAAGAAAAATAAAAGCAAGAATTCAATCTTCAAGCCGAGTTTCATTTCTTCAGAAATCACATCCACCCTGCGCCTGAATATTCTACAAACTTGGTCCTTCGAAGCCGGATCGTCCTGAAGACTTGAAAAACCCGAAGTTCGGCAGAATCACCACGGGAAGATGAGTGAACGTAGCACCGTAACGACGCGTAGCAAGCTAAGAAAATTAGAAGAAACGATCAACAAGCGACGAGCCATGGAAAGTGACTCTGGTATGCCGTCCGAAATGGCGCCAGGGTCACCATCACTAGCACCATCATCGGTTCCTGCCCCTGCGCCCGTGATTCCTCTGGTGGGACCAGGTCGAGTGTTCGACTACAGTGACGCCGCCACGCCCAGGGAATCAGAAGTGCGACGGAGCGCGAGGGGAGGTTCAAGAGCCAGCCACGTCTCCTCAAGAAGCGGGCAACGAAGCGCCGACTATCTTCGGAGGAGGGTCGAATACGAGGCTGAGAAGGAGCTGGTGCGTTTAAAAGAGAACCTCGTCAGGAAGAGACTTGAAGCGGACCTTGCGGAGATCGACGCGGCAGCTGACGAGGACGAAGCCTCTGACGACGATGGAACGACTCGCCGAGTCGAGGAGTGGATGTGCCAAGCCGCACCCAGTGAGCAGATGCCGTCAACTTCGCAGGCGCCGTCGAGCCTGGCACCCGCGACCGCGAACGTGACTGCACCCGAAATCATGCGCAACGTACCGGTGTCCGCGCCCGCGACCTCGCGCGAATTACCCGCGCCCGCGCCCGTAGCCTCGCGCGGCGTACCCATGTACACGCCCGCGACGCCCCGCGAAGTGACCGTGACGCCCCAGGTGTCAGCGCTCCGACATCAGTGTGCGCCCGCGACCGTACATTTCCGCGATCAAATCACCGACGCGCCCGCACCGAGCGGCGGCGCACCGCGAGCGAATCATGAAACGCCTGAATGGGGACACACTTTCACTGAAGACGCCGACAGAAACCGATCGCGTGACAAGAAGATAGACCAGCTGGCAGAAGTCATATCGAGCTTGGCGCGTCCGCGACCTGTACCGAGACAAGCTTACGAGTTACCGTTCTTCAACGGGGACCCGGCGGATTGGATTTCGTACAAAAATATGTACTGGGACACCACAGCCATGTACAACTTCAAGCCCCACGAGAACTTAGCGCGCCTGAAGACATCACTGCAGGGAGAAGCCAAGTCGGCGGTGGAAGACCTGTTAAGGACGTCGACGAACCCTGCGGAGATCATGAAAGCGTTGGATGAAGAATTCGGGCACCCAAACCTGATATTAGAATGTGCATTAAGGAAAGTGCGTGCGTTGCCCAAAGTGTCAGACAGTGGTCGTGAGTTACGAAAGTTCTCCTCGACAGTGCGCAACTGTGTCTCATTGCTGAAGAACGTGCACGCGACAGGCTACCTGAACAACCCACAACTGGTAAGTGAGCTACTATCCAAGTTGACACCTGTACAAAGAGCGCAGTACGGGGACTTTGCGATGGGCATAGCCTCGACCCAGGAAGTCGACGTGAGAGTGTCGCCGAGTTTAGAAATCTTGTCGGAGTTTCTGAGCCATCTAGCCCGAGCCACTTCGTTCTACGTACAGATGGAAGTAGGCGCCACCGCAGCACCGGTTGCTAAACAACAGAGAAGCGCGCCGAACCTGAGACAACTCCCGAGAAATACACAACGAGTACACGTGCATAGTGATAGTCAACCGCAGCAGCCAAGACAGTTCCAGTGCACCCTCTGCGGAGGAGAGCACGACCTCACCAAGTGTGAAAAGTTTGCGAACTTAAGCGTGGACGACAGGTGGCAGCACGTGAAAGACAAGCACTTGTGTTTCAAATGTATCGTAAAACAGCATCCCAAGAACAGGTGTCGAGCTAACAAGTGCCCGTCGTGTGGTTATGGGCACCATACCCTGTTACACGCAGAGAGGAAGACCACAGAGAGCGTCACCAATGTAAGTGAGTACCACGGCAAGTCGTTACTGAAAATATTACCCGTGTGTGTGTCGATAGGAAATAATACGCATGAGTGCTACGCCTTATTGGATGACGGGGCGACTGTATCGCTGGTGGACGATTCGTTGGCAGAGAACGTCAGGGGACAGGAGGAGCCTTTGGTGCTGAAAAGTGCGCGCGGACAAGAGATGTCGGACAATACCTCTCGAAGAGTGTCAGTGTCAGTGCGTGGGCCGAACGGTCGAGTTCACGTAATAAAGTGTCGTACATTTAAAAGGTTGGATTTACCCGCACAAACAGTGCCGGCTGCGTTGCTTACGGAGCACGCCCACCTGCGCGACTTGGGCTGCGAGGAAATGGTCGGGGCCAAGCCGCTGCTGTTGCTGGGACAAGACAATTGGGAGCTGCTGGTCGGCCGAGAGACACGCCGAGGAAAGTCCGGTAAGCCCGTTGCTTCTTTGACCGAGCTAGGTTGGGTCGTTCACGGTCCCGTAGGCAAAGGACATAGGCCGACTGAAGAGTCTGTGAATTGTGTCGCGGAACCATTTGTAGATTTACACAATTTAGTAAAAAGTCAATTTGAATTAGAATCGATAGGTATATCGGAAATTCCTAGGTCTAATAAGGAAAACGACAGAGCGATAGACATCCTAGATAGGACTAGCCATCAAAAAGGAAATGGCCAATGGGAGGTAGGGTTGTTGTGGAAACGGGATGACCCGCAACTCCCGGATAATTATACCTACGCTCGCCACCGATTGGCGGGAATAGAGCGCAAGCTAAAGCGTGATCCCGAGTACGCAGTGGCCTATAATGCACAGGTAAATAGGTTGATAGACGAAGGGTACGCCAATAGGCTGGAAGGTGGCGTCCAGGATCCGGTGTGGTATTTACCCCATTTCGGGGTGAAAAACCCAAACAAACCGGGGAAATTACGCCTAGTCTTTGACGCCGCCGCCACGTTTCAGGGAACGTCGTTGAACGACCACTTGTTGGCGGGCCCTGACCTACTTAATTCATTGCTAGGAGTGCTATTTAAATTTAGATTAGGTCCAATAGGTTTCACGGGAGACATAGCTGATATGTTTCTACGAGTGAAGGTTAGGGAACAAGATCGTGGAGCACAGTTATTTTTATGGCAATCGGCCACTGATAAGGAACCACACACATACGTCATGAGTTCGATGATCTTTGGCGCCGTGTCGTCACCTACCTCAGCTATTTACATTTTGAATAAAAACGCATCTCGTTACATAGACACATTTCCCGAAGCTGTAGCGGCCGTTCAACATAAACATTACATGGACGATTATCTAGACAGCACGTGGTCTGTTGAGCGAGCCTGTAAAATAATCAATGACGTGACCCATGTCCACGCCGAGGGCGGGTTTCACATACGGGGGTGGGTCACGAACTCCCAAGAGTTAATGAATAAATTAAAACTAGACATGCCAGATCGCGTCTCCCTAGAAAACGGGGACAACGCGACTGAAAGGACTCTGGGGATGATATGGTCGCCGGGCACCGATCTCTTTGCCTTCGACATGTCATTCAAAAAGATACCCAGGGCCATCGTAGACGGGGAAATCGTACCCACGAAACGAGAATTCTTACGATTCATCATGTCAGTGTTCGACCCACTGGGTTTCCTATGCCCGTGCATTATCCCGTCGCGCATGTTGATGCAAAGGATATGGCGCACGGGAATTCAATGGGACGAAAGGCTAGAGGAAGCGGAGGCCAGGCTGTGGTTTGAATGGCTACACAGCCTACGGTACCTAGATGGGGTGACTATCCCGAGATGGTATGGCTTGACCCTAGATAACCTAGAGCTACACGTTTTCGGTGATGCGAGTGAGTCTGCCTACGCCGCAGTCGCTTATATAGCGGGAACTGACGAACTCGGCAATAGGCGGGCGAGCTTCGTGTTGGGTAAAGCTAGGGTGGCCCCACTAAAGGTTGTGTCTATCCCACGCCTGGAATTGCAAGCGGCGGTACTAGCCTGTAGGATAGCGTGCACAGTAGAAAAAGAGTTAGGTGTAGATATTAGGTATCGGTATTTTTGGACAGACAGTCAAACCGTTCTAAAATGGATAAGTTCCGACGCCACAGATTTCCAGCGTTTCGTGTCACATAGGTTAGCTGAAATCGACACTCGGTCAAAGAAGTCGGACTGGCGCTGGGTTCCCTCGGCGTTGAACCCGGCCGACAAAGGCACCCGTTGGGACTGGCCTAGCAATGGTGGTGAGTGGTTGTCCGGTCCGTCTTTCCTTCGTTGTCCACAGGAGCAATGGCCGGTGGACTCTGGACGTGACGCAGTGACGGAGGAGGATCTGGAGCGTGTGCAACGAATAAACGTACTGACCACGCGGACCGAGCCCATACTGACGTACGAGCGACTGCCAACGTGGACACGCGCCGTGCGTGTCGTAGCACTAATGGTTGTATTTATCGAGCGCTGTCGCAAGCGACGTGTTACAGCTGCCGTCACAGCAGAAGACCTACGAGAAGCGGAGCTGCGCCTACTGAAGCTGATGCAGAAGGAAAGCTACAGGGAGGAGGTCAACGCCCTCCGAGAAGGCCGGCCACTACCAAGCGGCAGCAAAATTAGATCACTTGACCCCATGCTGTACGAGGATGGGCTGATAAGAGTACGCGGCAGGCTGGGCGCCTGCAGTGAACTTGTCTTTGGGGCGCGTCATCCCATTATCCTAGATGGGAAACACGCCCTCACGCGTCTGTTAATTCACAGATATCACGTGGCCTCCCTGCACGCGAATCAGGAGGCCGTAGTAAACAACATACGAGAGAGGTATTGGGTAACGAATCTGCGGTCCTCCGTGAAAGCGGTGGCCGCAGCATGCCAACCGTGTCGTGTCGCCAGGGCCAAGCCTGCGGCACCCAAAATGGGGGACCTACCACCCGCCCGACTGGAAGTGACCCGTCGGGCCTTCGTCCACTGTGGGGTGGACTACTTTGGCCCCATGGAGGTGGCCATTGGAAGGCGCCGGGAGAAAAGGTGGGGCGTGTTGTTCACGTGCCTCACCACTCGCGCCGTACACCTAGAGCTGGCCGCGTCGCTGAGCGCTGACTCGGCGATACTGGCGCTGAGGCGCCTAATCGCTCGCCGCGGCTGTCCCGCGGACATATATTCCGACCGCGGGACCAACTTCGTCGGGGCGCACTCCGAGCTACGAGAGGCGCTACGAGACTTAGATCACAACCGTCTCGAAAGCGAGGCGACAGGCCGGGGCATAGCCTGGCACTTCAATCCTCCCGCGGCCCCACACATGGGCGGCTGCTGGGAGCGCCTAGTGCGTTCGGTAAAGAACGCACTGCGGGCGACACTGAAAGAGCGGGCCCCTCGCGAGGAGGTCCTCTACACTCTCCTAGCGGAGGCTGAGCTGGTCGTGAACAGCCGACCTCTTCTGGAAGCGATGGCTGCGCGAATACCTGCCCACGCTGCAACAGCGAAGAAAGTGGTGTGGTGACGGACCCAAAGTGAAAGTCAGTGATGTGGTTGCGATCGTAGACGAAAACAAATCACGCACCCTATGGACAAAGGGTGTCGTGACGCGAGTGTACCCGGGCCCCGATAACATTGTACGCGTCGTAGATGTTAAGACCAGCAGTGGAACGTTGCGACGCCCAGTTGTAAAGGTCGTTGTGCTCCCCACCGATGGCTCTGTAATCGGCTGAACCCTCTTACGGGGGGTGGGGTTGTTAAGGAGCACAGCGCCCTATAACCGTCAGATGTATTTCGTAGCTGATAAAACTAGCTTTGATTGTAAATAAAGTAAATACGTAATAAATAAAGTAAATACGTAATTGTGAAAAGTAGAATAAGAACGAACAGATAATTGTAATAATAACATGGGTGAAAGACTGATGGTTGGCCGACATTTCCCCCACCCACCGAACAAAGTAGTAAACTGACCCGTCGTGCGCGGTTGGTCGTTGTGTGGGTCGACACCGCCACTACTTACACCCCCGCGCGTGGGGTATAAATATAGCCGCCTCACGGCCAAGCGGTCAGTTGCAGCCAGCCGTCGCTTGTCATCGTTCGTCGCCAGCAGTGAAAACAAGAAAAATAAAAGCAAGAATTCAATCTTCAAGCCGAGTTTCATTTCTTCAGAAATCACATCCACCCTGCGCCTGAATATTCTACATTTAGATTCACTACCACTTAGGTAAAGAGTGCCATTTTTTTTTTTTTCTAAGATCTTTAAATTAAAACAAAACGTTAAATAAAACGAGGATTTACTTATGTCGTCACATTTAGGTAACATTATGTACTTCTCGACAATTATTACTTATATAAATAATACATATACAGAATACGAGGCGAAGATCAAATAAATAACAAAAAAAAAAAATACGGAGCTGACAAACGCACGTGCATACACTTCTGTATCTAACACCCTACTGATTGAATAGTGTAAATAAATAATTTACATGATTCTCGATTTTCTCTTTTTTTTCAACTACCCTCCGACCTGCGAAGATTTGTTCAAATATTCTTACTGGTAACTCGCTAGTTTGTCGGTCGGAGTGTTTGTAGACGAATTACAATCCAGCGACGATTGATGCTGGGTCTTCAACTCCTTGCTTAATCTTTCTAAGGAACATGACGGCTTCGCGACCGTCAATCAGCCTGTGATCGTAGGTCAGCGCGATGTACATCATAGGCCTGATGACGACCTGGCCGTTTAATGCGATGGGACGCTCGAATATTCCATGCATACCCAGGATGGCCGATTGAGGAGGATTGATAATAGGTGTACCCATCAAAGAACCGAATACACCACCGTTGCTGATCGTGAATGTGCCGCCATCCATTTCTTCAATCGTTAACTTTCCGCTTTTAGCCTTTTCAGCTAAACCGGCAATGGTCAACTCAATATCTGCGTAAGTCATATTTTGTACGTTCCTCACTACAGGTACCACCAGACCTTTAGGCGTTGCCACAGCCACGGAAATATCTACATAATCACGGTAAATGATTTCGTTTTCCTCGATGACTGCATTGACAACGGGCTGATCCATTAATGCGTTCGCTGCTGCCTTTACGAAGGGAGACATGAGACCGAGTTTGACGTTATGTTTCTTTGTGAAAGCTTCCAGGTTCTTCTTCCTGAAAGCCATTATATGAGACATGTCAATCTCGTTAAAGGTCGTTAACATTGCGTTAGTATTCTGAGCCTCCTTCAAACGCTGGGCAATACGTTGACGCATCCTGTTCATCTTCACACGCTGTTCAGTACGAGTACCAGCCATCTCCTTACTGTAGTCTGTAGGAGGGACTTTTACAGTCGCAGTTTCGATTGATTGGGCGTGGCGGATTGCTGCTACGGGGATTGAGGAGATTGGGGCAGCTGGTTTCGCTGCAGGCGGCGCCTTAGGTGGCGGGGGTGGGACAGGAATCGCAGCTGCGGGTGGAGGGGTCGGAGGCGGCGCTGCAGCAGCCGGAGGTGGCGATGACGGCGCCTCAGCCTTCGGTGGCTCGGGAGCGGGCGCAGCCGTCTTCGGTGGCGGACCACCTTCAGTCAACTCCAGCCTGAACAACTTCTGTCCAGCTTTGACGGTATCTCCGTCTTTCACATAAAACTCCTTAATGATACCGTTACCGGGCGCCATGACGGGTAACGCGGTCTTATCTGTCTCGATCTCCATGACGACTTCGTCAACAGCTACTGCATCTCCGACTTTCTTGTCACCGATTTTCGCGTCTCCTTCGGATACGGAGTCGGGAAAGCTTGGGGTCATGACATCTTGTTCAGCGAAGAGTGGATTTGTAAAATGGATGGTGGCGACTTGGTTGTGGGCTGCGCCTAAGACTCGGGGCTGAGCTGCTCTTGAAGCAGCTTGGGACAAAGCCCCGAAGACCTTGGGGGCCTCTGAAGACTTAAACCGAAGGGTCTGCCCCTGCCTTCGGTATAGGGTCTGTAAATGCTTGGAGCAGCGTCGTAACATTGTGAGTATTTCTTTTTGAGATTTTTTTTACCCTGTAAAGCAAAAATGTCTTATTAGATTTGTGTTTTATTTGAGAATACTACTTAGTGTTTTACTAGATTAAAGAGTGTGTAGTGTTTAAAATTAATGTATTAATAGAAGCTCAATGCTGTGCTATGCATATAACACATAAAGAAAGAGTTTTTATCAATATCAGACTCTAAGTGCTATGAAAGTCCATAGCACTTAACACACAATATAAATCAAAGCATTAAAGTGAACCTATAACATTATACGTTATAGGTAAGTTATAGTTAATTTACTTATTAGTCTTTTAGGCTATATTGTAATCAATCATTAAGAAATTTGTTCTTAACAATAAAGGAAAAAAATAGAGGGTTTGTAATAAACGGGGCTGAAAGGTTTTGGAGTGGCAAACGCGTACTGGAAGATGGAGCGTTGGAAGGCCTATCACTAGATGGATCGATGACCTAGTGAGGTTTGCAGGAACCCAATCTATGCGAGACGGTCATTGGATGTTGGATGTACCCAACACTTACACAATGGACATACCCAACAATAACACATTTCTAAACATCATTTTAAAAATAAACTCCTTCAAATAAATATGACATTCTGATATGCAAGCGTGCAAATATTACAGTAGGAAAGATAAGTCACACCTATGTATTTAGTTTTGTCGACCGCGAAACAATATTATCAAATTAGAAAAAAAAAATAAAGCAGTGTGTTGAGCCAAAAATAACGCGGTGAAGGTCATTGCAGCGCCAAATCCACTTTTTTGAGTATGGTTATTATATTACGTAAATTTTAATCAATTACGTCAATTAACCTATGGTGTAGAAAAATATTACAGCAAATATGTATTTTGTACTAGCTTAGCCTGGGCAGGACATGTATGCTGCATGTCTAACGAGCTGTGGGCACGTCCGGCGACGCGGGGCCGCGGCGGACCACGAAGGAGATGGCGGGACGAACTGAATGTCTTCGCCCAGCAGTAGAGAGGCCTTTGCCTAGCAGTGGGACTGTACAGGCTAACTATAATAATAATAATGTATTTTGTAGCTTCTGAAAGCGGTTTTGTCGTGATCTCTCCCTAGCTTTTTTTCAAGTCTAACTGGATAAACACGTGGGCAAATACAAAAAAAAAAGAGCAGTGGTGGCCAAGTGGTAACGGCCTCGCCTTACGAGTTATAGGTCGCGGGTTCAAACCCAGCCAGGCGCATTACTTTGTGTAATTTATTTCATCACCACTGCTCTCAAAACTGTAAAGGAAAACATCGTGAGGAAACCGGCATGTCCTAGAACCAAAAATTCGAAGACATGTGACATCCACCAACCCACACTGAGCCCGCGTGGTGGATTACAGCCCACTCCCTCACCTAGAGAGGAGGCCTGAGTCCCAGCAGTGGGAACATTATAAGACTGGTGCCACAAAAAAAAATTGTTGTTTGGAGTTGTGTGGATGGATGGAGCGGGGAGGCCAAAGAAAAGATGGATAGTGTGAGAAATGATATGAGTGAAAAGGGAGTTAGTGATAGCGTGACAGGTGACAGGACAGAGTGGAAGAAAAAAACGTGTTGTGCCGAGTCTACAAGCAAGTAACACGGGACAAAGGCAGGATGATGATGATGATGATGATGAAGATGGTTATGTTAGATTTTTAATAACTCGGCTTATTTTTAAATAAATCGATTTATTTAATGCTTAATTGAATAATCGACCGCGTAACGAACACAATGCTGCGCGCCAAAACCAAGATCGACGAAAAAAAGACGTTACCCAAAAAGCGAAGCCATTCTAAATTGCAATTGGGCCGGACATGTCTGCCGCATGTCAGATATGATGTGGGCTGAAAGAGTCACTTATTTGTTCCAATTAAACGCAAGGCGACATCGCGGCAGACCAAGGCGAAGGTGGAAAGGTGAGCTTGACAACTACCGAAGGGACTGGTCTGCAATGGCTGAGGACACACGTGTGTGGAAAAGGGAGAGGGAGGCCTTCGCCCAGCAGTGGGACATAACGGGCTAACTAACTAATTATACGCACAATAACAGATCAAGGTTTTGTGAACACATTTATTATGCGTACAGCTAAGGAGTGGAATTCCCTGCCGGAGTCGATGTTTCCTGATAGGATACCTAGGGTTCTTTAAGTCAAGAATGAATAGGTTACTTCTAGGCAAGAGTACTCACACAAGCGTGATCCTTCGACAACCACATCATCGCTTACTATCAGGTGAGATTTTGGTCAATCGCGAAACTATCAATAATAATAATAATGTATATAGGGTGACTGGTAATTAGTGAACGACACTTAAACACATGATACAATAATGTGTTTAAGTATCGTTCACTAATTACCAAACCTGAAATCGCAAAAAAAAAAAAACAGCCATGTGCATTACATTTTGACCAGTTAGGCGAACATAAATGTACTGACCAACAGATTATTTTTTTCGCGATTTCAGGTTTTGTCCCATAGTAAAAGTTGTTTGCTATCATGATTACAATCACGTGTTTAAGTATCGTTCACTAATTACCAGTCACCCTATATATATCGTATCATATTATCTTTGTTTTCCTTAAGTTGCAATAGTTTTTAACCAACCGGGGGTTGTTCTTGAGTGCATTAGCATAGCGCGTACAGGGATAACCGTCTATTGGTATAGTATTGGTAAGTGTCTAAAGGGCCTCTGCGAGTTAGTTTCGGCTCCTCGTACGCCTACCAAAGGTCCAGGACCTCAGGGTCCTGAGATAAATCAATAATAATAAAAATATTTGGTAATTCATTGTATCGTTACGCATCTTTGTTTTTTATGCAATGCGACTGAAATTACCTACACAACGAGAAAACATGTGGATCAATGATAATTCCTTATCTATGTATATTTTAAGACCTTTGCCCTGTAGTCTCGTGTCAGATTAATCACTGAATAAACTTCGATTAGCGTCAATTAAATCTGTCTAGCCTTTTAACAAACATCATAGGGTCGGCTTGCATTCTCATTAGAAACGCATGAGATCTCTTTTTAAACTGAATCATAGTATCTAGCCTTACGTTGTTAACTCCTCTACGGTCCAGACTAAACGTTCCGCCTCGATGTTTATACCGTGTACATTGAATGATTGGAATAGTTTGCCTGCAGCGGTCTTCCCGGCCGATTATAATTTAGGTGGCTAGAGTGAATAGGCTCGGCCGAAACACATAACCGCGTTGGATCGCCGCGCCACTAACATCGGCAGTGCTGATTTTTTTTTAATGTGGATAAATGTTTATCTGCCATGGATCGTAATAAACTTGTGCTTATTTGTTATTAAGAAGACTTTACTTCTATTTTAAATAAACGACTAAGAAGATACTGGTTATATCCATTTTATAAAGCTATGGTATTTTTTTATTTTTTTTTGTTAGGTAAAATCATCCAATGACAAATCCCGCCCTTGGGTGGGGCGGGAAATAGTGTCAGACTTTTACTGACTAAAAACCTACCCTTCCATTCGTTGCCTTTGTCCCGGGACCCGTGGTGACATTCTCACATAACCTTTGGCCCCAGTAGGCTTCGGCCCTGCTGGACCCCTACAGTTTGCTGACAACTCCTTGAGGCGCGCGGGAACAGCGTGCGCCGTAGACGACTTGAGCTCGGACCGGTCTATTACCGGACGGACGGACAGCAAGCTACCTATTGCCCACCGTCCGCGAGCCCGCGCCTACGGTGGCCGGAAATCGGGATCGGAATCCCGGCGGCGGCGGCGGCGGCGTGTGCGCCTTTGCCTAATGCGGTCGGCCTCCTTCTTTGCCAGCATTACCGCTTCGCAAAAGGAGGCGACCGCCTGCCACTCCTCCTCGCAACAAAGCTATGGTAGACGCTTTATAAACGTAACCACCTACTACTGGACGAAACTTGAAAGAAAGGGAAGCCATCGATTCAAAAAGACGAAGTAATGAGATACAATATGCATTGACAAGACTAGTGTAATTTTTTTTGTTTTCTAACTACCCGCAACGCCGAAAAAAGATCTGCAAATGGAGCCTGAATGTCAGAAGCATGATCTACCTTCCATCTTGGAATATAACCAGTTGCCTTCAAAAAGCCTCCAAACAAAAGTTTACTAGGAGTCTTACTATGACGTGTTAAAATATCAAGAGTGCGAGCGATAAAGAGGAAGGAATAAACCCTTTAAAACTCCATCCTTTTAACATTCAGTTTGGATCGCAAAATGAATCGGCAGGTATTATTTCTTAATCGTAATTTTTGGTGTACTTAATAAATGTTAAAGCCTTTAGTCAGGTTAACAAAACCTAGGTGGTTACACGCTCGCGAGGGCCCCTTGTAGGATACAGACCACAGCTTATAGTATCGCTTAAGGAGAACACGAAGGGACGGTCTAGATTTAGCTCTGTGAAGCAGCTTCGACGGCATATAAGCAGTCGATGCAATTTTTTTTTTAAAGAATTAGTATTGCTTCGAGGTTTTGACCAAGAAGGTTATAGGTGTATAGAGCTTTATACTGGAGTAACCTGCCTTTATTTGCATGAAACCTTAAAAGATGGAGCGCTGAGAAGAATATGGTGGTAACCAGCTTTTTAGAAAATATACAAGATTGCTGATGGTTTGTGCCCGGAACAGGAATGAGAGGGAGTCACTTTTGTGGGAATTAAACCAGTCAATTTTCTCTCGTTCAACTGAAGATGATGCCAAAAAGTTATGTTATTTAATAACAGCTCTTTATCTGTGACTTCCATTATATTTTAGTTCTATTTATAAGAGATGAGATCTGTTATTTTAAAAGGTACGATGGGGTTGGCATATCTGGTTAGATAAAAACCCAAAAAGTAATAAAGAGAAAAAAAAATCGATGAGATAAACTATTATGTCATCGAGACCAGCTTAGAAAGAGAAAAAAAAGGAAAACGGTTTGTGTGTGGTATTCATGCCACACACAAATGTAAAATAAAGAGGTGGCAGGAAGATCTGGACTCGTATCGCGAGGACTGGTTTGAGACGGCGCGGAAGAAGAATGTCTAGAATGACTTGGGGACGCCTTTGCCCAGCAGAAAGACAGTAAAGGGTAAGAAAAAAATATATTCTATGATCTTTACAATAAAAATGGCGACTACCTCGAGGTGATAGGTCGCCAAATCGTGTGCGTTTATACACCGTTAAATTTTGGTCGTTTTAATCCCGTGGAGGGTCGATTAAAAAATAAAGTACTTTTTTTTTTAACTCGAATTAATATACGCATGGACGATGTTAATTTCTTTAAGTAAACGTCAGCCGAGCGAGGTCAAGGAACTGTAGGTAATTAGTACACAACGACCGACAACTACCTACAAGGTCATTGAATCGACCCTTCGCGGGGTTAAAACGACTATTTAACGGTGTATACATGTGTGTATGTACAGTCTGAATAAATAGTCAAACAACGTAATTATTAGGGTACAACGAAATCTGATGTAGTCAACACTGGTTGAATAATCAAGGTAGACTAAAAGGTCTTGATCATTGTTTACTGATAGAACCTTATAAAACGTATCGAATATACCTAAATATTTTTTTTAATGATTCAGTATTATTAAGGAACTTTTTAACAATAAATTTGGAATATATTTCGGTCTCTTTAATGATATTCTTTATTACAAAAGCAGGATAAATAACATTAAAGTATCAAACTGTTTGGTACCGGTCATAGCCATTTGAGTGACCACAAAATTCGTGTTGCCAGCAACAAATTTTTTATTTCGTTTAAAAAATCCTAAATCGTTTGGACTTTTTAGACAGACTCTGTATTATAACAATGTTAATTTGATATGAGAACGAAACAATGATGAATATTTACTTTATCGATAAACGTATTATTACATTGCATGTTCAATTAGGTACTTCAGAAATAAATTATCTGAAAAATTACTCTTTGTTTTTTCTTAATTGAGCAGTCAATATGATTTTATGAGCAGGTCAGTTCCTACAAGGCAGCGAGATTGTACGAGAGAGAAACAGAGGCCCTAGAATGCACCAAAAGGAGTCCAAAACGGAACCCCGAAATAAAGTAGTTTAAAAAAAAAAACTATTTTTTATTTTTTTCTTTACAAATCGATAGTATTTCATGTACCAAATCGACCCTCCGCGGGATTACAATGACTGAAATTTATCGGTGTAAACTGTGCATTTAGGACACAAAAATGTTTTTTATTGATTTCTTAATCTACATATAATAAAAGAAAATACCACTCACAGATTAATCACGAAATCTCAGAAACTATAACACCTACAAACTTAAAATTTGGCAGGTTCCTTATAGGGTGTAGACATCCGCTAAGAACAGATTTTATGAAACTCCACCTCTAAGAGGGTAAAAGGGGGATTTTTTTTTTTTTGAGCGGGAAGTAGTGTCAGACTCTTACTGACTAAAAACCTACCCCGTTCCTTCGTAGCCTATCGTGCCGGGGCCGAGCATTCCTTTCGGAACTAACACTTGACCCCAGTAGGCTTCGACCCTGCCTGCCTGCAGTTAGCAGTTAAAAGGGGGGTTGGAAGTTTGTATGGAGAAACCAACCATAATGCGGGCGAAGCCGTTGAAAAAAGCTTGATTGTTGCCTATTGTGTGGCAAAACAGTGAATGGTAATAAAAAAATGTGATTAGATAATATTTGAAATATGTGTCAGACACATTAAGACACTCAAAACTGGTTTTTGAATTACAGAGTCTGTTTTAATTATTCACAAATTGATTCCTAGTGGATATTCTGATGTAAAATTGGTGTAGTTTTGTATCTCAAGTGTCTGCGCAACTGGACAATATGTGGAATCATTGAAACAGGCGCGATCTCGGTAAAATGAAGCTGAGAATTTTATTGTAGTGTTGATTACCTCAGCAAAGTTTTCCGAGAAGGTTGACTTGATACATTTGCTGCCACATACTATAAAAACATTAGAATGTGTACATCCATATTCTAATGATAAACAAATGAACTAGGCACTCATACGAAGACATGACTCAAAGGACTTTGCGTAACTGTATTCAAAAATAAAAATCAACAATACTCTCACTATGAAAATCAACCTCAATGCTACCACATTAAACCGTTGTCAATGTCAAACTGTGATATGCAGACCGTACCTCACTATCGGTCAGTCATTATTCAAGTTAGATTATATTTATTCACGAAAGTGTCATTGTTTTCATTTGAATAATTAGAGGATATTTTATACCAAATACTCTTTTGACTGAAGTAATGCTTAAATAGCTATGCATTGTTGTGTTGAATATTAAAATAACAAAATAAGTACATTTTTGGAATCCAAAACTCGCTTTTCTTTTTTTTATGCTACCTATTTTGCTGAATTACTAAATATTTTCACAATAGTTTTAACAATTTTACGTTTTAGATGGTATTGAAATGAATAAGAAAACATTATTTTGTAATAATAAAGTAGGTACAAGGAATTGCCTTATGCTATAATTCTGACTTTAAACATCTAAGGGCCAAATTCACCAATAAACTAATTGCGATTAATTATAACAAAACGCAGTTTGAGCGCCTAATCGAGATTATAGCTTCATTTTGCGTTTCCCCGCGATGAATTGAACTTAGTTTACGCGAAACTCAGTTTCAATTCTTTTGTTGTCGCCCATGTTTACGGCACGGGTCTTTAAACTAGATTATGCTGAGCTCAGTTTAGTTGAACTAAGTTTTTACATTGAATGATGAAATCAGCTCTAACATTCCTGAAAAAGCAATTCTGTGAGATGAAGTACCATAGTAGAATGGTGAACATCATTAGCTAAAGAGAAAAAAAAACTTCCAAATGAAGGGATAACAATCCTAAGCAATATGCTAGTATTTTAGAGAAAAGAAAAGGCTCAAAAGCCCAGATACACAAGTACCACTATTCCTACAGCTAGTTCAAACATTACAACAATGATGGGACAACACTAATAATATAGAAATTAATTTCCATAGAAATATTTTATGACTAAATAAGAACTGGCACAAAAAGGCTGCCTATACTCTATGACTAACTTAGTGAAACAACAGAAAAAAAATTACAACAGTAAAAAAAATATTGTATGTGACAATATAAAAGATAAAAACACTAAGTGGTATTACAAAAATCAGTTATCAAGATGTAATCTTATCAGAGAATGAGTAAACAATAAGACTCAGGCAGGCAATATATATGAAAATCACTAATTAATAAAATAATAATAATAATAATAATGCTTAAACAAAGTATACAAAGTGTCGTAATATAAAAAAAAATCTAAAATATATTGAACCATTTTTGTTCAACAAAAAAATATGCAATTGCACCACTTTCTACCCAAAGTCCTAATAAAAACTGAAAAGAAGTAAACTGACACAGCCTATATCACCTCTTTCTTGTGACAGAGTAATTAAAAAATAAAAATTTGAACATGGAACAGCAGTCCCGTGACATTTCTAGGAGCTTGACAGAAAGTAGTGCAAGAGAATATATCTGATAAAATATAACTAAAAATTACGAAAACAACTAACTAAATTACTAAAAGCGTTAATAAGGAAGCATAAGAGGTAAAGAGACTAATTGATTAGTGTGTTACAGCTGGAGAGGACCGGCATACACCTACACGATGCATTTCAAGGTTATCTTCAGCGACATTGACTACTAGCTGCACAAATATTAGTAAAATCGTACCCCTTACCTTCTGGTGGAGGTAAACAACCGCTAACAGGTAATTATAGCGTTATTTCACGGACATAAAGTGTTACATAAGCTTAAATCTCATGACAGTTCTTAACCACGACCAATGTTAGATATTCGAGTTGTTCTATCTTAGTTACAAGCGTTATTCAATGCATAGCGTGTTTGCACTGATGTTACAACGTACTGAACTGATACTTCACTTATATTTTGACGCTGCTTTTTGAGAATTCAGAGTTGAGATGTGGTCCGTAGACCTACATTTATTTCGGTTCGATTGGGCCTTTACAATCGAATTCTAGTTGGTGGCACCTGTCAAAACCTCATTCCACCTAATCAAATCGCTTAATTCTTAACACTACGTTGCAATAACTAATGCGTTTATCCACAAGTGTAAGAAGCATAGCACGAATAAAATGGTTAACATGCTTATATTGCAGATTTGGAACGCAACCTGATAAAGTTAGGGCTGCGTTTAGTAATTGCTCCGTGAGCAAATTTCAGATATTGATTAATGTCGAATTGTGTTCAAGATGGGTGTATTTATATTCACGGCTTTGGCAAAAATGTTAATATTTGTAAAACACTGGGTTGGCTTGAAAGTGAAGGAGATGATTGGATTACCTATAATTACTGTTCATAATGCAATTATTATACCTGAAGAAGAAGCCGACTCTTTGTTAGTGTAAAAAAAGACAAGCATGAACTAAACGTATGTTAGCATGTGATGTTCTCATTTTCCCTATTCGACAAATCGATAGAATTTTTAATGATCTGTTAACTGTTATTGAATACTCAATTATTTAGTTATAATTTATCGTAATATTTCTTGTATTGTTAGTTTTATATAAATAAATCGTACCTATGTTACGTAAAACCAAAAAGTTATTTTTTTACTGATATTACTACATTTGCTGACGTCATAACCAGTCATAACATAAGTACCTACCTAATTATCACAATTACACACATCAAAAACTCTAAAGGGATGTGATGAGAAACAACAGTTATGCAGCCCTAACTATCACGATAACACACATCAATAACTCTAAAGGGATGTGATGAGAAACGTAGAGTTATACAGCCCTAACTATCACAATTACAAAAATCAATAACTCTAAAGGGATGTGATAAGAAACATACAGTAATGCAGCCCTAACTGTGACGATTACACACATCGAAAACTAAAGTGACGTGATGAGAAACATACAGTTATGCAGCCCTAACTGTCACGATTACACACATCAAAAACTAAAGGGATGTGATGAGAAACGTAGAGTTATACAGCCCTAACTGTCACGATTACACACATCAAAAACTAAAGGGATGTGATGAGAAACGTAGAGTTATACAGCCCTAACTATAACGATTACACACATCAAAAACTCTAAATGGATGTGATTTGGACATACAGTAATGCAGTCTTAACTTTCATTACACACATCAATAACAGACTCTAAAGGGATGTGATGAGAAAAATACAGTAATGCAGCCCTAAAAATCACGATTACACACATCAAAATAAGTCGGTGATGTGGGAGAAACATACATTAATGCGTTCCAAGTATGAATAGGATCGATTGCCATAGTTATGACGTCACGTCATACCGTAAAAATAAGCAACTTCATTAAAAAAAACATTAAAAGGATTAAAATAACTATAATTTCGGAAGTCGGTGTTTCTCGGTATAGTTTGTTTCTTATTTAACACCCGAAATTAACATTTATTTTTATTTTTTTATTAGCCATTACATTACTGTCCCACTGCTGGGCAAAGGCCTCTTATTTAAAATCATTTAAATTAACATTAACATCCGAAATTAAAGTTAGGTATTTTAATGCTGTTTTTTTTTTTAATGAAATCTGTTATTTTTTTTTTATTTTGTCTTTATAAATCGATAGTGTTTCATGTACCAAATCGATCCTCCACGGAATTAAAACCACCAAAATTTTACGGTTTAAGTGTCAAACATGTTTTCATGAATTTCTTCTAATATAGTCTACTAAATATGGCGCAATAAATGTCATACATACCTACTACCAACTACTACCAAGGGCGTCGCCAAGGGGGCCGAAAAGATCTACAGTAACTAAAATTCAGACATAGTTTTGCCATGATGACGTTGCCTTAGACCTAGTCAAGGCACCAGTCTCCCATAATATAATGCCCATCCTATATGTTACCGTAGACATAAGGCTAACAATTGGGAGTTATATTGTGGAGAAAAAATCTTTTTAATATTAAAAAAAACTTTTATTATTAGTATCTATACTTCCATCCAATAGCCCTCCCCCTTGATCAGCGGCTCGCGACGCCCTTGCCTACTACATTGATTGGCGTAGATACAGTACGGCCGACGGATCTTAAAAAGTAAATGCCAATCATCTTCCTGCCCTTATCCCGTTTTATTTGGGGTCGGCGCAACACGTTTTTTTCTTCCATTTTCTCCTGTCACTCGTCACGCTATCACTAACTCCCTTTTCTTTCATATCACTCCTCACACAATCCATCCATCTCTTCTTTGGCCTCCCTCTCCCTCTCCATCCATTCATATGTAAACTCATAACTCTTTTAGTAACATGCGTTTCATCCCTCCTCTTCACATGACCATACCAAGACAAACGATTTCCTTTCAACTTTTCAGTCACTGGCACCACTTTCAAACTTCCCCTAATATATTCATTTCTCACTTTATCCATTCTCGTCACACCACACAACATTCTCATCTCCGCTACGTGCAATCTTTTTTCTTCCGTCTTTTTCAAAGCCCAACATTCTGATCCATACAGTATGACAGGCCTTATCACGGACTTGTAGATTTTAAATAATTTTTATTGCTGTTAACAACACTGTTTTTGTCATTTATTTTTTTAAACTATTTATTTTTTTACGAGTGCACAAGCGGTAAGTTCGCAGAGCACAAGCGGTAAGTTAGCAGAATTTTAGACTCGCTAAGATCCGTCGGCCGTACTGTAACTAACTTCAGACGCGTCAAGATCCGTCGGCCGTACTGTACTTGTTGTCTTGTTCTATGCCTGTCACAGGCCATCATTATCCTGGACACAGTTGAGAATACGGTGTAGGTGTGCCCCGCCTGTGCGGAACACCGCCGCTGACGTGTTCGTGTCCTCGTGGAGGCGATCGGCAGGGAGGCTGTAGCCTCCTTCTGCGAAGCTGTATGACTAGCGAAGGAGGATGACCGTAGCCCGGAAGAAACGGACATCTTTACTCTCCAGCCAACGCCCCAGAAGACGCCCCAACCGCGCGGGTTTGCGGACTGCGAGCAATGGGTAGCTTGCCGTCCGACCGCCTGGTAAGGATCAAGCCGGAGTAGTCGATGGCGTACCACAAAAAGACTTTAACAGAACATACCGTAGGAGCCCAGCAGTGCTTTTCTCTAAGAAAACAGCCTTGAGCGTAGCGCTGGCCTAGCGACAATATCCAAATAGTTTTGGTATGGTAAACGTTGGATTGTTAACCCATTGCTCAATGGATTAACAATCCAATGTACCTATTTGGAATAGCACGCCAGCACGGCTGGCAGGCCCGATGCCCGCTGGAACCGCTGGGAATTTCTTAAAAAAAAAAACCTGTGTTTCTAGAACGTAAACTGCAGAGAACACAGTTGGGATTTTAGTTAGGAAAAGTCTAACACGCCTTGTTCGCTCCATCCTCGACTATCACAACATTCATAACACAACTCATGCACTGTATACGGTCAGGGGTCAAAAGTGCAGTTGCAGTTTAACAATGCTAAACTGTCTAAAATTTTTTTGTAGTAGAATTCCAGTGTTCTGCAACTAGTTTATTCAATATTTTAGATTCTATGCTACAAACTAAGGGCTGATTTCATCATTCAATATAAAAACTTAGTTCAACTAAACTGAGCTCAGCGTAATCTAGTTTAAAGATCCGTGTCGTAAACATGGGAGACAACAAAAGAATTGAAACTAAGTTTAGCGTAAACTAGGTTCAATTCATTGCGGTGAAAGGCAAAATGAAACTAAAATCTCGATTAGGCGCTCAAACTGCGTTTTGTTTGAACGAATCGCGATTAGTTTATTGGTGAATTTGGCTCTTAATCGATTATGATTCATTGATCCTCTTTTAAAAAGAAAATTTACATACTTTAGTATCGGTAGAGTGCCACTGCACTTTTGAGCCCTGACTGTACCTATCACACGGCTGCATAAAAGTATATAATGAGAAAGTAACATCTGGCGCGACACGAAGTGGTGCGACGCGGCACGGAATGCAGAAGGCTCACTCAACACAACCTCCATCGAATTCCCTGCGTGATAACCAGAGGTCGGAGTAGGTAGATTGATTTAAGGTCGTTGACGTCAAACGTAGAGGATAATATTGATATGCCTCCAAAATACTGGAACTTCATATTTATTGTGATTTTGTTTTAGCACGAATTTGTGTTTATGGTGAAAAACGTATTAATAATATCAATCTACGCTGACAGTGTTAGCTAATGGTGAAAAAAATCAGTATTTTATTTTATACAAAAATACCTTGGAATAGTAACACCG
This sequence comes from Leucania comma, assembly GCA_958295575.1. NCBI lineage: Eukaryota > Metazoa > Arthropoda > Insecta > Lepidoptera > Noctuidae > Leucania > Leucania comma. The sequence goes on along the minus strand of OY282492.1, from coordinate 3,620,568 downwards.
TATTTTGTCCCTTAAGCGCAATTTAGACGGTACGAGTTTCTCGCCTCGAACATACGAGAATCGTAAGAGCATAGAAAAAATGTCATCGTCTAAACACATACCTAGGTGGTGCGAGTTTCTCGTCTCGAACGTACGATAATCGTAAGAACAAAAAAGCATCTCCGTCTAAACATTCATACCTAGACGGTTCGAGTTTCTCGACTCGAATTTATTTCTTACCTGTGTCTAAACACTTTGATACGATAATGTCATGGCGATTATTGCTTACGACTATTGCGTACGATTTTCTCGAACAAAACGTTCGAGAAACTCGTACCGTCTAAATTACGCTTAACTGTTGAATTAGAAATGACGCTTGACAGTATGACGCTTTATTTTATTAGTCCATAATTCCAATCCCGGAACTTTTTCCGGTACTTCCCGCACATTATGGATAAAATGGCAGGTCCATATTATAATATCTTGACGCAAGTATATAAAATCAATCTACATACTCCGACCTCTGGTGATAACGTGATCAAAGAAAATCGAGATTCATTGTTAACCGATTTGGAAAAGGACTCTTTTTGGAAAGGTTTCTTTTATGTATGTGCACCGATATCTCGGTCAATTGTGGACCGATTTCGAAAATTTTGGTTTAGATTAAATGATTATACTTCCAAATTGGTCCCATAAAAATATCTTTTTGATCTGATGATGAACTTCGAAGATATAGAACGGAACTCTTAAAAAAATCATAGCATAAGGCTATTTAAGTTTGGCTGACGGGTACCTACTACAAGTACTACCACTAAAAATGAGAAATAAAAAACTTTTTACAAAAAAAAATACAATCGACTTCGATGTAAAAAAAAAAACAAAAAAGTGTAAAATAACTTTAATTTTGGAAGTCGGTGTTAAATAACGAAGAGACCAGACTATATTATAGAAACACCGACTTCCGAAATTAAAGTTATTTTACACTTTTGTTTTTTTTTTTACATCGAAGTCGATTGTATTTTTTTTTTTTTGTAAAAAGTTTTTATTTATAACATTTGTCTCATCTTTCTTTGTGCTCGGAGTTTTTCGGCCAAAGTTGGATATGCAAGTCACATGAGAGCACACGACAGGGCAGCACATCTGAGCTCACAACAACCATGAGTAGCCAAAGATTGCGGTCGCTGTGGCCGAAATCGGCTAGATGGCATCATCATCATCATCATCATCATCTTTCTTTTCTGACCGCACATCATGACAAGTCAAGTAATTAAATTAGGTATAATAGTTTCTTCTAGAATAGGACTAGTGGTTAGTGGCTCTTGCTACTTGCGCTTACCAGAGGTCGTGGGTTCGATTCCCCACCTAAGACAAATATTTGTGCGTCGAGCATGTGTGATAGGAGTTCAGGTGGGAAATCAAACGAAGTGACATCATTCTGGTTTCATATATTTCACACAGTTTTACACTAATTCACGATATCAGAAAATCCAGCCACTCTACCAACGCCCGTCAAAATCATGCCATCTCCCCAGCCCCGTCACCCGGAAGTTAAAATAAGTCACATAAATTGACAAACTTATTGCAATTAATTACATTAATACAAGCTGTTGGTGTATAAACTAAAACATTATAATCAGATGTGATTAACAGTAATATTTCCAAGGTAATCAATTATTGCAAGAATAATTAGGGCTTTTAATTAACTAAAAAATTATTACTGCACTACTAGTGTTTTAAAGAATTGATAGATGGCGCAGTGAGACTTAGTAAAGAATATTTATCTCTAATGAATTGCTGTAAGTGCACCAGGTGTCTTGATTAGCCGGTAGATGGCGCAGCGATAGCTGCAACGTCTTATCGATGCACTCAGCTCCGTAACACATGACCATTTGTTCTATATTTCTTATTTTATTTATTCTACATATCCTGGGTGTAGTTAATTACAAGGGCGTCTTCACCGTCGTTGATCTGCCACATTCGTAATTCATTAGTTAAGCACTTGGTAAGGTAGGTGAGGGCAGGCAATATGGCGCCACGCGCTTCGTTTAATGTTGCGAAATCAGCACTGAATATTATGGAAAATATATAATTAAGTATGTTTATCAGTTGTCTATAATCACATAGCACAAGCTCTGCTTAGTTTGGGACCTAATATGATAAACACAAAAAAAAGGAAACGCGATATCTCGATTAATTATATCAAATTATTTATTGAAAAGTAAATAAATATAAATAAAGGAACTCGCACAGCCACAAGTAATTTAAAGCATTTAAAGCGCCATTTGTGCGCATGTTTTGTAATTAACATGATTGAGGATAGCTCCATCTAGCGGCTATTCATCGAAGTTACAAAGGCTACAGTCGGGGCACCTTCGGTGGGCTTTCCGCCCTCGACGGCTGCTATTCTTTTCCGCAGACATTTTGTAATCGTGGTAGTTTGATCGCGGTCTTGATCTTGAACACGACCTGAAGTTAATAAATAATATCTATTTAAATAAAAAGAGAAACTGACTGACTGACATACCAACGCACAGAATGAAAGTAATGGGTCTAGGAGCGTAGATATTTTGCTCAAGGTTTCCTTATAAGACGTAGGTGATGAGCACTAAGCGAGAATTTTCCAAAATTCACTCCGTAAAGGAATGAAACAGGGTCCCACAGTTTGTATGGAGAAACCTATTTTCATACGGGCGAAGCCGCTGACAAAAGCTAGTTAGGCAATAGTTAGGCTATACAAAGACAGGCCAACCAACCGCAAAATTGGAGTTTTAGCGTGATTTTTGTGCAGTCAACATAACACAATAATATAGTTAACATACTGCTACTGTAGGCTATTCGCGTTAAGAAAATAGTGAGTCATCATCAGTGCAGCTGCAAAATAAAGATGTATTCGCACTAGGATATAAGAGTTACTAACTACGGCCCTGCAACGCCAAGGGCTAACAGGAACTCAGGTGAGTTTTTGTTAGTAAAAGACACTCCCTCTCGCTCTAACCAGAGCGGGAAATGTCAAGGAAGATGATAATAATAACAAAACTACATTGAGACTGTCGAACGACTGCGCAGTTTATTCGTGCAGCTTTAACATTGATACAATATAAAGAAAGACCCGTTACGCGCTAATATCGCTGTCAGAAAACTTGGACTCGAAACTCGCACATTTACACTACCTGCAGTCACTGATAGACAAGGACAGAGATAAGAGCAAGCGCTGTCGTGCGAGCGAAATAGCGTTAGCCGCCGAATGCGTGTCTCTACCGATGAGAAATCGTACCCGTTGGCACAATTTCAGCGGTCCACGCGCTAGAGGCGAGTCACCTATCTTCCACTGTTTTGATTTAACCTAAGGGCTTGTTTACGGAGAAGCGGCGCGTTGCGCGGCGCGTTGGGCGTTCGTCATACATTGTAGCAGCGGGCCGCTTCATTGCTCACGCAAACACAAACTTATGACAATGTACGACGGACCGCACAACGCGCCGCGCAACGCTCCGCGTCTCCGTGAACAAACACTAAGAGTTTTAATCTTGGTTTACAATCTAGTAACCCTAGTTTATGCAGTGAACATGTCCGTACCTACCTAGATCGTGATCTCGAGGCCCTCACGGAGTGCCGGCATTCGTCATCATCGTCTTCCTGTCCCTTGAATAACAATCCCCAGTATTGGTACACCAAGTAGATCAAGGTTAGGACTCCAGCTAGCTGCAGACAAAAGATTTATAGAGGGTACTGTAAACTCAAGTTACTTTGGTCCAGAGGTATAACTTTGGCCCAAACTCTGGTTCAAAGTGTAGCCATTTTGTCGCTAGATGGCGCTGACGTGCCCAGTGGCGTAACTATATCACCTGAGACGCGCGGCTAATTTTTTGGACAGGGACCCAGCAAAAATCGTCTCGTTGTTAATTAATTTTAAATAAATTTTGTAATATAAATTTGGTTATGTACTCGTATACTTCTTCTGAGCTCATGACTCTTTGAACTGGAGGCCCCTTCAGACCCGTGGCGTTATGCGAGCCTTGCCACCCTATATTTCTACCACTGCTGGTGCCTGAATTAGATTTCCATGAGAAAATGTATTACAGTAGGACAGGTCGCCACTACCGCGGCTACAAACCCAGAGTTTAGTAAAACTAATGATTTACAGTTTGGAGAAAATATGTTTCCAAAGTTTTAAATCGATAAACACAATAAAAGAAAAATAGTTAAAGATTTGGGGAACAGTAAAGATTACGTGAGTAACCAGGGAGTGCGAGGAGAAATTTTTTATGATTGTGCTGGACGGTGTGTCGAGCTTGTGGAGTGGAGTAGTGCTTGAGTTGACGGGAATAAGATTGTGTACTTAAGCACTGTAGAGAGTCTGATGTTAGTTTAGGAATATTTGACGAATAAGGGCTGATGCAGGCAAGAATGGAAGTAAGGGACAGCGATGCAAAGAGGCCAGGCAGCAGAGCCAGCCACTGTCGGCCGCTTGACTGCTCACGTGGCATAGTGGGCTCTATTTGAACCATCAAGCGATGATGGTCTTTTAATAATGTAGATAAAGTTTAAATCATTTCACTCTGAAATTACTCGCCAGTTTGTGGTATGAATCGACCCTTAGATGCATATTGAGGCAATAATTTGACAAAGTATATGTACCTATACTTACTGATGCTCCAATAAAACTAAAAAAAAAATAGTTTAGCGCCATCTAGCGAGGAAATGGCTACATAACTACTACTATCTGAAAACTGTCCCGTGTTCTTATTGGTTAACAAACTTGGGCCAAAGTTGTAACCCAGGGCCAAAGTAACCCAACTTTACTTTTAGGCAAAATATCCTCTAAGGGAAAATTTGAAAGCATTTTTAATCGTTGATCAACCCAAAATACAAATTACAGTGAAACAGAATGAATAACCTTTCACAATAGAATTATACCTACATGGTTTTGATTACAATCATACAAAAGAATCCATTACACACACATTACATTATTATTGTATTTAATTGGCACCCATTATAGAGTTTGATCACAGATACAGCTCCGATAAATTGACCCCACACTGTGTCTATGGTAGATTGAAAAAATATTCAGTGATGTAAGGAGGTCTGTTCTCTTTAAATTCCAAAAAAAATCATCTTTTGGTGTTTAATTTCTGAGTTGCCAGTGCATGTTCTAAGAGCGTTTCCAATCAGTGTCATCACAGGGTATAATAATAAACGGAAGGGCAATAATCTAGCAGCATAACCAACGATTGAATCAGGCAGGGTATGGCTATTTCTAAGATGGGTAAATCCGACAGAAAAAAAAGAGTTAGGGCGAGACATACCGCTATGTTAAGCTGCCTTACGCGCACAAAGTCTATGATAGAGTCGATAAGAGTCTCCATTGCCTCGGGTTACTGCATCTATGTTGGGTTCTGCCAAGAGACCACTCTACATGGACTGAAGCATACTGTAGAGAAGAAATTGCACTGGCTCGAACGGTAATTACGGAGTGTGATTTAATTTAAAAAAATATCGCTTGAATTTTTTTGTATAACCAAAAATTTTTACATAATTAAAAGTGACAGTTGAGATTATGAGTGACGCGTTCTTTTTATGAATTCTTCTTTTTTTCGTTGACTCTTTTGTTGGTAGTATCAAAGAGGATTTTATGTTATTTTCTCGCCATTGTTTTTTTCCTCCTCGCTTCTGAACTCATTTATTTATTATGATTTATAGGCTCGCGCTTGACCGCGTTAGATTAAATCAAAACAGTGGAAGATAGGTATAATAATAGATAGGGACGAACTCGTCTCTAGCGTGTGGACCCCTGAAATTGTGCCTTTATAGTACGATTTCACATCGGTCGCGACGATCACACACATTCGGCGGCTAACGCTATTTCGCTCGCACGACAGCGCCGGCTCTTATCTCTGTGATAACACTGATCATAGATGTGTGAGTTTCGAGTCCAGGTTTTCGTTTTAACGTATCTTCCCATATAATATATCAATGGTGACCGCTATCTCACCTGATGGAAAGCGACGATGTGGTCGACGATGGAGCACGCTTTCCTAGAAGTAACTTAACCACTCTTGACGGCCGACGAGTGTTTTCGCGTTCTATTCGCCAGGGTGTATTTGCGACTGGATACTCCATCTCGTTCAGCTCTTCAATCCCCATAGGTGACAGAAGAGCTGATGAGATGGAGAATTTTTGCATGAGCGACCCTGGCGGAACAAACGCGATAGTGTTTGACGAATATACTCGTATGTATTTGACGTAGGTGGTAAAATATCCTTTGCCTGAGCAAACTTCTTTGCTCACTCGCTCCTCATCTGTTGCTTACCATCAGGAGAGGTCTAGGTCAAGAGAGACTAGCAATCAGCGGCAACGATCTTTCGCGCCAGGCCTTGGTACAGGCCATGGTCCGAAGCGACGAGGAGTTGCAGACGGTCGCGTCCTTCTGCGAAGCGGTAATGTTAGCAAACTAGCTATGTAAACCTGTATTTCGGATTTTAGCAACCAATCTCCTCGATATACAAGTAATTTACAGAAACTGCTCCAACATTTTAGATTATAATACAGAGAATCTAAAACATGGTAATTAATATTTAGTTTTAAGGAAGAATAATGAATAAGTGTCATAGACACCGTTAAATTTTGGTCGTTTTAATCCCGTGGACCTTAATACCTATTCGGTACATGAAACACTATCAATTTATAATGATAAAATTAAAAAATAAAGTACTTTTTTTCAAATTCAAATTTGAAATTCAATATATATAATTTATCAGTTAATTTCTTATACGCATAAATTAATTCGAGTTTAAAAAAAGTGCTTTATTTTTCATTTTTCTCTTTACAAATCGATAGGGTTTCATGTACCGAATCGACCCTCCGCAGGATTAAAACGACCAAAAGTTAACGTTGTACATCATCTGTAAAAAATTGGAAGTGTTTAGCTATTATGGTTCAGCCTGGTGACAGACACATGGACAGCGAAGTCTTAGCAAAAGGGATTCCTTTTTACCCTTTGAGTACGGAACCCTAAAAATGTGATTGCTTTAAAGCGTTTATAATATCGTGCGGATTTCATCACGCATGCAGAATTGCTCTGCATGCGATACTGCTGCCCGATATCACGCCCCGCACCCCGCGTGCGTAGGTATTCCACACATTACAATAAATACTTGTATGAAAAGGACATTTGCGGGGGCTACGCGTGCAGAAATATCCCACATGCGTGATGAAATTCGCACGAAATTAAGCAAACACGATTTCGGTACACTTCAGCACAAGCTAACTCAAAACCTTATTTCTACGACATAAGGTTTAAATCAGTTTGCATGAGGTGTACTATATTTAGTACACTGGTGCCTGAGACTCCTGAGAGGTTTACCTTTACTGTGGGAGTTTTAACTCATTTTCCTTTTTCAGATTACTCTGGCTGATTTTGACTTTGAGTGCGTTTGCTGGAGCCGTCTACTGCGCGCTCAGTCAATATTTCAGGTAGGTAGGCAGTCATTTCTGCCTGAACACTTAAAAAACATTGCGCTTGAATCCTGCGGCGTGGCGCCGAACCAAACCCTTTGTAGTTTTCGTTTCGAGTACAAGCAAAAATGAACATAGCGGTGGTCAGACGGAAGTTGTCTTTGATGGTACTTCATAATATCTAGACTTAAGATGGCTTCCCCACTCGCATATCGTCAACTTCGGTCATGGTTTAAAAGCTTGTTGCTTGATCTAACGCAATCCAACGAATGTTTGATGGAGAGTCACGAAAAAAGTGAGAACGCCAGAAAGCTTTATTGGCATTCGGTAATTCCGTGATTTACTCGAATATTTCACAAAACTTGTTCAAGGAAATACGTGTTTTTTTTTTAAACTCTTACAAGCTTTTGAGAAAAATTGCCATCATTTAGAATCTCGATTAAATTCGCAAGGCTCTTGTAGAAGTACTTTTTTATATTTTTAAAATATGAGTACATTATGGAGGGCCAAAGTTCACGTAAAATACCAGATTTTCAGAGGTCTTCACTGGATTAGTTTTACACAAATTGATGTTTGGTTTTATATAGAAACCTAGATAATATCCACAAAATATCTGTGTATCCAAAATATCTAAAGAAAAATATGTTATAACATAAATATGTAATTTAACGACATAATCACATAACAAGATTTTGCTTGATCTTTTTATATTTTAATACAACCGCTTTGTATGAAAGTATAAAAACATCAAGCAAAATCTTGATTCCTATACACAGATTCAAAAGTTAGTTTTCGAAAAAGTGATCATGCGGACGAAGAGCAATGGGTTATTCACCGTTCGCTTATCCAATAGACCGAGCACGCGTCATCGATATTCGTGAACGACGTCAATTCTAAGCGCGCCTTAAAGAGATGTCAGCCACGTGGCAACACTTGGGGAAGACCTATGATGCTGATGATGATGGAAATAATTCCACAGGGGGCGCCGACTCCGTGGGTGCTCGGGGGTTTGAGCACACATGAGAAATAAACAGTGGGTGCCGAACACCCCTGAGAATAGACATCAAGAAACAAATCAGTAATCTTCTTTTATGGCTGGGCGTTTTTTCACTACGCGACGACCCGTTTAGCGCCAGTTGAGACGCAAGGGTCGCGGGTTCGATTCCCGCACCAACACAAAACTAATTATATTTTATCAAACGCAGTATGTAAGTAGGACATTTATTTATTTGTCCGTCGATCAGTGTGCATTTCTCTTCTTACTTTTTCGAGGCATCAAATAAGGTTAAGGGGGCTATATACGAGTATTACTTTTGATAATTTTAAATCCAACATCACGTCTAAACGGCAAGTCCATATGTTTTGAAAAAATATATGTTAAACTAGACTATTTGCCTAATAATTTGTTATACGAATATTTTTTTTTTTTTTTTTTTATAGAATTTGATGCAATTTATTTTCAAAGTTATGTCTAACACAGACAAAAAATCCAAGATAAGGCAAAAACCATTGGGTGTATTTTAATGAAACTTTCACAATCTAAAAGATAATTTATATACCAATCTTTTCATATAGTTACGGCTTTTATTCGTATTGTGTTTGATAAATGAAGGACATATTATTATTCGTAAAATCTTGATGCGAGGGTTGGGACGCTAGCTTCTCTTTTGTTCGCTCAAGGTCACTGGCCTTTGGTGTCGTCATAAGCACCCATAAGGTTTTCTAAAAGCCCGGCCCTTGCCCACAGGTTCAACTCGGAGCCAGTGGTGGTATCTCTACAGAGAGACTATAGAAGCTGGTGGACCACCTTCCCAGCAATAACCGCCTGCTTCCTCGACAGAGTGCAACCGGATAAGGCCAGGGAACTGGTTGAGGAGTAAGTTAATATGAAACTTGAATAAATTTATAGCGACATCTATGACGTAACATAAGAACTAATCCTGCATCGCGCAAGTAAAGTTCTCAGCGCGATTTGAAAATATAGAACAGCCCGAAATCATCTATCAGTAGCTCACCAGACATTACATCTGTCTGGTCGACGGATCCTCCCTTTTCAATGAAGGTATGTGGGACTTTACACTCAGTAAGAAAGAAAGAGATAAAACCACCACCACCACTAGATGAAATGCCACCATTTTATGATAATTATGGTCGCACCATTGCATCGTGGTGGTTACGCGCAGCCCTCTACTTCGATTGAGACCCGAAAATCTGTTACTACACATTCAAGATCGATCGCCATTTTGCTTAAACTTATAGCCACGTATTGTATGCACCTAACCTAACCACTGCCCCCAGCACCTGGAACGTGACGGAGGAGTCAGACCCAGCGAAGTACAGTTACTACTACGAGTTCATAGAGCTTATCGCCGACGTGTCCTTCCGTGACAATCTCCAGAACTTCTGGAAGTACCAGGCGGATGAGACCGTAAAGAACATCGATCTGCTGGAGCTGGCGCTGTCTGTCCATCCCTCGTCAGTGCTACAGGTCATTGTATCAAACAATGAGCATGAGGTATAGTACGCGGCAAACAAATTGAACCGGTGCTATGGTTACGCAAAGCCCCCCACTTCAATTGAAACCCGAAAATCGGTTACTGCACATTCAAGTGTGACCGCTATGTTGGTTCAAATTATGTGGTGAGGATTCCTCTCAGGCACAAGTGTACCGAAATAAGGTTTAAATTAGCTGGTATGAGGTGTACTATATTTAGTACAGTGGTGCCTGAGAGGTTAAGTAGCTTCAAGATCTAAATGCGTTATATATATATTTTAATTATATACCTAAACTAGTGCTTTGACTGCGATCCCACCAGAGTGCCTAGTGTGAGTTTGTTTTACGCTAACGTGATCGACACGTTTATGACGTTCGAGCCTCCGATTGGCCCGCTCCAAGCTCTTAACCAATCAGAGAGCCAAACGCGGCAAACTTTTCGATCGCGTTAACGTAAAAACAACTCACACTCAACACACAGCTGGTAAGCAGTGATACTATTAACCTTGTAAGGCCCAACGACCCAATATACCCCTATTTTTTAATTAGTGCACAAAAGAAAAGGGGGCTCAATCAGTACCCGTTACTGATCATATTTGTGTAGTCAAAAGTACAAAAAACGAAATCCCAAAATTGTCCACGATAATTTGTCATTATTGGTAAACTCATAATTGAATCATCATTCATAACAATTACTACTAGAAAATACTAAGCGCAGTGTTTTTCCATTTTTATTGACATTTTTTCATTCATAAACAATAACCTGTACAATGTTTACATAAATGAGTGAGATTTTGGGAGATAAACAAACGCTCATAACTTTGCTGTTTATGAATATTATTTTTTGATACTTTACTAAAATAATAACAAGACCTTTTCTAATAAGCCCTTTAAGTATTTGCCATAGTTAAAAAATAGTGGTGTATAAGGACAAAAATATTTAGACATTCGGGCCCAAGATAGTTCTTTAAATCATAAAATTACAGCCCAGTGACCTAAAATTATGACATCATATTTAAACGTTATTTTTGGTTTTATCAATGTATTTTTTTTTTCATGGTTTTATTATTTCAATATATTTTTTACATAAAATAGTTAACTTTAGCTATAGGAAATACCGCTAAAACAATTTAGTCAAAAGCATTAAAGACGAAAGAGAAAAGTTCTTAGCCGCCACTTCTTGCGACTATTTTTAGTACATTGGGTCGTAAAGCGTTGTGTACATCGACTTAAAAATAGATAAGTATAGAAGTAAATCTCATGTATGTACTTCACTTTTTATACCTACGCTCGGCGATCGCTAGAAAAAGTACTCTGTGCTATAGCACTGGTTTAGCACGGTTTAGTCTCGTACAAGATATCGTGTGTGTGAGCAGTGTCTATGTGTGCGTTGCTCGAGCGCGACACGTATGTAGATTGACTTTTTTACTATCTCTCTTTTGTGCCTTGAAGACACCTGCACTAAGCACATTGTTAAAATCCTTCTTTCCTTCATTTAGGTTCACTGGAGTCCAGTGATGACCGAAGTTGGCATGTGTTTGACTTTCAACTCTGTCTTTGCCGAGTTCCAACACATGCTGCAGGAGGTCGGCTGGACGCAATTCCAGCTATTACAGTGTCACTACCACAGCGGACAGTGCTCCGTGAGGATAGACTCTATGAACAACGGCGTAAGAGTGAGTGTTGATTGTCTTTGCTACCCAATTGTCCTTATTTCTCGATTTCCAGCTACCTTAAATGTGGATGTGGACCGAGCCCGAGTCGTCAAAAAGATATCAGCAAAACAGGGTTGAAGACTAATCCTACAATCTATAGTGCTTGGATACGATCCTAACTGATGGTAAGCAGTGATGCAATCGTTGATGATGAGGCGCACTAGTTTATGCGGAATCTATTCACTGTATCCTTGAAGATACCCAAATTATAATCGGACGGGAAGACCGCAGCAGGCTTTCCAGTCCTTCGATGTACGCGGTATAAACGACGAAGCGAAGCGTTTAGTTCCTGCTTCTTCATCTATGTTTAGTTCGGACCGTATAGAGGCTTCAACAACGTAAGGGTGTTTACCCGTCGTACTTCAGGTTTTACGATGGTAGAAAGATAATGGCGGAATCAAGTCATGCAATTCTGAACACACTCCAAAATACATTCTGCACGAATGTGAAAGAGGTCTAAAGACAAAGGACTAAAGTCTGGAATGGAGGATGCAAAACCTAGAGTATGTCTGAAAAGACGGGAATTTTTGAACGAAATAAAAAATCTGTTGCTGGCAGCCCGAATTTTATTTGTCACTCAAATGGCTACGTCCAGTATGAAACAATTTGATACTTTAATGTTATTCATCCTATTCATCCTACTTTTGTAATAAGGAATATCATTAGAGAGACCGAAATATATTCTAAATGAAATTCTTTTGTATTATTTTATTGTTAAAAAGTTCCTTAATAATATAAAATCTTTAAAAAAAAAAAATATACGAGACGTTTTATAAGGTTCTATCAGTAAACAATAATTAAGACCTTTTAGTCAACCTTGAATATTTACCAAACATCAGATTTAATTGTACCTTGTGCTTTAATAATTACCCAAGTCGTTTGATTTTTTAGACATACTCTAGTAATGATTTTTAAACAATGTTTCAGTACTTCGTACATTCTCCTTATGAGATATCAACAGCCATATCTAATCCAACGGGTGAAGTGTTACCTGGAGAAGAGCTCATCATTGATTACAAGGTAAATTCTCATTGAAGGATTAGATCATCTTGTTGAATACGAGTGCGTAAAAAAAAATGTTTATCTGTTGTCTAGTACTCACAGCACAAGCTCTGCTTAGATTGGCACTAGATGGCGTTGTGGTATATTATTATTGATATGTTGGGGTTGAGTGAACTGTAATTACGAACGGGAATAATAAAATTTCAGTAATAAACCAACAGAAAACTTTATTACCACAAACAAACAATTTTGTCCAATCAATTATTACCAAACCACAATGATCACTAGTGTTCCATTTCACTATCGCTTGAATCGTTAAATGAAATTGATTGGCACTTAAGTAGTTCGCACCTGTATCGCTCTCGAAATTAAGGTGACTTACTTCCGGTCGGGAGCTAGTATTTATACGCGATGCCAGGAAATTTCTAGATACAGACGAGAAAATTATGTTCCCCATGGAATAAGGTTTCGCAACGAAACCAAAATTCGAAACGAAATTCCTCCCTTTTCACCTTTTTAAAAAGATAGTGCTAAGGTAGACGTCGTTCCGTTTCACAGTGGACATGTGGCCAAGCTCTTAAACTGTTTTTCTTATGTGAAGGTGGTTGAGATCCAAGCGTCTCCGAGCGTCAAGACTCTGAGGTCGGAGCAGCGGCGCTGCAAATACCCTGATGAATGGATCAGCGACTCTATACGGGTAGGCATTTGCTTTTCCCCTTAACTCTTGTACCTATAGATATACTAAGGAGAAATTGCCATTTTTAAGGTTCCGGACCTCTAAGGGAATAAACGGAACGCTTATAAGATCACTTTGTTGTCTGTCTGTCAAGACCCTTTATCTTGGGAATGCGTGGAGTCATCGAGTTGAAACTTAAAACATATAGTCAGATCTTCAGTCCCTTAAAGCTGTGAAAAAATCAAACATCTAAGAACCAAATTCACCAATAAACTAATCGCGATTCGTTCAAACAAAACGCAGTTTGACCGACTAATCGAGATTATAGCTTCATTTTGCGTTTCACCGCGATGTATTGAACTTAGTTTACGCTAAACTCAGTTTCAATTCTTTTGTTGTCGCCCATGTTTACGACACGGTTCTTTAAACTAGATTACGCTGAGCTCAGTTTAGTTAAACTAAGTTTTTATATTGAATGATGAAATCAGCCCTAAGTTAACGGAAAAAAAGATACGGACGTTATGTCGCAAAAAAAACTATATTTCGACACTCTCAAGGGAATCAAAATTCATAGGGTACTTCCAGCTGACCTAGAATCCTGTAACGAAAATTCTGAATACTGTTTTGTAGTTACGTCACAAAAAAAAATATTATGCTATTCGGAAAAATCGTCGCAATTCAATTCGGGATTCGAGAACTGTTTTCATAGGTAAATTATTGTACGGAACCCTCAGTGCGCAATTGTATGTAATAAAATACAGAAGGCATTAAAATAAAATACAGATACACTACCACAAACTCGTGTGTAACCTAACCTATTTTACTGTATTTTTTCAGGCATACAGTTTTTCCCTGTGTCAGATGCACTGCCGAAGTCGCATGGCCGTCATGTTTTGTGGATGCAGGCCTTACTTCCATGTCAAAGGAGGTGGGTAATATCTGTGATTCTACGATTATTTTTTTAGTATCTGTCGTTCAGTAAACCTACCACGAGCGAGCTCTTAGGCGGTATTTACAGAGACGTTGGGCGTTTCGTCGTAGATACATTGCAGCAGCGGGCTCCGTCATCGCTCGCGCAAACACAAACATGTGGCAATGTACGGCGGACCGCCCTACGCGCCGCGTCTCTGCAAACGAGCACTAACGCGTTACGCTCTTAGAGCCTTATCACATTAGCGGCTTGCGAGCGGGGCGGGCACGATGCGAATGTGTCGCGAACACGCCGCAGCTGCAAAGTGAAGACGTCACTGACGCGTGACGACGTACAATACAGTCAGTAACAAAATAGATTCTGACGAGGAGTCATTGCCTTTAGCTTTGTGATTTTAAAAACGCCGGAAACAAAAACGAAAGCATCGACGAATTTGGATCTCGTTGCGAGTCTGCAACTAATTCGCGCAACTAATCGCTAGTATGCTCGCAATCCGCTAGTATGCTAGGGTCCATAAGGTGTAAAGCTCCATCCATTTTCTCTTTCCTTCTTTAACATTTTACACCCTGGTAAGGGTACCGTATAATATAGTGGTTATGTGAGACTTGAGGCCTTAACATTTTCGAATATAAATACTGAAAGTACTTCGACCTTTTTCATTTTAAATTGGTCTAAATAGGTTACATACGAATAAAACATCAAACCCTGGCGACTGACAAAGAAAAAAAAAACATTAACAGTCAACTGTCAGTTCTACTAACTGTCAAGAATTTTTTTTAACACATCTAATGAAAAATAAGAGAAATTAAAGCATTTTCATTGCAAAAATTTTACTGTTTGAAATTTAAAAATATAATCCATTCGGCCATTTTTTGTTTGCGCGGGAATCAAGATGGCGACGTCTGCGATGCACACGGGATGGCGTGCATCGGCCGTAACGTTGAGATCCTCATCAATATACCCAAGAACCTTGCTAAATGCACATGTCTACCCCAATGTGCCGAACTCAATTATTACTCACACACAAAAACGATCCTTATTCGGTAAGTGGCTTTTTATATTTTTGTACACTACGAAAAAAATATAACCTTAATGTTTGCGCATATTTCCCTACGGGGGCTGTTATAGGCAAAGGCAATTTAGCAGAGTCGTGAAGCTCTGATTCTCAGCCTCCTAGAATATTACTTTCAAAACTGTCAAAGTCAAATAAACTAGATGGTCAAGGAACAGACGTTCAGGGAGGGGCAAGACAAATTAGTGGAAAGTTACTGTGCTTTATGAAAACGCTTATGTTACATCCTATAGTGCTTGTTTACGGAGACGCGGCGCGTTGCGCGGCGCGTTGTGCGTTCGTCGTACATTGCAGCAGCGGGCGACGTCATCGCACGCGCAAACACAAACATATGGCAATGTACGACAACCGCCCAACGCGCCGCGTCTCCGTAAACAAGGCCAGAGTCTGTGTTTCCTGGTAGAAAAACTGAGCCGTTTGTAGTCACAGAGTATTTTGTATAAACTCCGCCCGGGTCTGTGTCGGCTTCGCGGCCCCGTAACAGAGGTTATATTTTTGTTTAAAAAGCATAGTGACTATTGCAAAAAGTGCAGAAAGTTTGTCATTGCGACCGAAGCGGATTTCGCACGAGCCGTAGGCTAGTGTGTTATGGAGCCGAGAGCAAAATGACGTTTTTCAATACACTTACGTACGACTCGTGTCGCTTAAGCGTCTATTACACTATTCGATATTCCGCACAAGTTACACAGATTATCTTAAATTTTACTTCCGTATAAGACAGTCTGACCCTTATTACACTACGTGACGTCGACAAAACCAGTCTGAATATCGAGTGGTGTAATAGATCCTTTAGTGTGGATCGACGCGCACCCAGCCTGTTACGATAAATTTAATAAAACTGCGGCGGGGTGAGCCCGCGCATTTTTCTGCACTAGAGCGGAAAACTAGTTACGTGCCTAAAAGCGGTGGGTTAAGAGCACATTTTCGAGTAAAAAAATTTCTTTATCTTATTTAATCAAATCATTTAACCAACATGAATGGGACTACGGCCGACGGAGAATCGGAGGAGGACCCTCGCTCAGCAATCAGAATCAACATGATGCCACCCAAGATCAGACTGAACCGGGACATCATATTTACTCTTGAAGATCTTTTCGGTTTGTTCATGTTTCGTCGAGTGGAGTTTGAACGCTATGCTATGTCTGTAATGTGCAATAGAGAACTGCTTTTGTTTGCCAAATATCAGCACATAGCCTTTTGGGACATAAAATTTACTCTTGAAGATCTTTTCGGTTGGTTCTTGTTTCGTTGAGTGGAGTTTGAATGTGTCTGTGACGTGCAATAGAGAACTCACTGACTCTCGAACTTGAAATCTTTTAAATAGATGTCAGTGAGAGAACTGCTTTTGTTTGCCAATATCAGCACATAGCCTTTTGGGACAAGCCCCGTAAAAAAAATAATTGCGTGACACATTTGTCTTTGCCAATACCTTTATATAAAAAAAGCTACTTGATTAATGATAATTATTTTGCAAATACCTTTGTTATAAAAAACACTTTAAAATGTAAATACACTTTTTCGTGAATTTAAACTAGATGATGCCAGTGTTTCCTAGCTGACTACCCTGAGTGAGAAGAAACACCAAAACAAACTCAGGGGTCAGTCTTTTTAAAGTCTATACAGCAAATATGTAATGGTCAAATCACATGAGAACCATGCAGATTTACCTGAGATGATCTTTCGAAAAATGACCCACACAGATTTGAGTGGAGCTGTCCAGTCAACGCAAGCATTTGTCATTTGTGTACAGCTAATCTCCCAAACAGCTGGGCTGATTTTGATGGCAAATATTTATTTATTTATTTAAACTTCATGTACAGTAGTGGTACATAGGCGGACTGAATTGTAGGTCGCGGAACGGATTCAAACCTAGCCAGGCGCATTACTTTGTGTAATTTATTTCATCACCTCTGCTCTCAAAACGGTGAAGGAAAACATCGTGAGGAAACCGGCATGTCCTAGAATCAAAAATTCGAAGACATATGACATCCACCAACCCGCACTGGGCCCGCTTAGTGGATTACGGCCCATTCCCTCTCCTAGAGACTTCCTAGAGAGGAAGCCTGAGACCCAGCAGTGGGACCATTATAAGGATGATGCAACGCAATGCTGGCAAATAGCCGAGAGGCCAAGAGCAGATGTTGTCATGAATGACTGAATAGACTACTACTACTTTTGAAAAAAAAAAATACTATTCCGCGCAATTTGACCTATGCTCGTTCAAGGTAAAACCAATAAGAAATTAAGAAAATCATTTTCTTTGGCATAAAAGACGCAATCTTTTAGACTAACTTACAAATTATAATCATTGTAAGGTCTTGCAATAAAATGTCGGGTTCCCGCGCTTTACGGATTTGAAATCCCATCTTATTAGAATCCCATAGACACTAAAGCTTAGACTTACAGCGAATTCACGACTTCGGTCTTAGCGGCGAGCGGCGTGGCGAGCGGGGCCGTATCAGTAGGCGATTGGTTGACGCTGCTCATAGCCGCCATAGTGGCGCGCGCTCGACCAATCGCCTACCGATATCACCCCGCACGCCGTGCTGCTCGCCGTTAAGACCGAAGTCGTGAATGCGCCCTTAGCGTTAATCCCACTACTGGGGTATAGATTTTTTTTTGCTTTTTGCTGCTTTTCTGTTCTCAAATTGTGTATTTGTTTAATCTGTGGATGAATCCTTTTGTATTTTAAAACTATCCCTTTGAATACAGGTAAGCCTCTTCTTTCGATTTGTTTCTTGTAGTTTTTGACTTGAGTAGATAAACATAGTAATCTGTCGATGTTACACGAAAGATTACGCTAATGCACTTTTACGTAATGGTTTTGCGTGAATTTACCTACATTTGGATAGGCAATGCAACTGAAAGGGAAGCTCTGTTTTCAGGGTGTTATTAATTTCATACAGTAAATTTCAAAAGGCAAAAAAACGCGTGCTTATTGCACACATTACGTTTGAGGAGGTTACGCATGCGGAGCAAATCCGTATGCGTGATTAAATCCGCACAATATTAAAAACACCTGTTCACGACCTTGCTGCTGCGAGCGGCAGTGACGCGCGTTAGCGGCAAGCGGCAAGGTCGTGAGTGCGCCGTAAGTCGACGGTCTTTTTCACATAGCATGGATAGGACGACAGCAAGACGAAAATATACATTTTTGAGATGAGAGAAAAGGATGAGAGCTACTTAGTGTGAATCCGACAGCTGTCAGCAGCACCATTCTATATCAATTGTAATGTATTTGTAATGGATGAAATAGATCTCGATTTATGAATTCTTTCGTAAACTTACAGCTTCACTAGGTGGGACCACAGCACTGTTCGTCGGAGCTAGTGTTCTGACTGTGGTGGAGACAGCACTGTTCATATTACGACACCTGGTGCGATTGGTCATCAGAAGACGGCGCGGCAGAGTCGTCGATTTCAAGCCTTAGACCACCTCTTAACTATAGGCGTGAATGTAGTCGTTTGCTCAGGCAATGAAACACTTTTATGTATAAAATTAGAATAGAATAGAACAGAATTTTAGTGTACACCAAAAAAAAAAGTAAAATTATTTTAAGCCGCGTATTTATTTATCTATACAATAAACAGTTACAATATACACTGGAAAAAAAGCTACAAAAGAGTGTTTATAATGCACGCAACATAATATTAACACGTTTTATTAAAACAATAATGTATTATTTACGTTTAAAATATATAATAATAAAATATATATAATAATTGAACCCCTTGCTATGATTACGCGCAGCTCCACTTCGATTTAGACCGGAAAGTTGATTTCTGCGCATTCAAGGTTAACCGCCATGATGGTTCAATTTGTGTTGCGACGATGTGTTTTTTTTTTGTGGCTCTACTAATAAACCTACCCTAGTCCAGCTGGATAGGTTAGTCTGAATTACTATCCGGTTTCGAAAAAGATATTAAAAAATACTTGATACAAGGCCTCTCTTGGGCTAGTTACAACTTGTATGTGTACATAAGTAGTAGTAGGTAAGTAGGTTTAAGTCGAATAAGTTTAGGGGTATTATACCTAATTGTTTGAGCACTAATATTGCACTAGATTAAAAAGTTATTGTTCTTAGACAGCCCAGCATTTTTCTGTAGAAATATTAAAGAGTGTCCCAATTAATAAATTGTTTTATTTAATTCCCTAAATCGAAATAAAAAAGTACAGCCAACAAAATTAACTAATAACCAGGCAGCCTAATTCGACATTGCCTCAATTAATCCATAACTAATGTAAGATTAATGTGTTACCTATTAGTTGTGTTTATTAAATCTTTAAACAATAGAAGACCGCATTAAACATATTCCTAGTGTACCCAACAATTTTTGGTTGGGACGCCAATCACAAAAATATTTTGTTGATTGTACCTATCTTCATTCGTTCGGAAAGTGAACGTTGTAAGTAAATTATTTGACAGCAAGAATGTGACTGTTTTTTTTTTATCCAAGCTAAAAATATTTAGTACTTTTTGACATTTCATTTCAAGGTCATACTATTATGTTTATCAATATCGACGAAATCACTTAATATATTCAATTTGAGTTAGAACGCTGAGTCCACCTCTGCTTAACCATGAAAATATCATGTACGTATTGATTTGCAAGAAACTAAACGTTAACTTCGTAAATGGGCCAAACAAAAACGAAACGTAGAATGCTGTCATAACGCCCCTCCCACTTTTACAAATGTATTTATTTTCGAAAAACATAACCTAGTTGTCTAGTTGTAACTTTAAAAAAACAACGAACGAACGATAAACAAAATGTTTCTAACAATACTGTCTTTAGGAATAAACACAGTGTACTATGTTTTTGCTACATTATACTTTTTACTGTCCTTGTCCCACATAGTTTTACCGTTTGGTATGGATATTGGTCTGCTGGGACTCTGCTCGTATTATTTAACCAGGCTGAAAAAACCTGAATTGGAGAATGTGATCAGTATATTCGGGCCTGAACCTTGGTCAAAGGAAAGCCAAATGAATCCAGAAAGAGTTGTTCGTTGCATCGCTCATAGAGGCGCGGCTTTGGATGCTCCTGAAAACACTATGGAGGCTTTCAAATATGTAAGTAAACTTTTTAGAGTGCTACCTACCATAGAGAAATTACCAAAAAGTTTCTGCTGATAGTTTGTATATGGCTGGTAGTGATTTCTTGTCTAAAAAAATGTAAACAAACTTTGATTTTTTAATGATGAACTAACTAACATACCTACAATAAATTGAGAAACATGTCT